>CM066031.1:1690344397-1690944397 GCA_033557465.1 Ichthyophis bannanicus | reverse complement strand
AGAGCGGAGATGAGCTACTGACACGGCTTTCGCCCTGACACGGTGGGCCGTGACCCGACCCTGCAAGGGGAGGTCGGCTGCCTTGTACGCCCAGGCGATACAATCTGCTACCCAAGTGGACAACATACGCTTGGAGACAGGTAACCCTAGTTTATTAGGGTCAAAGGAGACGAAGAGCTGAGTGGCCCTTCGATGCCCCCTCGTACGTTCTATGTAAAAAGCAGTCCAGGGTATGCAAGACTGTCTCAGCCTGGCTGGTATGCGGCCTGGGAAAGAAGGTCGGAAGAGCCACCTCCTGGTTGAGGTGGAAAGAGGAGACCACTTATGGAAGGAACTTCGGGTGGGTCCGTAGGACCACCCTGTTCCTGTAGAAGTGTGTATACGGTCTATCAGAAACCAGAGCTTGTAGTTCACTCACACGTCTGGCCGAGGTAAGAGCTACCAGGAAGAGCACTTTCCAAGAAAGTAAGCGCAAATGGCAAGTAGCCATCGGCTCAAACGGTGGACGAATAAGTTGCTGCAAGACCACGTTCAAATCCCACTCATTCGCCGGTGGACGAACCGGAGGCTTAAGAAGAAACAGACCTCTGAGGAAGCGGGACACCAAGGGATGAACCGACAGAGACTGTCCCTCCATCGGTGAGTGATACGCTGATAGAGCACTGAGGTGGACCCGAACAGAGTTAGACTTAAGGCCTAGGTCTGACAGATGAAGTAGATACTGCAGTACTACTGGCACAAGGCAAGAGAAAGGATCTTCATTGTGCTGAGCACACCATATCGTGAACCTACGCCACTTGAGGGTATAGGACTTTCTGGTGGACTGCCTCCTAGAAGCCAAAACCATCTCTTCAACCTCCTTAGGTAGAAGCAAGGGAGCTAGCACTATCCTTTCAGCAGCCAGGCCATCAGATTGAGGGACCTGAGATTGGGGTGCAGAAGGGAACCCTGATCTTGAGACAGGAGATCGTGTTGCAACCCCAGAGGGAAAGGAGTTTCCACCGCCAACTGTAGCAGAAGTGGAAACCACGGTTGCCTTGGCCACTGGGGGCTACCAGAATCACCGAGGCCTTGTCCCGGAGAATCTTGAACAGAGTTCGGGCCACCAGGAGCGTGGGAGGAAACGCATACAGGAGGCCCGTAGACCAAGAGATCAGAAAAGCATCTGCTGCCATTCTCAGGGGATGCGGCTGTCTGGAGCAAAACCTGGGCAGCTGACGGTTCAGTGGACTTGCAAAGAGATCGATGGATGGAAGTCCCCATCATAGGAAGATCTGCTGGACCACCAATGGATTCAACTGCCATTCGTGGGGCTGGAGAATCCTGCTTAGCTTGTCTGCTAAGAAGTTCTCCTAACCAGGAAGATAAACTGCTTTGAGAAACATGCCTTATTTGACTGCAAAGGAGCAAAGGGCCTGCGCCTCCTGACATAGGAGTCTGGACCCCGTGCCCCCTTGCTTGTTCACATAGAACATTGCTACCTGATTGTCTGTCTGTACTAAGACAGACTGGTGAGAGAGGGCATGAGAAAAAGTTTGTAGAGCCAAGTGGATTGCTCGCAGCTCCAAAAGATTGATCTGTTGTGTGGCCTCCCGAGGAGACCAGAGGCCTTGAGTGCACATGCCCTGGAAATGTGCACTCCAGCCCTTTAAGGAAGCATTGGTCGTCAGCACCTTTATGTGTGCTGGAGCCTGAAAAGATACCTCCCCCTGAGAAGGTTTTGGAGATGTAGCCACCACTGCAAGGAGTCCAAAAGTGGTTTGGGAACCTTTACTCTGTCTTGGAGGTCGCCTGTGGCCTGCGCCCACTGAGCTCTGAGGCACCACTGAGCAGCCCGCATGTGCAGATGGGCATTCAGAGTCACATGTACCGTGGATGCCATGTGGCCCAGGAGCCGCAGGAAGTGCCTGGCGAAGACCTGAGAATTGCTTTGGAACTGGTTCGCCAAGTCCATCAGCCTGTGGGCCCTGTCCTCAGGCAAGTAAGCTGCTATCTGCAGGGTGTCTAATCTTGCCCCTGTAAACTCTAGGTTCTGTGAGGGGAGCAAAGTGGACTTTGCGTAGTTTATGACAAAGCCCAGATGCTGAAGAAGAGAGACAGTGCAAAGAGTGGCCTGTCTGGCCTCCTGGAGAGACTGGCCCGTGATGAGCCAGTCGCCCAGGTATGGGAAGACAAAGATTCCCTGATTCCTGAGATAGGCCGCCACCACCGGCAGGCATTTGATGAAAACCCTGGGAGCAGAGGTCAGGCCAAAGGGAAGTACCCTGTACTGAAAATGGTTTCCTCCCACCACAAATCTGAGATATTGTCTGTGGTCTGGATGAATGAGGATGTGAGTATAAGCATCCTTTAGGTCTAAGGAGCATAGCCAGTGTCTCTGCTGGAGGTAGGGCAGCAGTATCCCAAGGGTAAGCATCTTGAACTTTTCCCTCTCCAGAAACTTGTTTAGGTTTTGCAAGTCTAGGATAGGCCGGAGGCCTCCTGTCCTTTTTGGTACCAGGAAGTACCTGGAGTAGAAGCCTTGCCCTTCCAGGTGGCGAGGCACCGGTTCCACCACCTGTTCCTTTAGAAGACTTGCCAACTCCTGGAGGAGGAGGTTTCTGTCCAGAGGAAGTCTTGGAGGCTCCCCTGGAAAGTATGAGAGGGGTAGCTGGTGGAAGTGGAGCATGTAGCCCTTTTGGACTATGCTGAGTACCCAGGTATCCCCTGTGACGGCTGGCCACCTGCAGGTGTACAGGGTCAGCCGACCTCCTGTGCTGTGTGGAGCCAGCTGTGGAGAAGAGGCTATGCTGTGGGAGTCAATACCCCGCTCCCTGCTATGCAGGAGTCGGATCTGGCGGCTTAGGGGTCTTCTGTCTATGGGGCCCATGCCCTTGCCCCTTGGCCTGCTGGCCCTGTTGGGGATCTGGAGAGCCCTGATATTGAGGGTAGGATTTCTAGGCAGCACCCTTCCTCGGGGAAAAAAGGCTTCTTTCCCGAGCCCTTTTTTTTTTGAGAAGGGGCAGAAGTCTTCCTGGACTGCCTTGTCCTGATGAGAGTCTCAGTCTCAATTTCTGCAGCCTTTTCAGACATGGGCTTACCAAAAAGGTTTTCACTTCGGCAGGGGACATCGATCAACTTGTCCTGTACCCATGACTCCAGGCTTGATGACTGCAGCCAGGCCTAACGGCGTGCACCGATGCCGGCCGTGGCTACCCGGGCCGAAGCCTCAAAGCCATCATAGGCTGCTCGAGAGATAAACTTCGAGCACTCTCGGATCCCTGTTGACAAAGCCTTGAACCTCTGCAAAGGTTCCTCAGAGAAGCCAGCTGAGAACCCGGAAATCTCCTTCGCCAAGTCTTGTAGGTACATGCCCATGTACAGCTGGTAGGTCTGGACACAGCAAGATAGCATAGAGCCCTGAAAACACTTTCTACCGAGGGCATCCAGGTTCTGGGCCTCCCGGCTGGGGGGCACCAAGGAGTTCATCTTCTGACTCTTCAGACGGTGCATGGCCAATTCCACAACCATGGAATTGTGCAGTAGCTGCGCCTTCTGGAACCCAGGGCTCTTACGGACTCGATAAATAGAATCGACCCGTTTGCTAAGAACCGGCACCGAGGCCGGTGCCTCCCACATAGGAAGAGCAGCCGTTCCAGCATCGGAGGAACCGGTACAGTAAAGGCTTCCTTTGGAGGAAAGTCATACTGGAGGGCATCGAGCTCCTCGGCTCGAGGCTCCTCCTCGGTGTCCGCAGGGAAGGCCAAGGCTTTGGCCATGTCCCTCATGAAGTCCGAGAACCGGGTATCCTCCGGGGGGGGGGGGGGAACCTTCTCCGAGGCTCGGACTCCGGTGAGTCCAAAGGGACGCAGCAGGTCCGGAAGGTGTCTGGGGACTCCTTGTCCTCCATCTCCCACGCCGACTCCTCCGAGGAGGAACCGAGCGGCTCCGACCGTGTGGGCCTAGGTGCCACCCGCCCCGATGCCGAGGGTATGGGCGTCGACGACCTCGGCTCCGCACGGGAGGTCAAGGGGGACCTTGATCGAGGATCGACTCGAGACTTCATTGACTCGAGGATTGGATCGGACGCCAATGTCGACTTGGACGTCGAGGTCCCAGTGGTCGGGGCAGATGCACCAGTCAGACCGGCGATCAGCACCCGCTGCTGTTCCATTAAGGTAGCCAAGCTGCTCTCCAAGGCCGTCAACCTGAGTCCAAGCTCAGGAGACTCAGCAGCCCCTGACTCGGACCCCAACGGCATCGGGCCCGACGTCGGCTCCCCCGGAGGAGAGTCCACGAGGACAACAGCATTTACATGACTCGGGGACTCCAGCTCCATGCGAGATAACTTGGACAGCCTCTCCGACTCCTAGAGCCCGGGGTGGCGGTCAGGGCTACACGACCTGGCCCTCGAGGATCCAGGAGCCTCCACCAACGCTGCCCTCGTGAGCTTCTTTTTCCTTCTGTGCTCCCAGGTGGGAGATTCCCTCTCAGAGGAACCCCGACGGCGCTCGGGGTCAGACTCCCGAGATGTTGAGGCCTCTGATGAAGTCCAGGCCCGGCCAGACGCGGACTCTGAGAAAATTCTCTCACGTTGATGCTGACGGCTCCAAAGTGCCTTCAACGACATTTTGCCGCATGGGCCACAGGCCAGCGGGTCATGGTCGAGCCCGAGGCAACAAAGGCAGCAGTCATGTGTGTCAGTAAGAGACATAGGTTTCTTGCACCGATCACACTTTTTGAACCTGCTGGCAGTCATCGGGGGAAAAAGGGCCCCTGCAAGGTCAAAAGACTGGGCTGCCAGTGAAAACATAAAAAGAGCGTGAGCGCTAGTCACGAAGGACAAAAACCGAAAATCAAAACTCCGGTCTTGATACCGGTGTACCAAGCCCAGGCGGGAAGGGGAACTGGCGTCGAACTGGATCAGAAAAAGCCAAAATAGCCGAATAAAACCTACTTTGCCCGGGTGACACGAACTCACGTCCGTTGGGTTCCCGGAAAAAGAAAGACTGAGCAAGATGGCACCCTTGGTCGGGAAAGGGACCACGCATGCGCTGCATTCCCAAAGGCTTTCCTTGAAAGCTGGGGAAATGCTCCGCATGGGGGCTCCGTCAGCGCCGACGTCACCCATATGTGAGGGCTGACTTCCTGCTTCGTCCTGGAGAATACTCTTTATATTCTGAATTATCACTTAGCTGTTTGGATAGAAAAGTGTGATTTTAGATTTACACCTTTGACTAATATGATTAAACAAAGGTACACAAAATAACCTCTCTTTAGAAAATCAAATCAGCATCCAGGAAACTGTTATTTAAACAATTTTGCATACTGATCCATCAAAATATTAATAATAGGTATACTTTTTTCTTGTTAGTTGAAAACCCTGAAAATACTGCACTACAAACATGGTGGATTTGGTTCTATACTTACTAACAGAAAGGGGCTTGTTTACAAAGCCGCGGTAGCGGTTCGCGATCGTTATCGGAGCCGCGGCCCCATTGAAATCAAAGGGGCCGCGGCTCCGGTAACGAACGCGAACCGCTACCGCGGCTTTGTAAACAAGCCCCAAAGTGTTTAATTATAAAGCCACTAGACCTAACAAAACAGATTTCACTGTGCTGTTTCTATAAAATTTCAGACAAATGTAAAATGTGCAGTATACTCTCATATTCCTCCCACCTCTACTTCCATAATGTGCCAGTTAGTGAATTATCATCTCACTCATGATAACTATGCAGTATTTTAACATATATTTTCTTTGGTAATAATTTAGAAAATGAATAGTCCAATTGCAAACATCCGTTATAAAAAGTTTATTTGTGCCACAACTTGACTGTATCACTTAAATGCAAGAAAAATGACTAATTAACAAAGTTCCTGAGTAGCAAAGTCATCGCAAACACCTGCTCAAGATTCTACAGCATCTTAAAAAAATCATGAAAAGCAAGAAAACCCCATTGGTACCAACATGTTATATAACCTACTGCAAAGCATCTGTAGCACCAGTGTTGACTTAAAGGGATATAAAACAGCACACACACACACACACACACAGAGGCAGTAAGTCATCTAAAACTAGAACATGCCTTCTGCATATTTCATCAAGAGCACAGAGGAATACCAACCTGCGCCTTTCAGCAAATTACTGATGGCTCTACAGATCTTTATGCTTTTAATTCTTTCACTGCACATCCACGTGGATGTATGACGATGATCATAAAATAATCTGCAGAGCTAGTCCTTCCTCTCAGTATATTCCACTTCTAAAATCACATCTTTTAATGTAAAGTCATGCACTTCAAGGGCAATGAAACCTCTCTCGCATTTTTCCACTTGCAGAGAGCTATTTGTATTATTTTTACAGACTGAATCTTGTTAAATGTACAGTACCAGCATTAAGCTTGTACTGAACTAGGATAAATACATTCACTCTGATTACAGAAATGCTAATATATCCATGTCTAATTACAGCAGATTCTGTAACAGAATAAGCACCACATGCTGTAAATATTGCAAAGAAATACCATTTCTCTTTACTCACCTAGCATTGTTCAGCGTTTGTCCAAACAGCTCGTTCTGTAAAATGTTCGGTGAAGTGGGGAAAGCCTCATGAAAATGAGATAAAACAGAATTGCAGAACTGGCGCAAGTTCTCAAATTGCATTTTCTTTCTTTTTCTTTCCAATTTTTTCCCACCACCTGCCTTTAAATTCAGCTATTCTGCAGCAGCTGTCAAACACAAATATGCTAATCAAGTTCCATATTTCTCCCGATTTTTGTAAAACCTGAGCTTAAACGAACAGAGGTTGATACTTAATTGAACAGTCATTATTCTTCTAATTTGATCACAGAAGAAGATTTAGCACCCGTGCGGCTTTCGACTGACTGTAGCAAGAATTTCAAACAGCAGTAGGCTCTTGGGCAATCCCAGCTGAAGTGTGGCTCTGAGCTGCTTTCACAGACTCTCCTCATTTTTCTCTAAGCCTATTAAAAACACGCAGTGAATAGATGCTGTTGTCAGGAGTTCCGGCACATCTGGCTGCTAGCAATAAAATCTCAGATGTAATAAAAATGAGGACAAGGCATCATCGTACTGTTACTACTATCTGAGAGAAGGACGATGAAGAAGAGGAGGAGAAGAGGGAGGAGGGGAATTCTGCAACCTCCTCCCCTGAAACTAACACCAATGACAATTCAGATAGGTCACTTTTCAGTGTGACTACAGCTGCAGAGGGTAAAAATACCACTTAAAAAACAAGGGAGGTAATTTTTTTCCATATAGCGTAGGTATGTATTGGCAAGCCTATATGTCCCTTGTGTTCAAACAGCTACAGCCTGTGCTAGATAAAAAGAGGAGATTCAGCAGATTTCCAGTTTAATTTCTTTTCTTCCTCCTGTTCAGTTAAAGTGAACAGCATCCATTCCATTCTCCAATACAGTGCTGTTATGTGCCTGCACTGTACTTAAGAGGCACTAATCTATAGTAAGAATGCATACATGCATAAAATCCTGCAAAATTATTCACGGTTAGATACATTTTCTTGCTCCAAAGAGCAGTACCTTGGGAATGTGACTGTAGCCAACCATGTAACCAATAATTGCTTTAACAATTCAAGTCTATCTGCCTTTCTCTAATATAATCCATGGGTGGATCGACAATTGCTCAGGTGGGCTGTACTATAAAATACCAAAAAGCAAACCACTTGTTTTTGGAGAAACAAATAAGACAATATAGCATAAAATACAATATATTGTTTTGCTTTTGAACAATAGACACATGGCCTTATTCAAAAGTCATCTTTTCCAATTCTGTGCTTACAGAAAAATCCTTATGGGATCAGGCCCATACATTTTTGCCAGTTTTTGGTAAAATCCTTTAATCAAAACTACTGAATTGCACAGTTTATGATCATATCACAATGCACCTCACTGAGCAATATTTGTAAGGGTGTCTTTAATTCTAACTATAGAACAGAAACTATTTAGAAATAAACTGAACTATAATATTAAGTTCTTAATACAGTCTATCTAATATAATAACTAAGTAAAACCACCACTTATATCAATCTAGTAATACATTAGCGTCCTAATACCAGGAATTCCAATTTAATAATACATGTACATGACCAGAACTGCTACTGCACAGAATATATCTTTCCTTCAGACCTCTTAGGACTGCCAAGATGCACAGTACAGTATGTACTTAAAATCTGTCTTCTGCATTAAGCTCAATACTCAGCTTCCCTGGGCAGAGATCACCGACATTGTACAAAAATGCATAATTTTCTTAGATAATCTAAGCACTTTTAATCTTCTATGATATCAGTAGCTTTCATTTGTCAGAGTCAAGAATTAGCAAGTATTTCAACTGCAGCTTCAAATGAAATAAAGGCAGAGATCTTCCTGTAGACAAAGCAATACTCAGCTTATGGAATAAACATGGACTTTCCTCAGATTTATGACTTACATATCTATTGATTTTAAGAAGCTACAGACCACCAGAAAAAAATATCTTTGGACAATGTAGCTCAAACAAGAATAAAACGTCAGATATTGTGTGCAGACTTAAAGAGCAAAGGAAGATGAAAAACCTCTTATAGAGGAATAGTTCAGTAACTCACAAAGATGCATTAAGGAGGGTGTGTGTGTGTGTGGGGGGGTGATTTTCAAAGGTCTGTGGGTATTTTAATCTACAGACTTTGCACCAATTCTAAAAGAGAAAGCATGAACACACTCTCCTTTGAAAATTATCTATGGAAAAATCACTCAGATATTCACCTCTTTTGTCTACTTGCACTTTTTCCATTCTAAACAATGTGTGTAGCTTTGAAAATGCAAATCTGCATGTGTTGTTGCTTTCCCTAACCTAATGGTACCTCAAAGCCTGCCTACTTTATCCATTGGTAAAAGTACATGTGTGGGTTAATCCCCACACAAACCTTGCCCCAGAGAAAGCATGGGCAATTTCCAATTAATTTGCCCAAGTAAATGGCTTCTGAACATTTCCCTTAATATGACAAAGGAAATTAAAAACTCCAGTGTCAATATCAGAAAATATCTATTGCAAAAATAGAAATGGGAGAGCAAAATGCTACTGTCAGTGTGGTAAGCTGAGTTTATCCATAGTGGAGCATGTTTACTAAAGTGTAGTAGCGAGGGGTATAGTACTTGAATAGCATGCATACCAGCCTGCGGTAGCATCCTCTCCTCCTTTCCGTACCCTCAAGGTATCAAGCACCTCTCTCCTTTCCTTCCAACCCTAAAGTCGCCTAATGTCTCCCCCCTCCTACCCGGTGTTCAGAGTCTCTTCCTTCTTTTCCTCTTCCAGAGGTCCAAGATATCCCCCTATAAGGTGTCCAGTATATTCCTCTCTTTCCCGCCCCACAAAATGTCCAGCATTTCCTGTTCTCATGCCTCTCTCCCCAAGGTATCCAGCATCTCTACTTTTGCCCTGCCTCACCGATATCATAAGCATTTCCCCTCTTACCTTCCACTGTTGCTGCTCCAGATGCAATTGCCCATTCTTTGTTTGCCGGAGCTGACTCATTCCAACCTGAACAACCAGACGAAAAAGCACAAGGTTTGCATGCTCCTCCCTCTATGACATGAAACGTCACAGAAGGCGGACATAGCAGACCTTAAGCGCACATGTGTGAGTGTTCAAAAGCCCACTGCTACTCTGCTGCTTTTAGATAGGGATGAGTCAGTTCTGTCAGGAAGTGAAGTGGACAGTGGCATGCCAGTCTTCAAAGGCTCATCATGCTTCTCTGTACGGCCTACTACCACAGTCCTGATACCACCCCAGAAGTATACCATCCTAGGCAGATGTCTAATTCACCTAATAGCTGTGCCAGCACTAGATGAACCCTTACTGAATTGGTCTTCAGACCAAACTGACAACTGTTGAAGGTATTCAAGAGGTTTTTGTGCGGATTAATAGAATGGATCAAGGGCCTTTCCCTCACACCAGATGGGGATAGCTCTTCCATTTGAAACCATAACACCTTCTAGTGGAATCCCAACTAAAAGGCAAGAGAATATTGGCTATATCAAAAAGGAGGTTCAGAGATGACAAAGTTAACCCCTCAATATCTAAGCTGTGAGGGATAGGGACATTATACTGGGCTGTAACAACGTCCCCCAATCCTGCATAATTAGGGTTGGTTATGTGCCCAGCCAAACTGGTTCATCAACTGAAAGTTTGAGAAGATGAGGGAATCAGGGCTGTCTCAGCCAATAAGGTGCTATAATAGTCATAATTCCCTTGTCTCGGGTGATCTAGAGAATCTTCACTACTAGAAATATAGGAGGCTAGCATACAAAAGACCCAACCCCCAATTGGTGAGCAGAAGGCATGCAGAGAGTAGTTACTCACCTGTAACAGGTGTTCTCCAGGAGCAGCAGGAATCAGTCCTCACATATGGGTGACGTCGGCGCCGACGGAGCCCCCATGCAGAGCATTTCCCCAGCTTTCAAAGAAAGCCTTTGGGAATGCTGCACGCATGCACGGTCCCCTTCCTGCCCAAGGGAGCCATCTTGCTCAGTCTGATGACATAGCTAAAAGACAGCTAAAAACAAAATGAATTATATGACTGCAACTCCTAGGGGAGGAGGGAGGGTTGTGAAGACTGATTCCTGCTGCTCCTGGAGAACACCTGTTACAGGTGAGTAACTACTCTTTCTCCAGGACCAAGCAGGAAGTCAGTCCTCACATATGGGACTCCCCAGCTCTAGGCTACCGAGAACCCCAAAGCTGAAAAATAAGCTCCCTCTAGAGCCTCAGCATGCGTGATAAGAATCTTCTCTGAGAACGCCCCCGAACGGTAGCCCAACACCAGGGCCGGAGGGTAGGAGTTGCCTAAACCTCAAAGAGATTACAGAGTACCCGCCTGTCCGAAAGCACTGTCCCTGCGGGACTCCCTCTCGAGGCAGTAGTGGGCCGCAAAAGTCTGGCTTGAAGACCAAGTAGCGGCCCGGCAGATGTCTGCCAACGGAACAGAGCGGAGATGAGCTACTGATGCGGCTTTCGCCCTGACACGGTGGGCAGTGACTCGACCCTGCAAGGCAAGGCTGGCTGCCCTGTATGCCCAGGCGATACAGTCTGCCACCCAGATGGACAAGGTACGCTTGGAGACAGGTAACCCCAGCTTATTAGGGTCAAAAGATATGAAGAGCTGAACAGCCCTTCGATGTCCCTGCGTACGGTCAAGGTAGAAGGACAACGCCCTCCTACAGTCCAGGGTATGCAAGACCATTTCAGCCCGGCTGGCATGCAGCCTGGGAAAGAAAGTCGGAAGAACCACCTCCTGATTGAGATGGAAGGAGGAGACAACCTTAGGAAGGAACTTTGGGTGAGTCCGTAAGACCACCCTGTTCCTATAGAACCTTGTGTATGGTGGCTCTGAGACCAGAGCTTGCAGCTCACTGACTCGCCTGGCTGAGGTAAGAGCTACCAAAAACAATGCCTTCCAGGAAAGAAAGCGTAAAGGACAAGTAGCCATAGGCTCAAATGGTGGGCAAGTAAGTTGTTGCAAGACCACATTCAAATCCCACTTAGGTGCTGGTGGACGAATCGGAGGCTTGAGCAAAAGGAGGCCTCTGCGGAAGCGGGCCACTAAGGGGTGGCCTGACAGAGACTGACCTTCCACCGGTGAGTGGTGCGCTGACAGAGCACTGAGGTCGACCCGAACAGAGTTGCATTTATGGCCCAGGTCGGACAGGTGAAGCAAATATTGCAGCACCACTGCCACCAGGCACGAAAACGGATCCTCCTTGTGCTGAGCACACCAAGTGGAGAACCTACGCCACTTGAGGGCATAAGATTTTCTAGTGGAGTGCCCCCTAGAGGCCAAGATCACCTCCTCCACTTCCCTAGGTAGCAGTAAGGGAGCTAGAACTACCCTTTCAGCATCCATGCCATCAAATTGAGGGACTGGAGGTTGGGGTGCAAGAGAGATCCCTGATCCTGAGATAGGAGATCGGGTTGCACCCCCAGAGGGAGTGAAGTGTCCACAGCCAACTGCAGAAGGAGTGGAAACCACGGTTGCCTCGGCCATCTGGGGGCTACCAGAATCACCGAGGCCCTGTCCCGAACCACCTTGAAAAGGGTTCGGGCCACCAGAGGCGTGGGAGGAAACGCATACAGTAGACTCGTAGACCAAGAGATTAGAAATGCATCTGCTGCTATTCTCAGAGGATGCGGTTGTCTGGAGCAGAACCTGGGTAATTGACGGTTGACTGGACTGGCAAAGAGATCGATGGTTGGAAGACCCCCACCTTAGGAAGGTTCTCAGGACCACCAGAGGATTCAGCTGCCATTCGTGTGGCTGCAGAATCCTGCTCAACCTGTCTGCCAGGTAATTTTCTTGGCCGGGCAGATAAACTGCCTTAAGAAGCATGCCCTGTTGGACTTCCCATGAGCACAGGGCTTGAGCCTCTTGACACAGAAGTCGGTACCCTGTGCCTCCTTGTTTGTTCACATAGAACATGGCGACGTGATTGTCCGTCTGAACCAGAACAGACTGGAGAGAGAGGGCATGAGAGAAAGTTTGGAGAGCCAAATGGATAGCTCTCAGCTCCAAGAGGTTGATCTGCTGTGCGGCTTCCCAAGGGGACCAAAGGCCTTGGGCACATGCCCCCTGGCAGTGTGCACCCCTACCCTGAAGAGAAGCATCTGTTGTCAGCACTTGTGTTTGTGGCGGTGGCTGAAAAGGCACTTCTCTCACTAAGTTCGGGAAATGCAGCCATAATTGCAGGGAGGCCACCAGCAGTTTGGACACTCTTACTTTGTCTCCCAAGTGTCCTGTGGCTTGCAGCCTGAGTTCTGAGGCCCCACTGAGCAGGCCTCATGTGCAGACGGGCATTTGGAGTAACATGGACTGTGGTTTCCATGTGGCCTAATAGCCTCAGGAATTGCCTGGCGGAAACCAGAGAATTGCTGTGGAACTGTCTGGCCAAGTCCATCAGTCTGTGGGCCCTGTCTACAGGCAGAAAAGCCTTGCCCCTATGAACTCTGTGTTTTGTGAGGGGTGCAAAGTGGAAGTTTATGACAAACCCCAGATGCTGTAGAAGGGAAACAGTGCGGAGAGTGGCCTGTCTGGTTTCCTGTGGAGACTGACCCCTGATGAGCCAGTCGTCCAGGTATGGAAAGACAAATATGCCCTGGACTCTGAGATAGGCCGCTACCACCGCCAGGCATTTGGTGAAAACCCGGGGTGTGGAGGTTAGGCCAAATGGGAGTACTCTGTACTGAAAATGATTTCCTCCCACTATAAATCTTAGATATTGTCTGTGGTCTGGATGAATGAGGATGTGAGTATAAGCATCCTTTAGGTCTAAGGAGCATAGCCAATCTCCCTGCTGGAGGTAGGGCAGTAGTATTCCAAGGGTAAGCATCTTGAACTTTTCCCTCACCAGGAACTTGCTGAGATTTCACAAGTCGAGAATGGGCCTGAGGCCTCCTGTCCTTTTTGGTACTAGAAAGTACCTGGAATAGAAGCCTTGCCCTCTCAGGTGGTGGGGCACCGGTTCCACCGTCTGCTCCTTTAGAAGACTTGTCAACTCCTGAAGGAGTATGTTTCTGTGCAGAAGGAGTCTTGGAGGCTTCCCTGGAAAGTAGGAGGGGGGTAACTGGTTGAAGTGGAGCAACTAGCCCTTCTGGACTATGCTGAGCACCCAGGTATCCCCTGTTATGGCTGACCACCTGTGGGCGTACAGGGTCAGCCGGCCTCCTGTGCTGAGAGGGGCTAGCTGAGGAGGAGAGGCTATGCCACTGGAGTCAAAACCCCGCTCCCTGATGTGCAGGAGCCGGAGCTGGTGGCTTGGGGGTTTTCTGCCTACGGGGCCCATGTCCCTGCCCCTTGGCCTGCTGACCATGTTGGGGAGCTGTGGAGGCCTGGTATTGAGGGTAAGATTTGTAGGCAGAGGACTTCCTCGGGTAAAAGGTCTTTTTCCCAAGAGCCCTTCTTCTTTTGAGAAGGGGCAGAGGTCTTTCTGGACAGCCTTGTCCTGGTGAGAGTCTCGGACTCGAGCTCTGCAGCCTTTTCAGCCATGGGCTTGCCAAAGAGGTTTTCACCTCTGCAAGGGACATCGACCAACTTGTCCTGCACCCATGGCTCGAGGTCCGATGACTGTAGCCAGGCCTGACGGCGTGCAACGATGCCGGCCGCGGCTACACAGGCCAAAGCCTCGAAGCCATCATAGGCTGCTCGAGATATAAACTTCGAACACTCCTGGATCCCAGATGACAATGCTTTGAACCTCTGCAAAGGTTCCTCGGAGAGACCAGCAGAGAACCCGGCAATCTCCTTTGCCAGGTCTCGTAGGTACATGCCCATGTACAGCTGGTAAGTCTGGACACGGCAAGCAAGCATAGAGCCCTGGAAGCACTTTCTACCGAGGGCATCCAGGTTCCGGGCCTCCCTGCCGGGTGGCACCGAGGAGTGCATCTTCTGACTCTTCAGACGATGCATGGCCGATTCCACAACCATGGAGTGGTGCGGCAGCTGTGCCTTCTGGAACCCAGGGCTCTTGCGGACTCGATAAATGGAATCGACCCGCTTGCTAAGCACCGGCGTCGAGGCCGGCGACTCCCACATGCAGAAAAGCAACCGTTCCAGCATCGGAGGAACCGGTACAGTAAAGGCCTCCATGGGGGGAGAGTCATACTGCAGGGCCTCGAGCTCCTCGGCTCGAGGCTCCTCCTTGGGGTCCGCGGGGAAGGCCAAGGCCTTGGCCATGTCCCTCACGAAGTCCGAGAACTGGGTATCCTCCGGGGGGGACCTTCTCCGAGGCTCAGACTCCGGTGAGTCCGAAGGGATGCACCGGGTCCGAAAAGTGTCCGGGGACTCCTCATCCTCCGTTTCCCATCCCGACCCCTCCGAGGAGTCGTCGAGCGGCTCCAGTCAGGCGGGCACCGATGCCATCCGCCCCGACGCCGAGGGTACTGGCGTCGACGATCTCGGTCCCGCACAGGAGATTGAGGGGGACCTCGGCCGAGGATCGACTCGAGATCGCATGGACTCGAGGATCAGCTCAGCCTCCGGGGTCGACTTGGATGTCGAGGTCCCGGTGGTCAGGGCAGATGCACCGGTGAGAGCGGCGATCAGTACCCGCTGCTGTTCCATGAAGGCAGCCAAGCTGCTCTCCAAGGCCATTAACCTGAGTCCGAACTCAGGAGACCCAGCAGGCTCCGACTCGGGCCCTGACGGCTAGGTCATATGTACCAAAAGACAAAGATTCAACAATGCTTGTATTGAGTCAAGCCGTGATATCCTAGGTCCTTTTTTAATAATGGTTTATGGACCTTTCCTCCAGGAACTTGTCCAAACCTTTTTTAAAGCAAGCTACACAAACAGCCTTTACTACATCCTCCGGTAATGAATTCCAGAGTTTGATTACACGTTGAGTGAAAAAATATTTTCTCTTATTAGTCTTAAATAGTTTACCCTGTAGCTTCATTGCATGTCCCCTAGTCTTCCTATATTCTGATAATGTAAAAAATCTATCTACGTTTACCCGTTCCACGCCGTTCATTAATTTATAGACTTCTATCATATCTCCCCTCAGCCGTCTCTTTTCCAGGTTAAAGAGCCCTAACCTTTTTAGCCTTTCTTCATAGGGGTATCCTTCGATCCCCTTTACAATTTTGGTGGCTCTTCTCTAAACCTTTTCTAATAATGCTATATCCTTTTTAAGACATGGCGAACAGAATTGCACACAATATTCAAGGTGCGGTCGCACCATGGAATGATACAGAGGCATTATAATATCCTTTGTTTTATTTTCCATTCCTTTCCTTATGATACCTAGCATTCTATTTGCTCTCTTGGCCGCCGCTGCACACTGGGCCGAGGGTTTTAACGTGTTATCCACAATGATGCCTAAATCTTTTTCCTGGGTGGTAGTTCCTAATGTGGAACCTTGCTTCGTGTAACCATAGTTTGAGTTGTTCTTCCCTAGGTGCATAACTTTGCACTTGTCCACATTAAATTTCATCTGCCATTTCGATGCCCAGTCTTCCAATTTATCAAAATCCTCTTGCAAATTTCCACAATGGATTTTAACAACTTTAAATAGTTTTGTGTCATCTGCAAATTTGATAAGCTCACTCGTATTCCCTTTTCCAGGTCACTTTGCTCTATCTGTTGGTATTTCTAATTTGTTTATGTTGCTCTGTCTCCTAGGCCTAGTGAAACTGTGGGTTGTGATTAAGGATTCTAGGTTGACTACTGATAGATTGTTGATGATTTTGTGTGTATTGATGATGGCTTTATATTTGATTCTTTGTGATATAGGTAACCAGTATGGTTGTTTAGCATAGTTACTCACCTGTAACAGGTGATCTCCGGGAACAGCAGGAATTTAGTCTTCACATATGGGTATCGTCGGTACCGACGGAGCCTGCGCAGGAATGCTCCACAGCGTCCAATAGGAAAGCTTTTGGGAGCATCCCACAGTGCCTGCGTGCTGCCTTCCCGCCTTTTCCAAATGTCCCTCTCCAGTTGAGTTTATAGCTGAGACAAAAGAGAGAGGGAAAGAGAGAAAGAGAAAGAGATAGAGAGATACAACTCCTAGGGGAGGTGGGTGGGTTGTGAAGACTAAATTCCTGCTGTTCCTGGAGATCACCTGTTACAGGTGAGTAACTATGCTATCTCCAGGAACAAGCAGGAATGTAGTCTTCACATATGGGGACTCCCTAGCTGCAGATGCCAGGGAGAAGACCCCAGAAGTTGTGTGCCCTTGTGAAAGGGCTCCACTTCCCCCCATGGATCTCTGGCATCCTACCAGGGATGGTGGGAAGGAGTTGATTAAGTATGGAACAGGTGTTGAAGAACAGCCTGACCAAACAAGGCATCCTGGCGGGTGTCCTTGTCTAAGCAGTAATGGGCTGTGAAGGTATGAACCGAAGCCCAAGTAGCTGCTCGGCAGATGTCGTCGATAGACACAGAGTGAAGATGAGCCATAGAGGCTGCCATGGCTCTCACATTGTGAGCTGTGACATGGCCTTCCAGAGGAAGGTTTTTACTCTCATAGGCAAAAGATATACACTGTGCAATCCAGTTGGACAGTGTTCTTTTGGAGACTGGAAGTCCCATATGACTAGGATCAAAAGCAACAAAGAGTTGAGAGGACTTCCTATGTTGCTGTGTCCTTTGTAAGTAAAAGGTCAGAGCCCTTTTACAATCCAAAGTATGAAGATTCCTTTCTGCATTTGAGGCATGAGGCCTTGGGAAGAATACAGGCACGTAAACCGCTTGGTTTAAATGAAAAGGTGACACCACCTTTGGCATAAAATGTGGATGAGTCCTAAGGACTACTTTATCGTGATGGAACCTTGTATAAGGAGGATCAGCCACCAATGCTTGCAATTCACTGATGCGACGTGCTGATGTGATTGCAATAAGAAAGATGGCCTTCCAGGAAAGGAATTTCAAGGGGGTAGTGGCTAATGGTTCAATAGGTGGTTTTATAAGCTGCTCAAGAAACAAATTTAAGTCCCATGCCACCGGTGGTGGCTTATTGGGAGGCTTAGTTAAAAGAAGGCCTCTCAAATCTCACTATGAGATGATGAGAGGAAATAGGTTGCCCATTTAGAGGCTTGAAAGAAGCTGCAATAGCACTCAAATGAACTCACTGAATTGGTCTTAAGCCCTGCATTAGATAAATAAAGGAGATACTCCAATAATGATTCCAGAGGTATCGCAAGAGGGTTAAGACCCTTCTGCGAGCACCATATGGTAAACCTTTTCCACTTGAAAGCATAAGAGCGTCTTGTGGAAGGCTTCCTGGAAGCATAAAGGATATCCTTTACCTGTTGAGAAAGGTTAAGACCGTGAAGTTCTAGGCTTTCAGCAACCAGGCCCTGAGATGCAGAGACTGGGGATTAGGATGCCACAGCATCCCGTCCTCCTGAGAAAGGAGATATGGAGCAGATCCTAACTCCAGAGGTGGAGCTTGAGAGAGATGTAGGAGCAGAGGGTACCACATTTGCCATGGCCAATGTGGAGCTATGAGAATCATATGACCTCTGTCTCTCTGAAGCTTGAACAGGGTTTTGGGAATTAGGGGAATGGGTGGAAAAGCATACAGGAAGTCCTGGCCCCAATGGAGGAGGAAAGCATCCCTGGCCTGACAACCCTGAGCCGGAATTCTAGAACAGAACCGGGGAAGTTTGGCATTCAGCGGACTTGCGAAGAGGTCTATGTCCGGGGTTCCCCAAATTTGGAAAATTTTGGCCACCCTGGTCCGCGTGGAGAAACCATTCGTGTGGAAGCAGAACTCGACTGAGTCTGTCTGCCCAAGAGTTTTGAATACCTGGAAGATACACTGCAAGGAGATGAATCTGATGCTCTCTGGCGAGGGCCCATCGTCGCAAAGCTTCGTTGCATAGCGACAGAGAACCTGTTCCACCCTGCTTGTTCACCTAGAACATGGCTACTTGATTGTCCGTTTGAACTAGGACTGTCTTGTAGCTGAGCTCGGTGTGGAATACTCGAAGAGCAAGGAAGATTGCTCTGAGTTCCAGGAGACTGATGTGTAGATAGGCCTCCTGTGGAATCCAGGTACCCTGGGTAGAGAGGCCTTGAAGGTGGGCTCCCCAACCCACCTGTGAAGCATCTGTTGTTAGAGTGACTTGGGGTGGAGGTTGCTGAAAAGGAGACCCCACCAAAAGGTTCCGGGGTGACTGCCACCACTGGAAGGACAAAATAAGGCAATCTGAGTTTGCTATTTTGTCTGACAGGCAACCTGACGCCTGAGCCCACTGAGTGGATAAAGTCCACTGGACTGCCATGCCAGTTGCATGGTGGACTCTGTTCTATGCAAGTAGAGTTGTGAGCGCTTGATGCAGGGTTTTTTTCCCCCGAAATGTGCACGTCGCGCGTGTTTTCAGATAAGTGCAGTTCTATTTCTCTTTCTTGATGAAATTATTTTGATTATTGAGTTACTTTTAAAACCTTTGTGGTTGAATAAAAGGGATATGTATCGTGTTTGGGGGAAGGTTTGCAGTGCCTCCCCCTCACGATTCATGTCCGACAAAAAAATTTAATAAAATTCTCGGGGGTCATAACGGTATCCTGTTTTTGTGGTGTCAATTTTTGATTACCGTTTTGGGGTGTTTTGGGGATTTGATTCTACATCATTTTACCCCAATTGATGGCTATGGATACTTTTGCCTACACGGAAGAACAATTAGATCTACTTTGTCGTCGCCCCACATTACTTGATGAAGTGGACGCCACGGATGATTCCACGGGACCTTCCTGGACGGAATTTAAATCCCTTCAAAAACGATTGCTTCGGGCTCAGTATCATGGGGCTTCGATGTCCCGTTATTTAAAGACCCGTTTGATTCCACGGGGGTTACGTATGACTCGTGCCCCGAAGATGTTTTTGGCGGATGACGATTTCATATCCAAATTGAATCGCATTTGTAATAAGTGCAGTTTTGATCTTATCGCTCTGATTTTAGAGCGGACGTTAGTGGAAGAAAAATCGTTGGAAGACCAGATATCTCAAGCAAAGGAGGCGTTACAAAAGTCCGTGGAGTCTTCAATGTTTCAGTCCAAGGAGGCGGAAATTACTCATCAATTGAAGGGTTTTTCTGATTATCTTAGAGCATTCAAGCTTCGGAAATTTACACGAGATAAAACGGATTATGATTCGGGACGTGTCTATTATTGGATGTATGAGTCTGAGGCAGAAGTTGGTGACAATCGTAGGAGGGTCACTTTTGATGTATCGTCTGAGGACACGGAAGATGAGCAACCCCCTAAATCTAAATCTAAGGGACAGCAGGTTTTTCGGCCGGTCGGCACACGCCGTTACCGAGCGCGACGGAATGGAGAGCAATTGTTGGAGGCGGAGCCTCCGGTCACTCGACAGCGTGCCCGGCAGACTCGGATTCCTTAGTAGTCAATTTGACCACCCGCCCTTTAGATCCAGCCAGTGAACGGCTTCTTAATTTGGGCCTTTCTTTTGTGCCGACGGTTGAATATGACCCTTTTGCCATGCGGTTAGCTTTGCATAAGTTTTTTAGAAAGCTGCAGGTTTTGCATTATTTTGAGAACAATCCACTTGGTGCCTCTGATGTGTCAGTGGTGAGACCGATGTCCCGGTGGGTGCCGCCGGGTTCGCCGGATTCGGCTATAGTCACTTTTCAATCTCTGGTGTTACGGGATCTTCAGGCACAGGAACCGCTTTTCACCAGATGGAAGTCTAATTTAGCACGCTTTGATTGGACATGTCTACAACGGCTGGCTCAGGATTCCTCTTTAATGATTCATAGCGCTGACAAGGGTGGCGCAATAGTACTATGGGACACACAGGATTATTTGACTAAATTGAGGTCTCATGTGTTTGACCCACACGTTTATGTGAGGTTGGATGCAGACCCCACATTGATTCTACAGGAGGAGATCCGGGTTTTAACTATGGATGCTTTCTCCAGGGGCTGGATAACTTCGAGAGAGTTACGGTTCCTTTCAACATCACATCCTAAGACGCCAATTATTTACTTGGTACCTAAGGTACATAAATCGCTGACAGACCCTCCGGGTAGACCTATAATCTCATGTCGGGGATCAGTTCTCGAACCTTTGTCCAAATTCTGCGATGTTTTTCTAAGTAAGGAGGCTGCGATGGTACGGTCTTTTATTAGAGATTCTACACATTTTTTACAGGCATTGCAGCAAGTGGCATTACCATCTGCTCAAATATTTTTGGTTACGCTTGATGTCACAGCATTATATACAAATGTGGACCAGGAGCAATTGCTTCAATTACTGCAATCCTTGTTTTCACATGCTCCTCTTCGTTTACCTAAGTCTTTCTTAATGGCTTTGATTTCGTTGGTCCTTACTCGAAATTATTTTTTGTTTGAAGGAGCCTTTTTCCAGCAGATATTTGGCATCACCATGGGAACCACTGTGGCCCCTTCGGTTGCGACCTTATATATGGCAGATGGAGAAGAACGACTCATTTATGGTTCATCAAATTTTTCGCATGTGTTGACATGGAAGCGCTTTCTGGATGATATCTTTTTTATATGGACCTCTGATTTGTCTTCCCTACATGAGTTTATTAGCTGGCTGAACAGGTTGAAACCTCATATCAAATATACAGCTCATATTGATACTGATCGTGTGGAATATTTGGACATGGTAGTTTTTCGTGAGGGGGACCTTTTGGCTATTACTTTATATCGTAAACCGGTCCAACGCAATAGCTTGTTGAATTATCATAGTTTCCATCCGGAACCTTTACGGAAAGGTTTGCCCTATGGGCAATTTCTGAGACTTCGACGGCTGTGTACTTCAATCGATCAATTTAAACATCATGCTGCTGATCTGACAGTGAGATTAACCAATAAGGGTTATCCTAAGTCGGTTATATCTCGGGCCTATCGTAGGGCCTTATATTCACATCGAGAGTGGTATTTGGATTGGCAACCGGCCCGATCATCTGCCGAAGATGAAGATACTGTGACAGGGGTTTTACCTTATATGTCTAATTCATCACGGGTGGTCGGCATTTTAAAGAAATATTGGCCACTTTTGTCTTTGCACCTGAGTCTCAACAAACCTTTCCGGATAGCATATTCTACGGGGGCTAACCTTCGGGATAAATTAGTTTCTTCTGCTACACCATCTGATCGCCCGATACGGCCTCCACAACGGACTGGGACTCATGAGCCTTGTATGACATGTAGATTTTGTGATACCACCATCTCTGGTTCTTCTTGGACTGATTTACACACGGGCTGTAATTTTTATCGTCGTTGGCAAACTACCTGTAATTCCACCCATGTTGTTTATTTTATTGAGTGTGGCTGCCCTCTGCGATATGTGGGCAGTACTACCCGGCGGATTAGGGTTCGTTTAGCTGAACATGCCAGCCGTCTTCGACAATTGGTTTTTATGGCTCCGATGGTCCACCATTGTTCGCAATTTAAACATGATTTTCAACAGTTGCGGTGGACAGTAATAGATCATGTCCCGGAGGATCCTCAAGGGGGTAACCGTATCTCTAAGTTACGGAAGCTTGAACAACGCTGGATATTTCTCTTACAAGCGGTGTCTCCTACTGGATTGAATTGTGAGATCGATTGGTTGGGGGCTATGTGACGTCATCCTTTCACGGTAGGGGGTTCCCTAATCTGTGAGGATTCCCTCCTTGTGATTGGTTGTTTGGTTTGATAGGCATATTCTTGTTAGCCAATCTCAAGCTAGTATCCTCGTTTTTAACAGCCAACAGTTCGGCGTTTTTTGCCAGTTGCATGGTGGACTCTGTTCTATGCAAGTAGAGTTGTGAGCGCTTGATGCAGGGGTTTTTCCCCCCGAAACGTGCACGTCGCGCGTGTTTTCAGATAAGTACAGTTCTATTTCTCTTTCTTGATGAAATTATTTTGATTATTGAGTTACTTTTAAAACCTTTGTGGTTGAATAAAAGGGATATGTATCGTGTTTGGGGGAAGGTTTGCAGTGCCTCCCCCTCACGATTTATGTCCGACAAAAAAATTTAATAAAATTCTCGGGGGTCATAACGGTATCCTGTTTTTGTGGTGTCAATTTTTGATTACCGTTTTGGGGTGTTTTTGGGATTTGACTCATATGGAGGCGAGCATAAAAAACCACATTCACGGTGGATGCCATGTGGCCTAGCAACTGTAACATTTCTTGAGCAGTGAGGTGAGGTTTTAACACTTCTTGGGAAGCCAACTGCACAATGCGAAGGCAGCGGGCCTGTGGAAGGTAGGCCCTTGTCTGTCTGGTATACAGCAGAGCTCCTAAAAACTCTACAGACTGAGTGGGAGCAAGGTTGGATTTTGGGAAGTTTATGACAAGTCCCAAATACTGAAGAATGCGCATTGTGCGAAAGAGAGCAACCCTGGCCTCTGGCTCTGAAGGGGCTCAAATGAGCCAGTCATCTAAGTAAGGGAAGACGAATATTCCTAGGGTGCAAAGAAATGCTGCCACCACAGCCATGCATATTGTGAACACCCTTGGTGCCGAGGCCAGGCCAAAAGGAAGAACCCTGTATTGGTAGTGCTTCCCTTGAAATAGGAAGCGAAGGAACTTTCGATGAGTTGGATGGATGAGAACATGAGTGTACACATCCTTGAGATCTAGAGAACAAAGCCAATCCTGACTCTGAAGGTATGGCAGCAGAGTTCCTAGAGAAATCATTTTGAACTTCTCTTTGAACAGGAATTTGTTCAATTCTCTGAGGTCTAAAATGGGTCTGTGTCCTCCTGTTTTCTTTGGAATAAGGAAACAGGGGGGAGTAGAACCCTGTACCCTGTTGTAGTATGGGTACCTCTTCTATTGCCCCTTGGGCAAGAAGCACAGTGACCTCTTGATCTAACTCGTTGTTGAGAGAGGTCTGAGAATTGAACTGTCTTACCATTGTAGGAGGGGGCATGCTGAGGAAATGAAGCTTGTACCCATCTCTTACAATAGACAGAGTCCAATTTTCTGCTGTTATCTGACCCCATCGGGGGGCAAAATGACATAACCTTCCTGGAATGGTGGAGGGTTCTGGACCGTTCAGGGCAGGAAGGCAAAGTTCTCTAGATAGGAGTCAAAGCCCCTGTGGAGGCTGAGTCTGCTGAGCCGGATGAGGCTTAGCAGCTTTTGTTTTTCTTTGCCTAGGTTGTTGCTGCTGTCCCTTTTGGGCAGACTGACCCAAACAATGCCCCTGTTGGGTATAGGAGGGATAAAACTTCTTCTTCTTACTGAAGAACGGTTTCTTGTAGGATTTTTTTCCTTGCAGGATCAGCTGTATATTTAGACAATCTATCCAAGGTGATATTGTCAGCATCTATCTCATTAGCTTTTTCATGCCAATTCTTGCCAAAGAGATTCTCTCCTGTGCAAGGAATATTTCCTAGTTTATCCTGTACCCAAAGTTCCAAGTCAGATGCCTGGAGCCAGGCAATCCTACGTGCACCTATGGCAATAGCAGAGGTTCTGCTTATGCACTCAAAGCAGTCAAAAGCTGCACGATTCACAAACTTGGAAACATCCTGAGCATGTTTGACAAGGGTGAGGTAATCCTGCCTCTTATCATCAGGAAGGAGAGGGCTCATAAGCTCTAAATCTCCTGTGACCTCCTTAAGGAACATTCCCATATATAAAATATAGGAACTGATCCTAGCAGAAAGCATGGAAGCCTGGAAGGTTCGACGTCCAAAGGCTTCAAGAGTCCTACACTCACGTCCTGGAGGATTAGATGCATGCTTTTTTGCACTCTTGATCCTTCTCATAGCTGATTCCAACACCATGGAATGGTGTGGTAGCTGAGTCTTCTGAAACCCAGGACAGGGAGGAACTCGATACATGGTGTCAAGTCTTCGAGAGTGAGGAGATGTGTTTAGAGGTGTTTCCCACATCCTTAACATGAGATCATGCAAGATCTCATGAATAGGTAAGGTAGCTGCCTCCTTGGGAGCTTTAGGGTACTGTACTATTTCTAATTCCTTTGCCCTAGGCTCTTTTTCAGGAGCCACTGTGATGGAAAGACCTCGAGCCACATCTCGGATAAAATCCTGAAAGGACATATCCTCTGGTGAAGACATCCTACGCTGATGAGAAGAAGAATCCTCAGGAAGAAGTACTCTGGTATCAGCAGAGCTTTCAGAGTCTTCAGACTCATCCGAGGATTCAAAGTACCACCGATCCGAGTGATCGTGCAAGGCACGGTACCGGTACCGATTGAAGTTGGCATCGGAGGGGTCCAGTACCAACTTGTCGATACCGGATGGATAAGCATGACTCAGTCCTGGTAGAATACCTGCCGATGTCGATGCAGTCGATACCGGTACCGGAGTCGATGCCGGTACCGGTTGAATTGTCTGATGCGGTTTCAAGGGCATCGAGGCCGTGAGAAGAGCCGCCAGACTGCGTTCAATAGCCAAGAATCTCTGGTCTATCGACGCTGCCGATGCTTGGGTATCGGTACCGGATGAGGCAGCCGGTACCCCAGAGCATGGCACGAGTAGTTCTGCTGAGGTTGAGGCCTCGAGAACATCCTGGAGCCCCGTTAATGCTTTGGAAGCCGAAGCCTCCCGCCGGGGCAATTTTGTCAGTGAAAGTCCCTCAAGGACAACGCCAGAGGCATCTCGATGCTTAGAGGGAGATCTACCCTTTGAGGACCGGCTAGATTTATGTTTAGTTACCTGAGATCCATGGGAGTAAGACGAAGCCCTGGAAGATGTCGATGCCACAGAGGCTGCATCGGAGGGAAAAAGGGTGCTAAGTTTAGCAGCTCGGTTCTGCCAGCCCCTCTTCGACATCATCCCACAGGCAACACTCATGGGTGTCGGTGACGGAAGTGGTACCGCCACACTTGAAACATTTTTTAAAACCCGAAGCGGGTTTTTCCATTTTAAAGGAAAAGTTGGGCCTGTGCCCAAAATGGCGCGTGGCACCTGAGGAGAAAAAAACCTGGAAAAGACTCCAGAAGGGGGTTTTTTTTTTTTTGGAAAAAAAGAAAAGAAGAACCGGCGGTACCGGTGTAGCGTCGAAGGAAGGCAGACGCGACCACAAAAAAAGAAGAATAGAAGGGAATTATTTTCTGCAGTGACAGGATGTGCGACCTATCGGCTCCGTGGAAAACGAAGAACTGGAGAGGGACAGTTGGGAAAGGCGGGAAGGCAGCACGCAGGCACTGTCGGGTGCTCCCAAAAGTTTTCCTATTGGATGCTGGGGAGCATTCCCGCACAGGCTGCGTCAGTACTGACGATACCCATATGTGAAGACTACATTCCTGCTTGTTCCTGGAGATGAGGAGTGGCATGACGCGAGATTGACGAGACTATCCAAGAATAAATCTTGCTGCCGTATTCTGTGCTAATTGAAGTGGATATAGTGAGCTCTTAGAGATACCATGATATATCGTGTTGCAGTAATCAAGCATAGGTGTGATTACTGCTTGGCAAACTGTACGGAAATCTGTAGGTGACATGAGAGGGAGTAAGTTCTTTATGGTCCGTAACTTATAGTATATTGCTTTGGTAGTGTGGTTTATGTGTTGAAGGAAATTGAGCTGTTGATGCAGTGTTACACTGAGGTAGTTGATCTTGGTTTTGACTGTGATATGGAGATTATCCATAGTGATTGTTTGTGTGGGATGAAGTTCTGATCTCTTGTAACATGCAGGATTTCTGTTTTATCGTGGTTTATTTTGAGGTTGTGTGCCTGTAGCCATTTGGAGATTGCCATGAAACAGTTATTGAGCTTTGTGTAGTCAGGAGAGTTTGAGTCCTTATCAAAGGAGGGCCGCCATTCCAGTGTCCTGAGACCCCTCGGCTCCAAATGGGCCCAGCCTCCACGCGAAGTCAAAGCCTCGGTGGGGGCCTTTGAGGGTGTCGATGCCAAGGTTGATGCCAGGACCAAAGATGACACCTTGGAACCAAACAACGATTCCCACTGCCATTTCCAGTTCTTAAGTTTGCTCCCCTTGAGTGTCATCTGCAAACAGAGAGAACAGTCCAAGGGCTGATGGTCGGGCCTTAGGCACTGAAAGCACCAGCTGTGGCAGTCCATGATGGAGATGGTCCAGCCACACTGGATGCACTTCTTCAAGCCAATGGATAGTTTTGACATGTTAGGGAAGACTGCTTCGGCCAAGTCAAAGGACTCCAGTATCCTCACTGACCAGGGGGGCGTGAGAGCGTGCCGAAAAGGAAAAGGCAAAAAACCCAAGAAAAATGTGGCTCCAAGGCACAGATTTTCTCAAGGACAGCAGGAAGACGCTGTACTGCACGTGATACCGAAAAAAATCAGCTAACAAATAGCAAAAAAACAGTCAACTAAATTCCAGGACACAAACAATGTCTGCAGGGCTCCACGGAAAAAATAAAACTGAGGTAAAAATGGCTCCTTCGAGTGGGAAGACTGGCATGCATGCGCGGAGCACCTTGCAAAAGTTTCCTATGGAAGTTGGGAAGCGTTCCCACACAGGCTCCATCAGTGATGTCACCCATATGTGAGGACCAACTTCCTGCTTGGTCCCGGAGAACCTAAAATCTACACTAGTTGAGTTTGTCCTAAGGAATGGGTTGAGAATCACTGCTCTAAAGGGACACCAATCCTGACTGAAGCTTTTCCCCCAGCACAAATAACCCAACTAAGCATGACATCCTCTATTCCACCCTGCACTACCTCCTCAAGCACCACCCTTCCTGCAACAGAGATAGGACAGCTAAGTCTGCTCCCTGGTGGCTCCAAACGCCACTCCTAACTGAATATAGCAAATATAAGACTTCCTCCCTGAAGGCTCCCCCATATTCTTCCCACACCCCCCTTACCTGATGTAGCCTCTGGGTCTCTCCGAGGCAGAAATAGTCGTAAATTCATAGAGTGGTCTCCCAGTAGAGATGTTAGATCAAAAACAATAATAATATTAAAGAAAGCATGGGTTAATTAGAACTGCAAAAAAATAATGGGAAAAGCCAGAACTCAACTGGGATCTATGGAATTGCAGTAGGAATGAAACTGAGCAGACTAAATGGAAATCACAGCCCTTACCTGCTTTTATATTTAATGCTTCTGTGTTCTCTTTCAAGTCAGATTGGAGTCATTATTACGGAGAAAATCATTATTCCCATGATCCTAGCAATTTTACAACCTCAATTTAAAAATCTTAGATCAACTTTATTCACTAGAATTGTTACCTTAAGGATAACAGTACTTTTCTTCTGCCTGGTAATATTGTAATTGCTCTCTGGTCTAATCTTATTCAGCTTTGCTCCCCAGTATTTAGATTTTCTCCTATCTTATATGACTTACTCCCCATCAACATATGCTGAGACAAATATATGCATACTATGTTTCCCTTAATTTTTTCCCGCAAAACTATGAATAAAATATTCCATGGAAACATATCCAAAGAACTCTTAATCCTTTTATCTCTATCAAAATCTTATCGCATATACTACGAAAGTGAATCTATGGGGTATATTTACTAAACTTCTTAATGTTACCGGCGTTAGTTGCAGTCTTACTGTGACGAATGCCATATAAGGTAGTGGGCGTTCTGGTCTTAAGGTAGCATTTCGGGTTATCGGGCGATAAAGTCCGTTATCGAGCGATAGAGGGAGCCGTGGCATGTTAACGCGCTCTAGCCTTAATTAGGCGCGCTGACCTGCAATCACAACAACAGAGGTGTATCACACTGGTTAATACACTGACTGCTGATACAGTGGTCATGAGTTTGATCCCCCAGTAGGCTCAGTTAAAAGACTGTCTGAGGCAATCCCTTTTCCTGCCTGTAACAGTCAGACACATCCCAACAATTTGCACTGCCAGCCAAAAAAGCCTCACCCCAGTGCCGCAACCTAATGCACCTTTTAGGGCACATCATAAAGCACCACGTCATCCAAGGCAGGTCATAATGTGCCCCAGAGGGCGGTAGGAAAGGTTAGAACCCTCCAAGGCAGCATATAAGGCACCCCATAAGCTGGCCAAACCTAAGGTGCCGTGAAAGATGCCCCAGGGATGCCAAGGTGACACAGGAGATGGTGCCCCAAAGTCACAAGCATGAAATGTATGGCTCAAACACAGATATAACCATAACACTGCACAGAGCACCAAGGAAAGGCAATGAACAAGTGATCCGAGGCAGCATGGATTCACCAGAGGCAGGTATTGTCAGACAAATGTGATTGATTTGTTTGACTTGGTGACCAGGGAGTTGGACCGAGGGAGAGCCCTAGATGTGGTGTATTTGGATTTCAGTAAAGCCTTTGACACTATTCCTCACAGGCGACTTATAAACAAACTGAGGAACCTAGGGATGGACCCTAAAGTTATTGCTTGGGTTAGAAATTGGTTGGGTGGGAGGCGACAAAGAGTACAGGTAAATGGGGCTCACTCTGAGGAGAAGGATGTTACCAGTGGTGTGCCCCAGGGATCTGTCCTTGGTCCGATTCTTTTTAACATCTTTGTTAGTGATATAGTGGAAGGGCTGTCAGGTAAGGTTTGCCGCTTTGCGGATGATACCAAAATCTGCAATAGAGTAGACACCCAGGAAGGTGGAGGGATCTAGCTAAGCTTGAAGAATGGTCTAGAATTTGGCAGCTGGGATTTAATGTTAAAAAATGTAAGGTCATGCATTAGGGCTGCAGCAATCCAAGGGAGCAATATAGTATAGGGGCTGAAGTATCTTGTCCACTAAAGAAGAGCGGGACCTAGGCGTGGTTGTGTCTGATGACCTTAAAGTAGCTAAACAGGTAGAAAAGGTGATGGCAAAAGCTAGAAGGATGCTTGGGTGCACACAGAGAGGAATGGCTAGCACAAAAAAGGAGGTGATAATGCCTCTGTATAAGTCTTTGGTGCGACCTCATTTGGAGTATAGTGTGCAATTCTGGAGACCGCACCTTCAAAAGGATGTGAACAGGATGGAGTCGGTGCAGAGGGTGGCTACGAAAATGATTAGTGGTCTTCATTATAAAGCATATGAGGACAGACTTAAGGATCTTAATATGTACACCTTAGAGGAAAGGCGGGATAGAGGTGATATGATTGAGATGTTCAAATACCTCTGTGGCATAAATGTTCAGGGAGAGAGCCTCTTTCAATTGAAAACAAGTTCTGCTACGAGGGGACATGGGATGAGGGTGAAGGGAGATAGATTCAGGAGTGATATGTGGAAATATTTCTTTACGGAACGAGTAGTGGATCCATGGAATAGTCTCCCAGTGGAGGTAGTAGAGATGAGGACAGTAACTGAATTCAAAAAAGCATGGGACAAACACAAAGGATCTCTAAAAGGTAAAAAGGGGACTGTTGTAGTTGTTGATATGGAAGGACAGACTAGATAGGCCATGTGGTCTTTTTCTGTCGTCATATTTCTACGTTTCTATGATGGAAGGAAGTATATGCCGGAGCTCATGGACCAGCCAAATCTGCGTGCAGCCCATGTGGCAGCAGGTAAAGTGGACAAACATATCGGGGGCAGCTGTACCGATGTACAGGGTGATGGTAATGTACAGTGCAACAATGACAGTGTGTGGCAGAGGATGGGGATACCTGTCCACCAGAGGAGGTAGAGGTGGCAGGATAAATGCAATCCACAAAACAATAAAGAATCCCTCCAATAAATTAATGGGCTATGCACTGACAGTAATATTTATATAACTCCTTGAGGTCTCAGACTTAAACCACCGTTGGCTATATCGGACTCTGTCCACAGCCTTAGCGTGAAATTGCATCAATGACCTCTAGAAATTAAAAATTAGTGTAGCTGTGTTAATGCTCTTATTTTTCAATTTTTCAATTTTTTCAATTTTTTAAAATCCTCTTTAACATGTCCATATTGAAATTCAGTGCGTTACTTATAACAAACTGATGTGCTTATCTTAGCTTCAGAAAATGCCCCGATGCCGCCATCCAGGTCCGTGTGTGCGTTTCACAAATGTGGGTTTCTTCAGGGGAAGTGAAAATGTCAAGCACTCAATCCAAAATCTTCTCAGCAATTGCGCCTTCCATGTACCAGAATCTGAAAGTCATAGCACTCAATCAGTTGTGCTACGTTACTTCACTCTACTCATTACTCGATCCCAAAAAACGTTGGCACACAACATAGTGCATATCCACTGTGCTTGCTATGGTCACCTGTTTAGGGAGCAGGGGTGTGTCAGGGCTCACATGGCGACAATGTACTTAGCAAACTGCCCTCTCTGGGTCAGGGTGGGGGACATGATCTGCCCCCAACAGCCCCACACTCTCACCCTTTGCAAGGGGGGCAGTGGAGGTACATGAGGACAGGCTGTGGGACAAGCAACCCCAGTCCTGGTGGCGAACGGACAGCTTCTGAAGATCTGCACTTGGGACAGGGCCACTGGCAGATAGGTAGTGGGCCCAGTCAGCTCAGATGCCCCCCACTACACTCTGACATTCACCAGCAGAGGGCAGTCAGTGTGCACCTGCTGCACCCTGCAAGGTGGTACAGCCATACAGATGCTAACTGCAGACAGTCTGCTAGCTAGTACATAGTGCATGTTCCTGGAGGAACTGTGTGCACCCAAAACTGGGATGTCAGCACACACACCACGTAGGTATGTCAGTGATTGGGTCCCAGAAAAGAGAACCCATAAATATCACTTAAGAGAAATACTGTATAGCACTATGGGGGAACCTAGCCATGCCGTGGTCACTGCACAGTCAGGGTGAGAGCGACCTCCCAGCATGACATGCTGTGGCCACCCTGTCCGTGCAGGTGGTGGTCGGGCACTACAATGTCCCAGTCATTGCCCTATACCCTGTGCAGATGCATCCTGCCCATGTCACCCTGTCCGGGCCATACCCACAGTACCTTGCTCCTCATTATGCACATTGGCAGGCTAACACTGGAAACAGTGCAAGCAATGTGGGCTCAGTAAGGTGTAGGCAGCCACAACACACTGGATAGACAGACACACACTCCCACACCTATGCCAGCATTGTGCAAATATAGAGGTTTGTGGCAGCCCTGGCCGCCACACCAGTCCTGGGCACAGTGCGGGCATTGCTATGGTACTCAATACTGTTAGGGTCACTCCCTGGGGTGGTAAACACTGTCAGAATCAATAACTGAAACACCCTCCACAGATATTAGAAAGGTTGCTATGATGAATCTCTATCAACAAATTGTGTTTAACTTAGGATTTGTTAGCTGACATTAATCATAGAAACCTTTTGATATATGTGGAACGTGTTCCCAAGTTTAGAATGGCATTGCTAAGGTATGCAGGTGCCAGTATTGGGAGATGCTGCTCCGCGCAGGGCTCAACAGCCTGACTCTCCATGAGGCTTTGGATAGTGGAGCCTGTGGGTGTGGGTGTTTATGCCCCTGTTGGCCGCTGCTCTAGGGCAGAGGTTCCCAACTCCAGTCCTGGTGGTCCAAACACTGTTCAGGTTTTCATGCTGTCCCTAATGAATATGCATGAGATACATTTGCATACAATGGGGGCGGCGCATACAAATGCAGCACAGGCATATTTATTGGAGACAGCATGAAACCTGAATGGTGTTTGGCCCTCCAGGACTGCAGTTGGGAAACTCTGCTCTAGGGATTGCACATGTTTATGGTGTCTGTGCTCTGTAGGGTAAAATACAGGCGTTTCAGGCATGTTTATTTTATCTGCAATAAAGGTTCCTTCTTTATTACCATGATTTAGTACTGGGTAAAATATGGGGACAGGGTTGGCAGGAGCCACAGCTGGGACTTGAACTTGTGACCTTCTGCTCCTGAACACACTGGCTGTGTGTACTGCATCACACTGTTGCCACAGGGACAGATCATTCCCTGGGGATACCATGACTGTTCGTCAGACAGACCCTGTCTGTTGCAGTGCACGGCACCCACCTAAACGGGGCTTGGCCATGGTCTGCTGTGGGCAGATGCCACTGCCCCCTCTGCCACCAGCACCCCTCTGCCACCATTCTGCCGTGACATTATGCCAGTGGTGCTGGTGGTGCGCAGTCCCAGGCCATCAAGTGTGCTGGTAGGCAGCTGCCTATGGTGTGGGTTCTCAGGTAGGGGTGCCTACATGGACATGTGCGCTTCCCCCCGGCACCGCCTGCCAATGTTATGTGCCCTTGGGGGTACCTGCTGAGTAATATCCCCTATGACACTGTGGGACACACACTCGTGCCCATGTTGGACCCTCGTCAGTTGCTGTTTTGCTGCTTTACAGTTTTGGCATTCCTAGGTGCCACCTAGGCATCTGTGCCCCAGCTGGACCACAGCATGTGCCGCCTGCAGCCCCCTGTATCCCATTTACAGCATCAGTACAGTTGCCCTTTCCTACGTGCCCACTCTGCTGTTGCTGCACATGTGCATGCCATAACAAACCTGCCCAATCTAAACGGCAGAAACCCTGATCAGCACTATTTCAACGTGGGATCATTCACTTTGTAGGGGGACGGAGCATAGACCCTTCCAAACATTATATCTTAATTTTTACACTTTGTCAGTAGTGTTGCTTTATGTTTATCATTAATATCACTATTGGACAGCTTGGTTATTGGGATTTTAAATGTGGTTCTGGTCATTTTATATGTTTATTTGCCTTTTTGGTTCCTGCACATGTATTACAACTATCACTTTTCTGGGTTTCCCTGCCTTTGCTGCACATTGCTGACTTAAATGGTTTCTCTTTCCTGCAAATGTGCCTAACGCGAGGGTTTCACTGGCGTTATTTATTTATTTATTTTATTTACATTCTCTTATATACCGCGCTATTCTGCATCAGTGCGGTTTACATTGAACAAACTGAAATTACATTGAACAGGGCATTATAACTTGGAGATAACTATATTACAGGGAACATGGGCTATGGAGGGTTAAGTGGCTTGCCCAAGACCACAAGGAGCACCTGTGGGACTAGAAACCCCAGTCCTTCCGGCCCAAGGTTGCTGTCCTCTAGTGGGATTTGAACCCCCGACCTTCCGGCCTGAAGTACCTTGCCCCAACCACTAGGCCACTCCTCCACTCCTAGTGTTAGTGTTCAGACCCGGATTTCACAGCGTTAGTGTGCCTGGAGCCTCTCCCCGCCCACTCTACGCCCATTGACCCCTTCTCTCCGCCCTCTGGGAAGCCTTACTCCACCCTTCAGACCCAGATTTCACAACGTTAGTGTGCCTTAACGCCGCCAACGTCACTTATCGCGCAATAATACCACCGCTGCGACGTTAAGACAGTTTAGTAAACATATCCCTTTATGTCACATTTATTCCAAAACTATCAATAGATACTTAACTATATTTCCATTATGTCTGCAAACAAGATTTATCCAAAACCTATAATAAAGAAAATTTTCTAATATATTATCAAGATGAATTTATTATGGATCCAGTAATACTTCTACTGACAGCCTGCTGATCTCAGATACTACGGGAGTCATTTAAAAAGTCTTAGTCGTGATTTCAGACGACCAGAGGCATGCACGTGGACGTCAAAATCATGGAGATGTCTCCAGAGCCATTTTACAAATGACATTTAGAGACGTCTTCAGTGCAGGGACATCCAATTAGGCAAGGGGCATAGTAGAGTTGTGTTTGGGGAGGTGCAATGAACTCAGATGCCCCTGTTCAATTTCAGAAACATTGGGGACATCTGCAGGCACATCCACATTTAGACCTGCTCCAGGCATGAACAAGCAAATGAAAGTGCTTCTTTTGGCCTTCAAACATCCAAAGGGTGTAGAGCAAATGGAGAATTAAGTTACTAGCCTAATATGAGAAAGGCCCGCACTAGAATTTGCTGCTCCTAACCCACTGCTTTAGCCATTATGCTATTAGACATCCATATTCTAAGATGCTATTCTGGGAACGTCTATGTAGACGTCTCTATAAATGTCCATATCAGGCATGTCTACGTTTCTGAAATCATGCCTGCTTTTTTTTTTTTTCAGATGTTCTGCCTTTGGCGTCCCAGATTGCACTTGGATGTCCCATTGTAAAATGTGCCTTGATTTCAAAATAATATGCCTCAGGCACTGCTGTCATTATTTCATCAAATTTAAATATGCTTGTAGAAAATCTATATACCTGAATATCCACCATGTATAAACATCAGCCTTGCCTCACTAAATATTTATAAGACAGCACTAAAGTCTTGGGAGAGAGCAATGATGCCACCCATGGGATAGTATATCTATTGCAGTACTTCAGGCAGAAGAGAAATCAGCAAGTGCAATTTAATGCTGCAGTTTTCTAACTCCCATCGTCTTTAATAAAACTGTTTCTTTTATCTCACCAGAAAGTTTTACTCATATCAGCTAAGGATTTATTCTACAGTTTGCAGTCTGATGTATATGAAATATACTATGGGACAGGCAGGGCAAAAAGACACCAATAAAATGGGTAGCTTTTTTCTTTTATCTATACCATTCCTGCTGCATGAAGGAAACTGCTATGGTACTCATTTTGTTAAAGAATGTATTAGAAAATGAACCCTTAAACTAAGCAATGTTATCCTTTGTTTTTCTGTTCTTTGTATAATTGTATATGTTGTGCAACTTAACAATTTTTAATACTTTTTAAACGTGATTCTGTATATATCAATGTTACTAAGTGATTACTAAAAGAAAATATTTTGATTGTTTAATGTTTTAATTTAGACTTTAATATAAAATCTAATAAGTGCCAGAGACATTTGGATTGATAGATCAAAAATGACATTATTACTTCAGCACAAACCAAATAAATCCAGTGTTTTGGGGATATTATATGAAAGGCTGCAACATGAATATCTGACTATACTAAAATATTTCAATTTTATAGGCTTCCACTAAAATGAGGCATAGCAAATGTCACCAAGGACAACATTTACACACAATGGTTCACTCCATGTAAGTTTTGAAAAGCTGAAACTACATATTTTTTGATGCAACTAAAGTAAAACCAGGAATGACCTTTTAACACAAGAAACAATTTATTAATAATGTATTGTCAACATATATATGTAGCAAACCTCTAAATTTGTGCCTAATGGTAAGAGCAGTGAGCTAGGAACCAGGGATAAATGCCCTGCTGTTTCTTGTGATCTTGGGGAGGTCACTTAACATAAGAACGTAAGAAATTCCATACTGGGTCAGACCAAGGTCCATTAAGCCAAGTATCCTGTTTCCAATAGTGGCCAATCCAGGTCACAAGTACCTGTCAAGTTCCCAAAAAGTTACACAAATTCTACAATGCTTATCCTGGTCCATTATCTCGGGTACAAACTTAGGGCCCCTTTTACTAAAGCCTGCTATGGATTTGCCATTTATTTAAATTTAGCTCATGCCTTTCCAGTATTAGTTCAAAGTGAGTTACAGTAGTCTTTCCCTGTTCCCAAAGGCTTACAATCTAGATTTGCACCTTAGGCAATGGAGGGCTAAGTGGCTTGTTGAAGCAGTGCCAATGGGATATGAACCCTAGTCTCTTTGACTACCAGGCCACTGGTCTAACCACTAGGCTACTCCTCTACTCTGAGCTCAAGTGCAAGTTAGCTGTCAGGGGCATGTTCAGTATGTCCCCGGCATCTAATGTGTGAAGGGTCTTCCCAATGTGTGCTCCACTAGATAAGAACATAAGAAATGCCATACTGGATCAGACCAAGGACCATCAAGCCCAGTATCCTGTTTCCAACAGTGGCCATTCCAGGTCACAAGTACCCGTCAGGTTTTCAAAGGCCACAGGTTTCACAATGCTCATCCTGTGGTAAGCAGTGGATTTCCTGGGTCCTCTTTAATAATGGTTTATGGACCTTTCCTCCAGGAAATTGTCCAAACCTTTTTAAATCCAGCTACACTAACAGCTTTTACTACATCCTCTGATAATGAATTCCAGAGTTCGATTACAGGTTGAGTGAAAAAATATTTTCTCTTATTAGTCTTAAATGGGTTTCATTGTAGCTTCATTGCATGTCCTCTAGTCTTTCTACTTTTTGATGGCATAAACAACCAATCTACGTTAACTCATTCCACTCCATTCATTAATTTATAGACTTCTATCATATCACAGGCCGGAGGGACTGGGGTTTCTAGTCCTATAGGCACTCCTTGTGGCGTTGGGCAGGCCACTTAACCCTCTGTTGCCTCAGGTACACACAGATTGTGAGCCCTTCGGGGACAAGGGAATATATCCAGTACCTGTTTGTAGTAATTACATAATGTAAACCGCTTGGATTGAAGGATAAGGCAGTATAGAAAACTGGTGAAATAAATAAATAAATAAATCTCCCCTCAGCCTTCTCTTTTCCAAGTTGAAGAGCCCTAACCTTTTAAGCCTTTCCTCACAGTGGTATCCTTCCATCCCCTTTACCATTTTGGTGGCTCTTCTCTGTACCTTTTCTAATTCCACTACATCCTTTTAAAGATATGGCGATCAGAACTGCACACAATATTCAATGTGTGGTCGAACCATGGAACAATACAAAGGCATTATAATATCCTTGGTTTTATTCTCCATTTCTTTCCTTATGATTCCTAGCATTCAATTTCTCTCTTAGACACTGCTGCACACTGGGCAGAGGGTTTCAACGTATTATCCACGATGACGCCTAAATCTTTTTTCCTGGGTGGTGGTTTCTAAGGTGGCACCTTGCATCATGTAACCAAATTTTGGGTTATTCTTTCCTAGGTGCACAACTTTGCTCTTGTCCACATTAAATTTCATCTGCCATTTGGACACCCAATTTATCAAGATCCTCTTGCAAGTTATAGGCTCCTATAGAGGAATTAAGTGAACCCACATTAGGAGCTGTGTGGCCGCTGAGTGCATAACAATTGCCCTGGTGCTAGCACAATGTGCTCTCCACACCCCCTTTCCACCCATTCCCTGCCCTATCCCACATTTGCCAATTAATGTGTGTTTTAGTGCGAAGGCAGGTATAATAGGGATTTAGGATTCCTGACTACTTGTAGCCGCATGTTAAAATGCCCTTTAACCAGCTAATATACTTTAGTAAAAAAGGCCTTTAAATTGTAAGCCCTCTGGGGACAAGAAAATATCTACAGTACTTAAATTTTACTTGCCTTGAATGTCTGCGAAAGGTGTACGCTACATCCTAAATCTAATTAATGATTGATTGATTTATTTAGCTGTATTTATATACCGCTTTTCACCGAGTCAAAGCGGTCAATTGGGGGATACATTTAACACGAGGGGATATGACACACATACACTAATACTTACAGGGAACATGGGCAATGGAGGGTTAAGTGGCTTGCCCATGACCACAAGGAGTGCCTATAGGACTAGAAATCCCAGTCCCTCCGGCCTGAGATTGCTGTCCCCAGGTGGGACTTGAACCCCCGGCCCTCCGGCCTGAAGTACCTTGTCCTAACCACTAGACCACTCCTCCCATTGTTAGGGGGAGGAGCTGCCCTAAACCAGCTTAGCCTACTGAAAAATTTAAAGAGGTACAGACCTAAGAAATTCTTCAAAGTATCCAGTCTGAGTGATTAAGACCAAACCCTGGTGCATCTGGGGTAAATAAAGGGATAGTAGGTGCCTTAGGTAAACCTTTATTCTTGCACCCCCTTTCCCCACTGGTTGCACACCGACCTATCAGCAGTATCTCCAGCAGACAATAATACTTCCCAGATGAAGTTCAATGCTCAATGTCATAAAGGCTGATATTCAAAAGCACTTATCCAGTTAGCAGCACTTGGGATAGTGCTGGGGCAGTCTGTGGATGGAGCTTGGGCAGAGTTTGGGGTTATTTCATTTCATTTATTAAAACTTGATATAACACCCCTCTCTGGTTAGAGACAATATTTAGTTCAAAAACATTGCAACCAGATAACTAACTGGCCATTATCGAAATACCGGTGCTAAATATCCAAACTTTACTGTATTTAACCACAGCAGCTACCATTAAGCTCACTGCCAGGTGTTCAATGCGGATCCCATAATTTTATTTTTTATTTATTTGTTTGTTACATTTTTATATACCGCCCCTTCCAAAGATCAAGGGTGGTTTATAATAAAACAAACACATTACATATAACAGTATCAAAGGTGAAACAGTACAGGTAACTATTTACAGTATCAAAGGTATAACAGCACAGATAACTATTTTCATAACAACTATGTACAAGATTAACATGAATCGGTTTGGCAAATTTGCATCTTAGTTAATGGGGCATTTAGGGAGATGTAAATCTATTGATATGTCCTATGTATTTTTGAAGAGATCAGTGTGCATGGGGGGTACCGAGTGTTAGCTGTTACTACACTACTACTAGATCCCTATATGTCTTTGGTAAAGATCCCTATATAAAAGAGAAATTATAATTTGTAAAATAGTTCTCCTGGTTACTTCCATGTTTTACTACCCCTGTTCTTTGTAAACTCAATGTGGCCTGTTGCATTGCAGTATGTTCTGTTCAACTGTACACCGCACTGATTATAATAGCGCGGTATATAAGAGATGTAAATAAATAAATAAACTACAGCTCATACTCAATTACAGCTTCTGTTACAGAGGTGTTTATAATGACAGCTTCTATTCAGAGGTGTTTATAAATTGTACATTTGATTGTTTATTTTCCAGCTAATAAGGTGTTATTTGAAGGAACAAAATATCTGTGTTTATTAATATGTTTGTGCCCTTCTCCTCTATCTTATTTTTGCCCCAGTCTCTCATATCCTCCTCTATCTTTTACCCACTTCCTAGCCTACCATTTTTACTTTTTGTACTCATTCCCTTGCCAGCCCTCATCTAGTTTCTTCTGTCTTTCATCTCATCACCAACTCATGCTTTCTCCCTGTTGCTCACCCTATTTCCTGGATCTGGTCCCTTCCTTCTTCCATCCTGGGTCCTCTCTCTCACTTCATGTCCCCATTCTGTGACTTCTCTCCCTCTTCCAACCTCCTCACTTCATCCTATCCATTTCATCTCAGATACAATCTCACCTTCTCTATCCCCTACCATGCTATTTAGATATCCCTCACATGCCCTCCCATCCCATGTAGCTCTCCCTCTCTCTGTTCCTCCACTACCCCATGAGGGTCTCTTTCTCCGTGCCCACCATCCACCATACCATGCAGGTCTCCCTCTCTCTTCCCCCCCATCTACCAAGTCATATAAGTCCTCTTCTTCCTGCTCCATGTATATTTCATTTTTGTTGCCTCTTCCCACCACATCTTTTCCTGCCAGCTCTCCCCCCAAATTCCCCATATTTCAATTTTTACTAACCCTCTGTCCCCTGCAGCCCTATCCTAGGAGCAGTTCTTTGTCTTGCATCCCTGTGACAAGCAGGAAAAACAATGTGCCCCCTTTGCCTGGTACACGTCCCCATTCCAAAACTTCTCTCTCTGGTTCACCATCTTCCTTCCTACCCACCCCATCATTCCAGTTTCTCATGTAGAACACCAGCACTCCATTGCCAGTCTAGCATCCCCATTCCATTACCCCTTTCCTGATGTAGGCTCCTCCAATCCAACACCACCTACCCCCTCCCTGTCCAGCATCTCCCCTACAACCTCCTCCCACCCATACTGCCATTGCTGCCAAATCTCCCTGGAACTTGTGGCAGTGGCAATGAAAAAGAAAGGAAACGGGTGTGGGCTGGGTCCGCCGTCAACATTCCTGCCGGTGGGGGGAGGTGCAGAGCAATCGATTGCAATATTCTCTATAATCTGCACCGGGTCCTCCACCAGCATTCCCGCTGGTGGGGGGAGGGGCAGAGCGATCCATCGCTGTGCACCACCCCCCGCTGGCAGGAATGTTGGTGGCGGACCCAGCGCAGCTTAGCGGGAACATTGGGTTCAGGGACTTTGAACCGATGGGCACTCTGAAACCTCAGCTGCGTCCTGCCCCCTCCGATGCAGCAGTAGTGGCAGGAGATGGGGTTGGAAGGGAGATCCTGGAGATGTCTGGAAGAAGAGATAGGAGAGGAGGTGCTAGACTGGAATTTGCTGTCTATCCACCCTAACTGGGGATGAAGTAAAGTGGAGGTCGCCACAGCAGGATTTTTTGGATGACACTTTCTGCTGCCCCTCAGATTTTAGTGCTCTAGACAGCCATCAATTTACCTAATGGTAGCACTGGCCTTGAATGCATCTCTAAGATCTGGGGAAGAATGTTTGAGAAGAAGAGCCTTAAGAAACATCTGGTACTTTTGGAGAAAAGTAATTTTTTTTTCTATTTTGTATCTCCCAAAAAGAGATATTTTTGAAGAGTAATTTGAGATCTTATTGAAGGTCTAGTAGCAGTGTCACTAAAAACAGTTGTTTGAAGTGCTAAGGAAGGAATTGCAAATTTTAGAAGGTATTTTCTTTATGAGTGTCTTTCAGGTTAGTGAGGAGAGTGGCATACCCCAGTCTGGGACCTTGAAGAAAAGAAGCAAAGAGGATGTTCACCTAGGACCCCAGATGAGGAATCCAGAAGGAGAACAGGTGAAGGGACCAGATCTGTGTCCAAAATGAGCAAAAAAGGAATTGGGTCTTTGATTAAATTAACTTCTATTTTTGCCTTTTCTCCTTTGCTATTTTGTAAAATTTGGGGGATTTCATCTAATAAAAGTGTTTTTATTAAAATAGCCCACTGAAGTAGACTGAGATTCTTTTGGAGTTTTTAAGCATGCTTTCTTTGGAATTTTCATGTGAGTCAATCATCAAGGGCCTTGATACAGTTACCTACCCCCATCCACCACAATCCCTTTATTTTTGTGTTTTTCGTCAATTTTTTGCGATGCATCTGGGGAAAGCCTTCTCGCCACTGAAGGGGTTCTATATAAAATTCATATTGTAATTGTTGACAAAATAAGTCATCCTATGAACCAGAATCATTTAACAATTATAAACATATTTTCAATTGTTCCCAAAATTGAGATTGTCTTCAATTTTTCTACAGTAAGGTGACATTTTACTTACCAGTTAATGTCCTTTCCTTGAGTTCTGCTAGACTAGTCCAGACAAGTGGGTTGTGTTCCCCTACCAGCAGATTGATGGAGACATAGAACCAATGAAAAGCCCACGTTTCAGTGATATCATTCTCATGCCTCTATTGCCTCAGTATTTGTCCCAAAGAACATGAGAAAAAAGATGGCAAGCTTCGCAGAACCTCAGTCGTGGGCAACAAGGAGTAATCAACAGTTGAGAACTATGTACAGGAAGCATAAAGAGAAGGCTGTCTGTAGAACATTAACCTGCAGAGTCAAGTATAAAAAGTCATAGTGGACTCAATGGTACCACAGCAGAAGTCCAGAGCAGATACAGTTTCAGGGACAGGCTCTAGACTGGTAAATTGGTTAATTGAAGGCTGTCTAGAGCACTAAAATTTGAGGGGCGGCAGAAAGTGTCATCCAAAAAAATCCTGGTCTAGCAGGACTCAAGGAAAGGAGATTAACTGGCAAGTAAAATGTCACCTTCCATATCGTCCTGCTAGACCAGTCCAGACAAGTGAGATGTACCAAAACAACAACATCACTGAGCGGCAAGAAGACACAGTAGCTCGCAAAACTCTTGAGCTGAAGACCATTTCCACTCATGTGTTGTCATTCAAGTGGTAATGTTTGATAAAAGTGGAAAGTGATGCCCAACGTTGCTGCCTAACAATATCTGCAGGGGCTACCGACTGCTGCTCCGCCCACAAGGATGCTTGTGCTTGGGAAGAATGGGCACGCAACCCTCCAGAACTGGCCAGTTCCGCCACAGATATGCTGAGGACACAGCTTCCTTAATCCAGTGTCCTAAAGCAGACCTGGCTGCCGTTTCACCCTTGCGCGGGACAGCAAACAGCACAAAAAGATGGTCGGACTTACGAAAGTAAGTTGTAACTTCCAAAAACCGGTGAGGCAAAACATCCATAAGGTGAAAATCCTTATCCTTCCCCCAACACTGCTCCTTAGAGAAGGAGAGCAGACAAACCAACTTGTTCACATGAAAGGGAGACAGTACTTTAGGCAAAAATGAAGGCAAAGGCCAAATGGAAATGGCCTCCTTTGAAAAGGACAGATAAGGATCTCGGTCAGACAGAGCCTGCAGCTCATAAATCCAGGAATCGCGACCAAGATGACAGTTTTGAGCATCAAGTCTTGTGACGCAGTGGCAAGTGCAGAAGCCATGGAAATTGATACTGACCCTCTGGTTAGGTCAGGTAATGCAAGTAAAGACAGAGTTTTCCACTCTCAGCACAACTTACAGGCAACCAATCAGCTCACCTCAGGGGAGGAGAGAAGCAGAGCTATGGATTGGGCACGCCCTAGTAGGAGGCGGGCTTCCCAGAGCAGGGGCCCCTTGTTAAGCAGAGAGAGTGAAGACACAGATAGTTGGGGAATGAGGAGCACGAGTGGAATAAGCAAGACGCTAATGAGAAGGAATGGAGAACTGAGCACTACAAACGGATTGAGAAGGAATGGTGGTTTGAATCCACAAGAGAGAAGGCAAAAGGCATTGGGAAGGCAAGAAGCTCTCTTGATTGCAGAACCCTTTGACCCTGCTACAGAAACACTGCCCAGCTGCAACAGAAGGGGAACTGATCCTGAACCAGGTGGGAAGTCCACGTTGTGGAAAAACAGTTTTTACCCTTGGAGAGAAAGGCACGCTGGCAAGGCATTTTCTGACCGGTCTCATTCTAAGGTACCTGCTGCTCTTAATTCCTTTCCTAAGTTTTACCACTCAGAAAAAGAGAAGCCTGATTATAAAGTACAGGATAGTTTTAGGCAAGCTGAAAGACGTAGGTTACAGCCTGAAACCTCTCTAAGTAAGCCAAGCTTTTCTCAGCCAGTAATTCCTGCTTTTAACAAGCAAGCTGACGAAAGAAACCCAGCCAAATTGTTTACAGAGAGATTAGGCTATGTTGATACTGAGGAGCCTACCTTTGAAGCTTTTCTTAAAAGCAGAGCTTGTTTAAAGGAACCTGTGATTACACCACTCACTAACGGAGATAAGTGGGGGAGGGGTAACTCCACCACGGACACAGACTGTCTAAAGAGGGAGAGCAGTGTTTGCTTACCAAGAGCAGATAACTACCTGCCCAAGCCAGGAGCAGACTTACCCATTAGTCCTGCTAGGAGACAGGCAGAGCAACTCCTGAGTGAATTTAGACAATTCTTGAATAAAAGAGCTGTTTCAGAAGAAGCTAACATTCAGGCCCGGACTAATCCTGGAATAGGAATTCCCACATTGGCTCCACGGCCCATGCTTGAAATTAATCAGCCGATGGACTGCTCTATTGGGCTAATTGAGAAAACTGATTAATGCAAAGCTTGAATGTTTATGCCTGGCAGTTGATTCTGGTTATGCTAACCCAGAATAGGAGAAAAGCATATTCTGTTTTTGGAGCAATTGAAAAGGGAAGCTTATTGAAGTTTGAAATAAGCTGGACTGTATCCCAATTGCAAGGGAAAACAATATTGTTTCTTACAAAGCACTTTGTGAATACTACACGGAGAAGACACATGAGGTAATGTGTTTTCCTCAGAGAAGCATAATTTGAAGCACAGCATTGAAAGCCTTTGTTTTGTACATATCCTGATTGCTTAACCTTCTCACCTGTTCCTGACCACCAAGGAGCGGGGAAAATAAAATCCTTGTATATAAATTTCTTGTTCCCGACTTTAATTGGCCCCCACAACTACACAAGGCCCATCCCTCCTTAACCCTCAAGGTTAGGGAGTGGGTGTAAGGGTGACAGTCTTTAAGGCAGCACACTTCAACAGTTCAAAGAGAGCCGCCATCAGGGCACTGAGTACCAGACATAGATCACAGGAAGAAATCACAGACCGAAGGGGAGGATGCAGATGCAGATCCTGAACACCCTGAAGAAAACAGTAGATGTCCAGGTACAAGGTCAAAGACTTGCCTGCCACTGGACCATGGAAACAGGCCAGAGCTGCCACCTGAACCTTTAGGGAGCTAAGTGAAAGGCCCATCTCTAGGCCATCTTGCAGAAAGGCCAATAGGGAGGACACCTTGACTGTTTCAGGAGCCCAGTGCCATGCGCCGCAACAGCACTCAAGGAGGCACCATATCCGTACGTAAGCCAGCTCGATAGCCCTCCTCTAGGCACCAAGTATAGTAGAGATTACTGCTGGAGAATAGCCATTATGTGCTAGTAGTCTCCAGTCAAGAGCTCTGCTGTAAGAGAGAAGGGAGATGGGTCCTCCAGAACAATCATTCCCTGCCGCAATAGCCCCCAAGATGGTTGCAGCCAAAGAAGAGGCACCTGCTGGAGCCACATCAGGTCTCCGAACCATGCTCTCTGTGGCCAATCTAGCGCTACCGGAACAATCCTGCTCGGGTGGCGCTCTATGCGCTGCATCACACACCCCACAAGAGGCCACGGAGGACACACGGACAGCAGCTGCTGATTGAACTAAGGCAAGGTGAAGGCATCAACACCCTCAAACCCCATCTCCATGTGGTGACTAAAGAAGTGGCACACTTGCACTGGAGCAAGTCACTATCAGAGCCATTTCAGGGTGACTCTAGGGGTGCAGAATCAACTGAAATGCCTCTTAACTCAACTCCCACTTGCCGGGATTCAGAGACTGCCAGCTGAGGAAGTCTGGTTCCACACTGTCTACTCCAGCAATGCGCTGAGCCATTGAGGCAAGGAAGTTCTTCTCTGCCAATACAAAAAGGACAGCCATCTCTAGGGCCACTCCAGCATTTCTTATGATTTTCTGCCGATTGACATAACCTACCACCGTAGCAATGTCTGAAAACATTCAAACCACCGGACCCTCAAGCAGGGGCTGGAAACACAGAAGAGCCAATCTGATGGCTCTTGCCTCGAAGCGGTAAATGGACCACATCACCTCCCTGAGTTTTCAATGGTCCTAGGCCGTAGAGTCTCAGCAATGGACTCCCCAGTCCAAAAGACTGGCATCCATTGTCAACAGGATCCAGGAGAAATCATCCAGTGGTATGCCCTTCCTCAGATAACAGGATTTCCGCCACCACCGTAAGCTGACTCTTACCCTCAACATGAGCGGTAGCCTGCACTCAAACTCCTCAGAACACAGACACAATCGAGACAGCAAAGGTTGCTGGAGCGGCAGCATGTGAGCATGCACCCACAAAAATTCTGTCAACTCGAGTGTCAAAAGATGCTCCCAGCAATTCCAAGGACCGGGCTCCTTTCCTGATTGATCACCCAGTTGAGGCTTTCCAAAAAGGACGCCACTCAGGATGCCACCTGAGACGCTTCCAACAGAGAATGGGCTTAGATGTGCCAGTTGTCCAGATAGGGATGGGCACAAATCCCTTGGTGCTGCAACCGCCAGCACCATGTCCTTGGAGAACGTCCTTGGGGTGGTATAGAGCCCAAAAGGAAGGCAGCAAACTGACAGAGCCAAGCAAAACGCAGATACTTCTGCTGATCCGCCCAGATCAGGATATGAAAATATACCTTGGCCAGATCCAGAGAAGCCATGAATTCCCGCTATGAGGTCCAGAATGGGCCAGAAGGAACCATCCTTCTTGGCACCCCGAAGTAGATGGAGTATCTGCCTTTGCCCCACTCATCTGGGGTGACTGGCACCACTGTTTTTAGGTGAAGCACTTGTCCAAGGTGGTCCTCACCGCAATACTTTTGATCGCAGACCCATAATAGGAAATGATCCTTAGTAACTCATGGCCATTCCTGAAAGAAGAGGCAAAGCCTCCCACCCACCAGAGGTACCAGGGAATGAGCCCCCAAACCTTTCTTCTGTAGCCTGGGAGGGTCCTCCTCTGGAGGAGACCAAGTCCCTGGGTCCACGTGCTCCATGAAAGGACTGAAAACGGGCCTGAGGCTCTGAAACAGAGGGGAAGAAAGGTTTTCCAGGTCGGTAGTGATAATTTATGTATTTATTTATTTATTTAACTAGGCTTATATACCACTTTTCTACCAGTCAAAGTGGTGTACATTCAGGTACTATATATATATTTTGCTCTTGTCCCCAAAGGGCTTACAATCTATGTTTTTTGAACCTGAGGCAACAGTGGGTTAAGTGTCTTGCCCAAGGCCACAAGGAGCACCTGTGGGACTAGATAGTCCCGAGACCCTCGGGAATCTGACCAGTGGGCCCTTGTTGGATGGGCGAAGGCTGATGAGAAAGGGGCACTAGCCTGCTTCACAGGCCCCCTGAACCTGTCTTCCAGGAGGAGGTAAGATTTTGTCTTGCCTAGGTCCTTCACCAGCTTCTCCAAAATCAGTTCCAAAAAGGAGTTTCCCTTTAAAGGCCAGTTCAGCCAACCGTGCTTCAGAGGATGAGCCCACTGCTCAGTGATGGAGCCAAATCCAATGCCGTAACACAATTGTCAGGGCACCATCCCTGGTCACCAAATGTACCAGGTCATACATGGCATCAAAAAGGAAGACTGCAGATGACTCCAAGAGAGAAGTAGTATTATCAGACAGCAGAGACTGAATCCACTTGAGCAGGGTTCGAGATATCAAGTTGGTACATGCCCCCAGCTGTAAAATAGCCACTGTGATGACACACTGGCTCTTCAGCAAGGAATTGACCTTGTAAACCAGAACATCCTTTAAGGCCAATCTGCCCTTCACAAGAATGGTGGTCCATCTGGTAACCACCATGACTTGTGCATCCATCTTGGGAATGTCAAACCACTTGCCGCGCTTCTCCTCCGGAACAGCGTAGATCTTCTTATACACCCATTGCCCTTTAGGAAGGGAGTCGGGGGTGTCCCACTCAGAACAGATCATATCTTTGATCACATCCAGGAAAGGGAAGACAGTAGTGGATTTCTACACCCCTTGAAGAAGCGGGTGTACCTTGGGCTACTGCTCCGTGCCAGAAGAATCTGTCAAGTTCAAGGTGAATGAGATCCTGGAAATCAATGCCATCTCCTCCTTCCAGAACTGGTGGATCACGCCGGCATCTGCATAGTCTTCTGAAGGTGAGAGTACATCCTCATCCACATCAGAGCCCATTCATCTGGATCCAAGGCATAGTTCAACATCTCGGAAAGCTCCCAACTGTTCCTCATCTTCAGGGTGTGTCCCGAGCCGGGGATGCTTAGCCAAGATAATTGAGCAGGGCTCCTTTCAGCCTGCTCATCATATGAGACTGCATCCGGGGGCACCTAGAGGCCTCACAGTCTGAATTTCCACACCAGAAGGACCAGGCCAGTTGCAAAAAGGAAAAGAATTCTGGGGAGGACAATCTGGATTCCGGAAGCTCTCTTCTCAGAAAAAGTCTCCCCAACACCAGGCGGCATAGCCACCACAAACCCCCTTGGGGATTAAGAGTGGCTCACAGCACAGTCGTTGGAGACTCCAGCTAGTTGAAAATCCTTACCCTTTGCACCATCCTTCACCTCCTGCCCTAAGGCAGGTAAGGGCGGACTAACTGTGTCCACCGGATGTGATAGGGAAGGCACGCCCTTCAGGGGTGACTCAGAAGCTGCCATACAGGAAGGCAGAGTCCAGAATCCAAGGATAAGGCTCCTCGCTTGCCACAAGTCAAATAATGTTTCCTGGAAGAAGACAAAGAGAGTCAGGGTAAATATCACAACAGTGTGCAGTTCGCAAGCATGCATTAACTGCACTTTTACATAAAGCACGTTAAAGATGCTAGGGAGGGAGCACATGTTGGAGCCATTTGGGTGGAACGTGCATTAGGACTGAGTGACCTCCAGGTGCACGATAGGCAAAAAAGTTACTAAAATGTGCAGAAAACGGCAGTATACCCTCACACAGCACCAAAAGTAGCTAGCAGTCTCCCATATTGTGTCCCTCCAAGAAGGAACTGGGAGCCCCCAACAAGGAGAATGACAAGGTCAAGCATCGATACTCACCCCCTAAGAGCCCCAGGCATAGGATCTGTGCCGGGCCCAGTTTATCGAACTGCTTCACTGGCTGGATTTATTTTGACAGCACTGTGTGAAAAGTAGCTGGCAGGCAGAGCTCTCTGAGAGCCTTCTTCAATCTTTGAATGCAGCCGCCATTAGGCTGCCCACCTGTGCTGCCTGCTCTCCCATTGGCTGCAATTGTAGGAGGTGACCTCATAACTCTTCTTTTCTCCATATATTTAAGTATATACTGTGTTTTTCGTGGCACTAGCTGCATCGCACGATGAAGGAGTGCAACAAAGGAGCATGTTATGCTCCTTCATGCTCTTCTTGTGCCTATTGTTGCCACTTCTCTTGTTCCTGCCTTTCCTTGTTATGCCTCGTCTGCCTGCTCTTATGTCCTCTTCTGCTGCATCTTCCCATGCTTCCCAGTATGCCTCCTCCATTCTTGTACTCTGGGGTCATTGCATATCTTGCTTTCCTCGCCCATCCTCCACGCCTTCCTCCCTGTTTTTCCCCCTGCCACTTTCTGCTCACTACCCTGTGAGCTCCCTCTGCCTGACAGCTCTGAGTGCTCCCCTTCATTTGGTCTCCTGAATGTCTGCTCCTTCAAATGGAAAACCCACCTCATCAATAGCCTGCTTGAAACTTCTCTGTTTGATTTCCTCTGCTTTGAAGAGACCTAGTTATCTGCCTCCGAAGTTGCATACCTTCACTCTATCGCATTCAGTGTCACAGTGGGGGTCTAGTTCTCCTTTTTTCCTCATCACACTCAGTTCATCGCTTCATCTGTTATGTGTCTCCCACTTTAGAGGTCCTCATCTCCAAGGTAAGTAGACCACTGGCTCTTCCCTCTCTTATCGTCTTCCTGGTTTACCTGCCTCCTCCTGTCTCTGTGGAGTCCCTTCAGATCCTTTAGAATCTTATCTCTCCAAACGTCCTCGAGGATCCCCCTATACTTCTTCTTGGTGAACTTAACGTTCATGTGTCCTCTATGTCTGTCTCTTTGGCTCAAGATGTAGCACAATTTCTTTCTTTCTCTCAGTTGCATCAACCTGTTACCCTTCCTACCCATGTCGCTGGCCAAGTCTTGGATTTAGTCATTACTTCTGTTTCCCTGTCCTCTCCTTCCCCCTCCCCCGATGGTCACCCCCCACTCTTTTCTCTTTTTCCCTTACTTGCCTCTCCCCTTTGCCCCCCCCTCCAATGTATCTCCAATGCCGTGACCTTCACAATTTCTCTCCAGACTCCTTTGTGGCTGTTGTCCCTCGTTTCCTTTCCCTCTGACTTTACACAGCACTACATTAATGATCAGGTCCTTCACTTCTCTTTTACCCTTTCCTCCACTTTTGACTCTCTTGCCCCTCTCCGACCGTCCTCGCTTCTGCTCCCTCTACACCCTGGTATCACCCTGGGCTCCACCTTCTCAAGCATCAAATTCGTCAACTAGAGTGCTGTTGGCGCAAGTATCAGACACTTTTCTTGCTTTCTTCTTGCCAATCAGCTTCTCGTTATTACCATAATGCTGTTACCCTTGCCAAGAAGTCCTATTATTCTGCACTTGTTCACAGAGCTCCTTCTTCTCATTTGTTCTGGCTTCTGCATCAGCTTTCTGATCCTCCAAGCTCATCCCATGTCACTTCTTCTCAGGCTTTCACCTCTGCTTTACATCAGAAAATACTTGCAAGTCAGTCTATCCTTTCCCCTGCCTCCCCTTCTTCGGATCTCCCTCTTTCCCCTCCTACTGCCTTTCTTTCCATCTTCACTCCACCTACCTACAAGCGAGCTTTCTTGTGTTATCACCTCTTCCCATTCCACGACTGCTCCTTCTGACCCTATGCCCTCTAAGCTATTCTAACTTGTCAGCAATTCCTTTCTTTCTCCCCTGCTATTCATTATCTCTTCTTCCTTTTCCTCTGGTGTCTTTCGCTCTTGCTGAAAGGAAGCAGTCATTCTCCCCATTCTCAAGCCCTCTGCCCCGAACCCATCTGATCCTCTTAATTACCACCCCATTTCTCTTCTATCCTCTCTCCCTCTAAGGTTGTTGAATGCCTGGTTGACCAACAACTTCAAGATTTTTCTCAGTCGTTCTGGTGCCCTTAACTTTACTCAAACTGGCTTTCGTCCCCGCCTCTTGACTGAGCACTCACTTCTGGCTATTGCCAACTATCTCTGCACTTCCTTGGATTCCCATCATCAGATTCTACTTATTTCACTTGATCCCTCTGCAGCCTACGACTTGATTAATCACTCCCTTCTTCTTTCTCAGCTCTGTATTGGCATCATGGGCTCTGCCCTGGCTTGGTTTCTCTCTTATCTGCACAATCGTTCCTTTCGGGTCTCTTGGTCTTCTGCTCTTTCTGATCCTCAAATCATTCACTGTGGAGTTCACCAGGATTCTGTTTTTGGTCCTATCCTCTTTAACATTTACTTGGCCACCCTGGCTTTCCTGATTTCATCCCTTGGTATCACATCTTTTGTCTACGATATCCAATTTATGTTTTCCCACTTATTCCTCATCCGTTATCTCCCTAATTTCTTCCAACTTAGATACTATCACTACTAGCTCTCTTCACATGGCCTGAAGCTCAACACCTTCAAAACTGCTTCCCTTCTTTTCACTAATCCAGCCCCTTCACCTTCTCTGCCTCCTCCCTAGGTTCACGGAATTTCCCTCCCCTTCCAGGACACTATCGAGATCCTTGACATCAATTTTGATTCCCAGCTTACCTTTTCTCAGTTGTCCAATGCTGTTTCTTCACCCTGCGCCAGATTCATGCCATCCGCAAACTCCTCAATCAATCCTATCTTTGCCTTCTAGTGTTTGCTTACCCATCTCGACTACGTTAACTCTCTCCTTTCCGGCCTCCCCTAATACCAAATTCATCACTTTCAGTTGATCCAAAACACTGCTCTCAAACCAATTCACGGTGCCTGTAGGTTTCTCATGTTCCCATTCTTTTCCTCTCCAAATACTGGCTTCTGGTACAATTTTGCATCAAGTACAAAATTCTTTTACTAACATTCCATGCTCTTCGCTCCAGTCACCCCATCTTTCTGTTTTGCCTCTTATCACAATACACCCACTCATGTACTCTTCAATCCTCTTCTTTACACCTGCTCATGGTCCCTGGTATTCGTTCCATTCGCTCAGTTGCTGCTCGGTCCTCTTCGTTTCAGGTAATTGCCCCTACCCTTTGGAACTCTTCCCCTTGGCTCTTAAGTCTCAACTCACTCCCTCTTGCTTTAAGTCCCAGCTAAGCTTTTTTCTCTGGCCTTCTCCTCTGGCTCCTCCCCTTGATTTTAGCACATTTCTTTTCTCTGCTCTGCCTCTTCTTGAATAGCATTGGCCAATTGATGTGTCCCTGTCTCCCTTTCCCTCCCTGGTGTTCTTCTTTACTTTACTTTCGCCATCGAGTGTAACCTAGGCCCTCCTTTTATTTCCTCCCCCCACTATGTCCTTGTATCCCTTGGTTGTCACATCCTTGTGTACCCATGCTATTTTTCTTTGATTGCTTTGTAACCCGCCTAGTTGCCACCACTATAAGCGGTATATAAAATCATAAACTAAACTAAAATTAAACTTCGGGAGAGAGCAGAGAGGAATAGAGGAGGAGGGTGAGGGCGCTGAGGTTGTGTGAGACTGTTGTACTCTTCCAGATTCTTTCAAATCTTTCCAATTTGTGGCTACTCAACACACCCTTATAATGATAAGGGCGTGGAGCTGAACCAATTTTCCCTCCTCCAATGGCTACCAAAAAGATCACAGTCTAGTGGAACCTCCCACGTTGCACTCAAGTGAGAGAATCACCCGTTTAGGGCTTAAGGTGGTCATTCACGAGCATTTACTCAATCTCTTTTTCTCTCAGGCCTCAGATTTTCTTTACCGAGAAGAAAATCCATTCATAATCTGCAGGAGACAAAGAAATACTAGAGGGGCCTCTGGTGGCTGAGGTGAATAGAGGCATGAGAGTGATGTCATTGAAACCTGGGCGTTTCATTGGTTCTTTGTCTCCACCAATCTGCTTGTAGGGGAATACAACCCACTTGCCTGGACTAGTTTTGGAATGTAAACCATTGTACTGCCAAGCAAGTGAATGGAGGTATATCAAATACGGCCCAAAAATTAAAAAATGAGATGCTGTAATGATGGCAGTAGACATTCATCCATCCCCCTGCAACAGTCCCCCAAACACTCCCCCCATCCAATCCCCCGCACTCCACTCCACCTAACCTGAACCTCTCTCTTCAGCAGTCAACCATCAGAGAACCAACCCCCCTCAATAGAATCCTTCAAGGTACGAACTCCTAAATCAGCATCCCCTTCCCTAAAAGGCCCCTCATCAGGAGCCCCCTTCCCCAACTGACGCCACAAAGAACAAATTCCAAACCTCACTCATATCCCCCTACCCCAGTCTTACCCAGGGACTAGATGGTGGTCATAGTGAAGGGAGAAGGAGTGCTCCCCCACCATTCCTGCCCCTGGTTGCCATGGGATTGCAAAACTGTGGTAGCCACAGCTATTCTCCATCCTGAACCCCCCCTGATCCCATCTGAACTCCACACCAAGCACTTAAGCAGGGGATTTTACCATGGCTCTGCTTTTATTGCATAATAATCTATCAAGGGCCCGAGCTAATGGTTAGCATGTGGTAAAACACACACTTAGACCCTCATTTACTAACTTGCATTAACATGAAATGTATAATAATTCAATTTAATGCCCATTATATATATGTCCCATTATTCTCGATACTGGCTAGCACGTGGTAATACCCACACTGAAGGCCTCATTTACTAACCTGCATTAACATAAAAATGTGTAATAATTTAATATATCGCACAATGAATAGTCAAGGCCCATTATTTTCAAAAGCTATGTCTATAAATGTGCTCATAGCATGACTATAAAGCATAGTTATTCACTTGTAACAGGTGATCTCTGGGAACAACAGGAATTTAGTCTTCACATATGGGTGACGTCAATACCGACAGAGCCCGCAGAGAATGCTCCCCAGCATCCAATAGGAAAGCCTTTGGGAGCACTCTGCTGCGTCTGCGTGGCCGCCTTCCCACCTTTGCAACTTCCTCTCTTCAGTTGAGTTTGTAGCTGAGAAAAAGGAGAGTAAGAGAAGAAAACCCTACAACTTTTAGGGGAGGAGGGCGGGTTGTGAAGACTAAATTCCTGCTGTTCCCGGAGATCACCTGTTACAAGTGAGTTACTACACTATCTCCAGGAACAAGCAGGAATGTAGTCTTCACATATGGGACTCCCTAGCTCCCAGATACCAGATGAAGTGACCTCAGAACAGGTGGAGGTTCGCTTCTGAGTAGACTTCAAGATGTCATGGATCCCTTGTGGATGTCTGGTATCGTCAAAGTCCGGGACGGAGGGTAGGAGTTGCCCCTAAGTCTGAAAGAGGTGCTGGAGAACAGCTTGACTAAACATGGCATCCCGGCAGGAGTCCTTGTCCAGACAATAATGGGCAGTAAAAGTATGGACAGAAGACCAAGTTGCTACCTTGCAAATTTCATCAATGGCTACAGAGTGTAGGTTTGCCGTTGAGGTAGCCATGGCACGAACGTTATGAGCAGTGACATGCCCTTCCAGGGAGAGTCCTGCTTTGTCATAAGAAAATGAATTGCAGTCTGCTATCCATCTGAAGAGCGTACGTTTTGATACCGGGAAACCTAGGTGACTACGGTCAAAGGAAATGCACAACTGCTTGGCTTTATGGTAATCTCGAGTTCTCTGGAGATAAAAAGCCAAAGCCCGCTTGCAGTCAAGTGCATGCAGGGTTGCTTCTACTCTAGACACATATGGTCTAGGAAAGAATACAGAAAGGTAAACTGATTGATTCAAATGAAAAAAAGACGCCTCCTTTGGCATGAAATGTGGGCGAGTCCTAAGGACAACCTTGTCATGGTAGAACCTGGGATAGAGTGGGTCCACTACCAAAGCCTGAAGCACACTAATGCGTCTAGCTGAAGTGAGGGCAATAAGTAAGATAACCTTCCATGAAAGGAACTTTAGTCATAGCCACTGGTTCAAAGGGTGACTTAAGAAGCTGCGCTAGAATGACATTGAGATTCCAAGCAATCAGAGGTGACTTAATGAGTGACTTGGTCAGCAAGTGCCCTCTCATAAAGTGCACTACCAGCGGTTGTGAGGAGATGGGCTGTCCATCCAGTAGATGATGAGAGGCCGCAATGGCACTAAGGTAACCGAGTTGGTCCTGAGACCTGTTGAGGGCAGGTGGAGGAGGTACTGGAGGATTGCCTCGGGAGCAGAGAAGGGATTGAGATCCTTCTGGGAACACCAGACAGAGAATCTATGCCCCTTGAAAGCATAGGAATGCCTAGTGAATGGCTTCCTGGAAGCCAAAAGGATCTCCTTAACTTCTTGTGTAAGGTTAAAGACTTGTAATGCTATGCTCTCAGCAGTAAAGCAGTGAGATGGAGAGACTGTGGAATGGGATGGTGCAGTGTCCCATCTTCCTGGGAAAGGAGATCAGGTGCAGATCCCAATCATAGAGGCTGAGTCTGAGTCAGATGTAGCTGCAGAGGGAACCACGGTTGACATGGCCAGTGAGAGGCTATGAGAATCATGGAGCCCTTGTCAGCCTATAGCTTGAAAAGCATCTTGGGAATGAGGGATATGGGAGGGAAAGCATAAAGGAGACCTTGACCTCAATGCAGGTGGAAAACATCCACCTGCTGTTTGCTGGGCATCTGAGTCCTGGTGCAGAAGTGGGGAAGCTTGGCAAAGATGGCAAAGATATGTGTCTGGAGTTCCCCAGGTCTGAAAGATGTAGGACATTGTGTCTGGATGGAGGGACCATTCGTGGGGAAAAAGGAGCCAACTCAGCTTGTCTGCTAAGACATTGAGCTCCCTGGGAGACACACCGCTTGAAGGTGTATTTGATGAGAAATGGCAGAGGACCACAGATGGAGAGAGCCTACTCGCAGAGGGGCCAAGAATCTGTTCTGCCCTGTTTGTTCACATAGAACATAGCCACCTGATTGTCTGTCCTGACTAGGACCCTTTGTGCCCTGAGGTGATCTTGAAACACCCTGAGGGCATATGAGATAGCACGAAGCTCCAGGAGATTGATCTTTGAGCTGTGATTCCTGCATTGTCCAGAGGCTTTGTACAGAGAGAGTGCCCAAGTGAGCTCCCCAACCCAGTTTGGAGGCATCCGTTGTTAGGGTGCACTGATGGAGAGGCATCTGAAAAGGTGACCCGACGAGGAGATTTTTCTGGGGAACACCACCATTGGAGGGATGTGGTGAAAGAGGCAGTGTCTCTGAGGTGGCCTGAGGCCTCTGTCCATTGGGAAGCAAGGGTCCACTGGGCTGTCCGCATATGTAGGCGGACATATGAGACAGCATGTACTGTTAAGGCCATGTGCCCTAGAAACTGCATCATTTCTCAGGGAGTCAGATGGTCTCGGAGTAGCGCTTTGGATGCTAGCTCGATGAGACGGGCACAACAGAGTTGGGGCAGAAATACCCTGTACTGTTTGCCCAGTAAAGCTCCGATGTTTTTGAGTTGGGGCAAGCTGGGATTTTGGGAAGTTTATGACAAATCCCAAGTGTTGTAGTACTGTGATGGTACGATACAAGGAGAGCTGAACCTCTTGGAAGATGTCTGCTCTTATGAGCCAGTCGTCTAAGTAAGGGAAGACAAATATCGCCAGAGATCTTAGATATGTGGCTACAATCGCCATGCACTTTGTGAAGACTCGTAGGGTAGAAGTGAGTCTGAAAGGAAGGATCTTGTACTGATAATGTCTTCCCTGAAAGATGAAGTGTAGATATTTCTTGTGTCCTGGGTGGATGAGGATATGTGTTTACACTTCTTTTAGATCTAGAGAACAGAGCCAGTCCTGACTCTGCAGGTAGGGAAGAAGAGTCCCGAGAGAGATCATTTTGAACTTTTCATGAAACAGAAACTTGTTGAGGTTTCTGAGATCCAGGATGGGCTTGTACCCTCTGGTCTTCTTTGGTATGAGAAAATATGGAGAGTAGAACCCCATTCCCTGTTGGGATACTGGGACATCTTCTATGGTACCCTGGGATAAAAGAGAAGACACCTCTTCCTGTAGGACAGCAGTGAGTGGGGGTTGCATGTGATATTCCCCTACGATAGTTGAGGGGGGCAGAATTTGCAAATGAAGTCTGTACCCCTCCAGATTATGGTTAGTGTCCACTGCTCTGAGGTGATAAGGTGCCATCTGTGGGTGTAGTGACACAATCTGTCTGCTACGTAGAGGGGGTGAGGGTCCTCCAGAGGCAGGGTGGCAATGTTCTCTAGCAAAGAGTCAAAAACCAGGCGCAGACTGTGGCTGCGGAGCTGGTTGAGATTTAGCCACCTGTGGCTTCTTTTATTGTTTAGGAGGCTGCTGCCTTTTCTGAGGGCCTTGAACTTGGTACCGAGAAGCAGGAGGATAAGAAGAGTAGAATTTCTTATTATTATTAAAGAAAGCCTTCTTTGCAGCTGTCTTTTTTCTAGCAGGGTTAACTGTTGTTCTGGACAGCCTGTTTAGAGTGGTTATCTCTGACTAACTGAGAAGCTTTATCCTGCCAGTCTTTGCCAAAGAAGGTTTCCCCTGTGCAGGATATGTTGCCCAACTTATCTTGAACCCACTGTTCGAGATATGAGGCCTGAAGCCATGCAATCCTGTATGCACCAATGCATATTGTTGTGGCTCTCCTTGTGCATTCAAATGCATCGAAGGTTGCCCTAGTTAGAAACTTCTATACATTTTGGGTATATTTGACTAGAGCAAGATAGTCTTCTCATCATCTGGGAGAAGAGGAGCCACGGCCTCGAGGTCCCTGGAAACCTCCTTGAGGAACATACCCATGTAGAGTATATAGGAGTTAATCCTGGCTGAAAGCATGGAAACCTGGAAACATCGATGCCCAAAGGCATCGAGGGTTCTCGATTCCGTACTCAGTGGGTTAGAAGAATGAATTTTGGAACTGTTGATTCGGCGCATTGCTGATTCCACCACCATTGAATGGTGGGGAAGCTGTGGCTTTTGAAAGCCAGGACACTGCGGTACTCAATACATGATATTGAGGCATCGAGTATGAGGCGAAATCGTGATGGGAGTGTCCCATATCTGGAGGATCAGATCATGGAGGATGCGGTGCATAGGTAGGGTGATCGCTATCTTGGGAGCTGTTGGGTATTGGAGGATCTCCAATTCCTCTGCCCTGGGCTCTTTCTCGGATGCCACTGTTTATGGAGAGACCCCTAGCTAAGTCTTGAATGAATTCCTGGAAGGACATGTCCTCAGGAGGTGACATGTGTTGCTCTGGAGGTGGGGAGGGCTCCGAATGCAGGCCTCAGGGCCCCCGGGAGTCGAGTGACTCTGCATCCAAAACGGGGAAGTCGGAATTGGAGGAATCAAAGTATCGGCAGGGATGGTGTTCGCTCTACACCAGACACCGGTACCAATGGGTGTCAGTATTGGGCTCAGGGAACCGTTTGGATCGAGCCCCAGTATCGGTGATGGACTCGAGAGAAGGCATGGGTGGCATTGATGACAGTGCCATATATCCCGACGCACCAAGCACCGGTGCCAATGGTGGTGCTGATACCGGTATTGATGGCCTGGTGTCTGAGGGCAGACGTTTTGATGGGAACCGAAGCTACTAAAAGAGCTGCCAAGCTCCACTCGATGGCCAATATATATGCTGGTCTATCGAGGTTGCCGATGGTTGGATATTAGTGATGGATACTTGCTCCACTGTCCTAGAGCATGGCACCAGTAGCTCTCCTGAGGTTGAGGCACTGGGAGCATCCTGGGGACCCTGAATGGCTTTGGAGGGCAGGTCCTCCCGCTGGGGCTGTTTGGCAAGCCAATCCACCTCCAGGGCAACGTCCGAGGCATCTCGATGCTTGGAATGAGATCTACCACTGGAGGAATTTTCTATCTTCAATGAAGACGTGTGCTTGGACATTTTCGATACCTGAGCTCCATGGGAGGAGGATGAGGATCTCGATGACATTGATGCCAAAGGTACTACGTCCAAAGTAAAGAGGGTTCCAAATGTAGAGGCCTGGTTCTGCAGGCCTCTCTTTGTCATCTTTTTACAAAGGAAACATTCTGTTAGCTTGTGGTCAGGCCCAAGGCATTTCAAGCATCAGTCATGTCTGTCATTTGGCAAAAAGGTACTGCCATATTTGGAACATTTTTTTGAAACCACTAGATGGTTTCTCCATACCATCGGTGGACAGTATGGAAGGCTTAAGGGTTTTTTTTTGTTTTTTTACTAGTTAAAGAAAGAATAAGGGAACCAGCAGTATCAAGATGGTACCGGTGTCAACAAGAAGGCAGATGCTAACAAAAAAAAAAAAAAGAGTATTTTCTGCGGTGACAGGATTTCCTTTCTGCTGGCTCCGCGGAAAATGAAGACCTGAAGAGAAGGAGTTGGGAAGGCAGGAAAGCAGCCACGAAGGTGCAGTGGAGTGCTCCCAAAGGCTTTCCTATTGGACATTGGGGAGCAGTACCATACCTAGCCCTGTGCAAGCGGTGCAGCCGCACAGGGCACAAAAGGATTAGGGTGCATGTCAGGATGACAGCCCCGTCCCCCATGTTGCCCTGCCTTCGCTGCCACTTTTTTGTTTTTTCGGAGGCGGCGGCGGCAGCAACAGCAGTGAGGCAGACCCGCATTTGTAGGCAGTTCGGCTGCCTACTTCCCTTCTCTGATGTAGGTCACGTCAGAGGAGGGAGGGAGTAGGCCAGCCATTCAAACGCAGGTCTTTGCAACTCAGTGTTTGCATGGCTGGCCTGGTCCCTCCCTCCTCTGATGCGACCTACATCAGAGAAAGAAAGGAGGGACCCGACTTGCCTACAAACTCGGGTCAGCCTCACTGCTGCTGCCGCCACTTCCGAAAAAAACAAAAAAGCAGCGGTGGCGGCAGGACAACATTGGGTGGGGGGCGCGCGAGATGTGGAAACAGCACAGGGCACAATTATGGCTTGGTATGGCCTTGCTGTGAAGCGTTCCTGCATGGGCCCCGTCGGAACCGACGTCACCCATATGTGAAGACTATATTCCTGCTTGTTCTGGGAGACTGAACCTCGCTTTTAAGCCAGGGTATATGCTCTAAACCTCTCAAATTCACAGCTAATGCCTGCCAGAGTATTTATTTTGTGCCAAAGACAGCTTCCTTTTGAGGTTCATAAAGCTGTTGTACTATGTACAGTCATCCTGTCAAGATGTGCTTGGAATCTGTTCTTAATGCAGAAAGTATGCCAGTAGAGGATAATTCCGAGCAAACCACTACACTAAAGCAAGTGCAGTGATCATGCTAATCCCATGCAAATGCTAGCTTTGAACGGGCATAAAGATGCAGCCGGGAGCCAAAGGATTGTTGGAGGTGAAGTTTGACACTTCATCTCAGATAAGCCATCAATCAAGATCAGACTTCCAATCCCCCGATGGCCTTTTCAGAACCTCTCACCCTACCAAATCCACCCCACCACCCCCCCCCCCCCCACAAACATCATTGGTTACCCACTGGTCCTGATCTCCAAAAAGTCATTGCTGATTCATGGACCCTGATCCCCTCCACCTCCCTTGAACCTCCAAAAAAAATCACTGGTGGCCCATGGGCTGCCCTGCATCCTCAACTCCCCCAGCCTCCCCCAATACTGGGTGGCAGAAGCGATGCCCACAACTCTGGCCTCCGCAAGGACAGCAATTTTTTTAAACACCAGTCATTGTGTATTAAACTCTCAGAACATTCAGCAGCAGTATCAGGATAGCACAGTTACTTACCTGTAACAGGTGATCTCTGGGAACAGCAGGAATAAGTCTTCACATATGGGTATCGTCGGTACCGACGGAGCCTGCGCGGGAACGCTCCCCAGCATCCAGTAAGAAAATGTTTGGGAGCATCCCACAGCGCTTGCGCGCTGCCTTCCCGCCTTTTCCAACCGCCTCTCTCCAGTTCGAGTTTTAAAGCTGAGACAAAGAGAGAGAGAGGAAAGGAAAGATAGATAGAGAGATACAACTCCTAGGGGAGGTGGGTGGGTTGTGAAGACTTATTCCTGCTGTTCCCAGAGATCACCTGTTACAGGTAAGTAACTGTGCTATCTCCAGGAACAAGCAGGAATGAGTCTTCACATATGGGGACTCCCTAGCTGTAGATGCCAGGGAGAAACCCCAGGTTGTGTGTCCTTGAAAAGGACTCTACCTCCTCCCATGGATCTCTGGCATTCGACCAGGGTAGGTGGGTAGGAGTTGATTAAGAATGGAACAGGTGTTTGAGAACAGCCTGACCAAACGAGGCATCCCGGTGGGAGTCCTTGTCCAAACAGTAATGGGCTGTGAAGGTATGAACCGAGGCCCAGGTGGCCGCTCGACAGATTTGGTCGATGGACACAGAGTTTAGATGAGCCATTGAGGCTGCCATGGCTCTCACATTGTGAGCTGTGACATGGCCCTCCAGAGAAATGTTCCTACTCTGGTAGGCGAAAGAAATACACTGAGCAATCCAGTTGGACAGTGTTCTCTTAGAGACTGGAAGTCCTAAATGAGAAGGATCAAAAGCAACAAAGAGTTGAGAAGACTTTCTATATTGCTGTGTTCTTTGTAAGTAAAAAGCGAGAGCTCTCTTACAATCCAAGGTATGAAGATTCCTCTCTGCATTTGATGCATGAGGTCCTGGAAAAAAGACAGGTAAATATACCTCTTGGTTCAGATGAAAAGGCGAGACCACTTTAGGCATAAAGTGTGGATTGGTCCTGAGGACTACCTTATCATGATGGAACCTTGTATAAGGAGGATTAGCCACCAAAGCTTGCAACTCACTGATGCGGCGTGCTGAGGTGACTGCAATGAGAAAAATAACTTTCCAAGAAAGGAATTTCAAGGAGGTGGTGGCTAAAGGTTCAAAGGGTGGCTTCATAAGCTGGCCAAGAACCAGGTTTAAGTCCCATGTCACTGGAGGTGGTCTAATGGGAGGTTTAGTTAAAAGAAGGCCTCTCATGAATCTTGCTATAAGAGGATGAGAGGAAACAGGTTGTCCATTGAGAGGCTTGAGGGACGCTGCAATAGCACTCAAATGGACTCTTACTGAATTTGTTTTCAGACCTGCATGGGACAGATGCAGGAGATACTCTAGTAGAGAATTCAGAGGTATTGCAAGATGGTTTAGACCTTTCCCTGAACACCAAATGGTAAATCTTTTCCATTTGAAAGCATAGGAACGTCTAGTAGAAGGCTTTCTAGAGGCATGAATAACATCTCTGACTTGCTGAGAGAGATGAAAATCTTGAAGGTCTAGGCACTCAGCAACCAAGCCCTGAGATGGAGCGACTGGGGGTTTGGGTGCCACAAAGTTCCCTCTTCCTAGGACAGAAGGTCTGGTGCTGAGCCCAAGTCCAGGGAAGGAGCTTGAGAGAGATGCAGAAGTAGAGGGTACCACACTTGGCGTGGCCAATGTGGTGCTATGAGGATCATGGTCCCTTGATCTCTCTGAAGCTTGAATAGTGTCTTGGGAATTAGGGGAATTGGTGGAAAGGCATAAAGGAAGTCTTGACCCCAGTGAAGGAGGAAGGCATCCTTGGCCTGAACTCCCTGACACGGAATTCTGGAACAGAACCGGGAAGTTTGGCATTCCACGGACTTGCAAAGAGGTCTATGTCCGGGGTTCCCCAAATTCGAAAAATCCTGGCTACCTGGTCCATGTGGAGGGACCACTCGTGTGGAAGCAGAACTCGACTGAGTCTGTCCGCCCAAGAGTTTTGAACGCCTGGAAGATATACTGCCAGAAGATGGATGTGATGCTCTCTGGCAAAGGCCCACAGTTGCAAAGCTTCGTTGCAAAGTGACAGAGAGCCAGTCCCGCCCTGCTTGTTTAGATAGAACATGGCTACTTGGTTGTCCATATGGATGAGGACTGTCCTGTAGCTGAGCAGGGAATGGAACACTCTGAGAGCTAAGAATATTGCTCTGAGTTCCAAGAGATTGATATGCAGAGAAGTCTCCTGTGGAGACCAGATGCCCTAGGTGGAGAGATCCTGCAAATGAGCTCCCCAACCCAATGGAGAAGCATCTGTTGTCAGAGTTGCTTGGGGTAGCGACTTCTGAAAAGAGGACCCCAGCAACAGATTTGGAGGGAACTTCCACCACTGGAGAGACCAAAATAGGCGACTGGAGTTTGCTATTTTGTCTGACAGGCAACCTGATGCCTGAGTCCATTGGGTGGACAAAGTCCATTGAGCTGCCCTCATGTGAAGGCGAGCATATGGAACCACATGCACGGTGGATGCCATGTGGCCTAATAGTCGTAACATCTCTCGAGCAGTTAAATGGGACTTTAACTGTATCTGGGAGGCTAACTGCACTAGACGTAGGCAACGGGCCTGAGGAAGATAGGCCCTTGCAGTTGTGGTATCCAGCAAAGCCCCTATAAACTCCAGAGACTGAGTAGGGGTGAGATGGGATTTTGGGATGTTTATTACCAGTCCCAAATACTGAAGGACACGCATTGTGCAGGTTAGAGAAATCTGGGCCTCTGACTGGGATGAAGCTTGAATGAGCCAGTCGTCCAGATATGGGAAAACGAATATTCCTAGAGTGCGTAGAAATGCAGCTACTACTGCCATGCATTTCGTGAACACCCTTGGTGCAGAGGCCAGACCGAAAGGAAGCACCCTGTATTGGTAGTGCTTTCCTTGAAAAAGGAACCGAAGGAACCTTCTGTGTGTTGGATGGATGAGGACATGGGTGTACGCATCCTTGAGATCTAGAGAACAAAGCCAGTCCTGACTCTGAAGGTATGGCAGCAGAGTACCGAGAGAAATCATCTTGAATTTCTCTTTGAATAGAAACTTGTTCAATTCTCTGAGATCTAAAATGGGTCTGTAGCCCCCTGTTTTCTTTGGAATAAGAAAATAAGGGGAGTAGAACCCTGAGCCCTGTTGAAGAAGGGGTACTTCTTCTATTGCCCCTTGGGCAAGAAGGGTAGCAATCTCGTGACCCAGAAGGTTGAGGAGAGATGTTGGAGAATTGAACTGTCTCATCATGGTGTGGGGAGGAAGGTTCAAGAAATGAAGCTTGTACCCTTCCCTTACAATGGAGAGGGTCCATTGCTCTGCTGTAATTTGCTCCCATCTGGGAGCAAAGTAAGCCAACCTTCCTGGAATGGTGAGGGGCTCTGGTTCTTCCAGAGCCAGAAAGGCTAAGTTCTCTAGTTGCAAGTCAAAGGCCCTGGGGGGGCTGAGGCTGCTGAGTCGTGGGAGGCCTGGCAGCCTTTGACTTGGCCTGTTTAGGTGGTTGCTGATGCTTTGCAGCAAAACAACCTGCAGATGATGCCTGCTGACCATAAGCAGGATAGTATCTTCCCTTTTTAGAAAAAGTTGTCTTTTTGAACAACCTTTTCTTAGCAGGAGCAGAGGTAGACTTTGAATGTCGATCCAAAGCAGAGTTCTCAGCATCCATCTGAGTGGCCTTTGCTTTCCAATCCCTGCCAAAAAGGTTTTCACCTGTACAAGGAAGATTTCCCAGTTCATTTTGGACCCAAAGTTCCAAATCAGAGGCTTGTAACCAAGCAATTCTGCGTGCACCTATGGCAATAGCCGAGGCTCTGCTTACACACTCAAAAGAGTCAAAGGCTGCACGGTTGGAAAATTTGGAAACATCTTGGGCATGTTTAAGCCAAGTGAGAAATCCCTGCCTTTTATCTTCTGAAATAAAAGGGGCTAAAGTCTGCAGATGATCTGTGACTTCTTTTAGAAACATCCCCATATAGAGACTATAGGAGTTGATTCTGGCAGCAAGCATATTAGCTTGGAAAACCCTTTGGCCAAAAGCATCAAGGGTCCTGCATTCACGTCCTTGAGGATTAGATGAGTGTCTCTTTGCACTCTTTATTTTCCTCATGGCAGACTCTACCATAATAGAGTGGTGAGGAAGCTGAGACTTATGAAAGCCAGGACAAGGAGGGACACGGTACATGGTGTCTAATCTACGAGAATGAGGAGAGGTGGTAAGAGGAGTCTCCCACATGCTCAACATGAGATCATAGAGAATCTCATGAATAGGTAAAGTAGCTGCTTCTTTAGGAGCCTTAGGATATTGCAAAATATCTAGTTGCTTGGCTCTAGGCTCTGACTCAGGGGCCACTGTAATGGAGAGGCCCCTAGCCACTTCCCTAATGAAGTCCTGAAAAGACAGGTCTTCTGGAGGAGACATTCTTCGTTTTGGAGAATCAGACTCCTGAGGAAGAAGTACCGGTGCATCGACAGAAACCTCCGACTCATCAGAGTCTTCGGAGGAATCGAAGTATCGCCTGTCTGGATGCTCCTGTAAAGCCCGATACGCGTACCGAGTGGGATTGACATCGGGAGTAAGCAGTACCGGTTCAGTACCGATGGGCATCATAGGACAGGGTACCGTTGCAGTCGACACCGAAGCCGATGTCGATGCAATCGGTACCGGCACCGGGAACGGTGCCGGAGTCGGTACCAGCAATGGAGACTGTTGCGGTACCGGAGGTGTCGAAGCCTGCATAAATGCCGTTAGGGTGCGCTGCATGGACAGAATCTTCTGATCCATCGACGCCACCAGAGTCTGGATGTCGGTACCAGAGGAGGCCACCAGTACCCCAGAACACGGCAACAGGTGATCGGTCGAGGCCGAGCCATTGATGTCAACCTGTGACCCCATAGACAATGCTTTGGAAGCCGGAACTTCCCGCCGGGGTAATTTTGCCGGTGCGGAATCCTCGAGGACAAGCCCGGAGGCATCTTGATGCTTAGAGGGAGATTTGCCCTTCGAGGACCGGCTAGATTTATATTTGGTTACCTGAGATCCATGGGAGGAAGAAGAAGCCCTGGAAGACGTCGATGCCACCGAGGCTGCATCAGAGGGAAACAGGGTACTGAGCTTGGCTGCTCGGTTCTGCCGACCTCTTTTAGACATCATGGTACAGGACACACAATCCGTGATGGAATGGTCAGGACCCAAACATTTTAGACACCAGTCATGGGTGTCGGTGACAGAAATAGTACCGCCACACTTCGTGCACTTTTTGAACCCGGAAGCGGGCTTCTCCATGAGGAGAAATATGTTCAGGCCTAAGGCCCAAACCGAAAATGCACAGTTGAAGAAAGAAAAGTTTTGTTTTTGTTTTTTTTAAGAAAAGACCGGCGGTACCGGTCTGACGTCGAAGAAGGCAGACGCGACACAGAAAAATAAAGAAAAAAATAAAGAATTCTTCTGCGGTGACAGGAACACGACCTGCTGGCTCCGCGGAAAAGAAGAACTGGAGAGAGGCAGTTGGAAAAGGCGGAAAGCAGCGCGCAGGCGCTGTGGGATGCTCCCAAAAGCTTTCTTACTGGACGCTGGGGAGCGTTCCCGCGCAGGCTCCGTCAGTACCGACGATACCCATATGTGAAGACTCATTCCTGCTTGTTCCTGGAGATAGTAACTACCAGTGAATATCCAGATACAGTGTCAGCATCCAAACAGCTGTGATATTCAGTCACTATCTGGAAAGTCAGTTTGCACATCACTTAGAACTACGCCATGTGGGTTGCTATTAGAGAGTGGTGTCGAAAATCGCCTCTATCAGGTAAATGCCAGGGCCACCCCAGCTCTAGCCCTAGACTGCCCAGGCAATATCTGGAGAGTGCCGAGGTGGTCAGAGATAATATTCACCAGCTCTATTCAGATAATGCCCCTGAATATTAGGCTCATTATCTGGTTAGCAAGTGTCTTTGAATTTCGGCCCCTGAGATCTCAGCTATAATACAGAATTAGAGGATTTTCATTCGCGATCAACAAGGCTGAGGAGCAGGCAAAAAGAATGAAGTGATCAGTCTATAGCATCAGCCTCAGCATTGTGTCTTCTGTACTACTAATGAGGAACATTCTGAAGTCCATGCTCTTAGGCAGAGCCTCCCTATCTGTCCTGGGGAAGGAGGTGTCTCCTTGCATATTTTGGAGGAAAGTATAAAGGGACATACAAGCCCATACCCAATGTCTTTTTCTTTCAAAAAGTCAAAGGATAGTGAGGAGAGGATGATAGAGTCCAAAGTTTGAGTCCAGCACAGCGTGGGTGCTGCATGGCTGTGTAACCAACTAGGCTGCATTCTGAAGATTACAAAACCCCAAGTTAGCCCAATTTTACTTGTAGAGAACTGCAAACAAGGAAGAAAGGCGTATCACAGGCACAAGAGGTTTTAGAGAAGAAAAAGGAACAAAAGGCAGATTAGTTGGTAGAAGAGAGGTAACATCTTTTCTGTGGGCACAGAGAACACACTATACTCAAAGAAGTAGGAAGAGACCTGACACCCACTGCATCTCTGGTCTACTTCTGGGAACTCAAGTGCTGAAATGGAGAAGGACCTATCTCCTAGGCACATCTCTAGCATTCCAATCAAAAAGGAAATGGAATATATTTGTTTAACTGACTAACTCTATTTTTGCAATTGCTCATTTGGGAGAACAGCAAGTGGGTTCACTAAGCATATCTCATCCTAGAAGCAGGGCTGGCGGGACCATTAGGTGAACTAGGTGGCTGCCCAGAGTGCCAATGGTCCAGGGGTAGACCATTGCCACTGCTGCTGTGCCTCTCTGGGACCTTCAGCAGCGGCAATAGTCGCAAACAGTCCCACAGCGCTTACCTTACAACTTGCAACTTCACTTGCAAACAAAAAGTCTGCATCACACTGTCTAAGGGGGCGGAAGCAAACAGCCCCATGGTGCTGAAGTTGTAAAGTAAGCACTGTGGGGCTTTTTGTGGACATTGTCAGTGCTGCAGGTTCCAGAGAGGAACAAGAGTGGTGGTAATGGGCAGCAGAGAGAGGGAAGGGGAGCGCAAAGGATGAAGTTTGCCTAGGGCACTTCATCTCCTTACACCTGCCCTGCCTAGAAGATATACCCCTCTTTGTTTGAGAGCCAAGATGAGAGTTGGAGTTATATATCTAGAGCTGAGAAACACCAAAAAGGCGTAGAGACTACTTTGATATTACTGTGAGACCAGCAGTACCATCCAGTGTCCCTACTAGATAAATACAATGAAATTTAGACAAAAGTCTAACACTTTCCAGAACAGGGGAGTTCTTGCTGCCAGTTACTTCATGCTAGGAGGAGACCTCTGGAGTATAAAATCCAAGTTTATATTTTAAAAAACTCCAGCTACTATACCACGCAGGAGTAAGGTGTTTGCCCTTAAGGGGCAGGTGTCTTTGGTACCCAGACACTGCACCAGGAGGGAGCAAGGGCATCTGCGCTTTGGGAAAATGTCTTTGGCACTCAGCCACTCAGGGAAATAACCCACTGTACCTGACTGTAACTGTACAAGTATCACAGACAGATAAGATAAGATATGCTCACTAATTATGCCAAAAGCAGAGTGATCCTAAGCATATAAGAAAGGTCATACTGGGTCAGACCAAGGTCCATCAGGCCCAGTGTCCTGTTTCCAACAGTGGCCCATCTAGATTACAAGTACCTGTCAGGTTCCAAAAATGTACATAGGTTCCACAATGCATGTCCCAGGTAAGCAATGGATTTCTCGGGTCATCTTTAATAATGGTTTATGGACCTTTCCTCCAGGAACTTGTCCAAACCTTTTTTAAATCCAGCTACACTAACAGCTTTTACTGCATCCTCCGGTAACGAATTCCAGAGTTTGATTATGCATTGAGTGAAAAAATATTTTCTCTTATTAATCTTAAATGAGTTACATTGTAGTTTCATTGCAAGTCCTCTAGTCTTTTTACTTTTTGATGGAGTAAAAGAGAAATAAGACTTATCTGCTAATTGTTGTTCCTTGAGCAAACCCCAGTTTAGTCCTTCACCTCTGGGTTGTGCACCTCTTCTCGCAGCATGGAGAATGGGCATGTCAGAAATGTGACACCACTGTAGATATCCTGCTGGCACCTCCCACCAGCTCCCAGTGATCTAATGACAAAGCAGACTCAAAGGAGCAACAAATAAGTAGCTATAATATTAAATACAATTTAACTCTAACACTGAACTAAAATCCCGTAAATGAGAGGATAACTCTCCCTCTCCCGTTTGCAGAAATAGGACAAAAAGGAGAGAGAAGAAAGAATACAAGGTATACTTTACCTGAATAGAGAGCACATTTATTTATTTAGACAGGTTTTGTATACCACCTTATCCTTCAATCAAAGTGGTCACAACACTTTGCTGAACTTCTCCTACTGGATTGTAGTCACCGCGCATCACACAGCATGCTTTGCGGAAGCTGACCAAAAGACCCCCGGGCGGGAATCGGGACTGAACTGGAGTTCCTCAAGGAACAACAATTAGCAGGTAAGTCTAATTTCTCTTTCCTTATCGTCCCTCCAGTTCAGTCCCTCACCTTTGGGATGTAACAGAGCAGTAAACTATTGGGAGGGACCTGTCCACCCGGACCACAAAACTGCTGACCCAAAACAGGCATCTCCCGCCACTTGAACATCCAGGTGGTAATGTTTACTAAAAGTATGCAAGGAAGACCAAGTGGCTGCTCTGCAAATCTCAACCGGCAGAACTAAGCTATGCTCCGCCCACGAAGCCACTTGCGCTCGAGTAGAATTAGCCTGCAGCCCCAAGGGCACCTGACGACCTTGCAAGATATAAGCTGATGCTATTGCTTCACGAACCCATCTGGAAATTGAAGCTTTGGCTGCCGCTTCACCTTTACGCGGCCCACCAAAGAGAACAAACAAATGGTTAGACTTGTGGAAGGACTCAGAGACCTTCAAGTATCGCCAAAGTACCCTCTTAATGTCTAACAAACGCAAACTACGGTCTGACGCGGTCTCCCCCGAAACACCCAAAACGACCGACTGATTCACATGAAATGGCGAAACTACCTTTAGTAGGAAAGACGGTATGGGACGCAACACCGCTTTTTCCCTAGAAAAAGTCAGAAACGGTTCCTGACAGGACAAAGCCTGCAACTCAGAGATTCGACGAGCAGAGCAAATGGCTACCAAAAATACTGTCTTCAAAATCAAATCCTTTAGGGAAGCCTGATGCAAAGGCTCCCTTGTCAAGGCTCCTAAAACCAGGTTGAGATCCCACAGAGGAGAAACCACCCTGCACGAAGGACGTAGATGGGATACCACTCTCAAGAAACGTACAACATTGGCATGGACCCCCAAAGGAACTCCTTGCACCTTTCCTCGGTAACAAGAAATAGCTGCCAACTACACCCTTAACGAACAGGCAGCCAATCCCTTATTGAACCCGTCTTGCAAGAAACTCAACACTGTCGGTACAGAGGCTGGACAAAACTGACATTGAGCACACCAGTCCTCAAAAACATGCCAGACGTGCCCATATGCTAAGGAAGTGGACCTCTTTCTGGCCAGAAGCAAGGTGTCAATCACCGCCTTGAAATAACCCTTCTTCCTTAACCGAGTCCTTTGAAAGGCCAAGCCGTGAGAACCGATGTACCTGAGGCATTCATAGAGGACCCTGAAGCAGCAGATCCTCCCTTAGCGACATCCGACATGGTTCCCCGTCGAGCAGACGCACCAGATCGGCATACCACCGACGACGAGGCCAATCTGGAGCTACTAGAACCACTCTTCCCCGATGAGCCTCAAAGCGCTGTATCACTCATCCTATGAGTGCCCAAAGGGGAAACACGTAGAAGAGACCGTGAGCGGGCATTGTTGGAGTAAGGCATCTAGACCTTCCAACATTTGTTCTCGTTGCCTGCTGTAAAAGCGACTGGCTTTGGCCAACCGAAAGGTCGCCATGAGATCCATAACCGGAGATCCCCACTTGAGGACAATCTGAGCAAACACCTCCGGATGAAGCTCCCATTCTCCGGGATCCACTCGAACCCAGCTGAGAAAGTCCACCGTCACATTGTCCATTCCCACAATGTGCGCTGCCGACAAAGCCTGAAGCCAAGGCTCTACCCAATTGAAGAGACTTTCCACATCCATTTCCAGAGCTGCGCTTCCCGTGCCCCCTTGACGATTGAGGTACGCAACCATCGCGGCATTGTCCGAGAGCACTCGAACCGCTCAACCCAGTAAGATGGATTCGAAGGCCCGAAGCGCTAGAGCTACCGCTCGCAACTCCAGCTGAATGATGGACCATTTGGCTTCTTGTTCGGTCCAGCCGCTTTGCGCGAAGAGCTCTCCGCAATGAGCTCCCCATCCTGCAAGACTAGCATCCGTTAACACTGGCATCCACTGCGGTTGTTCGAGAGGCATGCCCACCACGAGATTCTGCGGATGAAGCCACCATTGAAGAGACTTCCTGACCCGCAATGGACAGGGGAGGCCTTGGACAGAGAGTCATTCTGGTGATACCATCGACGGAGTAGCAACCTCTGTAAGGGACGCATGTGAGCTCTGGCCCACGGCACATCTTCCAGAGTCACCGCCATTGTCCCTAACACGCGGAGATAGTGCCAGGCCGATGGTGCAGGAGTCCACAAAAAATCGTTTACCAGAAGCCGCAGGCCCTGGGCTCGGAGATCCGGCAGGAAAACCGATCCAACACGAGTATCGAAGCGAACTCCCAAATACTCTAGAACTTGCATTGGAACCAATCGGCTCTTGTCATACACTCTCAGCCCTGGACTTTGCCCGAATCAACCAGTCCTCGAGATAGGGATGAACTAATACTCCCTCCCTTCTGAAGAGCTGCCGCCACCACTACCATAACCTTGGTGAAGGTGTGTGGAGCCATCGCCAGACCGAAGGGCAACACCTGAAACTAAAAATGCCCCCACGGTAGCGCAAATCTTAGAAACGTCTTATGGACTGATCAGAATGTGTAAATATGCTTCAGTGAGATCAAGAGACGTCAAGAACTCCCCTTGACGAAGTGCCACTATAACTGAACGTAAGGTCTCCATTCAGAAATGAGGTACCTGCAAACAGCGGTTTACCCCCTTGAGATCCAGAATCGGGCGGAAGGCCCGATCTTTCTTTGGCACCACAAAATAATTTGAGTATCGATCGATACTGTAGTGCTCTCGCGGAACCAGAACCACTGCTCCCAGCTGCAAAAGATGAGCCAGAGTCTCCCGTACCGCAATCATCCTTTCTTGCCCCCTGCACGGCGACATGACAAAAGAGTCGACCATCGGACATGCAAACTCGAGAAAATAACCTTCGCGAACGACCTCCAACACCCACTGATCAGATGTTATCTGGACCCAGGCAGGAAGAAACTCCCGAAGTCAACCCCCTACCGGCTGAATTCCTGCCTGGGTCCACTTCGCTTCCTTGTGCTTTTCGAGAACCGAGGAAGAGGGACTAGCAAATCCTCTGCCCGCTCCCCGGAATCCTCTAACACTTTGCCCTCGAGAGGAAAACCATCCTATTTGAAAACCTCCCAAATGGGAGGTACGAAAACGCCTGAAATCCCGAAGTTGCCCAGGGGAAGGTAATGGGGCTCAGCCCTGCTTCGGTTTATCCTCCGGCAAGTGACCTCCTTTAGAATCCCCCAAATTCTTGAACAACCTATCAAGATCTTCTCCAAACAACAACTTCCCCTTAAAAGGAAGCTTGCTAAGATGCGACTTGGAGGAACTATCCGCCGCACAGTTCCTGAGCCAAAGATAGCGGCGTCCAAGGAAGCCATGCTATTCGCCAAACCTCTAATAAGATCATAGTGGACATCGGCCAGATATGTGGAACCTGACTCTAGTCTTGTCACATCAGCTATCTGTTCCTGCGTTTGCTGAACTGACTGCTGCAAATGCTGCAACCAGCGAAGGCAAGCTCTCGCAACCCAAGCTCCACAAATAGGGGCTAGCAGAGCCAGAGCATTAACCTCAAAAGCTTGCTTCAATAAGGTGTCCACCTTCCGATACTGAACAAAGAAAAAGGAGCGCTGTTCTTGCAAAAGTTCACCAGGAGCCACCTTCCGATACTGTACATCCTTCAAAACCGCACTGCCTTCAACTGGAATGGCAGTCTTCTTCGTGACCGCTGAAACTGCCACATCTATACATGGAGAACGAAACACTTCCCGTTCTTGATCTGCCAAGGGATAGAGATGATTCATGGACCTTACAGCATGCAAGCCTGCCTCCGGCACGTCCCATTCATCCTGAATCATCTGCTTAACCACACGGTGAACAGGAAAAACCACCTGGGACTTTCGTACCGCCTGAATGAGAGGATCCTCCAAACCCTCATCCTTCGCTGGTACCACTGACGAAAGGTTGAGAACCTGAAGGGACTCTGTAATGAGCGCTGTCAGCTCCTCCCTTCGAAAGACTCGGATAATCCTTGCTTGATCTGAATCTCACCTTCCTCTAAATCCTCCATCCTGGCTTCCTGTTCCAGCTCAAGGTCCTCTGCATCTGGCCAGTCCGAACCAAGAGGCTGATCTTCCACTGACCGGGCCCTCTTAACCGGTCTCCCATCACTACCACCGAACCTTTCGGTGGCCGCTTGGCCTCCTGCCGCCCCAAGAAGCGAGGCATCCGTGACTGCCCCCTGCTGCCGCAAGCAGTAAGACTGATGGAGCAGCAGCACAAAATAATGGGAGAAACTCTCGAAAGCTGCCCCCGACACCATGGGACCTTCTGACCCTCAACACCAAGGTACTTCTGACCTTCCGGCCTGAAGTACCTTGCCCCAACCACTAGGCCACTCCTCCATCAGTCAGTGGAGGAGTGGCCTAGTGCTTGGGGCAAGGTACTTCAGGCCGGAAGGTCGGGGGTTCAAATCCCACTAGAGGACAGCAATCTTAGGCCGGAAAGACTGGGGTTTCTAGTCCCACAGGTGCTTCTTGTGGTCTTGGGCAAGCCACTTAACCCTCCATAGCCCATGTTCCCTGTAAAATAGTTATTTCCAAGTTATAATACCCTGTTCAATGTAATTTCAGTTTGTTCAATGTAAACCGCACTGATTCAGAATAGCGCGGTATATAAGAGAATGTAAATAAATAAAATAAATAAAATAAATGGGAGTGGCAGGATTACCATGCAAAGCCAAATTTGAAGTAGGAAGAGCGGACGGAGACTCCTGCAGAGACTCCCCTTCCGCAGAAGTGGCAGCACCTTGCGCCACCAGAGCCGTGCCTTCTTTAGACTGTTCCTGCATTTCTTGCTCCATAGTAAGCACCTCAGATGCGCAGCCATGACACACCTCTGCGTCCAAAACCGAGCCCCTACGGGCGCCACAAACTAGGCATTGTGGCCGCATAGGCATTAGCACTACGGGATCCGAGAGACTGGATAGTAAAGGAAATGGCTCCCGCAGACCACCAAAGAGGGCAACTAAACAAAAACAGGCAGAATCTGCTTTTATTTATTTATTTTTTTACTTTTCTGTACTGGCCCTTTAAGAGCTCCAAAACATTGAAAATTAAAAGCAATCAAAATTAATTCCAAGTAAGCAGAAAACTACAAGGATTAATTAAAGAAAGCTGTCAGCAAAGAGAGAGCACTGTGAAGAAAAAATGGCGGGGAAAAAGGCCTTCCAAGATCCTGAGCTCTGCTAACCCACAGAACCTGCTTCACACGTGGCAGCAGACCTCAAAAACGCTCACAGGACATTAGCAGCAAAGATTTAAACACTCACCTCTTCCTCCGAGACCTTTGGATCCTCTATAACCCCGATAAGAATAACGGGCTTCCTGTGAGCAGCATAGCTAAGAAAGGCTGTCAGCCAGCAGCAGCAGCAGAGAAACAAGGCCCGAAGACAGTTTCTGACTGGAAATCTACAGCACAGAAAACTGAGCTGGTAAGGAGATGAAAAGCCTGCTAAAGAACTCCCCTCCGTGCCAACAAGGAGGGGAGAGCAGGCAAAGGGGACAGAAATAAACGGGAGGGAGAAAAGAGACTCCTCTAAATCCCTTCCGATCCCCTCTCAGCCCTTGCTTTTTTTTTTTTTTTAACAAGCTTTAATGAGCTTTAAAGCTACAGATCAAAAGAAAAAAACGTTATAGGGAGAAAAGAAAAATTAAAAACCCTATCTAAGCTGCCTAAAGCTCCTTATCTGCTCTTCTAGTGAGCCCAGCACCTAGGCTCACTACCTCCAGCTGCATGGAGACTGGACACACTGGGAGCTGGTGGGAGGTGCCAGCAGGATATCTACAGTGGTGTCACAGTTCTGACATGTCCAGGCTGCGAGAAGAGGTGCACAACCCAGAGGTGAGGGACTGAACTGGAGGGACAATAAGGAACAACCGATCTACGTTTACCCATTCCACTCCATTCATTAATTTATAGACCTTTATCATATCTCCCCTCAGCCGTCTCTTTTCCAAGTTGAAAAGCCCTAACCTTTAAAGCCTTTCCTCATAGGGATATTCTTCCATCCCCTTTACCATTTTAATGGTGTTTCTCTGTTCCTTTTCTAATTCTGCTATATCTTTTTTAAGATATGATGACCAGAATTGCATACAATATTCAAGGTATGGTCATACCCATGGAATGATACAGAGGCATTATAATATCTTTGTGATTTTATTCTCCATTCTTTTCCTTATGATTCCTAGCATTCTATTTGCTTTCTTTGCCACCGCTGCACACTGGGCAGAGGGTTTCAACATATTATCCTTTTCTGTGTGGTAGTTCCAAATCTGGAACCTTGCATCATGTAAGCGTAGTTTGTGTTGTCCTTTCCTAGGTGCATAACTTTGAATTTGTCCACACTAAATTTCATCTGCCATTTGGACGTCCAGTGTATGGTCTTTGGTTGTTAGTGATCTATTGCTGCTTAGATAATTCATCTTGGAAAAGCATGAGCTAAATGCTAAATAAATAAAAAGAAATACTATCCTGAGTGAGCAACAAGCTCAGAGCAGCAGAATAAGAGAAGGGAATAGAGGGTTCATGTCTGTGCAAAACCTGTCAGCACCCAACTATCTCAGAAGGAGAGTAGCTCTGCCTGTGAAAGAGGTTCCAAGAACTGTACTAACAATGCAGCCTTCTAGTCTATCATAGCCAGGAGCATTGCAGAGCAGTTTCGGGAACCTGAATCTACAGAAGCCACAAGCTCTCAGGAAGACCAAGTACTCATCATACACCTGTGACACCAGATTTAGGAATGAGTCCATTACAGTATTGGGGACTTGTGTCTGCATCACCACCAGATTCAGGTACACTGGGAAAGGTATTAGAAACAAGAGAGAGGGATTCCCACTCAGGGAAACCAACTAAGTAACAAAGGTGCAGGAGTGGTGAAGACTGGAATAACTGTTCAGCTTAAGAATAATCAAAGGGAGTGTTGTAACTTATCTGATAAGAAAAAAAGAGCAATCTGCCTGTAACCATTTTGACTAAGGAGGAGTCAGCCGCTTATAACATCCAGGTCGATGCAGAAAGCTGACATTGAAGTCGCACGTTATTAGCCATGCGAACGATTCCATAACGCATGAGCACTACAAAAGTTATACACCTATATACAGCAAAAGAAGCACATGCAGAAAACTTTGGCATAAAGTGGGGAAGGAGGAGGTGACACATGTGCAGATGATGGACACGTTACCAGTGGCGTCGCACTTAATGCGCATAGATTTCACATGCTAACGGAAGCAGAGTGGTATGTGCATGGGTATGACCACATGGTGCAGGTACAGTTTGGCGCATATGTTGGTGTAAAAAATAAAAACACAAAGCATTACCAGAAAGATAGGAAATGTAAAACTGCTCCAAATGCAAATGTACTATTTAAGGGATACTTGTAAACAAGAGGGCCGTTTTTCCATTGTAATTTACTCGGTGCTACTTGTTCCTGCATGATTGCTTATCTGTTACTTTTCTGTATTGTATCGGTTGTTATGTTTTTGTGCATTGTTGTATTGTATTGTATAGTTTGAAGATGGAGAACAATGACTATTCTTGTTCAGGCAGTGAGACCGAACGGGCCAGTAGCCAGCCAAAGCACATCCGTTCGGTGTGCTTTTCTGAGGAGGAGAAGGACTTGATGTACCGCCACATTTCTGCCGATTACCATAGCATGTATGTGGCAAATCTTTTGGCAGGGCAAAGCACTAAACTATAGGGGAACATAGCTGTAGAGGTGAGCTCACAGGGAGTGAAGGTGCACACAGTTAAGCAGTTAACGCACTGGTGGCATGATGCACATTTTGCAGTGAAAAACAAAGTATTAGCAATAGGAAAAAAACTGATCAGCTGACACCACTGGAGGAGCTGATAATGATCACCTTATAGTCAGAGACACTAGATGGTATATCTGGCTATATGGACTCAGCCAGGGGCGGCCCAAGGGGGGTGCGGGGCCATGTGCGGAGACTTGGTGCGGGGCCTCATTTGCATAAGTGGTCTTATTTGCATAAATATTTGCATAATGTTACCATTCACTAACTTTTAGTAAACATGTCTCTTAATGAGTGTATGGATAAAGAAAGACTAAAAGATTTCTACATTACTATAATCCAGTGCCAACCGCCAGGCACATTAGGAACTACTACAAACGCTGCCCATTTAGAACCCATAGCAGACCCGCCGTATCCTGACAGCATTACCAGGACTCACAAAGCACCATACCCTACCTATCAAAAGGCAACACTGCAAATATTAAACCAATACATTTCAGAGAATACTGGGGAAAGAGAACAAGTGGCAACGTCAAATAGGAATTACATAAACAGAATACCTCAGCTCAGTTACACATGCAGAACATAGACCATCACCAAACAAGGAATCACAATTTAGAAACAGGAAGGCAATAATTAAACTGGGAACCCCAAAAGCCAAACTTGGAATGTACAACAACACTGTAGAAATAAAACTATAAATTAATTTCCTCTTGTACCAAACAAAGCGCAGATGTTAATGATGCACATTTCCCAGAGCTGACATATTCCAGTTAATAAATTCAAAATAAAGAGATATCTTTCTACCTTTTGTGCATTTTTTTTTCAGTTGCAATTGGTCCAGCCACTTTCTTCTGGTTTCTTCATGTTTTCTGCTAACTCTCCATCGTCTGCTGTCCATTTGTCCTTTCTTCTCTCTTCTAGTTTTTTTTCCATTCTCTCTCTCTCTACATCTGCTTTAACATACTAATCTTTCTCCTTTTGCTCTTTCCTCATTCCTATTTCATCCACACAAATTTTACCCCTCCATCCTCAATCCCCAATTACTCTCCCAATAACCGGCCAATTGTAGATTTTTCATCCCTCCTACACAAAATATTTTTCCCCTCTCCATTTTAATCTCCCAGCCCCATCCCATTCTAATCCTCCCCCAACATCAGCTCCCTTCTAGTTCGTCTCACCCAGCATCCATTCCCTTCTAGTCCCTGCATCAGCCCATTTCCAGTCCTAGCCCCCATCAGCCCATTTCCAGTCCTAGCTCCCCCATCCATTTCCAGTCCAAGTCCCTTCATCAGCTCATTTCCAATCCTAGCCCCCCATCAGCCCATTTCTAGTCATTTCCTAGCCCCACCATCAGCCCATGTCAAATCATAACTCCCTTCCACTCACCCCAATTCCAGTCCAAGCCCCCCCATGAGCCTACTTCCAGTTCTAGCCCTTCCATGAGTCCATTTCAATTCAAGCCCCCACCACAGCCCAGTTCCCATCTTAGCTCCCCCCAACAGCCCTCTAGTCCTATCCTAGCTGTTCCATCAGCCCATTTTCAGTCCTAGCTCCCTTCCCTCACAGCCCATTTCCATTCCAAGCCCCCTCCCCATCAGCTATTTGCAGTTCAAGCCTCCCCTTCCACTCAGCCCATTTCCAGTCCTAGCAACCCCCAACCCATTACCAGTCCTAGCCCCCCGTCAATCAACTTCCAGTCCTAACCCCCATCACCCCATTTTCAGTTTAAGCCCCCCTATAACCCATTACCAGTCCTAACCCCCCATCAGCCCATTTCCAGTCAGCCCCCCATAGCCCATTGCCAGTCCTAAACCCCCCCATCAGCCCACAGCCCATTACCAGTCCTAACCACATCAGCCCACCTCAAGTCCTAACCCCTCCCCATCAGCCCGGTTCCTGTCCTAGCCCCCCCATAACCCATTATCAGCCCTACCCCCACATCATCCCACTACCAGTCTTAACCCCCCCCATTGCCATTTAGCAGTCCTTACCCCCCCCATCGCCCATTACCAGTCCTAACCCCCCCATCAGCCCACTACCAGTCTTAACCCCCCCCCCCCATAGCCCATTGCCAGGCCTCATCAGCCCACAGCCCATTGCCAGTCTTAACCCCCCCATAGCCCACTGCCAGTCTTAACCCCCCCCCATAGCCCATTGCCAGTCTTAACCCCCCCCCTCCCTAGCCCATTGCCAGTCTTAACCCCCCCTCCCTAGCCCATTCCCTAGCCCATTGCCAGTCTTAACCCCCCTCCCTAGCCCATTGCCAGTCTTAACACCCCCCCTCCCTAGCCCATTGCCAGTCTTAACCCCCCCTCCCTCCCTAGCCCATTGCCAGTCTTAACCCCCCCCCCTCCCTAGCCCATTGCCAATCTTAACCCCCCTCCCTAGCCCATTGCCAGTCTTAACCCCCTCCCTCCCTAGCCCATTGCCAGTCTTAACCCCCTCCCTCCTCCCTCCCTCCCTAGCCCATTGACAGTCCTACCCGCCCCCCCCCCCCCCCTCGCTCATGGCAATTAAAAAAAAAAAAAAAAAAAAAAGCTGGCCGCTGCCCCCGCGGCCGCATGGAGTGTCCCGCGGGGCTCCCTCTGCCAGGCGGAACTCTCCTGGCGCGGCTGAGCTCCTCTCTGCCGGCTTGAAGATACGCGAAGGGAGAGTGTCTCCCTTGCGTCTCTGTTAAGCCCGCAGGGGCAGATGGGAAATTTCCCATCAGCCCCTGCTTCCCATCAGCCCCTGTGGGCTTAACAGAGACGCGAGGGAGACTCTCTCCCTTCGCGTATCTGCAAGCCGGCAGAGAGGGGCTCAGCCACGCCGGGAGAGTTCAGCCGGGCAGAGGGAGCCCCGCGGGACACTCCATGCCGCCGCGGCGCCAGCGGCCAGCTTTTTTTTTTTTAAAATTCAATTAAGAAAAAGCAGAATGTTCTTTGCGCGGGGCCCCCCGAAACGCGGGGCCCTGTGCAAAAAACATTCTTGCTCAATGGACGGGCCGGCCCTGGACTCAGCAGTGTGTAAGCCGGTGAGTACATCTCTAGCATTACCTGGTGTATTTGGGTATTTGTGAATTGGGGCTGGGGGGATTGGGGGGGGGGGAGTATTGTGAAATTGGACCAATGAATATCTATCCCTTTTCTGTTTGTTATTGTTATTGCAGTGTTTACCTCTGAGAGCTGTGTCTCTGGAGACTCTGTGTGTGTACTCTCCCAAGCTGGTAAGTACATTTCCAGCATTAACTTGGGAATTTTGGGGGGAAGGGGGTGGAGTGTTTGAGAATTGTGAAGTTGGACCAATGAATATTTGTCTCTTTTTTGTTTGTTATTGCAGTGTCTACCTCTGAGAGCCGTGTTTCCAGAGGCTCTGTGTGTGCCCCCTCTCAAGCTGGTGAGTACATCTCCAGCATTACCTTGGGAATTTTTTTTTGGGGGGGGGGGCGGTGTTTGAGAATTGTGAAGTTGGACCAATGAATATCTGTTCTCTTTTCTATTTGTTATTGCAGTGTCTGCCCCAGGAGCTCTGTGAGCGGAACACCCCTAGGCTGTGGGTACAGATGTCAAATTACTTTGAGAACATGGGGGGCTGAAAATTGTGCCGGAGCCGTAAGTTTGACAAATAAGTTACTCTTCTCTCACCTATTTTATAACAGTGACATCCATCAATGAAAGCAAGGCTGCAAACACGCAGCTCTTGAATCTGTTGTTCAGCTGGGAGGATACCAACCCAGAGCTCCCACCACTTCTCAATCAAGATGCAGGACAGTTGCAGGCAGTGACTACAGACCCCCTGGAAGAGATGGCATCTCAAGTGCTGAAATGACAGGAGGCAGCAAATACTGCATTGCTGGGAGAAACACGACATATGGAGCAGGCACTGGAGAGTATAGGAATGCCTATAGGACTAGAAACCCCAGTCCCTCTGGCCTGAGATTGCTGTCCCCAGGTGGGACTTGAACCACCAGCCCTCTGGCCTGAAGTACCTTGTCCTAACCACTAGGCCACTCCTCTCATTTATTTATTTATGGGTACCATGATGCATGTCTGACCAACACCCTCCCTCTGCAAAACAGTGGCCGGAGCAGATAACCAACCAACTCCACCTCACCATAGTCTGCTGGTAACCCAACAAGTCACTCAACCATCAATGAAGTCCTCCTTCTGCCAGCAAGCCTGTAAATATGAATTATTATAATTGGTAAATGTACTGAAAACAAATACCCCTTTATCAGTAAAAAAAAAACAGGACTCCTTTGCTTTGTTCCAAATCATAGCCTCAGAAAGGAAGCCACTAGACAGCCACCTGCATGCACACTCATAACCTAGCAACCCCATCTTTCAGACTGAGGACCTCAAGAAAGGTGCGGGAACTGCGCTTAAACACGCAGTTCCTGGCATGGGTGTGCTAAGAGTGGGCAATCTCAGCTGGTATGTATAATAAGTAGGGGAGGCAGTTGTATACGGGTCTGGTTTCTATTGATTCTTGCACACTGTTTAGGACCAGGGTAGGTCTATCTTCTGGAATAGGGGTTCTCATCCCAGTCCTCAGGACTAGCCTGTCGGGTTTTCATGATAACCACAACGAATATGCATGAGAGAGAGTTGCATCCAATTGAGACAGTGCATGCAAATGTCTCTCATGCATATTCGTTGTAGTTATCCTGCAAGGAAGCCTGCAAATATGCAATATCATAATTGGCAAATTAACTGAAAACAAATACCCTTTTGCCGGTAAAAAAAACAGGCCTCCTTTGCTTTGCCACAAGTCATATCCCCAGAAAACAAGCACCTAGGTGGCCACCTACATGCACGCTGATCTGTACTCACCTTCCTCAGGAAGGCAGCTTCTTTGTTAAAGGCGGCGCTCTGTCTCCTCCAGAACTGCCTCATCGAAGAGTAATTTCTGCACCTTCCTGTGCCTTTTCTCATTAGCGACCACCAACACAGCCAATAACTGCATCCTCATGGGTGAAAGTGGGCTTCCGGACAAGAGGTGCTGTCACTTTCCTCCAAGAACTGCAGCATCCATGTGCTAGTTCTGCGCTCATGCCTGCAGAATGTACATGCTTATTCCACACTCATGTTCCTGGTACCTATGTGCTCATTCGATGCTTCTGCCCATGAAATCTATGCGCATGTTCTGAGCACATACATACAACATGCACGCATTTGTTCCGCATGCCTGCCCACGGCATCCATGTGGGAAATATGCACATAACATGCACACAAATTCAACTTATTTATTTATTTTTCAGCAAGAGAGCAGGCCACTACAGCCCTGATAGCAACCACCTCAAAGACTCCTCATAATACAGGAAAAAGAAGCAACACGATTATTGCCCAAAAATGTTTTAGTACATTACAACACTTGCTTTCAGCCATGATTCTCACATGGTTTGTCAGGCATTGCATATCATTAGGGATGGGTGAAGAAAGCCCCAGGTAAATGAAACATTATATACCTCTGTAGGAATTGGTAAAAGGGGCAACATTTATTTATTTATTTATTTAGTATACATTTGTATACCGCTACTTCCAGCGATCAGCAGCGGGTTTGATTACAGATTGGAAATTGTCAAATCATGACGGGAAATTTTGGGGTATACACACATTGATTAGACAGGAAGGCACTGCACACATTGGTAAGGTCGTAAGGAGGTTCAGAAAATACATATGTACATTTTTACATAATTTTACAAAATTTTATACACAGGCACTCTTTCAATTTAGGACATCTCGTAGCTCCCTGGGATTTTACTTCAAATTGTATTGACACTGGAATAGATGTGTCTTTAGTTTTTTCCTGAAAGCAATAAGGTCTTTGGTCGCACGTAGGTCAGGTGGGAGTTGGTTCCAGAGTGTCGGGGCAGAGTATGTGTATGCTCGGCGGCTGGTACTGTATTTGACAGATCTGATATCGGTCGGAACGTGTAGTGTGTCTGAGTTGCCGGTTCTTCTGTCTCGGTTGCGTGTTGATAAGGGTGGAGAGAAAGGATGGAGCGATGTTGTGTACGAGTTTGAAGGTGGTTATCAGTATTTTGTATTGTATCCGAGCAGTGATGGGGAGCCAATGCAGCTCGATCAGTACGGTCGTGATGTGCTCAGTAAAACTTTTTTGCATGATGATTCTCGCCGCTACATTTTGGGCAAGTTGTAGGATGTTTAGCGTTTTCTTTGGGAGACCCTGAAGGATGGCGTTGCAGTAGTCTAGGTGAGGTATAATGAGTGCTTGCGCAACAGACCTAAAGTCGTGAGGGTCGAGGATACTCGTAGAGGTTGTAACACTCTAAGTTTGTGGAAGATGGCCTTGTTGGTTTTTCGTAGGTGCTTTTCCATCTTTAGGTTGCTGTCCAATGTGACTCCCAGATATTTTATTTCATTCTTTGTATTGTACGTATTGTTACACAGGGTAGTTGTCGCAGGAGGTTCAAAGTTTGGCTTACTGGCGATATACATCACCTCAGTTTTCTTATGGTTGATTGTCATGTTGTTTTGCTGTAACCATATTAACATCTCATTGAGGCATGTTTCTAGCTGACTATAGTTAGGGTTGATTGTATCCAGTTGTGTGTATAGCATAATATCATCAGCATAAATGTGGTATTTGATATTATGTTGCTGGAAAATATCACAGAGGGGCTGCATATAAATGTTGAAAAGTAGTGCTGAGAGAGCCGATCCCTGCGGTATGCCTTGCGTTTGAAGGAATGCTTCTGCCTTTTCACCGTTTAATTGAACCTGTGGCATTCTGTTTGATATGTAGGAGAACCATTTTAGGGGGGTTCCCACTATTCCTATTGATTCAAGCTTGTTAAGGAGTATTCCATGATGGACTGTATCAAAGGCAGCAGAGATGTCAATGAAGATGAGTATAAACATCTTCTTTTTGTCTTCAAGGCCTTTGAGGAGGCTGTTAAGGAGTGCTATTAACAGTGTTTTAACCCCATGATGTTGTCTGAATCCGTATTGCTGTTTATCCAGGATTTTGTGGTCTTCCAGATGATCTTGTAGTTGAATAAGTACTGCCTTTTCAATGATCTTTGCTAGGAAAGATATGCTGGAGATGGGGCGGTAGGATGCTGGGTCGCCCTTGTTGAGTGATGTGTTCTTTAGAATTGGTCTTATTATGGATTTCTTGAGTTGCGCTGGCATGATTCCTTGTTGTAGGGATTGGTTCACAATATGCGAGACTTGTTGGGCAATATCTTTTTTTGCCGCCTTGACCCATGCAGCTGGGCAGGGATCTAGCAGGGAAGTGGTGGAATTGATGTTTGTTATTATGTTGATAGTTTGCTGGTCGTCAATTTTGTGAAAGTTGCTCCATGCCTGATCCTGTTCTATACTGGTTTTCCGATGTTTTGTGTTCAGACATATAGTGGACGGGGTTGCAGTAAGTTTGCTTGCGTAGTGGTCTGCAAGGATTTGGGGTTTGATTGCGTTATCATAGTGATCTACCTGGGCTGTTTTGGCTAGAGATTTCACTAGTTCAAAAAGTTCACGAGGCTTATTGATGGCTTTGTTCAATAGGTTGGTGTGATGGGTCCTCTTGGCGGCGTTAACCTCCTCTTTGTATTTTGAGAGGAGATTTAGGTACTCAGACTTGTGTTCGATGGATTTGGTTCGTCTCCATTTTCTTTCGAGTTTTCTGAGTTCCCTCTTTATTTTGGTCAGTGTTTCTGTGTACCATGGTTCGGATTGGTGTTTCGTTTGATTTGGGGGGTGTTCCACGTGGGGTGCGCTTCCTCCTGGATTCCGGTGTTCCAGCTGTTTGTTAGAGTTTCGAGGTCCTTGTTTTCCAAATCTATGTGAGTTGTAATGGTACTTATAAGATTATCCAGGTTGAATTTGTTGAATTTTCTTTGTTGGTGTATCACTCTCTGTGCTTTTGAGTCCTTGGTTAGTGTGGGTAGCTTTATCTGGATATCAATTTGGTGGTGGTCGGACCATGGTTTTGGGGTTATCTTTATCAGAGGTTTCTCTTTGTTGTTTTGTTTTTGAAAAGCAGTGTGCATAAATGCCCATAGCATGGGAAATAAGATCCCAGATGTTGAGGCTTTAATGGAAGAGGCTGACTTGGATTTAGTGGCAGTTATGGAGACATGGTTAATGGACAACCATGAATGGGATGTAATTATACCGGGCTAGATTTTATTCAGGAAGAACAGGGTAGGAAGAAGGGGAGGAGAAGTGGTACTATATGTAAAAAAATAGTAAAGCTATAGAATTACAGGGCTTAAAAGGGATCAAGGAGGCACTGTAGGTTAAACTAGAAAGAGGAAAAGGGAAATCCATTTGCATTGGGGTGATATACAGATCTCCCTCAAAAGGAGAAGAAGTAGACAGGGATTTAATAGAAGACATACGCAGTATTGCCATGAAAGGAAAAGTGCTACTGATAGATGATTTCAATATACTGGATTTTGATTGGCACATCTCTGCTGAGGTGTCATCTAGAAGTAAGGTAATCTTAGTTTCCCTAAAGGGAGAACTATTCCGGCAACTGGTAACAGAACCCACACGTGAAGTGGCCATACTGGATTTGGTGCTCACCACTGGGGAAAGTGTTTCTGATGTCATAGTGAGACATCATCTTATGAATATAAGAACATAAGAAATACCATACTGGGTCAGACCAAGGTCCATCAGTATCCTGTTTCCAACAGTGACCAATCCAGGTCATAGGTACCTGGCAGGTTCCCAAATGGCACACAGGTATCACAATGCTTGTCCCGGGGCAAGCAGTGGATTTCCTGGGTCCTCTTCAATAATGATTTATGGACTTTTCCTCCAGGAATTTGTCGAAACCTTTTTTAAACCCGGCTACACTGACAGCTTTTAGTACATCCTCCAGTAATAAATACCAGAGTTTGATTACCTGTTGCGTGAAAAAATATTTTCTATTAGTAGTCTTAAATCTCACATCCATACCAGATGGTGTGGTTCAGTATTAGGATTAGGGCTAATAAAATCCATTCAAAAGTAAGTGTCTTAGACTTTACAAAAACTATCTTTGCCAAGATGGAACAATACTTCAAGGATTCGATAGCAGGATGGAGAACAGCTGGGGGATGTAGAAAAGCAATGGGCAAACTGAAAGGGGATATTTTAAGGGCAACTAACCTTTTTGTTAGAAAGGCAAATAAATGTAAAAGGAAAAGGAGGCTACTATGGTTCCCACAAGAAGTAGCTGAAAAGGTGTTTAAAAAGAGGATGGCCTTCATAAAATACAAGAGCTTACAGAGAGAGGAAGACAAGTATCTATATTTGGAAAAACTTAGAGAAGCTAGCAAAGTAGTCAGGAAAGCAAAGAAAGCAAAAAAGAAGAAATAGCCAATGCAATAAAATGGGGGGGATAAGACATTTTTCAGATATGCTAGTGAGAAGAGGAATGCAAAAGTGGTACTTTCAGACTCAAGGGTGAAGGGGAGGAATATGTAGAAGCTGATAAGGATAAAGCGGAACTGCTTAAGAAATATTTCAATTCTGTGTTCACAGATGAAGGGCCAGGAGCAGGACCTCAGAAAACACCCACAAATAGGAACAGAAGTAACAGGGATCTTGAATTATTTTCAGAAGACTGTGTCCATGAGGATCTAGCTAAACTAAAAGTAGACAAAGCGATGGGACTGGATGGGATGCATCAGAGAATACTGAAGGAACTTGGGGACGTTCTAGCGGCTTCACTGACTGAACTTTTCGATGCTTCTTTAGAGTCAAGGGTGGTCCTAGAGGATTGGAGAATATCACATGTAGTCTTTTATACAAAAGTGGAAGTAAGGATGAGGTTGAAAACTACAACCAAGTTAGTCTAACCTCTGTGGTGGGTAAATTATTGGAAACACTGCTAAAACAGAGAATAACAAAGTTTCTGGAGTCCAATGGATTACAGGATCCAAGGCAGCATGAGTTTATCAGAAGAAGGTTTTGTCCGACAAATCTGATTGATTTATTTGAATGGGTGACCAGGGAGTTGGACCAAGGGAGAGCCCGAGATGTGGTTTACTTAGATTTCAGTAAAGCCTTTGATACTGTTCCACACAGGCAACTTATAAACAAACTGAGCACCCTGGGGATGGATACTAAAGTGACTGACTGGGTCAGAAATTGGTTGATTGGGAGGCAACAAAGGGTACAGCTAAATGGAGCTCACTCTGAGAAGAATGTTGCCAGTGGTGTGCAGAAGGGATCTCTCCTTGGTCAGATTCTTTAATATCTTTGTTAGTAATATTGCGGAAGGGCTGTCAGGTAAGGTTTGCATCTTTGAAGTGATACCAAAATCTGCAATAGAGTAGACTCCCAGAAAGAAATAGATAACAAGAGGAGGGATCTAGCTAAGCTTGAAGAATGGTGAAGAATTTGGCAGCTGAGATCTAATACTAAAAATGCAGGGTCATGCATTTGGGTTGCAAAAATCCAAGGGAGTGGTACAATGTAAGGGGTAAAGTACTTTTGTCCATTAAAGAAGAACTGGACTTGGGTGTGATTGTTTCTGATGATCTTAAAGTGGCTAAACAAGTAGAAAAGGCAATAGCAAAAGTCAGAAGGATGCTTCGGTGCATAGGGAGAGGAATGGCCAGCAGAAAAAGGAGGTGATAGTTCCTCTGTATATGTCTCTGGTGCAACCTCATTTGGAGTATTGTGTGCCATTCTGGAGACCACCCCTTCAAAAGGATATAAACAGGATGGAGTCGGTGCAGAACGTGGCTACTAAAATGGTTAGTGGTCTTCATTATAAACCATATGGGGACAAACTTAAAAATTGTAATATGTATACGTTAGAGTAAAGACAAGATAGATGAAATATGATAGAGATGTTTAAATACCTCTGTGGCATCAATGCACAAGAGGAGAGCCGCTTTCGATTGAAAGCAAGCTCTGCTACAAGGGAGCATAGAATGAGTGTAAAAGGGGATAGACTCAGGAGTAATACGCAGAAATATTTCTTTACAGAAAGAGTGGTAGATGCATGAAATAGTCTCCCAGTGGAGGTAGTAGAGACATCTAAAGGAAAAAAGGGGACTATTGTAGTTGATATGGAAGGGCAGACTAGATAGGCCATGTGGTCTTTTTCTGACATCATGTTTCTATAAGGTCCCCTGGTCTGATCAGAAGGTGATTTCTTTTACAATGACCCAATTGGCGGTCATATGGTATGGGGCAGTTGGAATGGCGTGAGATTTGCCCTAGGAGGGCTGTGTCGGCTGCTGAGTTGCTGACTGCACTTCTGCCCTGGCTCTCTTCCCCTATAAGTGTGGAAGAACTTGTTTCCCTTGGAATACGAGTTGGCTGGCACCAGTTCAGAGAGTGAGGGTGTCCCATCCTTGTACTGTTCCAGCTCCTTGGTTTACTCTTGATCTTCATTGGACTACCGGCATTATGAGCAGTGTTGGAGAAAGGCTGGGATGCTTGAACTTGGAAGGACTGGAAGAGGGCTGCAGCAGTGTATCACCGAGATGTGCTTGTGGCTAAGTGGGCATATTGGGAGGAGAAGACTGGGAAAGGGAAGAAGCAAACAACCAACCTCAGAACTTATTTCAAATTGTCCAGAATGTCATATCTTCTCCGATGGTTATGGGGGATTTGTCCTTTTCTTGTGAAGCTCTTCTCTCATTTTTTTTAAAGCCAAAGTGGTTTGGTTATTGCATGAAGCAGTTGTATGCCCCTTTTGCCTGGGAGTATCTCCAGGGTAATGTGGAGCAGTTGCGTCAGTAATTTTGAGATAGGCTAAATGGTCAGACACTAACACCAGCTTGGTGTGAGTTTGCCATTGCATCATCTGTGGAAGTTCATCATTGGTTGTCCTCTATATATCATACTAAGTGTAGATCTGACCCATGTCCAGTGGCGTTGTTACATTTGGGAGGTGAGACAGTGGAATCTCGTCTCTGTGAAATTAATAATGCTTCAATGCAGGAGGGCATAATCCCAGAGGAATTGAAGACAGCATTTGTTACTCCAATTTTTAAGGGTTGCTACGCTGATAAGGAGGTGCTAATTAATTACAGGCCAGTGTCAAATTTGCCCTTTTTGGGCAAGTTGATTGAGAAGACAGTTGCTATTCAACTGTCAGTTGTTTAGGATGAGCATCAGGTATTGCAGGCATGTCCAACTTCGAACAGGTCGTGATCTACTTTTTCCGGACAAAAGTGCCGGTGATCTACCACCATGAAAATGTGTTTCAAATTAAATTTTAAACCAATAAAGTTGGAGGATTCCCCCCCCACCACCATTTTTAATGAACCTTCTGTCATTTACTTGGATGTGATCAGTTGTTAAGCAAATTAAGCAAAAACAAAACAGAGAAACGAAGATCTAGTAAGAACTTCGAAGGGAAATGGAAAGTACATTGTTTCTTAAAGTTTTATTGAGTAATAACTTTCTTTAACTGTCTTAATAACTTTCTTCAACTTTTATTGAGTAATTTGTGCTAAATTTAGGTTGACTACTGATTCAGGCTGATCTTGCACAATCTCTAATATTTCGCTTTTACTCATTAGTGAGATGTCTGAGCCTGCATTTCATCCACCAGCCTTTTGAAGTTGGGAGAATATTGCGTGAGGGCCAGTCTCAGGGAATCCTAGAGATGTTCATCTGTCATGTTGGAACGTTGTGTACTCTGTCATTTTCAGATGGGAAAACACAGATTCACACAAATAAGTTGAACCGAAACAGTAGTTTACAGCTTCACTGCATCTTCTCAAGTTGGGCAATTTGTCTCTAGGCACTAGCTTCCAAAACGATTCTTGCTCAGCACGGGTCTTGAGAAAAATATAATTTTTAAGGGTTAATATTTCGTTATCAAGAGATGGCTTGTTCAATGAGTAATTTTTACTGATAGCAGCTGCAGTTTCTTTAATGTCCACATCTACTTTGAATGGGTATGACAAGTACTCCACAACTGTTCCAATTTTTTGGAAGTCACAGAATCTATTTTAGAATTCCTGGATAACAGAACAGATTTCTGTCACATACTTCTCGTTCTGAAAAACAAAATTTGGATATTGTCCCAGATGGTCCTGCGCTTTAGGAAAATGATCAAAAGTGTTATCTGCAAGGTCAGTCATCATTAGCTCAAATTTGCTCTTGTAGGATGAAACTATACTCATCATCTCACCAATGCATTTGTTTTTACCTTGTAGTTCAAGGTTCATATCACTTAGTTTGCCTGTAAAGTCAGCAAGAAATGCCAGATCACATAACCACTCCTCATCTTCCAACTCTGCTTGGTCATCTCCCCTCTCATTCAAAAAACTTCTTATTTCATTCAGCAAATCACAAAATCTTTGCAGAAATTTGTGCCTACTTAGCCACCTTACATCTGTGTGCAAAATGATTTCCGCTGCCCCTTCATCAAGAGTAAGATTGAAAAGCCATCTTTGAAGTGATCTTCCATGAACTGAATTTACAATTTTGAAAGTGATGTCCATGACAGTCTTTGTATTGAGTCTCTTGCTTGCCAGAACTTTCTGGTGAATGATGCAGTGGTAATAAAGGAAATATGGGAAGTCGTTATGCTGTCTACAGAGGACTATGAAGCCGTTAACCTCACCTGTCATTGCTCTTGCTCTATCAGTTGTGATGGAAACAAGTCTATGCAATGGAAGATTACACTTTGTCACAAAAGAATGGAAAGAACTGAATATTTCCTGACCGGTAGTTCTCCCTTTTAAAGAAATCATTCCAAGTAGTTCTTCTTTAATACTGAAGTCTTCAAAAACCATCCGGATAAAGACTAGTAACTGGGCTATGTCTCTTATGTCTGTAGATTCATCCAGTTGGAGTGAGAAAGCAACACAATTTGAAACATCTTCCAACAATTGTTCAGTTGTGTCTCCACACATCTTTTCTATTCGCCACACGACAGTGTTTCTTGACAATTGTACATCTTGAATAGCAGCTATGATCTCTTTCTTATTTTTAAATCCTTCAAAAAGATTGTCAGCTGCTTCAAGAAAACAGTCTTTTACAAATTCCCCTTCAGTGAAAGGTTTGCATTTCTTTGCGATCAGGTTGCTGACCTTGAAGGATACTATGGTTGCATTGACTGAATGTGACCTTGGCTTCGCCATCAACTGTTGCTGAGTAGCCAATTTCAATTTAAGTTCTTTGAGGTTCAGTTTACGAATTTCACTTCTGGGTGAAAAATCAGCATCAAACTTATTGCTATGCAGAGCCTTATAATGACGTTCTAGATTATCCTTTTTGGGCAAGGATACTGGGGCATTACAAATTAGACAACACCACTTGTCTTTCACCATGATGAAGAAGTAGTCCATTTCCCATTCATCATGAAAGTGGTAGGTTTTGCTCTTCTTTGGAACACTCGTCTTCGTTATACTGGAGTGGCTGGATGTAAGAAGGCCAAATCTACTAAGTTAGTATAAACACTGGCTGAATCTGGTCCAAAACTGTCACTGTCCCAAAGTATTAAAGATCAACAGGAACTGAAGATCTCTGGATGATGTGCAATACAAGGACTGGAGATGTCAAAACCACACATGCAGTTCTAAAAGTAAAAATAAGAATTTATCATACTGGCACCAATAATTATACCACCAAACAATCATCAAAAAAACTCAAACACCTGTCCAGCAAACCAGATAAAATCAAATACTGCCAAACAAGTTCAATACCACCACACGCGATTTAATAAATTCTGCACACAGTGTAGAATCAATGCAAAGGCAAGGCGAAATAAAACTGCAGTGTAGAATCAACGCAAAGGTTAGGCAAAATACAATTACAGATGCAAGCAAAAGTCACAGTGGTTTGAACCAATTCAAAGGCAAGGCATAGGCAAGTTAGAACAAAATTGGAAAAGCCTGCCAAAATCACCAAATTCTTGACACTTTGTTGTGTCTGCCTGAAAACGTTTAATGAAAGCAAACTATAAAGCGACCAACGACCAGCACACGACACCACTAATACGGTAAGTGTATTCAGGTAAAGCCTGGGCGAATGGATATCACCCGGTATATAACACACTTCTAAGGGGTGTTGGGGCGGGGTCAGGAATGGGTGATTCTGAGAGGCAGGAGACCAGATATGACGCAGGGCCTGTGGCGTCTCGTCACGGGGCACGGGCGGCAGCCCCCTGGGGTACCCACAAACTCTTGGCACGAAAACAACAAGTGCCCCCAATACACCCACAGGCAAGATTCCCGCAGGCAGGAAAAAAGACAGGCAAAGGATCAGCGGTGGCGGCACGCCCTCGGCAGATGAATTTCCGTCACGAGCTCTCTCCTAGCAACGGGGCAAGCTGCTGGAGAGATGGAGCCAAGTGAGGCTGGCAATCTACCTCTGACCCCTCCATGATCTACAGGTAGATCGCGATCTACCTGTTGGACATGCCTGAGGTATTGGATTCTTGTCAGGCTGGGATTTGCCGGTTTCATAGTACAGAAACCTTGCTGGTGTCCTTGACTGATGATGTTCATTATATTCGTGATAAGGGTCAGAATGCTATTTTGTTGTTGCAGGATGTTTCAGCCTCCTTTGATACAGTTCAACATGGTTTTTTGTTGGATGGTTTGACCTGCCTTGGGATTGTGGAGGAGAAGGTATTGTCATGATTTACATCTTATTTGGGTTCTCAGTTGCAGGCTATTCAGGTGGGGGGCATGGTGTCTGCAATATACATGCTGTATGTGGGGGTTCCCCAGGGGCCAATCTTTTTACCTTGGTTGTTTAACACTTAGATCCATTATGTAGAGCAATGCAGTCTGCAAGTTTATAATTTTATGCTTATGTGGATGATGCACAAGTTCTCATTCTACTTTCTGCAGGGTTATAGGATTTGGAGACATCAGTAAATAGAGAATGATATTAATGATGCCAAAAAACCCACAAGAGCCCAGTAATTTACACGCAATTCTGCATGTCTTAATCCAATCACAATAAAGGTGAAATTAGACTTACCTGCTAATTGTTGTTCCTTGAGGAATTCCAGTCCAGTCCCGGAACCTCTGGGTTTAGCACCTCCTCCAGCAGCTTTGGAGACTGAACACGTCATCTCTTTTGATGACACAGATATAAGTAGGCAAGGACCGCCTCTCCACTCCAGTACCTATTGACACAGCAGACTCACCAGAGCAACAAATATGTAGCTAGAATAACCAAAAACACTTAATAGAATTATTTACTTATGTTTGTATTCTTTTTTTTTAAATAACAGTGATGCTCTGTATTACAACATAGGAAGTGTGTGATATATCATATTTAGACTCGTGGCCAGAGAGGTCTCAGAAACCATAAGCTGCCACTGCTTACTAAAAAGCCTGCGGTGGACTGATGCCTAAATGTACATCAATGACCCCTTTTTTTAACCATTAGCCACTTGTATGTTTTTTTCAAATTTTCTGTTTTTAACAATCAATGACGTTTCCCTTGACAAGCCTTATGTTTATACTTCAAAAAAAAATTTTTAAACAGTGAACCAGTGCTTAGCTTTAGGATGAATTCCCTAAATTCACTTTCTATGTTGTAACACTTCCTATGTTGTAATACAGAGCATCACTGTTATTTGGATTTGTACTCTGGGAAAAGTGGCCATACTTGCATTCTTTTTTTTTTAACCAATTCAGCCTAAACCGAAATCTTAATTTACAACTCTAACTCTAACTCTGTTTCCCCGGAAGGAAAACTATGTAGTAGTATACCTCTGTATCGGCATGCCCCCATCTTTCCACCTGAGGACAGCAAACCTATTCGTATCCCCACTTGTAAGCCAAAGGACTGCTCTTCCAAAAAACGGAACCTTTATTCTAATCTCAGTGTTAATCTGCTTCAGGCTGCAATCCAAAATAGGAACCAAGGGTGGGATCCCGGACTGGACTGGAGTTCCTCAAGGAACAACAATTAGCAGGTAAGTCTAATTTCACCTTCCTTTTCGTCCCTCCAGTCCAGTCCCAGAACCTCTGGGGATGTAACAGAGCAGTAAATATCAACAACGGGAGGGACCTGTTAGACCAGCCTGAAACACCGCTGATCCAAACTGGACATCCCCTGCCGCCTGCACATCCAGAAGGTAATGCTTGACAAAGGAATTCAAAGACAACCAAGTCACTGCCCTGCAAATATCCACGGCCGGTACCAAACTATATTCCACCCAGGAAGCAGCCTGCACCCTAGTCGAGTGTGCCCTCAGACCTTCCGGAACTGCCTTACCCTTCAAAATAAAAGCCGCTGCAATGGCCTCTTTGAGCCACCTGGAAATAGAAGACTTAGCCGCAGCTTCTCCTCTCCTAGGTCCTCCAAATAATACAAACAACCTATCCGACTTACGGAAGGACACTGTACCGCAGAGGTACTTCCTGAGTGTCCGGCGAACATCCAAGAGACGCTACTTCCCCCCAGCTGCCGCCTTCTCATCTTTATTGAACACCGTCAACGAAACTACCTGGTTGACATGAAAGACAGAAACCACCTTGGGCAGGAAGGCGGGTAGCGGGTGCAAAACCACCTTCTGATCAAAGAAAGAAAGAAAAGGCTCCTTACAAGATAAAGCCTGCAATTCTGAAATCCTACGAGCCGAGCAAATGGCTACCAAAAACACCGCTTTTAACGTCATGTCCTTCAACGAAGCCTTACCAAACGGCTCAAAAGGCTCCCTAACCAACACTTCCAACACCAAATTCAAATTCCAAGAAGGACCCGTGAACCTGCGTGACAGCCGAATGAGCAACACGGCCCTTAGAAACCTTTTAACATCCGCGTGCGCACCCAATGCTTCCCCCTCATCTCATTGTGATTTTCTGAGATTCGAGGACGAGGCCGCCGCGAAACCTCTGCCTACGCCGCGAAACCTCTGCCTGCACCCCGAAACCCTCGAAATCCCTAGTTCAACACTGGAAACCTGCCCCGCTGAAACTGACCGAAACGGGACTAACTAAACATTCAAAATTCTCTCTGTGCCCCCTTGGGAACTGGATTAGGTCTGCTTTGCTTTGGCTTATCTTCAGGCAACCGACCCCCCTTGGATTCCCAGAGGTCCTTGACTAGCTTGTCTGAATCCTCTCCAAACAAAAGTTTCCTTCTAAAGGGAAGCTTGCTCAGATGAGCATTCGAAAAACCATCTGCTGACCAGTTGCGCAGCCACAAATATCGTCGAGCTGCCACCACCGAAGCCATACTCTTCGAAAGACCCCGGATAAGATCATAATGATAATGATCATAATGAGCAGACAAACAACAGTCCCCACCTGAACGGTAATGAAACTACCTCCACCAACTCAATACCCAATCATCCCATCTAGACATAAGTGTTCATTGTATAATGTTGTTAAGTACCCTCATACTAAATGTAACCCTCCAATCATGCTGTCTATATGTTGTTAAATACCCTCATGTTAAATGTTGTAAAATACCCCCATGTTAAATGTAACCCTCCAATTGTGATGTAACCACTTTGATTGTAGGATAAGGTGGTATACAAATCTGTCTAAATAAATAAATAAATTATGAATGAATGTCTGCCAGATAGGCGGCCCCCTGACTCCAAATGGGCTACCTCTTCAATCTGTTCTCCCATCTGATCAACCTGTAGCCTCTGTGACCAACAAAGACAGGCCCTAGCTACCCACACACCAAAGATAGGAGCTTGCACTGATAGGGCGCTGATGTCAAATTGATGTCAAAAACTTGCTTCAACAACGTATCCAGTTTCCTATCCTGACTATCCTTGAGGGCTGCCCTGCCCTCGACCGGAATCGTCGTCTTCTTGGTAACAGCCGACACCGCTGCATCGACCTTCGGAGAGCGAAAGAGATCTCTATCCTGATTTGACAAGGGATAGAGTCGGGCTATAGCTCTAGACCCCTTAAGGCCCGCCTCGGGCAGATTCCATTCCTCCTGAATCATGTCCCGCACCACTCTGTGTATCGGAAACACCCTTTGTGTAGTACGCACGGCCTGTAACAACGGGTCTTCTAACGTCTCATCTGCTGCCGGAACCACAGAAGGCATGTTCAGAGCCTTGAGTGTTTCAGCAATCAGTGCTGGTAACTCTTCCCGCCTAAACACTCCGACTACTCGAGCTTGCTGCTCCGGATCAGCCAGCTCACCTTCCTCTAACTCCTCTAACGAATCCTCATCAAGGGCACCTTCTACAGAGTTTACACCGTCTAAAGGCGTTGGCTCCAAAACCCTTCTCTTCTTTGCAGGGGCACCGCTAGCTCCCATTGTACGCGGGGTTCCCAGACGTTTATCTCCCTGTTCTCCGGTGGGAGAGGCTACCGCCCCCGGCTGTAGCAAAGAGAAAGCCTGATGAAGTAAAAGAAAGAAATCAGGAGGGATTATAGCAGGCCCAACTTGCTGAGGTGCCGGCCCTGGTGCCGTGGACGGCCCAGCTATCGGCTCCAGGGGGGATAGAGCAGTGGGTAGGGTCTCTGGCTGACCCTGAGGGACCATCTTCTGTCCTTCCACCCCCTCTTCCAGTGCCTGCTCCATTAAAGCCACCTCCTGCGTGCAGCCTCTGCACACCCCCCTGTCAGAAACTGTCCCTCGTCTAGTGTCACAAACTAAGCACTGTGGCCTAGAATGCATCCTAGCCCAGCGGCTAAGTCCCCCAGCAGAAAAAACACCACTGAAGCAAACAGCCAACACTAATGACTTTAGAACTGAGTACAGTCCCCTTAAGGAATAATGTTTTTTTTTTGGGGGGGGGGGTTGTTTGGTTTTTTTAAACTCCACTGCTTGGCCTAACCAGCAATGCCCCCAGTGAAAATGGGGCTCAAAAAATCCTCGGGCAGCAACCTAACACCCCTAAAAGGGCCCATGAAGAAAAATAAAGAAAATGCCGCCGACAGCACTTCCCGCGCGAAACCATGCAGCCCGGCCTGCTCTAAACGATCCCAGCCTGTACTTCAGTAAAAAGGTGAAATTAGACTTACCTGTTAATTGTTGTTCCGTGAGGAACTCCAGTCTAGTCCCGAACCTCTGGGGTTTTGCTCCTCCTACAGCAGCTTGGAGACTGAGAAAACGTCATCCTTTTGATGACACTGGTATAAAGGCACAGGAACCGCCTCCTCACTCCAGTAACCTATTGACAAAGCAGACTCACCAGAGCAACCTTCCATATTTCTTGGCAGAGCCTTGTAAGTACGGTAACAGCTGCATCAGATTGCTGTAATACTTCTGTGGGAATGCTATCAATGCCTGGTGCTTTGTTCTTTGATAAGGCTTTCAATGCTGCTTCAACTTCTTCTTTCCCCACTCGCTTGAAAACTGCCTCCCACTGTTTAGGTTCCAAACTAATCTCCAAATCCTGTTCCCATGCGATCTGGAAAGCCATCTCATCTTGCCCCCTGCCCGACAGGAGTCTATATAGGTATGAGACAGTGCTTAGGCAGGCTGCTGGATACCAACACAGAATCTCAAAGTCCCTTATACCTGTTTCATTTGCTTGTGCCTATGCACGGGTCCCCAACAAATGTCACACTCGCAGATATTCATAAAAATCCCTCTGGGATAGCCCAAAGGTGTCCTGCAGCTCCGCAAAGGACTTCACCTCGCCATCCATGCAAAACTGCATTAAAATATCTAGACCTCTTGCTTCCCATCTACGAAACAGGGGATCTTGCTCACCCAAGGGGAAATGTGGATTGTGTCGAACTGGCTGGAGCAAGAAGGGCTCTCCCTGAAGACCTCAACTCCCAGCCTGGGGTTGCCACAGGAGACACATATCTCACACAAAGGGATTGGATCCCAATTAAACCCCTTCCCACCCAAGGCAGGTGGCGCAACTGCATGTGTGGAACTGTGGCTCAAGCGACCTGCACCCATTTCCGAGGTTCATCTTCCCAGCACTTGACAATGCTTTTAAATTGCACCGCTAGATAAAATAAAATAAAGATTGGGGACCCCCATCCTGCCCCTCTTTTCCCCCTATGTAGTACCCACATTGTACCCGAGGGGGCCAGTTATGCCAGATGAATTTAAGGATCCTCCATTGAAGCTGTTCCAACTGACCCTGTGGGATTAGTACCAGCAATCGGTAACCTTACTTCAAAAACATACAATCAAGAACTAGGCCTCCCCCAAGGTTCAGCACTGTCAGCGCTACTATTTAACATATACTTAAAACACATCTGTAAAATCTTTAAAAAATTTAATGTCCACTATCACCTATACGCGGACGACATTATGATGTATGTCCCATTCAAAATACCGAATATCCCTATACAACTCATTAACAAATGCCTCAATGAAATAAACACTTGGCTAAATGAAAACAACCTATACATCAATCACTCAAAAACAGAAGCCCTAATAGTAACTAAAAACACAACGTTCATTCCCCCCTCACATATTACATTGCAGAATAACGACATCAAACTAAAAACTGAAGTACGTTACTTAGGCGTAATACTAGACAAACACCTTAGCATGGACACACACGTAAGAAACATAACAAAAAAAGTTTATTTTAAACTTAAAATATTAAAGCAACTCCGCCCCCTAATGCACCTACAAGATTTTCAACGAATTATACAAGCTATAATAACCCCCCATTTCGACTTTGCAAATCAAATCCTACTAGGTGTAACAAAACAGACTTTGAAAAAACTTCAATTAGCACAAAACGCGGCAGCCAAGACCATTACAAAGGCCCCACCTTTCCAACATATAACCCCTATTTTAGAATATTTACACTGGCTCCCGATTCAAAGCCGAATAGATTATAAAACTCTTTTAACCACCTACAAAGCCCTAAATAAAACAGCACCCCTGACTATAAATAACCTCATCAAAATAGAGCCCACTTATAATCTTCAAAGGAGAGACCAGTTAAACAAATTAACAACACCAAAAGAATTTATAAAGGCCAAAAAAACCACAAACAAGAAAGCCTTCTCCCATGCAGCCCCCATACTGTGGAACACAATCCCATCAGAATTAAGATCCTTACCCGAAATCAAGGAGTTCAGGAAAAAACTTAAAACACACTTATTCACAATGCACTATGGATCCTTTGACGAATTCACCTCTCAGCTAGATAAAGGATAGTCCTATTCCAGCTAATATAATTTTTCCAGAAAAGGAATGAAGTACTGAAGCCCTAAAACAATGTTTTGATGACAAACGAATAACAAATACCTCTGTATATAGTTTAATTCTGTTCCTTTGTACATAGTTCACAATTTGTTAATTGTTAAATGTAAGTTCCAATTTGTTATCTGTAAAAACAGCTCTCCCTGTTTACTGTTGTTCCATGTAAACCGCATCTGATCAATGGAAGGAGCGGTATATAAAAAATCTGTTAATTAAATTAAATTAAATTAATGCCTGAAAGTGGTACATTACTTGTGGCAAAATCACCATTTTTACACAAGATATACAGCCCATCTATGAAAATGTGAGCTTAGACCATCTATCAATTTCAGGGTAATTTTTGCGCCACAACTGGGGATAGTTCCAGCGGTACAAGTGAGTAAGTCCCGTCCCCCCCTCCACCCCTAAATATTTAATATAGGTATTAGACCACTTAAATCCTTGTGTGCGAAGAAGGAGTTGCTCCATTGCACCAGGCATGGTTATATTTAAAGCCATGAACTTAGAGTAATTGACTTTAAAGCCTGATACGTCCCCAAAAGCCTTCATTTCTGCCACCTCTTCTGAGACCGAGACTACTGGGTCAGCAAGTCCAGCAAGACATCTACGAAGAGTGAAATCTTATGCTCCATCCCACTTGCCTCCACCCCCTGTAGCAGTGCTGAAGATCGAATTTGCTCAGCAAATGGTTCCATGCCTAGGGCAAATAAGAGTGCTGACAGATAGCAGCCCTGACGTGTGCCTTGGCCCAGTGCAAACATTTCCGAGTAACTGCCGTTGACTTTCACCCATGCTTCCGCCCCATCATAAAGCTTATGGATCCATGTCAGGAACTTACCCCCCAAACCAAACTTTCCCAGTTGGTACTAGAGGAGATCAACCCTAAGCTTTCTTTAGAAGCTCAGATGACAAGACTTCGACTTTCATACTTTGGACACATCATGCAAAGAGAGAGATCATTAAAGGAAGACATCATGCTTGGCAAGATAGAAGGTCAACGCAAAAGAGGAAGGCCAGCAATGAGATGGATCGATACAATAACAGCAACTACGGGTACCAGTCTGTCAACAATGAGCCGCCTGACTGAGGACCGAACACAATTTAGGATAGCTATCCAGAGGGTCGCCATGAGTCAACTCCGACTCGACAGCATTTAACAACAACATAGTTTATTCAGGAAGGAAATGGTAGAATTAAAGGCAGGAAGAATGGCACTATATGTAAACAATTAATATCAAAGCAACAGAATTGCAGAGCTTATGAGGGAAGGAGGAAGGCTCTGTGGGTTAAACTGGAAAGAGGGAATTCAGCATCCATTTGCAGTGGTGTGATATACAGATCTCCTTCACAGACAGAAGAAGTGGACAGAGATTTAATTGAAGACATTTGCAGCATTGCTATGAAAGGATGTGCTACTGATAGGTGATTTCAATATGCCAGATGTTGATTGGGATATCCCTGCTGCAATATTGTCTATAAGTAAGGAGATCCTGGATTCTCTACAAGGACAACTATAACGGCAACTGGTAACAGAGCCCACACAGGAGGAGTCCACACTGGACCTGGTGCATACGAATGGAGGGAGTGTTTCTGATATTATAGTGGATAATCATCATGCATCTAGTGATCACCAGATGGTGTGTTTCAGTATTACAACAAGAGCTGAGAGTTTATTCAAAAGTGAAGGTCCTATAAGTCAGGTAAACTAACTTTGTCTAGATAGAACAATGCCTCAAGGAATCATTAGCTGGATGGGAGCAGCTGGGGGATGTAGAAAAGCAGTTGGCAAACTGAAAGGGGCTATTTTAAGGGCAATAAACCTTTCTGTTAGGAAACAAAATAAATGGAAAAGGAAAAGAAGACCGCTGTGGTTCTCAAAAGAAGTAGCTGAAAGAGTAAGGGTGGCCTTCATAAAATGCAAGAGATCACAGAATAAGATAAACATCATTTTTTGGAAAAGCTAAGAGAAGCTAGGAATGTAGTCAGGAAAGCAAAGATACAAGGGAAGTAAAAATAGACAATGCAGTGAAATGGGGGGACAAGACATTTCTAAGATATTTTAGTGAGAGGAGGAAGTACAAAAGTGGTATTGTCAGAATCAAGGGTGAAGGGGAAGAATATGTAGAAACTGATAAGGATAAAGTAGAATTGCTTAACAAATATTTCTATTCTGTTTTCACAGATGAAAGGCCAGGGATAGGATCTCCAAAAACACACACAAATAGGAATAAAAGTGGGATGTATCTTGAATGATTTTTAGAAGACTGTGTGTGAGGAGCTAGCTAAACGTAAAGTAGACAAAGCGATGAGACCTGATGGGATACATTGAAAAGTACTGAATGAACTCAGGGACAATCTGACTACGCTTCTTTAGAACATAAGTGGAGTGAAGGAGTAGCCTAGTGATTAGAGCACTAGCTTGGGAACCAAGAGACCAAGGCTCAGTTCCCACTAGCACTCCTTGTGACCTTGGACAAGTCACTTAACCTTCCATTGCCTCTGAAAAATCCAAGCTATCAATGTCCCTATTTAATGTACATTACCAAGTTAAGTTACAATGCAAACCACTTTCACTGAAATGATACAGCGGCCAACTCCAACAAAAAAATAAGAGAGGAACCCTCTCCCCTTTTTATGTATCGGAATCCTTGTTGAAGTGAAATTGTTTTGATTCTGATTTGGTTTTTGTTTTTTTTTATTTTTACAATCTAGTCAAGACAAAACATATAGCAATAGTCTATTCAGGGCAAAACATATAGCAATAGTCTATTAGGGCCAAAACAAAATATGGCATTTACCATTTAGTAAATGATAAGCTATACTATGGCAGACCAAGGTCACAAGTACCTGGCAGGTTCCCAAAATGCACACAGGTTCCACAATGCTTGTTCAAGGGCAAGCAAAGGATTTCCCAGGTCCTTTTTAATAATGGTTTATGGATCTTTCCCCAGTAACTTGTCCAAACCTTTCGAAAGAAGTAGCTGAAAAAGTGAAGAAAAAGAGGGAGGCCTTCATGAAATACAAGAGATCACAGAGAGAGGAAGACAGGCATCTATATTTGGAAAAACTTAGAGAAGCTAGCAAAGTAGTCAGGAAAGCAAAAATTCAAAAAGAGGAGGAAATAGCCAATGCAATAAAATGGGAGGATAAGACATTTTTCAGATATGTTAGTGAGAAGAGGAAGGGCAAAAGTGGTATTGTCAGACTCAAGGGTGAAGAGGAGGAATATGTAGAAGCTGATGAGGGTAAAGCGGAATTGCTTAACAAATATTTCTGTTCTGTGTTCACAGATGAAGAACCAGGAGCAGGACCTCAGAAAACATTCAGAAACAGGAACAGAAGCGAAGGACGTCTTGAACAATTTTCAGAAGACTGTGTTCATGAGAAACTAGCTCAACTTAAAGTAGACAAGGCGATGGGACCAGATGGGATACACCCTAGAATACTGAGGGAACTTGGGGATGTTCTAGCAGCTCCACTGACTGACCTTTTCAATGCCTCGTTAGAGTCAGGAGTGGTGCCAAAGGACTGGAGCGAGGCTCATATGGTGCCTTTACACAAAAGCGGAAGTAAGGATGTGGTTGAAAACTACAGGCTGGTTAGTTTAACTTCGGTGGTGAGTAAATTATTGGAAACGCTGCTGAAAGAGAAAATAGCGAGGTTTCTGGAGTCTAGCAGATTACAGGATCCGAGGCAGCATGGATTCAGCAGAGGCAGGTCTTGTCAGACAAATCTGATTGATTTCTTTGACTGGGTGACCAGTGTGTTGGACCGAGGGAAAGCCCTAGATGTGGTGTATTTAGATTTCAGTAAAGCCTTTGACACTGTTCCTCACAGGCAACTTATAAACAAACTGAGCACCCTAGGGATGGACCCTAAAGTTACTGCTTGGGTTAGAAATTGGTTGGGTGGGAGGCGACAAAGAGTACAGGTAAATGGAGCTCATTCTGAGGAGAAGGATGTTACCAGTGGTGTGCCCCAGGGATCTTTCCTTGGTCCGATTCTTTTTAAAATCTTTGTTAGTGATATAGCGGAAGTGCTGTCGGGTAAGGTTTGCCTCTTTGCGGATGATACCAAAATTTGCCATAGAGTAGACACCCAGGAAGGTGTAGATAACATGAGGAGGGATCTAGCTAAGCTTGAAGAATGGTCTAGAATTTGGCAGCTGGGACTTAATGTTAAAAAATGTAAGGTCATGCATTTGGGCTGCAGCGATCCAAGGAAACAATATAGTATAGGGGTGAAATACTTTTGTCCACTAAAGAAGAGTGGGACCTAGCGTGGTTGTGTCTGATGATCTTAAAGTAGCTAAACAGGTAGAAAAGGCGACAGCAAAAGCTAGAAGGATGCCTGGGTGCATACGGAGAGGAATGGCTAGCAGAAAAAAGGAGATGATAGTGCCTCTGTATAAGTCTTTGGTGCGACCTCATTTGGAGTATAGTGTGCAATTCTGGAGACCGCACCTTCAAAAGGATGTGAACAGGATGGAGTCGGTGCAGAGGGTGGCTACTAAAATGGTTAGTGGTCTTCATTATAAAGCATATGAGGACAAACGTAAGGATCTTAATATGTACACCTTAGAGGAAAGGCGGGATAGAGATGATATGATTGAGATGTTTAAATACCTCCGTGGCATAAATGTTCAGGGGGAGAGCCTCTTTCAATTGAAAGCAAGTTCTGCTATGAGGGGACATGGGATGAGGGTGAAGGGGGATAGATTCAGGCGTGATATGCGGAAATATTTCTTTACGGAAAGAGTGGTGGATCCATGGAATAGTCTCCCAGTGGAGGTGGTGGAGATAAGGACAGTAACTGAATTCAAAAAAGCATGGGCCAACACAAAGGATCTCTAAAGGAAAAAAGGGGACTGTTGTAGTTGTTGATATGGAAAGACAGGCTAGATAGGCCAAGTGGTCTTTTTCTGTCGTCATATTTCTATGTTTCTATGTTTTTTTAAACCCAGCTACGCTAACAGCTTTTATCACATTCTCCGGTAACAAATTCCAAAGATGGATTACACGTTGAGTGAAAAAGTATTTTCTCTTATTAGTCTTAAATAGTCTTTCTACTTTTTGATGGTGTAAACAAACTGATCTACGTTTATCCATACCACTGCTTTCATTAATTTTTAGACCTCTATCATATCTCCCCTCAGTCATCTCTTTTCCAAGTTGAAGAGCCCTAACCTCTTAAGCCTTTCCTCATAGGGGTATCCTTCCATCCCCTTTACTATTTTGGTGGCTCTTCTCTGTACCTTTTCTGTACCTCTATATCCTTTTTAAGATACAGCAACCAGAATTGCACACAATATTCAAGGTGCAGTCGCATCATGGAACAACACAGAGGCATTGTGATATCCTTTATTTTATTCTCCATTCCTTTCCTTATGATTCCTACCATTCTATTTGCTTTTCTTGACCACCACTGCACACTGGACGGAGGGTTTCAACGTGTTATCCACGATGACACCTATATCTTTTTCCTGGGTGGTGATTCCTAATGTGGAACTTTGAATCGTGTAACCATAGTTTGATTTGTTCTTTCCTAGGTGCAAAACTTTGCACTTGTCCACATTAAATTTCATCTGCCATTTGAACATCCAGTTTTGCAATTTTTCACAATCCTCTTGTGTTTTAACCACTTTGAATAAATGTTGTGTCATCTGCAAATTTGATCACCTGACTCGTTATTCCCATTTCCAGGTCATTTATGAATATGTGAAAAAGTAGAGAACTCAGCACAGATTCCTGGAGTACACCACTATTCACCTTTCTCCATTGAGAAAGTTGTCCATTTAGCCCTACTCTCTGCTTTCTGTCTTTTTTATCCAGTTCCTGATCCACATTAGTACTGTCTATAATCCCATGACTTTTTAATTTTGCCAAGAGTCTCTCATGAGGGACCTTGTCAAAGGCTTTTTGAAAATCCAGATACACTATATCAACCGGCTCATCTTTGTCTAGCTATTTATTCACGCCTTCAAAAAAATAACAGATTAGTAAGACAGGACCTTCCTTGGCTAAATCCATGTTTGCTTTCTCCCAATAAGCCATGACTATCTACATGTTCAATAATTTTGTTCTTTATAATGGTTTCTACCATTTTGCCTGGTATTGACATCAGGCTCATAGGTCTGTAATTTCCCAGATCACCCCTGGAACCCTTTTTATAAATTGATGTTACATTGGCTATTCACCAATCTTCAGGAGTGGTCCCAGAGGACTAGAGCAAGGTATATGTGGTCCCTCTAAACAAAAGCGGAAGTAAGGACAAGGTTTGGAACTACAGTACAGGCAGTTAGTCTGCCCTCTGTTGTGAGTAGATTAATGGAATGCTGCTAAAACAGAGGATAGAGATTTCTGGAATCCAATGGATGCAGAATCTGAGGCAGCATGGTTTTTCTAGAAGCAAGTCTTGTCAAACAAATCTAATTTCTTTCACTGCGTGACCACAGAGTTGGCCTGAGGGAGAGCTCTAGATATGATATACTTAGATTTCAGTAAAGCCTTTGACACTGTTCTACACAGGCGACTTATAAATACATTGAGCACTCTAAGGATGGACCCTAGGTTAGAGACTAATTGAGTGGAAGCAACAAAGGTTTTCTGGGACCAAGTAGGAAGTTAGTCCTCGATTATGGGTGACATCACCAATGAAGCCCTCACGTGGGAACCCTCCCCAGCTTTCACAGAAAGCCTTTGGGAGATCCAGCATGCATGCACGATTGTCTGCAGGGCTCTGTAGAAAAAGAATTCTGAGGTAAGATGGCTTCATTTGGGCGGGAATCCTGGAGAAAAGCTTTTGTCCTGTCCAGTAGTTTTTGCTGCTCCGTACTATATTTTTCTCTTCATTCATATTTCCCATTATCGTCGCTGCCTCAGCGCGGTGGTTTTTTCGGCTCTTTATTTTCTTTTTCTTTATTTTTGGTGTGCAGATTTTTTCTTGCACCCTTCTGGTCGAAGCATTTAAGTCTTTTTTGACTTGGCAGAAGCCATTTTCCCTGACATGTCCACCCCGACTAGTGGCTTTAAGAAGTTCGCCAGATGTGGCCAGACCATTTCCATCATGGGCCGCCATAACTGGTGCATTCAGTGCCTTGGGCCCAACCATGAGCCCACTACTTGTGCTCTCTGCTTGCAGATGACACGTGGGGTGCTTAAGAACCATGAAAAGCAGCAGGAATCGCTGTTTGGCTCCAAGATATTGGTGTAGACCTAGACATCGAAATCGGACTAGACATCCTCGAAGAGCACTGCCGAGGACTCAGCCATGTGTGGTAACCTGGCCCTTTCAGAGCTGCGAGGTCACAGGGCTCTGGAATGGAGACTCTCTTTCAGTGAGGAGTGTGCCCGGAAGGAATGGATTCTACCTTAGTCATCATCGAAGGGTGATTCCGAGTCCAGGGTGAAGACTCATGGATATAGTCATTGAAGCTCTCAATGCAACTCCGAGGGCAAAGGCTGGGAGCAGCCTTCGAAGCTGCCCAGCAGGAAGAAGTGCCTCTGTGGTCTCGGAGGGCCAGCATGGGACTCTCGAGCCTGTTACCATCGAAGAGTCCCCGCCGAAGGAACCAGCATCGACACCAAAGGATGTGGTGCCAGCGCTGGCAGCTGCAGAGCATTCCCTTCTAACAAAGCAGTTGTTGACTCTTGAGCACAACCTGCTTGCTTTTATGGCTTAACACAAGCCTCGAGAACCGGGAACGTCTGGTTTTTCTGGACTGGTGATGGCACCACTTGGTGCAGAGGACTCTCTGCCCCCCCTCCCCCCATGAGTGCATTGGGCTTGGAGTGCAGGGAACAGAGGTATCCCTCGACTCACCCACTGGGGCATTGACACTGTTCCCATTCCCGTCAATAGACTGTGAGCCCTTCGGGGACAAGGGAATAAAAAGTACCTGTTAGTATACATGTAAACCGCACTGAGCGTGGTATTAAAAATAAATAAATAAATAAAATACTTTGAATTCTTGTCTGACTCAGATTCTGAGTGGGAAACCAAGAAGGAATCCCCTGAGGTGGTATGGCACCAGGATGTCCCTTCGGATCCCTCGCCCCCATATGAGTGCAGGAGGTCCCCTCCTGAGGACCTCTTCTTGGAGTAAATCAGGGACATGGGGAAGGCTTTACCCTTCACAATTGAAGCCGAAGAGGAACCTCGGGCAGAGGAGCTGTAGATCCTCCAGTATCCAACTCCCCCAAAGGAGGCCATCACTGTACCGGTGCACTCTATCCTGGAAAGGTTACTACTGAGGATGTGGGAGACCCCGGTTATGGTGCCAATTGTGAGCAGGCATATTAGTTCCATGTATCGAGTCCACAAGAGCCCAGGCTGTGAGAAAACACAACTGCTTCACAACTCCATGGTTGTGGAATCGGCCATGCGCCGTATGAAGAGTAACAAGACACACTTCTCTGTGCCCCCTGGTAGGGAGGCACGCACCATGGATAGGTTTGGCAGGAAATGTTACTAGGGCTCGATGCTCATGGCCCATATCCAAACATACGAGCTGTATATGGGCATGTACCTGAGAAACCTGATGGGGGAGCTTGCTGGATTCTCAGCTGGCTAATTTGTAGACCATCTTCAGTGCTTCCGGAGCTTGGTAGCTACGATCAAGGAATTTTCCAAATATATCACTCGTGCAGTCCATGATGGCTCTGAGTCTGTGGCTAGAATGGTTGCAGTGGCATTAGTGCCCGCCTGGCATGGTTACAGTCATCGGACTTAGAGCAATGAGTTCAGGACTAGTTTGTCAATGCCTCATGTTAAGAAGAGCACATCTTCAGCAAATCCATGATGGAGAAGGCCGTGCAATTGGAGACTGAACAGGTCACCATGATCAGGCTCTCGAAAAAGACTGCTGATCCTTTCCGAAGGAAGGCCTCGGGGGAAAAAGTCCTTCTACTTGAAGAAAAAGAAGGTCTATGGTACTTATATCCCGCACCATTCATAACATCCGCCCCATCAAGCACAGCAAGCCAATGGCCAAGGCCAGAAGCAGTGTCTGCCTGAAGCCCCAACCAGTGCCACAACCACAGCCTGGGGGGGAAGCTTTTGACTCCTGGGCCCTGGCCCTTCTTCCCCTTTCAGGCTCAGTTCCGCAGCACATTAGTGGGTGTCTCACGTCATTTGCCCTTTGCTGGCCCAGCAGGGAAAACTAATATTCAGTTTGTAAAAGCATAACAGGGGTTAATGAGAATGTGCTATGAAATATCTCCTCATTAACCTCTGGTATGCTTTACAAAATGAATATGGTTTTCCCCAATAAATATTTAAGCAGAAGCCCAGAGTACTATACAGTGCGGATTCTTATCAAGCCAACTCAGCTGAGCAGAAAGAGAAGACAGGAGCTGTGAGTTAAGGAAAGCTTATCTCAAAAAGGGCAATGGAGGAGCTCCCACACCTTCCAACCTTGTACTTACCAGGGAAAATTCTAATATGTACACACATACTGAATGGGAGTCTTGATGAAGGTGGGATAGCTAGAAAGAATGCATGCAACCCAAATATTATAGGCTTGAAGAGTCTTGATCCTTTTCTTGGGTATGATGTAAAACTGAGTGGAGTGTTTTTATAGATACATAGGGATCTGAAGAGGTGAGATTCAGCTATAGATCCAAAACCTAAGACAATAAAGAGTAACAATTAGAGAAGATGATTCACATTTGATGATTAGTGCCTGGATGTCTCACCGCCATCTGAAATTGAACATGGCCAAAACTGAGCTTCTCATCTTCCCCGTAAGCCCACCTTCCCCCTTCCTCTGTTTCTGTGGATACAGAAAAGGTACAGAGAAGAGCCACCAAAATAGTAAAGGGATAGAAGGATACCCCCTATGAAGAGAGGCTAAAAAGGTTAGGGTTCGTCAACCTGGAAAAGAGACAGCTGAAGGGAGATATGATAGATGTCTATAAATTAATGAATGGATTGGAACGGGTAAGCATAGATCGATTGTTCTCGCCATCAAAATATAGAAAGACTAGGAGACATGCAATGAAGCTACAGTGTAACCTATTTAAGAATAATAAGAGAAAATATTTTTTCACTCAACATGCAATCAAACTCTGGAATTTGTTACCGAAGGATGTAGTAAAAGCTATTAGTGTAGCCAGGTTTAAAAAAGGTTTGGACAAGTTCCTGGAGGAAACCATTATTATAGGGGATCCGGGAAATCCACTTCTTGTCCCAATACAAGTATTGTGGAACCTGTGTTGTTTGGGGAAACTGCTAGATACGTGTGACCTAGATTGGCCACTGTTGGAAACAAGATACTGGGCTTGATGGACCTTGGTCTGACCCAATATGGCATATCTTATGTTCTTATGTACTCTACGCCTCCCTCTTTCCTTGGCTTGCAAGCTTGGGGTCATCTTTGATTCCTCCCTCTCCTTCAACATACATCCAACAGATAACCAAAACCTGTCGCTTCTTTCTCTGTAACACTGGCAAAATTTGTCTCTCCTTTCTGAACAATCTACTGAGACCCTTATCCATTTTCTAGTCACCTCCCAACTATACTATTGCAACCTCCTCTTCACTGGTCTTCCTCTGAATCATCTCTCCCCACATCAATCTGATCAAAACTCAGCTGCACAGCTAATCTTCTGCCAGTGTCATTATGCTCACATTACCCCTCTTCTCAAGTCACTTCATTGGCTTCCTATCTGTTTCTGCATCCAGTTCAAACTTCTACTACTGACCTATAAATGCCTTCATTTGGCTGCTCCTCACTACCTTTCCTCTCTTATCTCTCCATATACCCTTCTTCGGGAACTCCACTCTTTTGGTAGATCCATTCTCTTCCACTGCCCACTCAGAGTGGAGGAGTAGCCTAATGGTTAAGAACACTGGCTTGAGAACTCAGAGGCCAGGGTTCAATTCCCACTAGCACTCCTTATGGCCTTGGGCAAGTCACTTAACTCTCCATTGCCTCAGGAAAAATCCAAGTTATCCTTGTCCCCATTTAATGTACACTACCAAGTTTAAGTTTCAATGTAAACCACTTTGATTGAAATGTTAAAGCGGTATATAAAACCTGTTAAATAAAATAAACACTTTCTACCTTGAGGCTCCTTATGCCTAGAACAAATTCTGCCTGAGTCAATATGTCAGGCTCCATCTGTGGCCCTGTTCAAATCCTGTCTAAAAACTAACTGAGACTACTTTTGGATCCTGATCCCCTTAGTCTCCTGTTCACCTCCTGTGTGTTTCTCTACTATTCCCCTAGATATTACCTAGTCCCCAGTTGATGTGTTGTGTTGTCTTGTCTTGACTAGACTGTAAGTTCTTATGAGACGGGACTGTCTCTTACATGTCTGTACAGCACTGCGTATGCCTTGTAGCACTATAGAAACAATAAGTAGTAGTCTTAGTAGTAGATGATGAGCCCCCTGGAAAAAGGAAAAGAATAAGAGAATGCAGAAGACCCAGGAGTTAAATCTCAACGGCAGAACAGTATCTTTATTTTTTCTGTTTGTCCTAAATGTACTCTCTGTGATGCAACTGATGTACAGTGGTTTTTTTGAACCCAGTAAATTCCATTTTTGCCTTATCAATGGGATGGCTATTATGCACTGTGAAGAGTGAGCTTGAAAACAGAGGTATGACAGTCTCATACAATGTAAATAGGTGGAGTTTAGATAGTGCAGGGGTGGAAAGTGGGCAATAGCAGTCTCAAATGCCTGGTACAGTCGCACTAGTGGTGCATCCAGGCTTGAAATACACTGCTAGCACAGGAGCAACTACCACCAGCCTCTAATCAGGTTGTAGTTGCACCCGCCTTGGCCCAGATGCAAATATCAAATGATTTAAAGCCCTGAATCATCCCACACATATACCATCATTGACAACACTGGATGGCAATGTCCAAGAGTGAACCAGGCAATCGATTAGGGCATCAGTATTGGCAGTGGAACATTGCAGAATGAAAGTCACAAAACCTGAACCTGCAACACATGAGTATACCTACTGGGACTTGGGAGAGTGGGCACACACCTACTTGAATAGCAACATCTGTCTGGAAAGTATGATGGTCACATCTGCATATGCACTGGACAGATATGGGAGGGCTGCTAGTGTGATGAGCTGCAGAAGAGTTGGGAGACAGAACCTGTGCTCAGTGAAACAGCTAGAAATGGCCACACAGCCAGGGTTGCAGACAGCAGAGTACAGTTGGGGTGGGACATACAAATGAGATGTTGCGACAACTGGAAAAATGAAGGTTTGGCACCAATATGTGCTGTCAGACCACCACCTGCCATGCATGGGGAGCCATGTAGCAGTGCATAGGTGCATCTGGGGGCCTATGCCAGTGCCATGGGCCCTATTCCTAACCACCAACGTTACTATCACTGAACATGAGCTAGCTTGGTTGCAGGACCTGATCAGTGTTCCCTTCCTCAGCCCTTGCCTAGGGGATGAGCTGTTCAATAGACCTGGGGAGTTCATGTGGGCTTTCCAAGGGCCTGTGAACCTTTATTTCCCTAAGAGTTGGTGTGTTCTGGCTGTGAGCCGCTTGGAGTTTCCTGTCTTCATGGGGATGTGTAGGATGTCCTGTGATGTGTCCCCAGAGCTTTCCCCATGGTGGCACATGGGAGCCTTTTATGGATTGCTTTCCACCCCTCTGGTTGAGGTCAGACCACAAGAGTGAATGTCCTCATGTGGAGGAAGGGGTGAGTAGCAGGATGCCCCAGCCAAATGTCACCAACATCTGTGCAGTCACTGTGATGAGCCTTCAGATCTGGAGGTTCTAGGAGAGTTGTTTGGAGAGAGACTTCTGTTTTTGCTGCTTTACCATCTTTAGCAATTGCACCTGTGTGGAGACCAGCTGTAAGATTGCTCCTTCCTCCTGTGATCAGCACCAGAGGTAAAAGCTCAGTTCTCCTGCAGTGTGTTTGGAGAGTTTATGAAGAGAGACTTGTGCTTTTGCTGCTTTACCGTCTCTAGCAATTGCACCCCTGCAGAAATCAACTGTAAGACTGCTCCTCCCTCCTGTGATCAGCCTTGGAAGTAAAATCTCAGTTTTCCCATGGGAAGTGGCTGTGGGTGTGTGACTGCGGGCACGTGACCGAAGGAATGTGACCAAAAGGGCATGTTCTGCCCCTTTGGAGCCACTTCGGAGCACAAAGGAACACCAGAAGAAGCTCTGAATTGTTATGGGTAAGCGGAAGGTGAAGAATAAGGTATCGGGAAGTGCTGGGGGGCAGGCCCGGTTGAGGGGCCTATGGACCTGCTTATGCAGCCTGTTGCTTTGCCTCTTTCTATCATAAACCAATATAAATATCCCTCCAAAATATTACCTAGGCTATGCAATTATTATATTGCTCTTTCAAAACTCAATTAATTTCTTTCTTGAGGTCTCAGACTATACCAGGCGCTGGCTATATCAGACATAGTCCTTAGCCTCAGCCCTTATTTGCATCAATGACCTCTGCCGAATGGTATATCAATGTGTGCAATCTTATCATTTAGTATTTTTTATTCCTCAAAGTATTATGACCTTAGAAAATTCCATGTTAAAATGGTATACTTTCTTCCAAATAAGATAAAAAATATGTAGTGCTTATCTTTAGCTGTGGAAAAAAGAAATTAATTGAGTTTTGAAAGAGCAATATAATAATTGCATAGCCTAGGTAATATTTTGGAGGGATATTTATATTGGTTTATGATAGTCACCCTCTGTTGAACTGACTAAGACCAGAAGTGGTTGCCTCTTTCTATAACCGTGAGTAATACTTTGGATATTGAAACCTTCTTGAGTTCAGGTTGCCCTACACCTCCACTCCAGTCTTCTTCTATGATATGCTCATTTTCTCCGGACACTAGTAGTGATTCTCAGAGATCTACTTCTTCTCCGCCTATAAGCGAGCACTCTCCGTGCTTCCCCTCCCTCTCGAGCCCCCCAAGGCAGTTTCTCTTGCATCAGAATTTTCAAGTTTGGTTGTGCCATTGGACCCCTCCAGTGAGGTTTCCTTGAGGGACGTTTGGGGTAAGCTGTCAAGAGTGGAATAGATATTTACTGGGACTATGGGTCAATTGTGCAAGTTTTCTGAGGAGTCTGTGGACAAATTTAAACAGCAGGACTCTTTAATTTCCTCTTTAGAGTCTCGTGTAGTGAAACTTGAGGACTCTTAGCCCTCATTGCAGTCTCTAGTGGGGGCAGTAGTTAAGGATAGTTTGGTTATTCATACCAAACTAGAGGCATTGGAGAATCAATTAAGGGCAAAGAATTTGCAATTCTTGAATTTTCCTGTGATGTGGCTTCTGTCCCCCCCTCAAGCTTCTGAAAAAGTATTTGAAAGAAATTTTGTTGTTTAGTAATGTTGATGCACTACTTATTTCTAAGGTATTTTATGTTTCCAAAGGGACTCGGATAGAAGTGGCCAAAGGAGAGGGGTTGGATTCCATTGCCTCTCCGGACAGCCTTGATTCGACCGCTTTTCTTGAGACCTCTCAGGACAATGTCTCTGAGAGGGCAACTCTGCTGGTCACTTTTGGATTGGAGGCTGATAAGATTGCTGCCTTCCCTTTTGTGGCCAGATGATAAACATTTTTCCTGATGTTGCCAGGCCTACGCAATTGCGTAAGAAGGCTTTCTTGCAGTTACGGTCTAAAGTCTTGGCTGTTGGAGCCATGTTCTATCTCTATTTCTCCTGTGGTTACCTATGCTGGAAATAAGGGTTTTTTTCACAGATGTTTCCCATTTGAAATTTTTTCTTCAGGACAAATCAATGAGTTAGTATGGGTACTTGGAGATTTATGCATACTTTTGTCCTGTTTTTACTGGGGTAGTTCTAGGTATTAATACATTTGTTCTCTTCTGCTCCTCTCCCATGATGGGGGCTAGAGCATCTCTTGCTATTGTGGGGGGGGGGGGGTGTTTGCATATTTTCCTAATTTTTAATGGCAGCAGGTTATGCTTTTCTTATATATATTGTGTATGTATTTTGGTTAAAATCTTAATTAAAAAAAACCCCAAAATCTGGAGGTTCTAGCACCCCACTTCTCCATCATGGGGGGGCAGCAGTCCTCATTAGCAAGTGTGCCAGACATATAAGAGAAAGGATAAAGAGGAATACTAACCCCCTCCCACACCAGAGGCTTGGCAATCTGTCAACTGCAGCCTAGGTAATCAGGTACCTTGGGTGCCTCAGGGTGAGAAAGACAGTGAGTGGCAGATGATGGGAATACATGTCCCCCAGAGGAGGTGAAGGTTTTATGTGTATGGTCATACTAAGGAACTGATCTAAAGTGATACCAAAATAATTTACTTCATTTTTTACTGGGAGGTCTGTATTGTTAAGACTGACCTTTGGGGGCGGTGAAAAGTTTTGGTTCCTGGTTATATACATCATCTCCGTTTTACTGAAATTGATGTGGTGATTACGGTTGTTAAGCCACTTTGATGCTTCCCTGAAGTAATCTGTGAATTCGGGGGGTTATTGATGTTGATTGGGAGATATAGCATTATATCATCCGCATAGATGTGATAACATACGTGGAATATTCTAAAAATGGTGCATATTGGTTGGAGCTACATATATTAAAAAAAAACCAGCCAATAGGGCAGAGCCTTGTGGTAGGCCTTGTTCTTGCTTGTATGGTTCTGATGTGTGTTGTCCAATTTTGACTTTTGGGGTATGTTTACTAAACTGCGGTAATGTCACCCGCGTTAGGTTCCGCGGTAAAGGTACAGATGCCCATATAAAGGCGTGGGCGGTGCATCGTTACAGCAAGCCGTATCAGCTAACGCACGTTACATGGCGCCTTAGACTAACGTGCGTTACAAGGCGCCTTATAAGGCACCTTACAAGGCACCTTGTAAGGCGTCTTATAAGCTACCTTGCTAGGTGCCTTGTAAGGTGCCTCATAAGGTGCCTTGTTAGTTGCCCTATGAGGTGCCTCGTAAGGCGCCCTATAGGGCTCCTTAGGCTAAGCGCCGTATTAGGCACCCCTGGACAAGGCATTGAGGAAGGCACCCTGGGCTATGGAACCATAGGTTAAGGTGGCCTAACAAGGTTACGGTGCCCTAGGTTAGTGTGCCCTAAGGGCTGCAAGGTGCTTCAGGATGACATGCATGATCTGTGAGGCACAGAGACAGATGTAGACCTAACACTAGACAGAGCACTGAGGAAAGGCAATGAACAGGTGAGTGAAGGAGGGAGAGCTGGGAACTGCTGGACCTGCCATATCTGCGGGCATCCCATGTGGCTGCCAGTACTGTTGACAAACATGGTGGGGGCAACTGTACCACAGCACAGGGTGTTGGCAATGTAAAGTACTGGAAAGACAGTTGGTGACAGACAATGGGAATACGTGTCCCCCAGTGGAGGTGGAGGTGGCAGGATAGTTACAATGATGGGCGGTCAGAGGAGTGGTGGTGCCATACAGATCAGGCAGAGGCAAGGCAAGCATGAAGAGGTGCAATGCAGGAAAGGATAGCAGCTCAGGACATGGGGTGACAGCCTGCACAGGAAGACAGGACTCTACACAGCTGACAGACGCAGAAAGATGAACCAAAGGATTGTTGGCAACAGTGGTGAGGGTAATATGGGCTGGCAGCATGGATCTGCAAAGATATGACTGTTACAGGCATGCAAAATATCTGAGTTCGACATGCATGAAAAGAGGGAACAACGAGGAATCAAACCCATGACCACTGTTTAGAACGTCATTGTACTAATCAGTAGGCTATACCTCTACGGCTTGTTGCAGAGCAATGGCTGGGTACCGAAGGACTGCAGATCACCACACAAACCGTCTGCTCTGTGTGCCAGGATAGGGTAACCCCACCAGCACCCATGATGCAATGCACATGTAGAACAGCGGCCTACAGCTGATCACCAGATGGGGTCTGCACCTCTCTGGTACTTCAGCATGGTAAGACGGACTGACAGTGCATGATACTGGCACAGACTAGCTACAGACCATGCCACTGTGCAAGTTCTGTGTTCACCCTGAGGGTTAGGATGGGCACCCAGCACTAGGTCCGCAGTACATGTGGTGCTAGAGATAGGTCCTGCTACACATCCCCAATACTGCCAGTGTGTGCACCAGGTGTTCCTAACAGTGCAACTGAAAGTAATTCTGTGTCCATCTGTGTTCCACAGTCATATGTGACCCTGTGGGGCCAGACACCACCCAGATTAGTGCATACTGAGTGTTAGGGTCTGGCTGCCATGGGCACCTGTTATCAGGGTAGAGGGCTGTCTAGACTTGTATGAGGTGAATGTAGCACTGTCTCTATGGGTCAAAGTGGTATACACTGTATACCCCAAAGGGTCCACAATCACCAATTTTGTAGGTGAAGAAGTGGTGGGACAGGTGCCTGAGCCCTGCCTGTAGAACAAGCCACTGCAGTCCTGCTGGCAGAGGACAGCCCTCCAGGGCTGGTGGGCCAGAGCCATACCTAGTGGCAGACCAGCAGTAATGCTTGGGATAAGCCAGGGAAACCTCAACTGCCCCACACCATGGTCTGCCATTCACCAGCAGATGGCATAGTCAGACTGCACCTGCAGCACCCTACAAGGTGTTCCAACCATGCACAGACTAACTGCAGACAGTCCACTAGCCAGTCCAAAGTGCATGCTCACAGGGAACCCTGTGCACCCAGAGACGATATGTACAGCACAAACACCAAGAGGGTATCTCAGTGCTTGGGCCCCAGAACTAGGAACACACAGGTATAACTGAAGACAAATAGTGTTGAGCACTATGTGGGAGCATAGACATGCCATGGTCACTGCTCGGTCAGGGTGAGAGTGACCTCACAGCATGTCATGCTGTGCCGACCCTGTCCGTGCAGGTGGTGGTCGGGCACTACAGTTTCCCAGCCATTTCCCTACACCCTCTGCAGATGCATCCTGCCAATCCACCCTGTCCGGGCCATACCCACAATACCTTGCTCCTCATTATGCACATTTTCAGGCTAACGCTGGTAACAGTGGGACATTGTGGGCCCAGAGCAGTGTAGGCAGCCAAAAAACAATTGATAGACATTGTAATGGGGAAAAGATATCCTGTGATAGAAAAACAGAGGAACCTATGAGCAATAGGGCTGTTTCTAACAGGAAGGAAGATATCAGGACACCCAGTTGCCAAGAGCAACACAAACATTCCCAGCCACGAGGGAAAGAACCCTGCACAGCTGATAAGCAATCCCCAGCTCATAGCTCTAATAGCTTTCACCTGGGAGGGGGAAGGGCTGGATTAGAGCCTCAGCAAACGTATAAGGGACGTTCACTAGAGTTAGTGAGGAGCAGTGGCAGTAGGAGGAGCAGGAGCTTTGGCTTTGGTAGCTCCAGAGAAAGCAGCTCCGAGAATTCAGAGAAGCCAGCAACAGGAAGCAGGAAAGACGTGGTGAATCAGAACCAGCTGGAGTCTGTGTGCAAGCTGAGGTCTGAATCTGGAAAGCAACGTCTGCCCTGGGCTGGTAGGAAAACTTACGTGTGTGACTCTGATTCTGAATGGGAAAAAGAAAGGCAGCTAACAGCTGATAGAGTTAATTGGAGGAGAAAGGCACAGAAACCTTTTAACCAAACCTCAAAACCTATTCCTTATGGTGAAGGCATTCACAAGGAGAAAGTACCAGTCAGGATAACTGGAAAGTATTTGCAAGCTTCAAGAAAGGGAGAATATACGGTGCCAGACATTTGTATGTTGGAAGAGGGTGCTGAGCAGCTTGAACGTAGAGAAAAGCCTCTAAGGTTTAAACCCCTTCTAAAACGAGCAGTGCACAGACTTTCTCTTGCCTCAAACCCTGAAGGTAGGCCAATTAGCCAATGTAAAGCTGGATACAAGACTTTCTCACGTAGGAGTTATAAGGGACATAACTCTCATTACAATTATATGCCAAGATATGGTGATACAGACCCTTACCTGCTAGAGGAGATAGTAGGGAGGTCACGGAAGCTGGCAGAAGAGAATAATCTGCCAACACTCTATAGGCAGCAGCAGAGTGGTACAGATGATAGTCAGATTGAATCAATGATAATTGATCCACCAGAAACAGAATTATCTGACAATCAGATGGACTGTTCATTGGCTGTATTAAGTGATGTGGTTTCACTGTGCTGAAGAGATACAGTTGTGGAAATAATTTAACTGCCTGTTTAAAAGTACAAGACTTTACTTTATCCTATCCTTTTTGCCAGAGTGTATGGCTTATGTTTCTTTATTACCTGTGTTTGGAATCCGTCCCCGGGAGGGGAAATAAAACCCTGTCTTGACCTTAACCATTCGTGCCTCAACTACCTTATTGAAAAGGAGCCCAACTACAACCTTTCAATAAAAGGTCCCCCTGCAGCCCAACCAGTACGCTAACGCTACAGGCGGCCCAGGGTGTGACAACATACACACACACACACCCCTACTGCAGCATTCTGCAATGATAGGGGTGGTTGGCAATCCTGCTCGCCACGCTGGTCCTGATCACAGTGCCGACATTGCTAAACTGTGCAGGGGGTAGTAGTAGTGCTCTGCTGATAACTTCAGCTCCGTGCTGGGGCCAACAGCCTGACTCTCCATGAAGCTTTGGATAGTGGAGCCTGTGTGAGTGGGTGTTTTGACCACTGTTCGACGCTGCTTTGGGGTTTGCACATGTTCATGTTGTATCTGCATTGTAAGGTAAAATGTGGGGAGATGCTCTGTAGGATCCACAGCTGGGACTTGAACCTGTGACCCTCTGCTTCTGGACACACTGGCTGTGTGTACTGCACCACACTATTGCCACAGAGGAGTAGTGGTCCCTGGGGCTACCCTTACTTTCCTCAGGCAGACCTTTTCTGTTGCACTGCACACCACGTACTGGTACAGGGCATGGCCTAGGTCCACTGCAGGCGGGTGGCACTGCTCCCTCCAGCACAAACACACACCCCCTGCCATGCCGACATGACCATATGCTGTCGGTGCTGGTCGTGCGTAGTCCCAGGCCATCCACTGTGCAGGTAGGTGGGTGGCTAGGGTGCAGGGTGGCAAGGCATACATGGACATCCACACATCCCCCCCATCACTGCCTACCAATGTTATGTCCCTTCCACATGGGGGAGTGATGGCTGGGGGGATGTCAGGCTGGTGCTCTAGCAACTATTGGCTAGGGTGGACCGGGTAGATGTAGGTGGAGTGTGTTGTTACTGCCGACTGTGGACAGGCTAGGGTATGAAGCTCAGGTATGGTGCACCCAGTTTGGCCTACTAGGTGTATATATGTTTCCGACAACATATGGGTACACTCTGCAATGCAGGCATAGTGGTACCTGTGTGACTTTTGGGGTATTTGCTGGGTAATGTCCCCTGGATGGGACACTGTGGAACACGGACTACTGGGCATGTTTGGCCCTGGTCAGCTGCTGTCCTGCTGATTTCCAGTTTCTATGCTCCTATGTGCCACCTGGGTGATGGCCTAGTTTACTCTGTGCCCCAGCTGACCCCACTGCATGTCCCGCCTGCAGTCCCCCTATGCCCCATTTGCATCATCACCAAAGTGGCCTTTCATACTTGGCCACTATACTGTTGCTGCCGATAGAGCACTTTTATCACCTTTCTCAGGCTCCCTGCCTAGGCTGTACATTGCTGACACTGAAATGGTTTCTCTCTGCTGCAAATGTGCATCTAACACCAGGTTTTCACTCGCGGTAGTTTCCAGCCCTTCAGTTCCCCACATTGGTGTTGTGGGAGCCTCTCCCCGCCCACTCCCCACCCACTGACCCCTTCTCTCCGCCCTCTCTCCACCCTCTGCGGTGTTTACCGCGGCCAGGAACGCTAACGCGCATTAGGTTACGTTAACGCGCGTTAACGTTACCTAACGTGCATTAACGTAGCTGCTGCTACATTACCGCAGTTCAGTAAACATACCCCTTTGTGTTCGTTTTGATAGGTATAACTGGAACCATTGTAGTACCATCCCTTTTATCTCTATTTGTTGAAGTCTGTTAAGCATTATATTGTGGTTGATACTGACAAATGCAGCACTAATATCTAAGAATATAAGAATGAATGCTTGTCTGGTGTTAACTATACCACGTATCAGTTTGTCGATTAGCACGAGAAGAAGTGTTTCTACGCCATGGTATGGCCTGAAGCCATATTGGTGTTCATCTAGGGGGGAGTGTGAGTCCATTTGCCTCTCTGTGCTCTGGGAAGAGCAGTGCCCTCATAGTGCTCTGCTAGAGAGGTGAAATTTTAGCTCCTGTGAGCGAATTTGCTGTGAGTTCTATCTGTCTGTCTGTCTGCATACTATTTATTTATTTATTTATTTGTTTGTTTGTCTTTATTGGTGTGCTTCCTCATCTCTCTGTCCCCTCTATTTTTGCACTTTGTTCAGCTTTCTCAGCTGTATAACTTACTCTGCTTCTTTCAACTATCTGGCCTGTCTGTATTGGCCAGGTTAACTGTTACTCACCTGATCTCCTTGTCTTTTCCTTCCCCTTTTTTATCCCAGCCTACACCTTCTGTGTTGTCTGTCTTGGCTAGATTGTAAGCTCTATGAGCAGGGACTGTCTCTTACATATCTGTGCAGCGCTGCATATGACTTGTAGCGCTATACAAATGCTCAGTAGTAGTAGTAGTAGTAGATTTGAACTATTTTCTCAATGACTTTGGCCATAAAAGGAAGGCTTGATATTGGTCTATATGATGTGGGATTATTTTTATTTAGGGAGTTGTTATTCAAGAAGGGGCGGATCATAGCTTGTTTTAGTAATGGTGGTATGTGTCCTTGTTTCAGGGATGAGTTTATAATAGAGAGTATGATACCGGGTAAAAACTCTGTATAGTTGCCTTTATCCAGCTGACTGGGCATGTGTCTAGGCTGGATGCTGTAGTATTGATTTTGGTTAGTGTATTCCAGAGCACTTCTAGCTTGATAGGTGAAAATGTTGTCCAAGTGTACTTGGTTACGGTGTTGGTATCTAGTGGCGGAGTGGAATCTGTTGTTGGTAGTTAGTCAGCCAGAGTTTGTGGTTTAATTGGGGTGTTTTTTATTTTGTCATTGGTAGGGTTGCAAGTCATACTTTTTACAATCTCAAATAATTCCCTGGGGCGGTTGAGGGATTTGGTGAGTATGTTGGAACAGAGTTTTTTCTTTTTATTATTGCTTGAGGTTTTGTAGTGTTGTAGTACACTCATATAGAGGGATCTGTGTTCGGTGGACTTTGTGGCCCTCCAGGTGCGTTAAATCAGATAAGGCGGTTTAGAAATACTGTTAAATAAATAAATAAATCTTCCGTAGGGAGATTTTTATCTTTTTTAGGTCCTGAGAGTACTATTCTGCCTGGTGTTTGTGTTACCTAATCTGGTGTGAGGTCTTTGCGGTTGCCGCTGCACATGATGGGTCCGGCCCAACTGGCCTTACAGTGTGGGGGGGGATGGGACGGGGAGGCTTACTGGTTCCTGCCTCTCACCCCGACGCCGATCAGGAGCTGGAGGGATGGCTGGTGGGTGTCCTAGCACCTGAAGACACTTCCTTTATTCTACTGCCGCTGCATGTGGTAGGTACTGCCCGATTGGCCTTGCAGTAGGGAGCAGGGAGGCTACCTGGTTCCTGCCTCTCTCCCCAATGCCCAATGGGAGCTGGAGGGACAGCTAGTACTCCTGACATGACACAACAGCACAGATGATCCGATGTGCAGTGATCAATGCCAGGTCAGTCAGAAATAAAGTCCAGACTATCACAGATCTACTCACAGAATACCAACTAGATATACTATGTATCACCGCAATATGGCTCACAGACACAGACAATGTCATCATCAATCAAATCAAAGCAGAAGGCTACTCACAATTCCACTGTCCAAGAAATAGAAAAAGAGGGGTACTACTGCTAACCAAATCACACCTACACTTCCGGCCTCCATCAACTAAAATCACTGACGAAATCAATTCAGTCACCATCACAAACAACTATTTAACCATCATCCTCAGCTACAAAGACCCTGCCCTCATCAAAAGGCCTATCTGCAATAATTGAAAATATAATTAGAACACACCAAAACCAATAAAGATATTTTCATCCTCAGAGACTTCAACCTCCCCTCCTTACCTATAACAAACAGCAGACGCATTCCTCACAGCCATGGAATCATTGGACCTTACACAAAAAGGGACATCCCCCATTCATAACAAAGGCAACCCCCTGGACCTAATCTTTATCCCCACCCACCCAATCCCCACCAGCCCCCTTCACCAAAAACCTACACCATGCCTTGGACAGACCATAACCTCATCACCTTCGCTATACCCCTAAAATCGCCAATAGCACAGACAGACCTCCAACAACCAACATGATGTTTCAGAAACTTCAACAGGGACATCTTTCTCGAGAACACTTGCCATATCTAACCACGGACACATCGGACACCACAATATTGACAGACAACTGGAATAAAATGCTTGGAACTGCAGCTAAACTACCACCTAAGCAACGAAACCCTACCAAAAGCCATCACACCCATAAAACGCCCTGGAACTCACATTAAGAGTAGTTACTCACCTGTAAGGTGTTCTCCAGGAGCATCAGGAATCAGTCCTCACATATGGATGACGTCGGCGCCGACGGAGCATTTCCCCAGCTTTCAAGGAAAGCATTTGGGAATGCAGCGCGCATACGTGGTCCCCTTCCCGCCCAAGGGTGCCATCTTGCTCAGTCTGATGACATAGCTAAAAGACAGCAAAAAATCAAAATGAAGTATATGACTGCAACTCCAGGGGAGGAGGGAGGGTCGTGAGGACTGATTCCTGCTGCTGCTGCAGAACACCTGTTTCAGGTGAGTAACTACTCTTTCTCCAGGAACAAGCAAGAAGTCAGTCCTCACATATGGGACTCCCCAGCTCTAGGCTACCGGGAACCCTAAGCTGAAAAAAATGGCTCCCTCTCAAGAGCCTCAGCATTCGTGAGAAGAATATCCTCTGAGAACGCCCCCGTACGATAGCACAACACAAGGGCCGGAGGGTAGGAGTTGCCTAAACCTCAAAGAGATTACGGAGTACCGCCTGTCCGAAAGCACTGTCCCTTCGGGACTCTCTCTCGAGGCAGTAATGGGCTGCAAAAGTCTGGCTTGAAGACCAAGTTGCGGCCCGGAAGATGTCTGCCAATGGAACAGAGCGGAGATGAGCTACTGATGCGGCTTTTGCCCTGACACGGTGGGCCATGACTTGACCCTGCAAGGGGAGGTCAGCTGCCTTGTACGCCCAGGTGATACAATCTGCTACCCAAGTGGACAACGTACGCTTGGAGACAGGTAACCCCATCTTATTAGGGTCAAAGGAGTCAAAGAGCTGAGTCGCCCTTCGGTGCCCCCTCGTATGTTCTATGTAAAAAGACAAAGCCCTCTTACAGTCTAGGGTATGCAAGACTGTCTCAGCCCGGCTGGTATGCGGCCTGGGAAAGAAGGTCGGAAGAACCACCTCCTGGTTGAGATGGAAAGAGGAGACCACTTTTGGAAGGAACTTTGGATGGGTCCATAGGACCACCCTGTTCCTATAGAACCGTGTATATGGTCTATCAGAAACCAGAGCTTGTAGTTCACTCACACGTCTGGCCAAGGTAAGAGCCACCAAGAAGAGCGCTTTCCAAGAGAGGAAGCGTAAATGTCAAGTAGCCATCGACTCAAACGGTGTGCGAGTAAGTTGCTGCAAGACCACATTCAAATCCCACTCAGTTGCCGGTGGACGAACCGGAGGCTTGAGTAGAAGCAGACCTCTGAGAAATCTGGACACCAAAGGGTGAACCGATAGAGACTGTCCTTCCACCGGTGAGTGGTGCGCTGATAGAGCACTGAGGTGGACCCGAACAGAGTTAGACTTAAGGCCTAGGTCTGACAGGTGAAGTAGAAACTGCAGTACTACTGGCACAAGGCAAGAGAAAGAATCTTCATTGTGCTGAGCACACCATACCGTAAACCTATGCCACTTAAGGGCATAGGACTTTCTGGTGGACTGCCTCCTAGAGGCCAAGACCACCTCGTCAACTTCCTTAGGTAGAAGTAAGGGAGCTAGCACTATCCTTTCAGCGGCCAGGCCATCAGATTGAGGGATCTGAGATTGGGGTGCAGAAGAGAACCCTGATCCTGAGACAGAAGATCGGGTTGCAACTCCAGAGGGAATGGAGTTTCCACCGCCAACTGCAGCAGAAGTGGAAACCACGGTTGCCTCGGCCATCTGGGGGCTACCAGAATCACCGAGGCCTTGTCCCAGAGAATCTTGAACAGAGTTTGGGCCACCAGGGGCGTGGGAGGAAAAGCATACAGGAGGCCCGTAGACCAAGAGATCAGAAAAGCATCTGCTGCCATTCTCAGGGGATGCGGCTGTCTGGAGCAAAACCTGGGCAGCTGACGGTTTTGTGGACTGGCAAAGAGATCGATGGACAGAAGTCCCCAGAGGAAGAAGATCTGCTGGACCACCCATGGATTCAACTGCCATTCGTGAGGCTGGAGAATCCTGCTTAGCTTGTCTGCTAGGAAATTCTCCTGCCCAGGTAGATAAACTGCTTTGAGAAACATGCCTTGTTTTACTGCAAAGGAGCAAAGGGCCAGCGCCTCTTGACATAAGAGCCTGGACCCCGTGCCCCCTTGTTTGTTCACATAGAACACTGCCACCTGATTGTCCGTCTGAACTAAGACAGACTGGTGAGAGAGGGCATGAGAAAAAGTCTGTAGAGATAAGCGGATTGCTAGCAGCTCCAAAAGACTGATCTGCTGCGTGGCCTCTCGAGGAGAACAGAGGCCTTGAGTGCACGTGCCCTGGCAATGTGCACCCCAGCCCTTTAAGAAAGCATCGGTCGTCAGCACCCTTGTTTGTACTGGAACCTGAAAAGGTACCCTCCTGAGAAGGTTTGGGAGATGTAGCCACCTCTGTAAGGAGTCCAAAAGTTGTTTGGACACCTTTACTCTGGTCTTGGAGGTCGTCTTTGGCCCACTGAGCTCTGAGGCACCACTGAGCAGCACGCATGTGCAGATGGGCATTCAGAGTCACATGTACCGTGGATGCCATGTGGCCCAGGAGCGGCAGGTAGTGCCTGGCAGAAACATGAGAACTGCTCTGAAACTGGTTGGCCAAGTCCATCAGTCTGTGGGCCCTATCCTCGGGCAAGTAAGCTCTTGCCTGCAGGGTGTCTAATTTTGCCCCTATAAACTCTAGGTTCTGAGAGGGGAGTAAAATAGACTATGCGTAGATTATGAGAAAGCCCAGATGCTGAAGAAGAGAGACAGTGCGAAGAGTGGCTTGTCTGGCCTCCTGGAGAGACTGGCCCCTGATGAGCCAGTCATCCAGGTATGGGGAGACAAAAATTCCCTGATTCCTGAGATAGGCCGCCACCACCCCCAGGCATTTGGTGAAAACCCTGGGGGCAGAGTTTAGGCCAAAGGGAAGTACCCTGTACTGAAAATGGTTTCCTCCCACCACAAATCTGAGATATTGTCTGTGGTCTGGATGAATGAGGATGTGAGTATAAGCATCCTTTAGGTCTAAGGAGCATAGCCAGTCTCCCTGCTGGAGGTAGGGTAGCAGTATCCCAAGGGTAAGCATCTTGAACTTTTCCCTCTCCAGAAACTTATTTAGGTTTCGCAAGTCTAGGATAGGCCGGAGGCCTCCTGTCCTTTTTGGTACCAGGAAGTACCTGGAGAAGAAGCCTTGCCCTTCCAGGTGGTGAGGTACGGTTCCACCGCCTGTTGCTTTAGAAGACTTGCCAACTCCTGAAGGAGGAGGTTTCTGTGTAGAGGGAGTCTTGGAGGCTCCCCTGGAAAGTAGGAGGGGGTAGCTGGTGGAAGTGGAGCATGTAGCCCTTTTGGACTATGCTGAGTACCCAGGTATCCCCTGTGATGGCTGGCCACCTGTAGGCGTACAGGGTCAGCCGACCTCCTGTGCTGAGTGGAGCCAGCGGCGGAAAAGAGGCTAGGCTGTGGGAGTCAAAACCACGCTCCCTGCTGTGCAGGAGCCAGAGCTGGCGGCTTGGGGGTCTTTTGCCTACGGGACCCATGCCCCTGCCCCTTGGCCTGCTGAGCCTGTTGGGGAGCTGGAGAGGCCTGATATTGAGGGTAGGATTTCTAGGCAGCACCCTTCCTCAGGAAAAAGGGCTTCTTTCCCGAACCCTTCTTTTTTTGAGAAGGGGCAGAAGTCTTCCTAGACAGCCTTGTCCTGGTGAGAGTCTCAGTCTCGATTTCTGCAGCCTTTTCACTCATGGGCTTACCGAAAAGGTTTTCACCTCGGCAGGGGACATCAACCAACTTGTTCTGCACCCATGACTCCAGGTCTGATGACTGTAGCCAGGTCTGATGGCATGCACCAATGCCGGCCGCGGCTACCCGGGGCGAAGCCTCGAAGCCATCATAGGCTGCTCGAGAGATAACCTTCGAGCACTCTCGGATCCCTTTTGACAAAGCCTTGAACCTCTGCAAAGGTTCCTCGGAGAGGCCAGCTGAGAACCCGGCAATCTCCTTTGCCAGGTCTCGTAGGTACATGCCCATGTACAGCTGGTAGGTCTGGACATGGCAAGATAGCATAGAGCCCTGGAAGCACTTTCTACCAAGTGCATCCAGGTTCCAGGCCTCCCGGCCGGGGGGGCACCAAGGAGTGCATCTTCTGACTCTTCAGGCGGTGCATGGCCGATTCCACAACCATGGAGTTGTGAGGTAGCTGCGCCTTTTGGAACCCAGGGCTCCTACGGACTCGATAAATGGAATCGACCCGTCTGCTAAGAACTGGCGCCGAGGCCGGTGCCTCACACATATGGAAGAGCAGCCTTTCCAGCATCGGAGGAACCGGTGCAGTAAAGGCTTCCTTCGGAGGAAAGTCATACTGGAGAGCATTGAGTATGGCTTGAGGCTCCTCCTCGGCATCCGCAGGGAAGGCCAAAGCTTTGGCCATCTCCCTCACGAAGTCCAAGAACCGGATATCCTCCGGGGGGGACCTTCTCTGAGGCTCGGACTCCGGTTAGTCCGAAGGGACGCACCGGGTCCGGAAGGTGTCCGGGGACTCCTCTTCCTCCGTCTCCCACACCGACTCCTCTGAAGAGGAATCGAGTGGTTCTGGCCGTGTGGGCCTCGGTGCCACCCGCCCCGATGCTGAGGGTATCGGCGTCGACGACATTGGAGGTCGAGGGGGACCTTGACCGAGGATCGACTAGAGACTTCATTGACTCGAGGATCAGCTCGGTCTCCGGAGTCGACTTGGATGTTGAGGTCCCGGTGGTCGGGGCAGATGCACCGGTCAGACCGGCGATCAGCACCCGCTGCTGTTCCATGAAGGCAGCCAAGCTGCTCTCCAAGGCCGTCAACCTGAGTCCAAGCTCAGGAGACTCAGAAGCCCCCGACTCGGGCCCCGACAGCACTGGGCCCGACGTTGGCTCCCCCCGAGGAGAGTCTACGAGGACAACAGCACTTACGTGACTCAGGGACTCCGGCTCCACGCGAGGTAACTTGGACGGCCTCTCCGACTCCAAGAGCCCGGAGCGGCAGTCAGAGCTATGCGACCTGCCCCTCGAGGACCCAGGAGCCTCCACTGATGCCACCCTTGCGAGCTTCTTCTTCCTTTTATGCTCCTGGGTGGGAGACTCCCTCTCAGAGGAACCCCGACGGCACTCGGGGTCAGACTCCTGAGATGTCAAGGCCTCTGACGAAGTCCGGGCCCGGCCGGACGTGGACTCTGAGAAAATTCTCTCACGTTGATGCTGACGGCTACGAAGTGCCTTCGACAACATTTTGCTGCACGGGCCACAGGCCAGCGGGTCATGGTCGGGCCCGAGGCAACGGATGCAGCAGTCATGTGTGTCGGTGAGAGACATAAGTTTCTTGCACCGATCACACGTTTTGAACCCGCTGGCAGTCATCGGGGGAAAAAGGGCCTCTGCAAGGTCAAAAGACCGGGCTGCCAGTGAAAACACAAAAAGAGCGCGAATGCTAGTCACGAAGGACAAAAACCAAAAATCAAAACTCCGGACTCGATACCGGTGTACCAAGCCCAGGCGTGAAGGGGAACCGGCGTCAAACCGGATCAGAAAAAGCCAAAATAGCTGAAAAAAGTCTACTTTTCCCGGTTGACACAAGCTCACGTCCATTGGGCTCCGTGGAAAAAGAAAGACTGAGCAAGATGGCACCCTTGAGCGGGAAGGGGACCGCGCATGCGCGCTGCATTCCCAAAGGCTTTCCTTGAAAGCTGGGGAAATGCTCCGCACGAGGGCTCTGTCGGTGTCGACGTCACCCATATGTGAGGACTGACTTCCTGCTTGGTCCTGGAGAATGACAACTAAAAAGTGAACTAAGACAAATTGAGTGGAAATGGCAGAAAACCACCTTGGTTGAAGACTGCAACAACTACCTTATACTACTACAGAATTACCACACCACTGCAGATAATGCCAAGAAATACTATCATACAAAAATCATCAATACCACAATAAATCATCCAAGAGAACTATTCGACCTAGTCAGACGCCTCCCTGAACCACCCACAAACCACAACCAAACACCCACCATCACCTATCAACAACTAGTTGCACACTACAAACAACTACACCCCTGCTTGAACCACACCATCTCCCCTCACACCGCTGCCATTCCTAACAATTGCTAGCTCACATTCCAAATAGTCAGTAGCAAAAATATAGAGCATATGCTATCCATGCTAAACACCTCTACCTTGCCGCTGACCCATGCCCAGCCAACTAGATCAAAGCAGCAAAAACCGAATTCAGCCAATTCTAGCCAAGATAACAAACAAAGCACTCCAACAAGGAATAATGCCTTATAGTCTCAAGTTCTCTTCCATCTGCCCTACCCTGAAGAAACCAAGCCTCGACTCATCAGACCTAGCATCATACTGACCCACTGCCAGCCTCCCATTCCTGGCTAAAATCATCAAGAAAACCATACAGCTCCAGCTCCAAAACCATATTAACGAAAATCACCTACTTGATCCTCAACAGCACGGTTTCTGTCCGATGCATAGAGTGGAAACCCTAATTTATTTAATTTATTTATTTAACCAGTTTTCTATACCGCCTTATCCTTCAATCACATTAACACCATAACCAAAGGCATTCAAGACCATTCACAAACCTACCTCCTGATATTCCTGGCTATCTCCACGGCATTCGACACAATCAACCATAATATGTTACTTCAGAGACTACAACTATTTGAAATTCAACACATTGTACTCAAATGGTTCCAATCATATCTTACAGATAGCCAACAACAAATAAAGATGGGTTCAAACACCTCCAAACCTTACCAACAAACACAAGGATAACCCCAAGGTTCCACACTATCCTCACCCCTTTTTAAACCTATACCTACAACCCCTATGCTCAATTGTAAAAAAACATAATATCCACTATCTTCTATACACTGAAAATATTATGCTTTACTGCCCACTCCACTCCAATCAATTCGATTACACACAAATTCAAGACTGCTTCACAGAAGTCACCTACTGGCTGTTAACAAATAAGTTATCAATCAACTTCAAAAAGACCAAAGCTATGTTCATTACAAAGGATACCTCCTTCACACCCCCAAACATTATAACATTAAACAATCTACAGATAAATATAAAAACAGAGCTGAAATACCTCAGAATCACCATTGACCAGCAACTATCATTCAAAATCCAATTAACGACAACAGCCAGAACAATCTACTTCAAAACAAAGACCCTACAATGGCTCCATCCCCTTCTTGAACCAACAGATTTTAGATCAGATTACAAGCACTCACTCTCCCCTATGCTGACTACTCTAACAATATCTACCAGGTTCTACCCCAATCCACACTTCTCCCCCTTCAAACCGCGCTACACACTGTTGCCTGTACCTTCCAGGGAGCTGCTAAATACGACCACATTACCCCCATCCTAAAACAATTACACTGGCTACCCCTTACCAATAGAATCAAATATAAATGCATCCTCCTCACTCACAAAGCACTTCACTCCCACCAGGAAACCTGCCTCAAATACCTGCTACAGAAACCCCTACAAGAAGACATACTACAAGCAACAAATTAACATACCACAATCCAAAACTAAATTCAACCAACAAACATGCCACAAAGCTTTTGAACTCTACGCTCCTTCCCTATAGAGCTCCCTTCCTGACACCCTAAGAAACATTACCAGTCTCCCCACCTTCTGCAAACACTTGAAATCCCTTCAACTAACCACCCCTTCAACATGACACTATCAAAACAGCCTCACAACTGTAAATAGTTGTTTGAACATACTATTTATTTTCAACGTTTGTCTATAGTATTCTACTATTTAAACTATATAAGCCTCAATATTATTGTTATCAAAATATTGAACTGCTTCAATTGTAACTGTTACTCTGTTCCTTGTACGGCATATGGTCATTGTAAAATGTTCTGTTCCCTGTAAACCGCTTTGACCCTGTGAAAAGGGGTATATAAGCCTAGCTAAATAAATAATATCACGAACCTCCTGAGCACTTCCCACAAATAGGCCCAATCGACTCTGTCGAACGCTTTCTCGACGTCGATCGTCAATACCATTGCTCCCACCTGTTCATGCTAGGCCACCCATATCAATCACCACTTGCTTAATGTTATCAGCCACCTGACGACCTCTGATAAAACCCGTTTGATCAGCATCAATCAGGTATGGCAAGCAGCAACTAAGCTGATTAGCCAAAATTTTAGCATAGATTTTAGCACTGATGTTAAGCAATGAAATGGGTCTGTAGGAGCTACAGCTAGTAGCATCTTTCCCAGGTTTCAACAATACACTAATACCTGCCTGATCCATGGTGGGAGGCAGACTGTCCCCTTCTATTACCACATTAAAGAGCGTGACTAATTCCGGGCCCAGGTAGTCGCTAAATCTTTTATATACCGCTGCCATGAGCCCATCCAGCCCCAGTGCTTTCTCACCCACCAACCCTTTAATCATCCCCCTGCACTTCTGCTAATGTAATAGGGGTGTCAAGCCTTTTGGGATCATCCTCCCTCAGTATGGGTAGATCCACCAGCCCCAAACAGGCACTGATCTCCTCCTGAGTGGGTTTACCCTCCCCAGGGTATAGCTGTTGGTAAAATTGCTGGAATATCTGCCTGACATCCACGTCCCCCTGGGCCCATCCTCCGTCTTCCTGCCAATCTATCTACTATTTGATTTGCTTGCCTTGCTTTTAAGCACCACGCTAACACTTTTACCGGTTTATTGCTGTGTTCATAGAAGTGCTGTCTTGCAAGGTGCAACTAAAAGGCTAAATCATCAAGCTGAAGAGTGCACACATGCATGTGCACATTTTCCACTTCTCTCCGGCCCTGTGGATTCAGCACTCTCCATATGATCCTGCTCTAACTGGGCCACAGAGTGATACCCTTCTTCAAGCTGCTGTTGCCATTGTTTCTTGTGCCAAGCCCCCACATTACAAACCAGCCATGGAAAAATGCTTTAAAAGCATCCCAAACTATGGGACTGGCTACTTTACCCCCACTGTTCAATTTTTAAAAATTCTTCAATAGAATTCACAACAGATTTCACAACCTCCGGGACCCGCAACAGGCTGCCATTCATCTGCCAGAAATGGCGACCTGGATGACACCACCATCCTTCCATCTCTACTCACATTGGCCCATAATCAGACCATTTGATGGATTCAAATACCCACTGGCACAATTGGATGTAGTACATATATGAGTTGATAATAAATAAATAGACAAATAAATATGCTAGATAAATGTTTTATCTAGTATATTTATTTGTCTATTTATTTATTTATTTGTTTTTAGCAGATTATTGCCCCTGAAGAAGGCCACACTGAAATATGGCTGTGTCAGGCTTTGTTCCTGTTTTTGTTTGCCTGCGCTGCTCAGGTCAATAAGGATTTTGGTTAGTTATTTGCCTCTTTGGTTTGTTTCCTGTGGGACCTATGAGTACTTGTGCCTCTTGTTTGTGGACTTAAACCTTTAATGGCTACATATCGTACTTCCTTATCACAGGACTCCCTAATTAAATCAAATTGCAAGTTGTTATGTAACAAGATGGCAACCCCTCTGGCTTTGCTGCCTCCTCTCTTAGAGGCTGCAAAATTATGCTGGTACTGCCCAGCCCTCAGCAAACCCTGATGGCCTATCTGGAGATGAGTCTCTTGGACACATTCCAGATCCCAATGTAAACACAGAGCCTCCTTAACCAACAGCTGTCTGCAGGGAAGATTTAAGCCCTTAGCAGTTATTGAGGCAATTCTAACCAGAGCTATCATTTGGATTCCCCTGTTAACAATAGTGCTCCAATAACCCCTTTCTATCCCTCCCCCACCATCTGTCCTCCTGCACCTCCCCCCTGCTCTCCTTCCCCACAGACCCCATAGTTGCCTATTCCATCAGGCAACAACCTCCTAAGGAAATAAATGTCCCCTCTGCCAGAACTCCCCGTCCGAGTCCAAAGATGCCTGCAAATAACCACCCTCACCTTATGCACCCCCCTCCCAGCATCCATCTACCCCAATCACCTCCACCAGCTCCCCCTGTATACCCCACCACCCTGTCCCTTCCACCATACATCCCACCCCTTCCTAACCTCACATACAAACATATAAACTCCAAGTCCCATGTACACAGTATCATGTCCTCAATCATTGGAGTCCACAGCTTTTTCAGGACTATAGTCCGCTGACTGCCTCCAGAGATGACGATTCTTCTCTACTCTCTGCCACTTCACATTCCGTTGTCAGCACAGAGTAGCCTGCCCCACTGTTGCCATAGTCGCCACATCCGTCACAGCCACCACCCCCAAGTCCTGCAGGCCCTGCAGTATTTCAGCCCAAGTCCTTGGCCGCACTGTCTTTCCCTCTTTCATTATAGCCATGGCACATGGAAAAAGCCACCTGTAAAAAAGCCCTTAGCATGCAGCACTGCAGTGATATCCTTCAGCTCTTGGCATCGCTGCAATGTAATAAGTGCTAAATGCTTGAAAATCTCCACCTCATTAGAGTCCCAGAGAAATGTCCCCTTCTGCTTTGCTTTAGCCAAAACTTGCACTTTAGTGGAATAGGAGTGAAAGAAAACCACTATATATTGAGGAACATTCCCCAGCGATGGGCCCACAGCCCAATGCACTGTCCAAAAACACCTTCGGGGCATCTTCTTCTCCTTCCCACATTGTATTAATGAGCCTGGTGATAACATTTCCTCAATCTGCACACTTGGGGTCTTCTGGAAGTCCACGAAATCGCAGGTTACTGCGCCTGCTACGGTTCTCGAAGTCCTCTAATTTACCTGCTAGTTCCTCATGTTTCTGTTGAAGCCCTGTATGTCTTTTTCAAGCTGTTCTACTACTTCCGATTGGGTTTCCAACTGCGTTTCCACCGTTTCTACTCGTGCCTCAACTTCATGCAAATCGCTTCTGAGGTCAGCCGCTATTGTAGCAAAGTCCCCTCGCAACAAACTCAACTCCTGTTTGATCTCTCAAACCAGCCCCGTAACTCCATTGGTGACACACTGTTCTCATTTCCTGATTTGGAGCTCTCCTCCAGCAGCCATTTTGGTGGGCTCTTTCCACGGCCCTGCTGTTTATGTTTATGTTTATTAAAACTTTATATACCGCCCAATACGGTTAGCATCTGGGCGGTTCACAATACATAAAATCAAATTAAAAAGAGAGCTGTGAAGGGAGAAACAGAGAGAGAACGCCATAAAATCATACAGAAAAGAGATGAGGACAGAGAACAGATGGAGAACAAAGGTGGCAACATAAGGGGGGAGGGGAAACACATCGACAATACAGAAGGGTGGAGGAAAGAAAGGGATAAGGAGCTGGCATGGTAGTACTAGGAAGGAGAAGGGGACGGAGCAGGAAGGGGGAGATTAAATGCAGAACAGAAAAGATGAGTTTTTAGTTTAGCTTTAAAGAACGGGTAGGAAGTTTCTAATCGAAGGGAGTGAGGAAGTGAATTCCAAAGCCTCGGACCAAGAAAAAAAAAAGCTGAAGATCGGGTGGATTCTAAGTGAGCCTGGGAGGGCGAGGGAAGAAAGACATGGTTGGCATGGATGGAACGTAGAGACCGATGCGGGGTATGGAGGTGAACTTGATTGGCAAGATACAGGGGGATACCAGAGTGGAGTACCCTGTGTACATAAATAAGGACTTTAAACTGAACACGGAAGGTAACAGGGAGCCAGTGAAAATGTATTAGCAAGGGGGTGATGTGATTGAAACGTGAGGCATGAGAGAGGACACGGACAGCAGTGTTTTGAACCCGTTGAAGACGACAAATTTGGGATTGGGGAAGCCCGGCAAGACAGACATTACAATAATCAAGACGAGACATAACGAGGGAAATGATAAGAGTGGCCATGGAGGAGGGGGAGAGAAAAGGGTGTACAGCACGAAGTTGTCTTAGAGTAAAGAAGGAACGTTGAATAACAGAGGAAATATGCACAAATGCAAATTCCTGGAGATCCGGTACATTTTTTCGTGCTGCCATCCACTGTATACCGTTCTCCTGCTTAGTTGCATTCCACTACTGCTGACCAGTCGAGCACTTGGGGGCTTAATATAAGCTTATTTGCTAATTGAATTGCAGAGCTTTAACCCCTTGCCAGCATCTCAGATGGTGACATCACTTCCTCCCTCTCTTCCAATTTCTTAAGAACGTCTTGCGAGTTAACAACTTTGAAAAATTTTGTGTCACCTGAAAATTTTATTACCTCACTCGTTGTTCCTATTTCCAGATCATATATGAATGTTAAAAAGCAATAGGCCAGGACCATCACAGATCCCTGCAATACTCCAACATTCACTTTTCTCCATTAAGAAAACTGGCCATCTAGCTCTACTCTGTTTTCTTTCTTTTAATCAGTTACCAATCCACAATAGTATACTGCTTCCTATCTCATAACTTTTTAATTTCTGTAAGGGTCTCTCATGACTTTGTCAAAGGCATTATGAAAATCCAGATACACTATGGGCCCGATTCTGTCCCACGAATAGCAGGGATGGACGTCCCAATGAGATGTCCATCCCCACTATTTGTGTCCTCCTCGCCGGTTGTACAGGAGGTTAGATGGGGGCAGGGAAGGGGCGGAGTTAGTGAGGGTGGTAGGCGGGTGCCAGCCCTGAATGTACAGGGCCGATTCTAATGTCAGCCCTGTACGTCCAGAGCCAGAGACTTGTGCAGGAAAGTTATTCCACCTCCGAGGTGGAATAACTTCCCTAGACGTCTTTTTTCTGTGGGCCCGGGGTGCGGATGGGGCAGAGGGGGCCCCGAGGACATTCCCCTACAGCCCAACCCTGGCTTTAGGAGGCTGGATCGAGGATTGGGCTGCGGGGAAAGCCTTTGTTCAGCTTGCGGCCGGGATCGCAGCTTTACAGTGGAGCCGCAGTGCCATGGTGCCGTGTCTCCATTTCAAAGTCCTGACTGAGTTAGTTGGGCTTTCTCTCTACATACAGGCCAGGCTGAATCACAGTTTCTATCATTTTTCTCAGCACTAACATCAGGCTCATTGGCCTATAGTTTCCAGGATCATCCCTTGAACCCTTTAAAAAAAATTAGTGCTACACTGGCCACCTTTCAGTCTTCAGGTATTATTGATAATTTTAATGAAAGTTTACAAAATTACTAATAGTAGGTCTGCAATTTTTGAGTTCTTTCAGCACCCTAGGATGTGCACCATCTGGTCCAGATGATTTGCTACTCTTTAGTTTATCAAATTGATGTATTGCATCTTCCAGGTTTATCAAAATTTGTTTCAATTCCTCTGATATATCACCTTTACATATCATTTCTGGCATGGATCACACCCCTACATAATCTTCAATAAAGGCTGAAGCAATGACTTCCTTCAGTCTCTCCACTTTGGCCTTGTCCTCTCTTAGTGCCTCTTTTATTCCTTTATCATCTAATGATTCAACTGACTCAGTTTTTTTGCTACAAAGGTACTTGAAAAAGGTTTTATTATGGGTTTTTGCTTCCACGACAAGCTTCTTTTCAAATTCTCTGTGCTTGCCTTATCAATATCTTGCATCTAACTTGCCAGTGCTTATGTTGGTTCCTGTTTGTCATTTGGCTCCTTTTGCCAGTTTTTGAAAGATGCTTTTTTGGCTATAACAGCCTCTCTGACTTCACCTTTAAACCATTCTGGCAGTCATTTGGCCTTCCTTCCACCTTTAATAAAGCATGGAATACTATCTTGAAAGCTCAAATCAGATGTAAACTCTTAGCCTTTGCAGTTGGATTAATTTTCATAACCCCTTTCTTTATTTTGTCATAGTCTCCCTTTTGGAAGTTAAATGCTAGCACAGTGGATTTCCTTGCTGTCCTCCTTCCACCAGTAGATTATACCGAATGATGGCATCCCTGAAAGTTGCTCAAGTCTGCCTCCACCTGTTGGCAAGTGAGCATGATTCACACATCTGGATGTTATGAAAGCTACTGCCAAGCAGTCCAGTGCTGTTACCTCTTACACAAGATCCTGTGCTCCACTAATCATTAGATCAAAAGTAGCTCCCCTTTGTGTCAGTTCCTGAACCAGCTGCTCCATGAAGCAGTAATTTATTTCATCTAGAAACTTCATCTCCCTAGCATGTCCTGATGTGACACTGACCCAGTCGATATGGAGGTATCTGAAATCATCCATCATTACTCAGTTATTAACTGTTAGCTTCTCTAATTTGTTAGCAGTTCATCATCCATTTGTTCATTCTGGCCAGCTTCAGGCCTCCAATGCAGGTCGTTGGACTGCCGAAACACTGTGGCACCAGCATTGCAAGGTGTTGGGAGTTATTGGACATTTTTCAATGGATGAGTCCATAATAGGAAGATTTGAAAACTCTGGCTCCGGAAACTGAATATTCTGGATTTCTAAACTGAATGGATTTTGATCCTTTATTATCTTGGCTGATTGAAACATTAAGCTAAGTACACTTGATCCTTTTGAATTATTTATAAATTTTGAGTTGTCACTATCGTGTTAGTTTATAAAATTTAGTGGAGGCAAATGATGAAGCAACACCTACTATGCATTAAAGGTTACATGATGCAGCCAATAGCACGTATTTAACCCTTCTGGTACACCCAGATTTAAGCTTTGATACCTCCACTTTACATTATATACATTGCATATTACTTAAAAAGTTTTATTATATAAATTTGATCTTGGGAGCAGTGTTTCTTTTTTGGCTCCACTTTGTGAACTGTGTTTATGAATTTGTGTAGAACCGATGTGATCCTTTAACTTATAATAACTACTACTAGAGCTGCCATAGCACCCTGGAAGGGCAAAAACCAAACCTGTCCAAAGTAAGCACGTCATGGAGATCCTAGCCTTCCACCAGGGGGATCACTCTATGCTCCTCAGACTTACTTTCACAGAAAGGATTTTTTTCTTGAGACCACAAACATACCACATAGGGAATAAGGCTGGGCTCTTGGAGGAATGGACTAACACAAGGGCGAAGCAGGGCCTTGACCTGCCTGACTGCCCATGATAGGGATGCTCAAGGGTCCCAGTCCCCTGCTGGGGAGGCAAAGGCCTTACACCCCACTCAGGAGGTTGACAAGCAGCTAGAAGAGACTGAAAATAGTCCATGAGCTGTTTCAGTAGCTGCAGTTCAAGCCAATTGAAAAGGGGGGCCCAAAGGGCCTCCAAATTCCAATGAGCGTGCAGTTAAGGCTATGTTGCCAGGCTCCACATCCGCTGAGACCATGCAGCCATCTCAAAAGGGCCACAGTACCCATGAGTAAAAAGAAAAAGCAAAAAAGCAGCAGGGGCTACAGAAAAGGCATCAGTCCCTAGGTCCCCCAAGAAGGGAGGGTGTCCCAAAATGTCAAAAAAAGGGTGGCCCAAGCATCCTAGCCACAATCAGGGCAAAAAACAGCAGTAGAGGAAATAAACATGGATGGGTTTCAGTCTGCAAATTGGCCATGTGGCTCAACACTGCAGCGGCAAAGATTTAAAAAGACCACACAAAATTCCATGCCAAAAAAAAGAATCAGGACTGCAACAAAAAAGGAGTCCCAAAAAGGGAATGCCAAGACCAGTCTGGCTGACTAGAGAAACCCAAACAGGGCAGTCCCAGATGCCCATGCAGACCTAGGAGAAGTCGCGAACCAAGGGTGGGGTGGTGGAAGGGGCCCACCATGGATGCTGGCTGGGAGGATGGTGCACCCCCACCGGGCCCACAGAGGCATTGTGGTAAACTTACCATAAAACTGGTTTGCCGCTCTGTCTCTACTCCAGGCCCAGCTGCTCTTCTCTCCCTGCTGAAGTCTCGTGAATCGCGAAACTGGCCCAAGAGAGAAGAGCAGCTGGGCCTGGAGGCAGTGAAGCAAGCCAGCATTATGGTAAGTTTGCCGCGCAGCCTCAATGAGCCCGGTGAGGTGGGGTGTGCATTGTAGTGCACAGCACTGTGCCATACTGCGTGGAGGGTGCCAGTCATGTGAGGGGGTGCCCACTCCAGTTGCCAAGGGGACTAGGAATGCCATTGCCTGAAAGGCTCAGCTGTTGATTTTTTTTTCTTTAATTTGGAGATGCTCTATTTGAATGCAGTAAGAGAGCCAAACAAATACAGTCCATTGAAATCAATGGTAGAAAAAACAAATAAGCAAAAATAAAGGGGAAAAAAGGCATGTAGATCAAGGACAGCAAGAGGGAAGGGGACTCTGTGCCTGACATACCAATCCCCCCCTTCAGGGGTCCCCATGTGATCTTCTTGTTCCTCTCCAGCCCACCAAGCACTAGAAACCCATGGGAAACAGCACTGGACCCAGGGCAGCTGTTGGCTCCAGGAAACAGAGGCATACTTGAGCTCTGAACAACATTAGGCCCTACTGGACTCAATCACAATGACTACAGCACTGTAATTTGAGCCAGAAGGGTCAGGCCTATCTGCACCAGCCCAAACGCCTTGCCACCTGCTAGAGAAAGAGAAATACTGGCATCTCAGTGTTTCACCAGAGGACATACCGAGTAGGGTTGCCAACTGGCTCCAGATGCGCCCGACAGGCTTGCTCCAGTTCTGGGTTTACCCCATTGCATGCCGTTACTTGTAGTTTTCCTTTTCTTAAGGAGTGCAATGAAGAAACCAGAACTACATGTCCCTGCACGCAATGAGGTAAACCCAGGACTGGAGCAAGCCTGTCGGGCGCATCTGGAGCCAGTTGGCAACCCTAATACCGAGTGATGACATCACTGAAGGTTGCTCAATTCTGCCTCCACCTGTTGGCAAAGGAGCATGTCCCACACATCTGGACTGGTTTAACATGATTGGTTATTGAAAGTGGAATTGAAACTTCCCTATCTAAAATGGGCCTTTATACCTTGGTAACTACAACATATGCAACAGTAGTAAATGTGTAATTGATAACAAAAATGGTGAATTCAGTAAGGCATGGAATGTACAAAGAGGGTCCCTAAATGTTAAGAGGATGGAAATCAAACACAGAGCACTTCTGCTCGAAACAGCAATGAACAGACTTTTTACACATCTAAAATGACATGGGGGGTAGCCTGCAGAGCTGAACAGTTACAACTCTCAATAAAGTCATGAAGGAGTAACCTGCAAAGAGGGCAGTGAGGGGCAGTGAGAGAGAAGCACATCGAGTGATGGCTGGGGGAGGGGGTAGTGAGAGAAACACGTAAGGTGATGGCTGGGGATGGGTGGCAAGGAGAGAGATAGAGACTGGATGATGGCAGGGGGTACTGTGTGGGAAAGAGACTGGCTGACAGCTGGGGGGATGACTGTGTATGTGAAAGCGAGAGAGAGAAAGAGAGATTGGGATGATGGTGGGGGGCTGTGAGAGAGAGAGACTGGGTGATAGCTGGGGGGAGCACTATGAGAGACAATGGGTGGTGGGGGGGTGTTATAAGAGAGAGAGAGAGTGAGTGTGTGTGTGAAGTCAGAGTGCAGGGGCTATGGGAGATTTTTTTTTTATTACCAGGCCATGGTGATATGTGAAGCAAACAAGGAAATTGCCTTAGGTACAGCTGATAGCATACTAACTGGTGTTGGTGGGAGAGGGAGAAGGGTCGCTGCCTTCTGTTGGCACTGCCTAATGGCATGTTAAGGGCCTGATTTATTAAGCTCTCTTTTCCCATAGAAAATGGAAAAAGAGCAAAATCAGCCCTTCAAAAAAGAAGCTGCAATACACTTTTAGAGGGAAGGGGGGCACTGTTACAGAAGTCTTGGCAGCAGGCTGCTAAATGTTTAAGCTGGCTCCTAGATTCCAAGAAAATTTGTCGATGTCTAATTTGCTCTTAATGCAGATTTTTTTTTAGCACAATACAAGGTAAATAATAATGAGATTCAAAGCATGGAAACAGTTTATTATCCAAAATGATTAGCACAGCTTTCATTTGGCCTTGCAGGTTGCATTATTCATAGAAAGATAATACCAATTTTGAGCTGGCATCAACTTTCCTCCTGGGATATTGAGCCACTAACAAGTAGCCCAATGATCCTAGCGGTCCTCTTAAAGGAGCTGGTGGTATTGTTAACAACCTGCCCATCCCAACCAGATCCACCTGACCTGCGGCCACTCCAGCCACAACCACACAACTAGAGACTTCTCCCTTGCCTGATCTCTCCCTCAGCATCTATTAGGGATCTCCATAGTATCTAGTGGTCACTCTTGGCTCATTGGTGTCTGGATTCAAAACAACATCACTTGACCCCTAACATAGTCTTGTGGTCAAGATACAGGTCAAGCTGAAAAGAGTAGTTACTCACCTGTAACAGGTGTTCTCCAGGAGCAGCAGGAATCAGTCCTCACATATGGGTGTCATCGGCGCCGATGAAGCCCCAGCGGAGCATTTCCCCAGCTTTCCATGAAAGCCTTTGGGAATGCTGGCACGCATGCGCGGTTCCCTTCCCGCCTAAAGGTGCCATCATACCTCAGTCAAATGACATAGCTAAGAAGAGCACACAAAAATGTAAAAACACAAACTATGTACAACTGCAACTCCAAGGGGAGGAGGGAGGGTTGTGAGGACTGATTCCTGCTGCTCCTGGAGAACACCTGTTACAGGTGAGTAACTACTCTTTCTCCAGGACCAAGCAGGAAGTCAGTCCTCACATATGGGTGACTCCCTAGCTCTGGGCTACCAGGAACCCAGGCTGAACAAGAGAACTCCCTCTAGTCCCAGCAGCAAAGAAAGGCTTTATAGGACACAACCTCCACCGGTAGCCCAACAGAGGACAGGAGGGCAGGAGTTGCCTAAACCTCAAAGAGATTCCGGAGTACTGCTTGGCCAAAAGCACTGTCCCTACAGGACTCCCTCTCCAGACAGTAATGGGCTGCAAAAGTCTGGCTTGAAGACCAAATTGCAGCCCTGCAGATGTCTACCAAGGGCACAGAGCGGAGATGAGCCACTGAGGCAGCCATTGCCCTGACACGATAGGCCGTGACCCTACCCTGCAAAGGAAGGTCAGCCGCCTTGTAAGCCCAGGTGATACAGTCAGCCACCCAGATGGACAAGGTATGCTTGGACACAGCTAACCCCAACTTATTGGGGTCAAAGGAGATGAAGAGCTGAGTAGCCCTTCTATGCCCCTGCGTACGGTCAAGGTAGAAGGATAAGGCCCTCCTACAGTCCAGGGTATGCAAGACTGCTTCAGCCTGGCTTGCATGAGACCTAGGGAAGAATGTTGGAAGAACCACTTCCTGATTGAGGTGGAAAGAGGAGACAACCTTAGGGAGGAACTTGGGATGAGTCCTGAGGACTACCCTGTTCCTATAAATCCTGGTGTAAGGCCTATCACAGACCAGGGCCTGAAGCTCACTCACTCGCCTAGCCGAGGTAAGGGCTATCAGGAAAAGCGTCTTCCAGGATAGGAAGCGTAGTGGACAAGTAGCCATCGGCTCAAAGGGTGGGCGAGTCAGTTGCTGCAAGACCACATTCAGCTCCCACTCAGGAGCAGGAGGACGGATGGGGGGCTTGAGCAAAAGCAAGCCCCTGAGAAAGCGAGACACCAAGGGGTGACCAGACAGAGAATGTCCCTCCACCAGAGAGTGGTGAGCTGCTAGAGCTGAGAGGTGGACCCGAACAGAATTGGACTTAAGTCCCTGATTGGACAAGTGCAGTAAGTACTGAAGCACTACTGGCACAGTACAGGAGAAAGGATCCTCGGTATGTAGCTGACACCACACAGAGAACCTCTTCCATTTGAGGGCATAGGTTTTCCTAGTGGACTGTTTCCTAGAGGCTAGGACAACCTCCTCAACTTCCTGAGGTAGGCCCCAGGGAGCTAAAACTACCCTTGCAGCCTCCAGGCCATCAAATTGAGAGCTTTGAGATTGGGGTGCAGAAGGGAACCCTGCTCCTGTGAGAGAAGGTCGGGTTGTAACCCCAGAGGTAGTGGGGAATCCACTGCCAGCTGCAGCAGAATTGGAAACCAAGGCTGTCTCGGCCACCTGGGAGTTACCAGCAGGACCGAGGCCTTGTCCTGAAGAGTCTTGAAAAGAGTTCGGGCCACCAAGGGCGTGGGAGGAAACGCATACAGGAGGCCCTGAGACCAGGACATCAGAAAAGCATCTGGTGCTATCCTCAGAGGATGCGGTTGCCTGGAGCAGAACTTGCTAAATATATATAATCTAATCCTCAATGATAGCAAAGGCTATTACTACATGGGTTGTGTATTTTCTCAATCCCTTCTCAATTATCACCATTTCTTAAGACAATATGCAACCATTTTCTTACTTCATTTCACATTTGCACATTAATAAGAACCAGGTCTCAGACTTCTTGTAGTACTTATGATGGGATTAACTCCCATCAGTACAAGCTTTGCATCAATGACCACGGTTCAAAGTATGTTTCATGATACTTGCATTCTTATCTTAATTAGATGGTATAGTATTTTGCACTAAGAAATTGTCAAACTTAGTATTTCGTTGAATATATGAATGCAGTATATAACTGAAACTTATCTTGTAATCTTCAATTGTATAGATACTATTTTGATCTTTCCCCGTCTTGTGTGTATCGTTTGGTCTTCCCCTAGATACTATTTTGATCTTTCCCCGTCTTGTGTGTATCGCTTGGTCTTCCCCGACGCCACCATTCGGCACCTAATTTGCGTTTCACAGATGTTTCATCAGGGGTTCAAATGCTTATGAAATTTGCAGAGATTACTCCTGCTAGCGCTAGTCTGCGTATGAAGCATCAAACTGTATAGACTTCAAAAAAACGCCGCGCGCCTGGTTCTTATTAATGTACAAATGTGAAATGAAGTAAGAAAATGGTTGAATATTGTCTTAAGAAATGGTGATAATTGAGAAGGGATTGAGAAAATACACAACCCATGTAGTAATAGCCTTTGCTATCATTGAGGATTAGATTATATATATTTAGTGACCAGCTGAATCCTCTTAAGAGATTGGACCTATAATTGTGGAGCAGAACTTGGGCAGTTGCTTGTTCAGAGGACTGGCAAAGAGATCTATCCAAGGGAGACCCCACTTCAGGAAGAACTTCTGAACGACCAAGGGATGCAGCTGCCACTTGTGGGGCTGCAGAATTCTGCTCAAGCGGTCGGCTTCAGGGCAAAGGAACAAAGGTCCTGAGTCTCTCGACAAAGGAGCTTGGACCCAGTGCCGCCCTGTTTGTTCACATAAAACATGGCTACCTGGTTGTCTGTTTGAATCAAGACTGAGCGGTGAGCCAGGGCCGGAGAAAAAGCCCTGAGAGCTAAGCAGATAGCTCGAAGTTCCAGGAGATTGATTTGCTGGGCTGCCTCCCAGGGAGACCAGAGGCCCTGAGTGCACTTGTCTAGACAATGAGCACCCCAGCCCTTCAGAGAGGCGTCGGTGGTGAGGACCACCGAGTATTCTGGCAATCGGAAGGGCATCCCCTCCAGCAGATTGGGTGGATGCAGCCACCAGCTGAGGGAGGTCAAAAGAGGTCTGGACACCTTTATCCTGTCTCTTAGGCGGCCTGTGGCTTGAGACCACTGAGTCCGAAGGCACCACTGTGCAGGCCTCATATGGAGCCTGGCATTGGGAGTCACATGCACTGTCGAAGCCATGTGGCCCAGAAGTCTGAGGCAGAGTCTGGCGGAGACCAGGTACCTGTCTATGAACTGTTTGGCCACGTCCATCAGTCTTTGAGCCCTGTCTTCTGGCAAAAATGCCTTTGCCAGTTGAGAATCCAATCTTGCCCCTATGAACTCCAAGTTCTGGGAGGGGAGCAAAGTGGACTTTGCGAAGTTTATGACAAAGCCCACGTTTTGAAACAGAGCAATGGTTCTGAGGGTGGCTTGTCTGGCCTCCTGGCACGTCTGACCCCTGATGAGCCAGTCGTCCAGATAGGGAAAGACAGCGTAGTTACTCACCTGTAACAGGTGTTCTCCAGGAGCAGCAGGAATCAGTCCTCACAAATGGGTGACGTCGGCGCCGACGGAGCCCTCGCGGAGCAATTTTCCCCAGCTTTCAAAGAAAGCCTTTGGGAATTGCAGCGCGCATGCGCGGTCCCCTTCCCGCCCAAGGGTGCCATCTTAGCCAGTCAGATGACATAGCTAAAAAAGACAGCATAAAAATTTGCAAAAAACTAAAGCAGATGATTGCAACTCCAAGGGGAGGAGGGAGGGTTGTGAGGACTGATTCCTGCTGCTCCTGGAGAACACCTGTTACAGGTGAGTAACTACGCTTTCTCCAGGACCAAGCAGGAAGTCAGTCCTCACATATGGGACTCCCAAGCTTAAGGCTACCGGAGACCCTAAGCACAAAAATGAGCTCCCTCTAGCTCAGCAGCACAGAAGGAAGGGATCTTCGCTGAATTATTACCCACCGGTAGCCCACATCCGGGATGGAGGGTAGGAGTTGCTCAGACCTCAAAGAGATTACGGAGGACTGCCTGTCCGAAAGCACTGTCCCTGCGGGACTCCCTCTCGAGACAGTAATGGACCGCAAAAGTCTGGCTCGAAGACCAAGTAGCGGCCCGGCAGATGTCTGCCAGCGGAACAGAGCGGAGGTAAGCCACTGACGTAGCCTTTGCCCGAACGCAATGAGCCGTGACTCGACCTTTCAAGGAGAGTCCGGCCGCCCCATAAGCCCAAGTGATACAGTCCGCAACCCAGATGGACTTATTGGGGTCAAAAGACACAAAAAGCTGAGCAGCTTTACGGTGCTCCCGCGTACGGTCAAGGTAGAAGTTCAATGCCCTTCTACAGTCCAGGGTATGGAGGACCGTTTCAGCTCGGCTGGAGTGTGGTCTGGGAAAGAAGGTCGGAAGTACCACCTCCTGATTGATGTGAAAAGGGGAGACCACTTTTGGAAGAAATTTTGGGTGAGTCCGTAGGACTACCCTATTTTTGTAGAACCGAGTGTAAGGGGGATCAGACACGAGGGCCTGCAATTCACTTACGCGTCTAGCGGAAGTGAGGGCTATCAAGAACAATGTTTTCCAAGAAAGAAAATGGAGAGAACAGGTAGCCATAGGTTCAAAATGCGGACAGGTGATCCGCTGTAACACCACATTCAGATCCCAGTCAGGTGCTGGCGGGCGCAGAGGTGGTTTAAGTAGAAGGAGACCTCGGAGAAACCTCGCTACGAGAGGGTCGCTGGAAAGAGGTCTGCCGTCCACCGGCACATGATGTGCTGAAAGAGCACTGAGGTGAACTTTGACGGAATTGGACTTAAGTCCCAGATTAGAGAGGTATAGCAAGTACTGCAGAATCACCGACACCGGGCAGGAGAAGGGATCCTGAGACTGTTGGGTACACCAAACGGAAAAGCGACGCCATTTAAGGGCGTAGCATTTGCGGGTAGGTCGCCGAGAAGCTAGGACGACCTCTTCCACCTCTGCCGGCAGAAGAAGGGGAGCAAGGACTACCCTCTCAGCAGCCAGGCCATTAGATTGAGAGATCTGAGGTTGGGGTGTAGCAGAGACCCCTGATCCTGAGTGAGGAGATCCGGTTGTAACCCCAGAGGGAATGGATCCTCAACCGCTAATTGCAGCAGGAGTGGAAACCACGGCTGTCGGGGCCAGCGAGGGGCCACCAGGATCATGAAGGCTTTGTCTCGGAGAACCTTGAAAAGAGTTCGAGAGACTAGCGGGATGGGAGGGAAAGCGTACAGAAGGCTCTCCGACCATGAGAGTAGAAAAGCGTCTGCCGCAACTCGAAGGGGATGTGGCTGACGAGAGCAGAAGCGAGGAAGTTGCCGGTTGAGAGGGCTGGCAAAGAGATCCATCGTGGGGAGGCCCCACTTTAGAAAGAGCTTCTGAACTACCAAGGGATCCAGGCGCCACTCGTGCGGCTGGAGGATCCTGCTGAGTTTGTCCGCCAGGCAATTTTCTTGGCCTGGGAGATAAACTGCCTTGAGATGAACGCCGTGACTGACGGCCCAAGAGCAGAGTTTCTGTGCTTCCCGACAGAGAAGGAAGGAGCCCGTGCCCCCCTGCTTGTTCACGTAGAACATGGCAACTTGATTGTCCGTCTGGACAAGGACGGACTGGCGAGAGGTCAGGTGGGAGAAGGCCTTGAGAGCCAAGCGGATCGCTCTGAGCTCCAGGAAGTTGATCTGCTGAGCAGACTCCCACGTGGTCCAGAGGCCCTGAGTACGTGCCCCTTGGCAATGTGCTCCCCAGCCCAGGAGGGATGCATCTGTCGTCAGCACCTGGGCCGGCTGAGGTGACTGAAAAGGCATGCCGAGTACCAGGTTCGGCCGATGAAGCCACCACCGGAGAGACGAGATCAGCGGCTCGGAGACGCGCACTATGTCTGCTAGGCCGCCTGTGGCTTGTTGCCACTGCTGGCGGAGACACCATTGAGCAGGCCGCATATTCAGGCGGGCATTGGGGGTCACATGGACGGTGGAAGCCATATGGCCGAGTAGTCTCAGGAAGCGCCTGGCGGAGACCAGGGGCTGGCTGCGAAAACGGTCAGCTAGGTCCATGAGCCGTTGAGCCCTGTCGAGCGGTAGGAACGCTCGTGCCTGAGGAGTGTGCAGCCTTGCGCCGATGAACTCGAGATCCTGTGAGGGGAGCAAAGTGGACTTTGCGAAGTTTATAACAAAGCCCAAGTACTGCAGAAGAGTCACCGTGCGGCGTGTGGCGTTGGTGACCTCCGCAGCGGACGCTGCTCTGATGAGCCAGTCGTCGAGGTACGGAAAGACATAGAGGCCGTGAAGCCGGAGATGGGCCGCCACCACCGCGAGGCATTTTGTGAAGACCCGCGGTGCGGAGGACAGGCCAAAGGGCAGTACTCTGTACTGGTAATGATTTCCTGCCACCACAAACCTTAGGTATTGGCGGTGGCTTGGGTGGATGAGGATGTGCGTGTAGGCATCCTTTAGATCCAAGGAGCATAGCCAATCTCCCTGCTGGAGGTAGGGCAGAAGGATTCCAAGGGTAAGCATCTTGAACTTTTCCCGCACGAGGAATCTGTTGAGGTTGCGCAGGTCCAGGATGGGTCTGAGGCCTCCTGTCCTTTTTGGTACTAGAAAATACCTGGAATAAAAGCCTTGACCTCTCAGGTGGTGGGGCACCGGTTCCACCGCCTGTTCCTGTAGAAGACCTGCTAACTCCTGAAGGAGTAATTCCCTGTGCAGAGGGAGTCGTGGAGGTTCTCCCGGAAAATAGGAGGGAGGGACCTGTTGGAAGTGGAGAAGGTAGCCTTCTCTCACGACTTGAAGCACCCAGGCATCTGAGGTGATGCTGGACCACCTGTGGGCGAAGTGAACCAGCCGGCCTCCGGTGCTGGGAGGAGCCAGCGGAGGGGGAGAGGCTATGCTTAAGGAGTCAAAAACCCCCACCCTGCTGAGCAGGGGCTGGTGGTGCAGGCTTGGGGGCTTGCTGCCTACGGGACCCGTTACCCCGTCCCTTGGCCTGCTGGCCCTGTTGGGGAGCTGCAGGGGCCTGATATTGGGGGTATTGTTTGTAGGCAGCCGCCTTTCTCGGGTAAAAGGACTTCTTTCCCGAGCCCTTCTTTTTCTGGGAAGGGGCGGAGGTCTTCCTAGAAAGCCTAGTCCTGGTGAGAGTCTCCGTCTCGATCTGTGCAGCCTTTTCAGCCATGGGCTTGCCAAAGAGGTTCTCGCCTCGGCAGGGGACATCGACCAACTTGTCCTGCACCCAGGGCTCAAGGTCAGACGACTGAAGCCAAGCCTGTCGGCGGGCACCGATGCCGGCTGCGGCCACTCGAGCCGATGCTTCAAAGCCATCATAGGCTGCTCGGGATATGAATTTTGAGCATTCCCGAATGCCAGAGGACAAGGCCAGGAACCTCCGCAAGGGTTCCTCGGACAAACCAGCGGAGAATCCGGCTAGCTCTTTAGCCAGGTCTCGGAGATACATGCCCATGTATAGCTGGTAGGTCTGGACCCGACAAGCAAGCATAGAGCCCTGGAAACACTTCTTACCCAGGCCATCCAGGTTACGGGCCTCCCTGCCAGGAGGCACCGAGGAGTGCATCTTCTGGCTCTTAAGACGATGCATGGCCGATTCCACTACCATGGAATGGTGTGGTAGCTGTGCTTTTTGGAAGCCAGGGCTCTTGCGGACTCGATAGATAGAATCGACCCGCTTGCTCAGGACCGGCGAGGAGGCCGGACTCTCCCACATGCGGAAGAGTAGTCGTTCCAGCATGGGAGGAACCGGTACAGTAAAGTGTTCCCTGGCGGGAGAGTCATACTGGAGGGCGTCGAGCTCTTCGGCTCGAGGCTCCTCCTCGGGATCCGCAGGGAAGGCCAAAGCCTTGGCCATATCCCTGACGAAGTCCGAGAACCGGGCATCCTCCGGGGGGGACTGCTTCCGAGGTTCGGACTCAGGTGAGTCCGAGGGGACACACCGAGTCCGAAAAGAATCAGGCGACTCTTCCTCTTCAGACTCCCAGACCGACTCCGACGAGGACTCGGTGGGATCGGCCCGGGCAGGGCGCGGCGCCTGCCGCCCCGACGCCGAGGGAGTCGGCGTCGGCGACCTCGGTCCCGAAGGGAGGCCGAGGGTGACCTCGACCGAGGATCGACTCGAGTTCGCATGGACTCGAGGATCGGCTCGGTCCCCGGGGTCGACTTAGACGTCGACGTCCCGGCGGTCGGGGCAGCGGCGCCAGCGAGGCCGGCGAGCAGTGCCCGCTGCTGGTCCATGAAGGCAGACAGTCTGCTCTCCAAGGCCGTCAACCTGAGTCCGAGCTCAGGTGACCCAGCAGTCCCCGACTCGGGCCCCGACGGCGTCGGGCCCGACGTCGGCAGTCTCGGAGGCGAGTCCAGGAGGACCACAGGACTTACCCGAGCAGGCAGCTCCGACTCCAGGCGAGGTCGCTTCGAGAGGTGCTCCTTCTCCAAGGACCCGGGACGGCTATCGGGGCTATGCGACCTGGCCCTCGCGGAGCCAGGAGCGTCCACCGACGCCGCCCTCGCGGGTTTCACCTTCCGACGATGGTCCCCGGAGGGAGAACCCCTATCGGAGGAACTCCGGCGACGGTCCGAGCTGGAACCTCTGGACGTGGAGGCCTCCGACGAGGTCCGGGTACGGCTGGGGTCAGCGAAGATCCTATCCCGCTGATGCCGCCGACTTCTCAACGCTTTGGAGGACATTTTGCCGCAGGGCCCACAGATCATTTCTTCATGATCCGGGCCCAGGCAGCGGAGGCAATTGTCGTGTGTGTCAGTTAGTGACATATTTCGGTCACACTGACCACACCGCTTGAAACCACTGGCAGCCATCGGGGGAAAAAGGGCCCCGGCGAGGACAAAGGACCGGGCTGCCAGGGAAAAACCGAAAACGAAACTGACTAAGTCAGAAAAACCGAAAAAGAAGAAGAAGAGGACTCGTGACCGGCGTCGCGAGTCCGGGCGGGAAAAAGACCGGCGTCGAACCGAAGGAAAAAAGAGTAAATTATGAGTAAATATCAACTTTTTCGCGGGGACACGACGGGTACGTCTGTAGGGCTCCGCGGAAAAAAGAAGACTGGCTAAGATGGCACCCTTGGGCGGGAAGGGGACCGCGCATGCGCGCTGCAATTCCCAAAGGCTTTCTTTGAAAGCTGGGGAAAATTGCTCCGCGAGGGCTCCGTCGGCGCCGACGTCACCCATATGTGAGGACTGACTTCCTGCTTGGTCCTGGAGAAAAAGATGCCCTGATTTCTCAGGTAGGCCGCAACCACTGCCAGGCACTTGGTAAAGACCCGGGGAGCGGAGGTCAGGCCAAAAGGCAGTACCCTGTACTGATAATGGTTTCCTCCCACAATGAACCTGAGGTACTTTCTGTGGTCTGGATGAATGAGGGATGTGAGTGTACACATCCTTTAGATCTAAGGAGCATAGCCAATCTCCCTGCTGGAGGTAGGGCAGAAGTGTTCCAAGAGTAAGCATCTTGAACTTTTCTTTCTCTAGGAACTTGTTGAGGTTCCTGAGGTCCAGAATGGGTCGAAGGCCACCGGTCTTTTTGGGTACCAGGAAATACCTGGAGTAGAATCCGTGACCTTGCAAGTGGGGAGGCACAGGCTCCACCGCCTTGTCCACCAACAGACCTTGGAGCTCTCGAAGGAGAAGGTCTGTGTGCAGGGGAGGCCTCAAGGGCTCCCCTGGGAAGTAAGGAGGAGGCAGTTGATGAAAATGCAGGGCATAGCCCTTTTGGACTATGTCCAGCACCCAACTGTCGGTGGTAATGAGAGGCCACTGGTGGGCAAAGAGTACAAGGCGACCGCCTGTGCAGGGTTGGGAAGGCAGGGACGGAGTGGCTACGCTCAAGGAGTCAAAAACCCCCACCCTGCTGAGTGGGAGCAGGGGCCTGAGGTTTGGGGGTCCTCTGCCTACGGGGCCCATTACCCTGGCCCTTGGCTTGCTGACCCTGGGGGGCAGCTTGGGCAGCCTGATACTGAGGGTACTGTTTGTAGGCAGTGCCCTTCCTCGGGTTGACGTCCCGGTGGTCGAGGCAGATGCACCAGAGAGGCTGGCCATCAGTGCCCGCTGCTGCTCCATGAAGGCAGACAGTCTGCACTCCAAGGCTGTCATCCTGAGACTCAGCTCGGGAGACGCAGCAGCCACCGACTCGGGCCCCAGCGGCGCCGGGCCCGACGTCGGCTCTCTGGGAGGAGAGTCCACGAGGATTACGGGGCTTATGTGTCCAGCAGACTCCGGCTCCACGCAAGGAACTTTGGCAGGCTTCTCTTGGTCCATGGGCCCGGGACGGCGGTCGGGGGCACTGTTCCCTCTAAGCTGTGCGCGTGTGCACACGCACACACCTCGCCGAGAGAGCGCACATGCTTTACAACAGAGCGCACAAAAATTACAGCTCTGATTCTGATAGAAAACAACACAGACATCTTAAAATTTAAAAGTTATGATTGTAATTACTAGAAATTTCCCGCTTCATTTAGTAATTGTCTATTTTCATTTAATTTGATTAAAATCAATGTGGTGTACATACTGTATTCTGACGTGCAGTCAAATTTTAAAGTATATAACTCCGAGTGTCGTTATGTGGCGCACAAAAATTTAACCTTCCTTCAAAAGCTGCACACAGCTGATATTTTATGCGCACACAGCCTACAGAAAATTAGAGGGAACATTGGTCGGGGGTCTTAGACCTGGCCCTCGAGGGACCAGGGACCTCTTCCGACGCCGCCCTCGCGAGCCGCTTCTTCCTCTTACGTTCCCGGTCAGGGGACCCCCTGTCCTAGGAGCTGCGACGGCGCTCGGGATCGGAATCCCGAGATGTTGAAGCCTTAGACGAGGTCCGGGCCCGGCCGGAGGCAGAGTCCGAGAAAAACCTTTCCTTTTGATGCTGTCGACTCTTTAGTGCCTTGGAAGACATCTTCCCACATGGCCCACACGACTTTGGGTCGTGGTCAGGGCCGAGGCACCGAAGGCAGCAGTCGTGTGTGTCGGTGAGAGACATAATTTTCTTACACTGATCACACTTTTTGAAACCACTGGAAGCCATCGGGGGAAAAATAGCCCCAGCGAGGTCAAAAGACTGGCCTTCCAGTGAAAAAGGAAAAAAGGGCGCGAACGCCAGCCACAAAGGGCAAAAACCAAAAAATGAAGAAAACGGGCTCGATATCGGTGTACCGAACCCGGCGGGAGAGGAACCGGCGTCGAACCGGAGAAAAAATAGCGAAAATCGCCGAAGAAAAAATCACTTTTATCCAGGAGAACAGGACACACGTCCGATGGACTTCTCGGAAAAAAAGAGACTGAGGTAAGATGGCACCTTTAGGCGGGAAGGGAACCGCGCATGCGTGCCAGCATTCCCAAAGGCTTTCTTGGAAAGCTGGGGAAATGCTCTGCTGCGGCTTCATCGGCGCCGATGACACCCATATGTGAGGACTGACTTCCTGCTTTGTCCTGGAGAAAGCAAGGCTGCATACCCTTATTTGGAAGCTTGAAGCTACTGCTAGGTGTCAAGGGGCATCATTTTGAACCTGGATATTGAGGAAGCAGGAGCATCCAGGGATTGCTCCTGCCCCCCTCCCCCCACCTAAAACCAGAGAGAGAGTCCACTAAGTTCCAGTGTTTTGGTGTCTTGTCCATAGGGAATATCTGGTCATGGGGATCTCTTGTGTGTATGTGTGTGTGGGGGGGTGTCATTTCATTTCATTTATTAAAACTTGATATACTGCCCTTAGTGGGGACATCAGAGTAGTGTACATAAAGCAGTTGGGAGCACTTGTTGGAGGATCCTGTTCACAATCAGCCCCTTTAAAAGATAGTAGGCCTGACTTTGTGCCCAATATCATTGAGATGCTGCAGTCAGGAATGTACGATGTTCCCAGTCGCAGCAATGCACAATGAAATCTGCAGTACTAAGGTATCACAGGCTAGAGACTTGCACAATAAGTTCCACTGTGGTAAAATGTGATACTTTACCACAGCCACTGTCCTTAGCTGTCATGAAGAGTAATAGAGAAACACGTAGCCTGATGGTGTATGGAAAACTTGTAAAAAGAGGAGTGAATGAAAAGAATATGATATGGAATGGATTAAAAATGGAAAAATCAAAAAGGGCTGAGATAATGTGCATGTGTGGAACAGAAAATAAGTTTGGAGCAGGTTATGCTTAGCAGCATGGTGAGAAAACAGTTACGATTCAAAACAAAAGGAAATCAAAGAATATGATATTGTGTACACTAAACAAGATGTAGACAAGCCTATTCAACTCCAGCTTATCTATTTAGTACTGGAGAAGTTAAAAATCAATACTTTTGTACATTCATCTTATATGTTCTTAACACCTCAAACAAGAAAGAGAACCTTCCCCATAGCTTCCACCGAAAATATCACTCTAAATTCAGCATCAGCAAAATAAAATATAAATATCAATTACGTGTAAAAATAAATATCTACATATGTAATGCACTTGGGGACTGGAAATGGTATTTGTCTGTTGTTGGAGTGCATGGTGCACGTGTGTACTCTGCCAGCGAAGGACAGACACATGGCAAATGCCGTCAAAAACTCTGCTGCAAGAACAGTGTGCTGTGTGGGCTGAGGGAAATGACAAGGCATATCACTGCCATACTATGGGAACCAATGCACCATGGGAGCAGGTGAGCCGAGGAAGAAAGAGAAGAGTAGGAGAAAAGACAGTGTCTTCCAAACGGGAGAAAGTAGTAAGAGAAACAGTATGTCTTGGGGACAGAAGGGAGAGAGTGCCTGAGAGGTGGAAAAGCAGAGAGAGAGAATAACTAGAGGGGAAGAGGGAAGGAAAAGACAGAAAGCAAGAAAGAGAGAATATGTGTAATTGGGAGCAAATGAAATGAAGGGAACAAGAAAGAGTGCTTTGGTGGGGCGAGGAGGGGAGAGAGAAAGAGAGACAGACAGACACTGGGAAGACAGAGTGTCTGGTTCAAGTTTGGTCAGAGAGGGTGATGTATTCTGGGGTCATGCCGAATGTTTTGCAGGTTTACACTAGCAATTAAATATTATCATCAGAAAAATAATATCAACAACCAACTACTTAAAATTCATTTGCTAAACATATAAAAGTGAATTCATAAACTTTTACTGTAAACAAATATAGGCCAGTTTTTTATGGAATAAAAATCTCTCCTTCACAAACTAAGAAGATATTGCAGTTTTTACCTGTCTGAAGTTGTTTCTCCTATCTGATACCTTCCTCCTGACTCATTTTTAATTGAGTCCTGCCGTACAAGCCCATGAGATCTGTTTTTATCTGAAGCTGGTGTAGATAAGTCCACTGAGGGTTCCTGGTATAAGAGGACTTGTTCCTGTAGTTTTGCTTTCTTTTCTTGAGGTGGCTCCTCATTCTGGAACCCTCTATGTGCCTCTTGATCAGGCTGTTGTGGTGTGTTTGATCCACTGTTGTAGAACCAGGCTCCTGATTTGGTGAGAATTTCTTGCTGTTTTCGGCACAAATTACATACCCACATTACCTGTGCATTGTTTTAAAAGAGAAGTATGTTAGCTTTTTCCAACAATAATAAGACAAAGTAATAGCAACTCTATTCTAGAATACATCTGCATCAATGGAACTATATAAAATATGTGCTATGGTATAACAGTGCATGAATTGGCTTATAGCAAAATAATGAATATATAAGAAATGTTCAGTGAAAAGTAGACTAAAATACAAAATCATTGATTAAACTTTGATCATGTAGGGCATTATGAAAAAAATTATAAAAGGAATTTCTGATTTTCTACTTTCACTGCCTTAGTCAAGGTCTACACTTTTCTACCATTATTACACCTTGAAATATCATAGTGAGAGCAATTTTCAGAACCATTTATCTGTGCAAAAAATGATTTACCTTGGTAAGGTGGCTTGGCTGAACATTTTCTTTCTCTGCCTGGCTAAAACTATGTGCAAGCTTCCATAATACATTTACTATTAGCCAAGTTCAAAAGAGATATTCTTGCAAGCATTTAAGTCATGGGAGGAAAACGGTACATGCATATGAGATACTCAACTGTAGTTGCATTATTTTGACCTTCCCATCCTCATTTAGCCACCTATACAAGCAGCCAGAGCCAGCCCCACCATTAGATGAACCAGGCAGTCACCTAGAGCATCATCTCTCTGGAGGGAGCTTGCTGCTGCCCCTCTCTGGGGCTGGCAGAGGTGGCAATGGCCCCCAAACTGCAATACAGCACTTACCCATCTCTGGGGCTGCATCATGGTGTTTCTTGCACAATCTTCTACTTCTGCTCCCCTCTGATGCAGACTTCTGGTTTATGCAAAATCGGAAATCAGCATCGGGGGAGGGGGGCAAAAGCAGTAGATTATGCACAAGAGAAACCACAACCCTGGAGATGGTGGGTAAGTGCTGTGTCGCAGCTCTGGGACCATTGCTGCCACTGTCGACCCCGGAGAGGGGTAGCAGTGGAAGGATAGAGTGCCCACCTAGGACGCCTTCATTCCTTGAATCGGTCCTCTATATAGCATGCTTAAAGTACATGGAAGCTTTTTGCCTGTGTACTTTGCACTTTATAATTTTCAAAGACATTAAGGTTTCCCTTTGAAAAATTGACTGCATTGTATGTGGGTTAATCAATAAAAAAAAATGCTGATTATCCAAAATTGCCACATTGGATATTGGATTTAATTACTCACCTTCCAGGGCTGGTGCAAGGATTTTGGGTGCCTTAGGTGAACCTTCAGCTTCATGCCCATCCACAGGGCCAACACTACCAATATGTGACCTAGGTGGTCACCTAGAGTGCTGGCTCTTTGGGGGTGCCCATCGCTACCACTGCTGCCCCTCTCCAGGACCAACAGCAGTAATGGCAAAGGAATTGTGACCCAGCGCTTACAAAAGCCTCCAGTGCTGCATTGCAGTTCCTGTCTGCTATCTTTGTTCGCTTCTGGACCTCCTCTGACACAGACTTAAATTGGAGGTCTGCTTTGAGGGTTGTTGAAGTGCCTGAATATAGCAGGCATGAAACATGACACAGTGACAGAGCCTTTGGTAAGTACTGCCTCACGGTTCCTTTGCCATTGCTGTTGTCGTTGGCCCTAGAGAGGGATGGCAGCGATGGCTGTGGGAGTGGGGGGGGAGGGGCGCAGCGAGCAGCAGGATTGAGTGGACCGCCTAGGGCTCCTCCAATATTTACACAGGCCCTGCCCACACCATCCCCAAAATTTTGATAATTAAACAATTACAATCATCCCAACATCAACCATTCCACAACAATCCTGTAAAAACGCATAATTGATCATCATACTTTTAAATATTAAATTCTGCTTTGTATGTCCATGCTTGCTCTCCCTACAGGTAAAAGTATTTTGCTGTTCATTTTTGAGTTAGTAAAACTGTCAGGACCTATTTTTTTTTGGCTTTGCCTGCTGCTGCTTTTTGCCGCCCCAAGTAACGGCATAGTCTTGCCTAATAACTGAGCCTGCCCTGCACCTTTCCTAATCAGAGATCAAGACAAGTTACAGATCAGGTGCAACAGGTATTTTCCTGCCTCAAAAGTCACACTAAGATGCCAATGTACCAATCTGTGTTTTGTACAAATTGAGTTTTGACTAATAAAGCATATAATAAACAACTGAAAACATAAAAAACACTAAGGGGTATGTTTACTAAACTGCGGTACCTTTACCTGCGTTAGGCTCCGCGGTAAAGGTACAGATGCCCATATAAAGGCATGGGCAGCGCATCGATACAGCAAGCTGTATCAGCTAACGCACATTACAAGGCGCCTTAGACTAAAGAGCCTTATAAGGAACCTTACAAGGCACATTACAAGGCGCCTTGTAAGGTGCCTTATAAGTAAGGTGCCTTATAAGGTGCCTTGTTAGGTGCCCTATAAAGGTGCCATATAAGGTGCCTTGTTAGGTACCTTATAAGGTGCCTCATAAGGCGCTTTGTAAGGCGCCCTATAGGGCTCCTTAAGCTAAGCACCGTATTAGGCACCCCTGGACAAGGCACTGTAGAAGGCACCCTGGGTTACGGAACCATAGGTTAAGGTGGCCTAACAAGGTTACGGTGTCCTAGGTCAGTGTGCCCTAAGGGCTGCAAGGTGCTTCAGGATGACATGCATGACCTGTGAGGCATAGAGACAGATGTAGCCCGAACACTAGATAGAGCACCGAGGAAAGGCAATGAACAGGTGAGTGAAGGAGGGAGAGCCGGGAGCTGCTGGACCTGCCATATCTGCGGGCATCCCATCTGGCTGCCAGTATTATTTATTTATTTATTTAACAATGATTTATATACCGCATCTTCCATAGTTCAGTTGCGGTTCACAATAAACAACAGTTAACAAATCGGAGTTTGTTTTACATAAAACATCATATTACCAAATAACAATAAGATAAACAACTAGTGTTAATACAGAACAGTATAGAACAGTGTAAACTATATACATTATGTACAAATACACATTATGTGGGGCTTACTGTTGACAAACATGGTGGGGCAACTGTACCACAGCACAGGGCGTTGGCAATGTAAAGTACTGCAAAGGCAGTGGGTGGCAGACTATGGTAATACGTGTCCTTCAGTGGAGGCAGAGGTGGCAGGATAGTTACAATGATGGGTGGACAGAGGAGTGGTGGTGCCATGCAGATCAGGCACAGGCGAGACAAGCACAAAGAGGTACAATGCAGGAAAGGGTAGCAGTGCAGGACATGAGGTGGGATTTAGATTAAATGATTAAACATCCTCTGTTGATTCCCACCTCCCACATAAATTACGCAGATAATATCCACTTGAGCTAACATATTTATTTATTTAGTAAAAACATATATATATATGATGTTGACTGTACATAGTTTTACCTGTTAATCCATGTTATATATTCCCATGTTCTATGTAAACTCAATGTTACTTGCATACATTGTTGTATATTTTGTTCAATGTACACCGCACTGATCTTAATAGCGCGGTATATAAGAAATGTTAAATAAATAAATAAATAAATGAAGACAGGATTAGAGGTATGGGAAAAATATGAAGAAAAACTGTGCTTGCCCCTCTTGCATTCAAGAAGAGGAACTATTCGATATGTCCCTTGGAATTTTACTGATATGGATAATATAGCTAGTGCCTGACCTCCTCTTAGTAGAGGGGGGGCTTCCTGGATTCAAATGTTTGAGCGGGTTACGGGCAGGGTATACTTTAGGGCTAGGGGATGTTAAAGCACTGTTAGCAAAACTCCTGGGAACTCATGCAACAAATCAAGTTTTTGCCAGAGTTAATTTACCCCAAGTCACTGTAGCAGAGACAAGATATGATGGGTCTGAGTTTAATGAGCACCGACCCAGAGTTTGGAATTCTATAAAAGAACTATACCCCACCCAAAAGAATTTAGGACCACTACTGAAAATGCATTTTAAGATAGGAGAAGATATTAGTGCATATATTGCCCGATTTCAAGATTTGTGGGAAACCCAGACTGGGATGGTTTATTCTGACCCAGGTTTCCTGCCCCTATTTTTCCAAACACTTAGCAATACTTTGCCTAAATCAGTTCAATCAAGACTTGACACGATTGTGGGGTTAGAAGATGAGTCTTTGGCAAGACAGCAGTCACATATACACCATTTTGTTAAATTAACTGAAGAAGAACAGGTAAAACCTGAGAAGGATATGAAAAGTTTGCAGACAAAATTAATGTCATTACAACTGAGAGAGTTGCAGGAGGATCTTGATAAAAGTAAGGTTAAAGAGAAGGACAAGGAAAAGGATGATGAGAAGGAAAAAGAAAGGGAAGGTTCAAATAAAACAGAAAAGCAGCATGAGGCAGAAAAGCAAAAACTTAGGGTCATTATAAAACAGAAAAATGAAATTAGAGATTTGGAACAGTATGACATTGAAGAAGACGACCCCTGGGAGAATTTTGGTTTATATGCTCAGGCTTGGAACCAGACAGGACCAAACAGTGGGGGTACTTGGAAAGAGGGATGGGCAGGACCACCTCAGTCACAGCATTTTCTATGAAGCGCCCTTAATTGCTGGAACTATGGCAGAAGGCGATATCTTCAGCGTGAATGCTGAAGCCCCCCAGCCGAGGATCAGCAAAACCACAAGGGCCACCCAATGCTTACCAGGGTCCTCAGAGCAGGTTTCCCCAGTGGCAACCTCCTCAAGAGGGACCACAATGACTCTCTATGGTGATGCAGGCCATGCTCAATGAGCGTGAGCCAATAATTGAAGTCCGTCTAAAAGGGTATAAAGTGCAGATGTTGTTGGATTACGGAGCCACAACATCGGTACTGAATTCCCTACCTCCAGGCGTAAACCTCTCTCAAACTGCTGTGACAACAGGGTTTAATGGAGACCCAATTACTACCAAAATGACAGTACCCATGGAGGTAGAACTCATGGGACAACATTTCTGTAAACCCCTATTGTATGCCCCACACTGTCCAGTTAATTTGATGGGACGGGATCTATTATCCGCCTTTGAGGTACAGATGACCTTTATCAGCACACCATCTGTTTTGCTCCTGCAGACAGAGAGTCAGCCAAATTTTGCTAAAATCCCACCTGAAGTTTGGGCTACCCCAGAAAACCCTTTTGGCCTAATAAGGTCTGCATCACCTGTCCGAATTACATTAAAAGAAAATTGTCAGGGTCCAAAGGTTGCCCAATGTCCTCTACAGCCAGAAGCTGTAGTAGGAGCAAGTGAGGAGATTGATATGTTATTGCAAAATGGTATTATAGAACCCAGCACGTCTCAATTTAATACACCTCTGTTTCCTATTCAAAAGCCCAATGGTAAGTGGAGAGTGGTTCATGATTTGAGAAGTCTTAATTCAGTGGTGGAGGCAAAGTTTCCTCTTGTGGCCAACCCAGCTACATTGTTACAGCAAAAAACCCCAAGGAAATATAGTACTGTCTTAGATTTGTCAAATGCATTTTTTGGGGTCCTAGTCCATCCCGACAGTAGGCCATTGCTGGCATTTCAATATAATGGACAACATTTTCAGTGGACTAGATTATCTTAGGGATACACAGATAGTCCCTCAATTTTCACTCGATGTTTAGACAAAGATCTAGCTCCTTTCAAACGCCAGTTGCCTAAATCAGTTTCACTTGTCCAGTATGTAAGAACATAAGAACATAAGATATGCCATACTGGGTCAGACCAAGGTCCATCAAGCCCAGTATTCTGTTTCCAACAGTGGCCAATCTAGGTCATATGTACCTAGCAGTTTCCCCAAGAGACACAAGTTCCACAATGCTTGTACTGGGTCAAGCATTGATATCTTCGGTCACTTCTTAATAATGGTTTATGGACCTTTCCACCAGGAACTTGTCCAAACCTTTTTTAAACCCAGCTACACTAACAGCCTTTACTACATCCTCCGGTAACAAATTCCAGAGTTTGATTACACGTTGAGTGAAAAAATATTTTCTTTTATTAGTCTTAGATGTAGATGATTTACTTTTAACAGCAGACACTGAGAAATTGTGTAAACAATATACCCGAGAACTGTTAGTGTTATTGGCTAAGGGTGGTTACAGAGTAAACAGGGAAAAGCTTCAGTACTGTAAATTGCAGGTGTCATTCCTCGGAATGACACTCAGTGAAAAGGAAAAGCTATTAGGACCCATATTTCAGGAAGCTGTGCTCCAGATCACTGAACCTCGCACTGTGAAAGAGTTACGGGCACTCTTGGGACTGTTAAACTATAGCCGCCTCTGGGTGCCAGGATATAGTGTGAGGACTCAGACATTCAGGAGACATTTGAAAGGGAACCCGAAAGGGTCCCAGCCTATAACTCTCAGTGAGGAAGAAAGGTTATGTTTGCAAACATTATTGAAGGATCTGAATGATTTGCCATCACTCTATTTACCTGATGACAGCCTCCCAGTGGATGTCTATGTGTTTCACAGCCCCACTGCCTGGGTAGCAGTTGCCATGCAGGGAGATGGTAAAGTAGTGGGGCATTTGTCAGGGTCTTTTTCTCTAGTAGAGCAAAGATTCACACATTGTGAGCAGGTATTAGTGGCTGCCAGTGCAGCAATTGAAAAATTGTATGGTTATATGACTCCCTTACATGTAAACTTATATACTGACCACACACTGCATGTGCTTTTAAAGTCCAGTATCATACATTTCTTACCTGCAAGGATAGGTAAGTGTGTGGCTGCGCTGCTATTCAGCCATATTAGACACCAATTGGTACCAAAGCAGAATCCTTTTAGGGATTTACAGGACCTCCTCCAGGTATCTACTATCACACACGACTGCCTGCAGCAAGTAGGAGAAGATGTCTGACCCATGTTAGGGATAGTGCCACATTCAGATGTGCTTCAAGAGGCTGAAAGTTGGTTCATAGATGGATCCCAGAGAGAAGGTAGAGCAGGTTTTGCTATCTGTACAGTAACCCCATAGGGAACAGTTACTTCCACAGCACAGTATAAGATGCATCTAGGATACAGTGCACAGAGTGCAGAAATTGCAGCACTAGCACAAGTCCTGAGAGAAAATGAAAATAAACATCTAGTAATTTACACCGATTCTCAGTTTGTAAGCAGCTCAGTACACATATATAGTATCATTTGGGCCAAGAGGGGATATTTGTCAGCTAAAGACCAGCCTCTCCAACAAGCTGAGATCCTAATTGAAGTTTTTGAAATGCTCAGAGAAAGAGCAAAGCAGGGCTATTTGACAGCATGTGAGTGGTTTGCAGCACATCAGGAAGTTAAGACACGGGAGCAGTATGGAAATTCGATAGCTGACAGCCTAGCACAAGAAACCACCTGTCCTGAAGTCCCCGAGACTATGGTAGTAACCTGTCAGCAGAGTAGCCAGCATGACTTTTGCAAACTTGAAGATTTACAGGAAAATGTGTTACAGAATGAATTACAGTGATGGGTGAATGTTGGATGTACTAAGAACCACAAAGTATGGATGCACCCTTCAGGGAAGATGTGTGTTTCCTCTGCTGCTTTGATAAATTTGTCAACTATGCTGCATTATGCAGACCACTGCAGTGTGACAGTCATTGTTTCTCATCTTGGGGATGGATTGTGGTGTCCTGATATGCGTAAGTTGGCTCAGGCAGTAGTTAGTGGCTGCCATACCTGTATCACTAGCACCCCCAATGCACGTCTTAAACCAAATGGGGGTGCAATACCAAGACCACAAGGACCTTTTATGCACTGGCACATTGATTCACTGATATGCAGGTGAAATGTCAGGGCAGACAATACCTATTGGTTCTGGTTTGTCCTTACTCACAATGGGTCGAAGCATTTCCATGTAAGAAAGAGACCGCTGCTGAAGTCCTAAAAGTATTAATGGAACATATAATTCCCCGGTATGGGATCCCTGCCCAAATCTTATCAGATAATGGGTCCCATTTTAAAAATCAATTAGTCAAAGAATTTTCTGAAAAATTGCCCATTAGATGGCGCTATGTTGCTGTCTATTCTCCAACCTCAAATGGCCTTGTAGAAAGGTGCAATGGTCTTATTAAAACACAGTTAAGAAAGCTAATGATTGGGAGTGACCAGACCTGGCTGCAAGCATTACCTCTTTGCCTGTATCTGTTGAGAAATAATCCTATCAAGCGGTTAGGTCTAACTCCTCATGAAATCATAACTGGAAGAAGGAGCATGTGCCCAGTTATGAATTCAGGTACCGAATGTCTGCCCGACTTGTTTTCTGCTTATCTTACAGGACTTCAGACCAGTGTATCCTTGATTCAACAGAAGTTGGCGTCCCGCATACCACCAACAGCGTTAGTCCCATATGTTTTTGAATAGTGTGATCTTGTCTACCGCCGGATCCAAGTGAGGGACAAGTGGTACCATCCTATCTACTCTGGACCACATACTGTTACAGCTGTAACTCCCACCGCTGTTCAGCTTGATAACAGCACTTTGTGGATACACAGCAAAGATATTTTTCCAGCCCCTACCACCAGTAGTGTTCAACAAACTGTGGATACAGAACAGTGATATCATTCGTGACAGACACTTCTCCGAGAGATCTGGAAAAAGAGAAGCTCCACTTGGACCCACTATAAAGACATTTACCTAGTGCCTGTTTAAGATATTAGTATAATTGATTCCAAAATTTAATTCCCTCATCTTCCTCACCTAACTCAAATGTAATGCTAACTAGGGCATGATCTGTCGAAGTTATCATGCTTTGCTCTGCCTCCTGTGACCTTGATAACCTCTTCCCACTTCCCCAAATCATGTCCAGTCTACTATACATTCCATGTACTGTGATAAGGAAGCTTATCATAGCTCAGGAAGGAGCTATAGAAAAGGTGAAGTGACTCTGAACAAGCAACCTGTCAGTTTTGGTAGAAATAAGAAAACAGAATTTTTCCATAAAAGACTACCAGTCCCAGAATGCACCAGGTTTCCAACAGCCATTAGAGGAGCTGAAGTGTGGAAACGTGTGTTCAATCAGGAGGGCTATGAGGTAATCCCCAAGCACTCATCTCAAAGGGCAGGGCCTGATTCAGCACAACTGCGCTGTGCTAAGGTGGAGCACTCATCTAAGCAGAATAAAGGTAGAGTTTATTCTACAGAGAATCATCCTCATCTTGAGCTTGGATATCTTCATGATCTTGGACAGCTTCATCATCGGGAGGATCATCAGAAACAGAAGCCAGAGCGGACGGACAGAGAGGGCAAGAAAACCTTTGGAAGAAAGAAGAGAAAAGCATTTGGGAGGTCTAAAGGAGTCCAGAGCAGTACGTATACTGGGAGACATTCAAAAGGCCAGCATACACCATTGGACTGGGGAAAACCAGAGGAGTGGTGCTGCAGAGCTAGGAATCTCCAGACGGTACCTGTGAGGGAGACGGCTGCACTTGGAAGGGACCCTAAGACCCGTGCCAGAAGGTATGTGAAGAGAGACCCAGTGTCCAGGGATCTGGATTGGAAGGCTGGACATAAGAACTGGACTACATACTGGCCAGGCTATTTAGAGAGGAACTCTAACAGCAATGGAAGCTCAGGTATGAACACTGATCTATGCCCTAGCTATACCTTTCAAAGACAGCAGGGAAACAAGTATTCTCCTGAGAATGCTCCATTGAGAAATTCCTCTGTGCCAATCCATGATATTGAATCCATGATTGTTGAAGAAGGGGGAGGGGTTGTAGATACAGGCTGTGAATACATGGATTGCTCTCTGTCTAAACTCCTTTGGTAATTTACTGTTACAAAGTACAACAACCATCACAAAGAAATACAAACTTGTTCTTTAATCTACTCAGAAAAGCTCCTGAATAGGATTTGAGCCAAGCAGTAGAAAGTAAGCCAGCTAAGGGGTTTCAGCTGGATAACTGCTAGCAATTGAGCCTTACCTAATTGCTTGTGAGCTCTGAGGAAATCACTTCTGAGTCTATGTGTGAAGATATAAGAAGTTAACCTGAAAAGAACAGTTTTTCCCTACTTTGTGGGTTTTGTTTGTTGATTAAAGCACTGCTAAGAAAATATTAGCTAAAGCCTACAGAAAAGACCAGTTTGTTACCAACCAGGTCTTTATTCTTTTGCTTTGATTGCCTGACAAGTTCAGCTGTTGTTTTCCTGATTTTGTTTTTCTAAGTTTAACACTGAAAGCAAGTATCCTGTTTTATGTGCTACCAAGCATATCTGTGTTGGGAGAAATAACCCCATAAATAAATATCTTATTGGCTTTACACTCAAGCACAACTAACTATTGTGAGCGGCTGTGTCTGGTGTGAATGGACTGCATTTCCCACAATCCCTTGCAAATCATATTGATATATGCCTTTGCCAAGACTGTGAACATTCTCACCCAGGCACCCGTCTGACAGTACGTGCGAATAGAATATGTACTTGTGCTCTCCTGGGTGTCTGCTTCTCCAAATATCTACCAACCCTAATCTCTCAGTTTCTTCAAACTCTGCCTGTTCCCTTGACCCCCACTTGTCTGCCCTCCACTATTGTCTAGTCTTGGATTATTAGTTAAGTTAAAATCTCCTCCCAAGATTATAGAGGTATCTCCCAATTCTTCCAATTCTTTTAATATTTTCCCATAGGATTCCCCTTGACGTTCATTAGGACCATATAATCTTTTCACCCAAACCTCCTCCTCTGATATTTGTAGGCGGACCTCTACCCACCTCCCTTCTTTGCCTCTGCGCTCTTCTTCTACTGATTGGCAGTTTGCTCCACTTATCGGAATCCCCACCCATCCTTTGAGGGGGATTTGCTCTTTGTTCTGCTAATACATGCCCTTCAACATTAACATGTCCAACTTTGATCCCATCACCGCTTGATTCAAAGAAATAGCTGCATGACTCAAAAACCACGGATTGTACATAAATTACAAAAAATCTGACGTCCTGATAATTACCAGAAATCTAAAATACAGCCTGCCACAAACTATAACCATCAATGACATTATCCTTGAAGTCAAAGAAGAGGTAAGATACTTGGGTGTAACACTGGACAGACATCTATCATTCAAATCCTATATTAAAAACATGGTAAGGACCATATTTAACAAGATTAGACTCCTACAACACTACGACTTCAGAACCATAATGCAAGCTTTGAGAACTCCATACACTGACTATTGCAAAAGTCTTCTGTATGGCCTTCCGAAAACTAACGTACATCCAATTGCAATGGCCCAACATACGGCCACTCGAATTGTCCACAATTCCTGCCGTATGGACCGTATTACCCCAATTCTGCTCGACTTGCTTTGGCTTCCTTTCCAAAGCCGTATAAAATATAAACTTTTATTAACCACATTCAAAATCATTAGAAATTTGGAACCCCCTACTCTATCCCAAATGATCAAAGCTTCACCCAATGACCGGCTCAGACGAGGTCAAACCAGCAACATGCTCACTACCCCAACTGACTTTCACAGAACTAAACAAAATACCAGCAACAGGGCATTTGAATATGTCTCACTGTTGCTCTGGAACTTGCTACCTGAAGCACTCTGAAAAATCACTGACCTTACCTTGTTCTGGTCTCACCTCAAAACGTATCTATTTATTGATCACTTTGGTTATGGTGATCACCCCCCATAAATTTCCCCCCACCATCACATTCGGTTCTTGACTAACAGCCATCTACCCAACTGACTAAAATCCCAACATGCACCTTACATGTCCTCACTACCTATCCTCGAACACTGACAGCAACCCTTGTCACCCCCAACCCCTTACCCCTGCCCCTCCTACCAACTAAAATGTAAATAAGTTATTTATTCTGAATCTTGTAAATTAACTGATTCTTGTTGAGCACCTGTTACACTGTTATCATGTTTTAATGTACCTGTTGTTCCAAATGTAAACCACTATGATTACCTGAAATAGCAGTATATAAAACTCACAAATAAATAAATTAATTAATTAAATACTGCTGTCAGGTAGCACTTTGGAGTTAACATGCATTCTTGCCCTACCCGGAGATGTGTCTCCTGTACACAAAGGATGTCTGCACTTAAGCATCTGCCTTCTTTTCTAATAGTTGTCTTTTATGCCAAGTGTGCAATCCCTTAGCATTTATCGTGACTATCATTAGTTTCTTCTTTTTCTTGTTCTTATTTATGGCAATGTTCACTCCTTTTCCTCCTATCCTCCTTCCTTCCCCTTCAGTTACTCTCCCTCCTCCCTCCCTCTTGTTCCTCCTACCCTCCTCCTGTCCCCCTCCTTCTTTCTCTCCTTACTCCTTCCCTTCCGTGCTTCCCCCTTCCCCCCTCCTTCTCCCCCTCTCCACCCTAATCCCCCCCTTCCCCTACCACCTCCATGTCTAGAGGCATTATCTGGAGCAGTGCATCCCTTGCTTCCCCTGCCTTCCTGTCTCTCTTTCTCTTCTTCCCCCCCTCCCCACCGTTTTCTTCCCCACCTTCCCCTATTTACTCCTTTCCTATGTGGTCTATACCCCCTTTGATAGATTCCCCTACCTACCTACCCTCCCCCCTTACTTCCTTTGCACTCTTGCTCTCTCCCTTATGTGTATCCTACCCCTCCCTCACCCTTCTTGCATTTTATTCTTTTTGCATTTATTACCTTCCTTCCTTCCCCCGTTAATGTGAATGCACATAAACCATTATTCAAGCATTTCATACATTTCAACCCAAGATGTCAAACATTTCAAACCTTTCAGTAACAGCTCTATTTCCTTTTTGCTCCTTTTTTCCCTTCTCTTTCTCCTCCATTCTTCCATCTCACTTTATTATTATTCATAGTCTTTTTGATATTTTAGTGTCTCTCATCTTTTAGGTCCATCCTTGAAGTCTTTGCTTTTTCCCTCTTTTTGTTCTTGCTGCATTCCTCTAGTTTTACTTATTTCATGTAGCTGTTCTTTTTGCTGTTTTTGTCCCGTCACCTCTATTCCTTGCTCATTTAAGGCTCTCTATTGACTCACCCCTGCTTCTCGGAGTGCTACCTTGGCCTCCTCAATCGACTGCACCCGCCATGCTTTCCCATTTTGGGTAAATGATGGTCCAAAGGGATGCAGCCATCTGTATTTAATTTCCGTTCTTCTTAGGGCTTGTGTTGCTGATTGCATAGCCCTTCTGTGCTGTAGGGTCCCTGCGGATAGATCCTCGTATATATTCACCGAGTAGCCCTGCCAATTAAAGGTCCCCGGGCTTCTCATTTTAGTCATGATGCATTCCTTCATTTTATACCTTGTCAGGCAGATAATAATGTCTCTCGGTCTATTCACTTTTGGTGCTCCTAGTGCTCTATGCGCTCTGTCTATTAATATGTCCTTGGGGGTTATTGCTTCCCCCCCCCCCATTTCTTGAGCACTTCAGAGCATGCTGAGGCCGCCACATTTGCACTGTCCTGAAATTCTTCATCCTCTGGTATTCCCCAAATCTGTTCCTTCGAGAGCGGTTTTCCAAGTCTTCCAGCTTATACTAAATTTTGTCTTGCCATTTTTGAGTTTTGGATATCCACTGTTGTGCTTCTTCTTGGTGTTGTTCTATCTCTTGTAAGTGGTTCTCATGGTCTCCCGCTTTATGTGTTAGATCCGCTATGTCCTCTTTTATGTTGCCAATGAGTTCGCTCAATTCTGTTTTTACCTCTTGGACATCTGCTGCATTTGACTCTGTCATCCACTCACTCCTAATATTTATTTATTTTTATTTATTTACATTCTCTTATATACCGCGCTATTCTGCATCAGTGCGGTTTACATTGAACAAACTGAAATTACATTGAACAGGGCATTATAACTTGGAGATAACTATTTTACAGGGAACATGGGCTGTGGAGGGTTAAGTGGCTTGCCCAAGACCACAAGGAGCACCTGTGGGACTAGAAACCCCAGTCCTTCCGGCCCAAGGTTGCTGTCCTCTAGTGGGATTTGAACCCCCGACCTTCCGGCCTGAAGTACCTTGCCCCAGCCACTAGGCCACTCCTCCACTCCAATATAAAGATTGAGACAAATAGGTCTAAGTAATACAGGACTTAAATGGTTTATATCCTATCTCTCGGAAAGATCTCAATAGGTCAATATAGGACACATATTCTCAAACACTTTCAAACCACAGGCCTTCCTCAAGGATCTGCTCTCTCAGCACTCCTATTTAATATATATATATATATATATATATATACAATCAGTTTAAAAAATCATAAACAAATTCAAAATTGATTATGCCATCTATGCAGATGACATAATGTTGTTAATGCCCTTCAACATAACCACACCCTATTTTAACTCAATCACATCCTGCTTCAAGGAGATTACAACCTGACTTAAAAATTCTGGTTTGAATATCAACTACAAAAACCCCGAGGTTTTAATAATCTCCAGGAACCAAACCTACACCCACCACAAACCATATCAATTGATGATATTGAACTTGAAGTAAAGGAGGAGGTAAAATACTTAGGGGTAACATTAGACAAATACCTTTCTTTCCAGACCCATATCAAAAATATTGCAAAAACGATATTTAATAGGATCTGACTATGCAACACTTAAAACCACTACTGCAGTCCTCTGACTTTAGAACTACAATGCAAGCATTGATAATACCACATATAGACTATTGTAATGGTCTACTTCATGGACTACCTAAAATATCCCTGCACCCTCTCATAATGGCACAACATACAGCAGCCCGAATCCTCCACAACTCGTGTCAGATTGATCACATAACACCAGTCTTACATGATTTACATTGGTTACCCATTCAAAGCCGCATAAAATACAAGTTATTGATTACGACTTTCAAAATCATTAGAAAGGTTGCTCCTTCAGCCCTATCGCAATTAATCAAAGTGGTTACCCAATGAATGCTAAAGAAGAGGGCAAATGAGCAATACCCTCACTACCCCATCAGAATACCATAAAACTAAACAATGCACTAGCAACAGACAATTTGAATATATTTCTCCAATGCTCTGTAACATGTTGCCAGCTACCCTCCAAAGCATTACTGACCTATCCTCCTTCCGTTCACATCTCAAAACATACCTCTTCATTGAACATTTTGGCCAGAATGAAACTATAACCTATTCAGACCCTACTTAAATAACCACCCCCTTCTCTAACCAACCTCCCTTACCTTTTAATATAGCTATCACCCCCTCTTTATCTCCCTTTGACCTTACCCTAAATTTTGACTGACATCTTCACTCATTAGAATTGTAATAAGTTTTATGCCTAATATTATATAAATGTTGATTACCTTTTAGCATCAGTTATATTGTTAAAATGTTTAATGTACCTGTTAAAACTGTAAACCGCTTTGATTACCTGATACGGCGGTATATAAAACACACAAATATATAAATAAATGAATCTCCATGAACCACTCTCATAGTTTTGGTTTTGTTATTCCTTGAATGATTTCTCTTCCCAGATCCTGAATGTTCATTTGTGCCTGTGTCTCAGTATGTTCTGTATTTTAAGTCTGCCTTGGGTTTGGCTATGAGCTGACTGGCTGTGTGCTGATCGGCTCCGGATCCCATATCCCACTATCTCCCTCAATCTTCTAATTTATCCCAACTGAATGCCCTCTATCCCCCCAAGGGGTAACAGGGAGAGTGGACAGCGCACCCCGGTGCCTTCTCTGACCGGTGGGGTGCCTCCGATGGCCGCGAAATCATCCCGAAAGACACGTGCTCCGGATCCCAAGATGGCAGAGGGAGCGCCTCGGAGCCCGGGATCGGAGGGGGATCCGGGCATGGTAGACGAGGTGAGCGCGGCAGTGGCACGGGCCTTGGATGGTCGGTTCCGGGAGTTGGGAGCCCAGATACAATCGGTGGCCCAAAGTATCACGGATTTTACAGACCGTATGGAGCACGCTGAGACCCGGATCTCAGGCTTGGAGGACGAACACCACTCTCTTGAGGCCCGTGTGCAAGCTTTAGAAACAACGGTGAAGCTGCAGGGTGAAAAAATAGACGACATGGAAAACCGGGGCCGCCGGAAGAATCTCCGGTTCATAGGCGTCCCTGAGAACATCGCGGATGGCGCTCTACCGGCGTACCTGCAGGACTGGATATCCAAGACCTTACCTGAAGCTGTGGAGTCCACTATTGCATTGGAGAGAGTGCACCGGTTGGGCCCCAGGCGGGAGCAGGCCCGGCGGCCACATGCCGTCATCGCACGCTTCCTGGACTATCGCCAAAAAGAGCTGGTTCTGAGGGCGGCCCGAGGACATCGGAGGAGGTCCGGGGACGCGGAATCTCTGCTGGTATTCCAGGACTACTCTACGTTGGTTAGCCAGCAGCGCAAGGCCTTTTCACCTGTCTGTGCGCAGTTGGGGGGCCGGGGCCTGCGTTTCTCCCTCTTGTACCCCGCCAGACTACGGGTGGAACACCAGGGACAGGCACATCTCTGGAACACCCCTGAGGAAGCTGGAGCCTTTCTTGCCCGCCTTGCCGAGACGTCAGTGACAGATACCTGAGGTTGGATGTGACTCTGGAAGTGAATAGCGGCGGTTGCCGACGTGAGTCATCTCTCTGGGGTCTTATCCGCGAGGACTGCCTGAATTGCGACGATTACTTTGGGTCTGGGCCTGCTGGGGTGCTTATGCGCGAACTGCTCTGCTACCCTGATGACCCGCCAAATTGTAAAATTGGCCGAGTGCTGGTACTGGGGATTTTCTATTCCATATTGTTATTTTTTATTCTACAGTGTTATTCTCCCCCTTTACGTTCCCCTTCAATTCTTTTTTTTTTTCTTTCTTTTCTTCTTTTTCTCTCTTCTTTCCCTTTCTCCCTTCTTTATTTATTTATCTTTATTCTCCTTCTTCTTTATTTTTTTCACAATCATTGGATTTAATTATTTATCGTTTTCAGTACTATTTCTCTTTCTACCACCGTTTTTTTTACTCTTATGTTTATGCTTCTGTTTTTTTTTTATATAGCCAATTTTATATTAATTCATGTTATTGTTCACTCCTTTCATGTTATTGCCCCTTGGTGTGACTGTCCGCCTCCCCTGTAACCTGGGGTATTGTCTACATGTTGATTGTGCACTATGTTATATGCTTCTTATTGTTGGGTCTTGCACATGGCAGGGTGATGGGTACACACCTGGGGTGGAGAGGGGGGTTGGGGAATGGTGCTGGCTCTCATGCTGGGCTTCCATTTTTCTTGGGAGCTTCCTTTCTCTTTGCTACGTGCCCGGATCGCCGGGATGTTGTGCTCAGTACTATCCGAGATTCCTCATTGGCACTCTTCCCGCGCCTTCCGTGGTGAGTGTCGGCACCGGAGGGTCGGGAGGTGGGATGTGGGTTCCTCAGGCTTTCGCTACTGGGTCTTGCAATGTGGGTATTGAGTTTGAGGGGCAGGGGCTCTTTACTCCTCGGTTTCGAGCCTCTGGGTTACACGGGGGGGAGCGAACTCCCGGGGTCCTCGTTTAGGGCCTGGTTTGGATCCCTTCCTACTGTTGGGGCCTTTAGGAGACCCTTCCTTGGCTTGTTGCCCCTCCCGAGACCAGCTGGAAGGAGAATCTGGGGCGTGGATTAGAGCGGGAGGTACTGGGAGTGTGTCCTTTTTTCTGACCACCTCTGCCTCCGGTGAGGGTTACTCCCCGGGGGGGGGGGGGGGGAGAAGGGGGCGCTTCGGGCTTTCGGGGGGGTGGGTGGGGATATTGTACTTGATTAGGGGCCAGGGTTGGGCATGTGGACTGAATGTGTTGCGCATGTGGGGGAGGTTGGGGGGTATGGGTCCATTGCCAACAGGAGGGGTCCGACCAGGATCAGACTGGCCGGGCACGGTAGGGGAGGATGGATGAGAGGGGAGAATGGGGGTAGGGGTCATGGGGGGGACTTAAAGGGGGAGAATGGTTTGAATGTCTGGGGGGAATGGGGCTGGTTAGGGGAGGGGGGGTTGCTGTGTCGTTTTTCGGGGAGTAAGGGGATGTTCGGATTGGGGGGGGGCGGGGATGACTGAGGCAGGATATGAGATGGATATTGGTCCGAGGCATGGGGCGTGCAGCTGTGGTGAATGCGGCCAGGAGTGTAGGTCTGGATGGGTGAAAGTTGTGGAAGGGGGGATCCCAGGCTGGGGGGACTCTCACCTCCGTCAAGGGTTGATTGTCCACCTTGGGAGCTGCTTTACTGACAAGAATAATGGCTAGTGGTTTGAAGATTGCTTCCTGGAATGTTTGTGGTATCGGCTCCCCAATCAAGCGATACAAATTAATGCAACAACTTAAAAGAAGAAAGATTGAAGTCGCTATGTTGCAGGAGACCCACCAGACGGCGGTTGAGCATGCGAAATTGGGCTCACGCTATAGAGCTCGGGTGTACGGCGCCCCAGCTGTAGGAAAGAAGCGGGGGGTGGTCATTTTAATAGCCCAGTCGGTGGGGTGGGTCGAGGAGTCGGTTGACATTGACCCGGAGGGTCGGTACGTCCTGGTGCGGGGAATGCTTGAGGGCACCAAGGTTGTTCTGGGCTCTGTATATGCACCCAATGTTTATGAGATTGTTTTTTATCAAACTTTGGAACGTTTGGTGGCGGGGGCTGTTGGTTACCAGGTGATCCTGGGTGGGGACTTCAATACTGCCTTGAATGACAGTGTGGACAGGTCTCAGCAGGCTGGACGTAGGGATCGTAGGAGTCAGCGGCGACTGTTGGGGATCTGTGAGGCACACCACCTCTTAGACATTTGGCGAGTGTTACACCCAGGAGATAGGGAGTATACTCATTTGTCTCGAGCCCACAACACTTGGTCCCGCATTGATTATTTTTTGGTTTCGGAATCCCTGTTTAACCGAGTGGTGGCTACAGCGGTGGGCCCTCCTCTTATTTCTGATCACGCAATGGTTACCCTGGACTTACGAAACCGCGTACCTCCTGGACATCACTTTTGGCGCTACCCTTTGGAACTTAGTGGGGATGCTGCGTTTGTGGGATATCTTAAAGATCGGTGGAGGGATTATGAAGCAATCAACGATACTCCAGAGACATCTCCGGCCCTCCTCTGGGAAGCGGGTAAGGCGGTCATGCGGGGGGAGATTATTAGCTATTATAGCTCCATGCGGAAGCGCCGCAATCACAGAATTCTCTTGCTGGAGCGCGAGCTAGGCAGAGCGCGGAGGCGGCTGGCGGCGGATAGAACGGCTACTCATGGTCGCCAACTGCGAGAAACTCAGCGAGAGTTGGAAATGCTCCTACACCAAAGGGCTCAAAAATCTATGATGTACTACCGATTTCAATTATACCAGCACGGCAATCGGGCGGGACGGTTACTTTCCGCTTTGGTGCGGCCGGTCGGGGGGGCCCGACACATCGAGGCGATTCGTCGCCCGGATGGGTCTATATGTAAAGATACCGCAGAGATCCAAAGGGTCTTTTCCGAATATTACCGGCAACTTTATGCTCGGGATGGAGGGGACGCGGAGGTGGGCCGGGCTTTCCTGGCGAGCTGTACGTTATCAAAGCTGACTGCTGACCAGGTGCAGATCTTGAATAAACCTATCTCATTGAATGAAGTCTTAGATGGGATTCGGAATTTGAAAAATGGCCGAGCTCCCGGATTGGACGGCCTGCGGGGGGAGTTTTACAAGTCCCTGGGGGAGGCGGTGGCGGCCCCTCTTGCGGGTTACTTTGAGGACTTGGTTGGCCGGGGCGCCTTCCCCTATGAGGCGAATAAGGCGTTGGTTATAGTTCTTCCAAAGCCGGGGAGAGACCCGTTGCTACCGGGCTCATACAGACCCATCTCTCTCCTTAATGTTGACATTAAGATCCTAGCTAAGATCATGGCAGACAGATTAGCACCCATCTTGCCTGACTTGATCCACAAGGACCAGGTGGGATTTGTGCGGGGCCGCCACACAGCTTACAGCCTGCTGCGTCTCCTACTCTCTATGTGCATGGGACGGGCGGCTAAGCTGAGGTCTATGCTCATCAGTTTCGATGCTGAGAAAGCATTTGATAGAGTTAACTGGGATTTCATGTACCAAGTGTTGGACACTATGGGATTTATGGGCTTTTATGTCAAAGTGGTGCAGCTTCTGTATGCAGACCCGATAGGAGCCATCATGGTTAATGGCGCCATGTCCACTGCCTTTCCCATCCAGAAAGGGACTCGACAGGGATGCCCCCTGTCTCCCCTTTTATTCATCTTAACCTTGGAACCTTTATTGCAGCGGCTTCGGGCTCACCCTCACGTCCAAGGGGTACAAGTGGGGGGTTTTGAATTTCGCGCCGCCGCTTTCGCGGATGATCTTCTTGTGCACCTGGTGGACCCTCAGACGGGCCTCCCACACCTTTTACAGCTCTTTGGCGAATATGGGGTGCCCTCCGGATTTCGCTTGAATTTGGACAAATCGGTAGCGATGTACCTAGGCCCGGGCGGCTCGACGGACTGGCAGGGGGACTTCCCTCTAAAGTGGGAAACTAGCCATTTTAAATACCTGGGGGTGATGATCCCGGCCGTTTTGGATGATTTATACCGACTGAATGTTGACAAGGTGCTGGCAGTAGTGGCCGCCAGTGTTGATAAATGGCGGGATCTCCCGCTGTCTCTTGGAGGCCGAGTTGCCCTCTATAAGATGACACTGTTTCCCAAGATCTTATATTTGCTACAGACCTTGCCGTTGCTGTTGCTGCGGTCGGATCGGAAGAAATTGGAGAGCTTGGTGAACCGTTTGCTGTGGCGGGGGCGACGGCCTCGGGTACGGGCGGAAATTCTGTGCCAGCCTTGGTCCTTGGGAGGAATGGGGCTACCTGATGTACGTAAATATAATATGGCCTGCCTATTGCGGTACGCCCGAGACTGGTTGTGGGACCTGGAGGAGTACACCCCTTTGGGGATGCTACGGGCTGCGGTGCAGCCTTTTCACCCGCGCTATCTTCTGCATACCCGGAAGCCCCTCGGACTGGCCCGCATGCTTCGTGTTTCTCTTGTAGATCCGATCCGGACGGGGTGGCGCTCTTTTTGTAGCGGTCGCAAGCTCTCCGCCTGTCACTCGCCTTATCTCCCCATTCGGGGGAACGGTGATTTCTCGCCCGGGCTGGAGGGAGGCTCGTTTGCACGTTGGACGAAGCTGGGGATTGTTAATTTAGAGCATGTGATCTCGCCTGAGGGATCTCTGCTGACCTTCCCTGAGCTGTGTCGACATTACTCTCTTGACAGGCGGGATGCGTTTCGTTATGTGCAGCTTCGGAGTTATGTTCGCACATTACCCCTGGTGGCACTAGGGGGGGAGGTAAGCTCTCAGATCGAGGTGTTATTATTGGGGGGGGAGCAAGGTACGCGGGTGGCCTGGTTGCATAAGGTACTATGGGAATCAGCCTTGCCTATAGCTATGAATGAACTTGCAGTGGCGTGGACTCGGGAGTTGGAGGGCCGGGTGACGAGTGCGGAGTTGCTGACAGGTTTGTCTGCTATTCCCAAACTCTCTGTTATGGTGTCTTTTCGGGACATGCAGTATAGGCTGGTGCGTCGGCTCTACTACGCCCCACTGCGGGCGTGGCGAGCGGGGATCGCTAGGACTCATAGTTGCCCCCGCTGTGGTGCAGAAAGGGCGACCTTGGGGCACATGCTGTGGGCATGTACCCGTGTACAAACTTTTTGACAGAAAGTGCAGGCTTATTTAACTGGGTGTGTGGGCCGCCGGATCTCCCTCACGGCTCTGAATGTTGTTTTGGATGTGTGGGAGAGTGAATGTGAAGAGCAGTTGGGGCGCGTGGTTTGGTTGTGGCTGCGCTTGGTGCTGGTGGTTGCGAGGATGACTATTTTGCTCCGATGGATGTATGCCAGGGGCCCGACGTACGGCCTCTGGAGGGGGCGATTGCATGAGGTGTTGTTAATGGAAAGACTCCGGGCCAAGGGCCATCCAGCACGGTGGCAGAGGTTTCTGATTGCGTGGGGGCCCCATTTGCATTCCTTACCCCGTCACACTCGTAACCGGATTCTCGGTGACCACTGACAGACCCACCTCGGGAGGGTGGTCGGCTATCTGGTACGGTGTGCCTGTCTCAGTCGTAGGGGGGGGGATAGGGGGGGGATAGGATAGGGAAGGGAGGGACTACATGGGGGGGGAGGGGGGGTACGGAAGGGGGTGGGGGGAGGGGGGGATGGGGGGTTAGCTTCTGTTTTGCCTACCTCTCCCTACCTTCTCGGAGTTACAGGTGAGGCTCGGGAGAAGAGTACACCCCGAGCCTCCCTGAGGGGACGGAGTGAAGTGTGGGAGCGTTTACACTTATGTATGAAGGGGGGGGGGAGTACGACTATTACAGTTGTTAATCTGGATTTTTCTGTTGGGCTGTATTAGGGGATCTGGGAGGGGGGGCACCTAGGGGGTGGGGTTGTAAAATGTAAAATGTAACGAGGTTGTTTTGTTATGGTCTGTTTCTAGCCTGTTTCATTTTGGTGTGCATTGTATTTCACCCCTGTTGGGGCTGGTGTTGTTTTTTTTTCAATAAACAAATTTGACCTAAGTCTGCCTTGTGCTGCTTTCCATCATAATCATTTCACTACTGCTCACGCTCGGCCCCACATATGCGTACTCTCTTAAGTCCTTTTTGGCCTGGTTTCCCAGAATTATATTGCTGCGTTTTTTTGTTTTGTTTTGTTTTTTCTTTTTTGTATGGATCTAACTGCTTGATTTAGCTTTGTGTCTGTAGCTCATATTTTAAATCAGCACTGCATAGAGTTGTTCCTTTTTTTACTTTCATGTGCTTTTCAGCTGCCTTCTCCCCCCTACTCCGCTGTTTCTGCCTGTTCCTGTGCCGTGTTTTATGTTGCATACCTTATTTCTGAACTTCCACTTATTCTTTTTCTCTCCGGTTTTAGATTTCAAGCTGTTACTTCCCCCTCTTGCTGTAGTTTCACTCTGTCCTTGTTAACCTTTTTCCTGGCACTACCACAAAAACACTATTAATTTCTTAACAGTGTTCTTTTTCTTACTACATGTAATGACTGCAAGATGTAAGTATAGTGTCAATAGATTCAGAGTTTATCTTTGTAGTTTTTTTTATCTATATTCCTATACAGGAACATTGCCAAGAAGTTGTACTTCAACCCATGCAAGAGAACATCCTACTAGAACGCAAAAATAACAGATAAATCAAGCAGATACTAGTGACTAATGCTACAGTATGCATGTCTGTCACTTGTGGTAGTCCACAAAGCAAGTTTTGCCCTTATCGGAGTGAAGCCGGACCTTGCAGACCCTGCACATGACCGTAGTGTTCTTCGAACACATGCGACAGCGTCCCTGCGTGCAGCTGATGCATTCATGAAGTAACTCCTGTGCCTGCCGGACATCTTTTGGCAAGTTGGCTACGTGATTTGATCTGATTGAATGTTCCTGAATAGCAGTGCCCTTCAAGAGACACAAGGTGATGTCACGTCTGAATGTCAGATGATCCATGTCACTTCCATGAAAGTGACAGTGTATTTTCCAAGCAGCCACGACAGATATGTTGAGGACGTTTGTGAATAGTGACCACCACCATTTCTTTCCACGCACAGATGGCCTGTAGCTTGCTAAGAGCCTGTCCATAAGATCCACTCCACCCATTCCTTCATTATAGAGCTTCACCACAAAGGGTTGAGACACAGCAACATCTGATGTACCCTTGACTCGGCGACGTGTGGTTTGAAGTGGGTCATGTGTGAGATTGTTGCTGGCAATGCAGACAACAGAATTGTCATGCCACTTTGCTACATAGACTAACCCATCACATCAGTAATCATAGTCTCCTCGTTGGCCACTCTTCTTCATGTCCTTGTACTTCGAAGTTCTTTGTGTACTCTGCCAGTTCTCAGTTCCCGAATGGTTCCTGTAGCTGCAACATTTCTCTCTGCGAATGACTTGATCAGTGCATAACTTGTAAAAAAATTATCGAAGAACAGGTGGTGACGAATTACATCTGAATGCTTTTAAATAACATCAACCATATGGTTTATGACCCTGGAGCCCAGAGGTTCCATCGAATGCGTAGAACTTTCTCGTCCGGTGTACAGCTTAATGTTGTAAGGGTAGCCGTCGATGCCACACATACACCACCACTTAAAACCAAATCTAATTGGTTTTCCTCTTATAAACATTTTCATGCTGTGGCGGCCAAAGTACGGAGTCATAGACTCGTCAATACTCAATTCATGGTGGAAAAACCCAAACTGCACCAAATTTGCGTTGACGGCAGTAATAAGTGGAGCAACCTTAGCCGTCTTGTCGCCTGCTTTGAGTTCAGCATTGTCAGCCAAGTGAAAGTATTTTTTGATGGGTCAGACCAAGGTCCATCAAGCCCAGTATTCTGTTTCCAACAGTTGCCAATCTAGGTCATATGTACCTAGCAGTTTCCCCATAAACAAAGATCTAGTGGCCCTTTACCAAATGAAGATCTAGGGGCTGTTTCTTCAGACACCTTGAATTTGATTCAAGTTTTGGAGAGCCCAGATGAGAATTTGCGAAGGGCAACTTTGTGGTCACCCGTGTACTTGAGCCAGACAGGACTTGGACTTTTAAATTGTATTTTAGGAACTTTGACAAATTGTTTTTTGGGCAAAAAGTCTGGGTTTTCCCAGATGTTTCATATGTGACGTAGGTTAAAAGAAACCTACGTCACATATGAAACATAGAAACCTTAGAAACATAGAAACATAATGGAGTAGAAGTAGAATTTGTGGGTTGCTTCGCAGACTTGGTTGACTTGTTCTTCCGTTTCGCATGGCCTCTGGGCATCCCTTCAATGGCTAAGGCCCAAGGCCCCAAAAGGCACCGAAGGGGCACCAAAGGGGCGTTCCCCCTTTGGCCACGCCCCCTTCAGGCGCGCGACCACAGGCTGCGACCACGTCCGCGAAAGGTGTCGATGTTTAAATACTGCAGGAGCGCTGTTGTAGAGAGAGAGGAGGAGCTCAAACTGCAGCCAATCAGTGATGTTACAGACAGCACACCGAGCCCCGGTAACTGCAAACGCTGGCTCTCACCGCCTTCCCTCTGCCGGCGTTTAAATAATGCAGGAGCGCTGTTGTAGAGAGAGAGGAAGAGCTCAAACTGCAGTCAATCAGTGATGTTACAGACAGCACACTGAGCCCCGGTAACTACAAATTCTACTTCTACTCCATTTGTGACTCAAGGTCCTATGGATCAGCATGTGGTTGTTTTACCATCTGCTATTTCTGCAGTACAAGGTGTATCACTGTCTACCTCTGGTGCTTCCCTGAGTTTGTTTGATAGGACTCCTCCACCTAACCCTGGATCCTCTCCAAGCCCTGTTTGGTTATATCTTCTTCTGCAGCGTCGTCTGCTTCTGAAGAGGAAGACGAGGCATCAGCTGTTGTTAATGTCTCTCCCTGTGAGGTACTTTCGACTAATTCTTTTCTGGCTGTTAGTTCTCAAGGTTTGTCGTCTTTACCTCCGATTGTTAATATCAAGGAAGTTACATAGGCTGATATTTGGAAACTTGTCTCAGCTACAAACTCTTTGCTGTCTAGTTTCATGGACCAAACCGCTACTTTTTCCCAACAGGTTATTAACAGGGTCCATGATGTGGAAAGCTCTGTTAAGAGCTTGTCTCAGCGTGTGATTCAGGTGCAGGCACACGTTGGTTCTTTGCAATCAACGAGTGAATCTACCGTTAAAGACACCTTGATATTATATAAGCAGGTAGAATCTTTGGAAAATAGTTCCCTGGCAAAAAATATCCGCATTTTGAATTTTCCTAAAACTCGTTTCATGTCATCTGTTTCTCTCTTCAAACAATATTGTAAGGATGTGTTGCTATTACCAGACATTGGTTCTATCATGATAGCTCATTCATTTTATTTGCCAGCTCGGGTAACCTCTGGGGACAGTAGCGCAGTTTCAGAGGAAGTACAGAACGATCTTGACTTGACTGATTTTTTGGAAAATTCTCAAGTTTTGATCTCCTCCCGTGCTACTTTAGTGGTCACTTTGGTCAATCTTGCGGATAAGGCTTTAATTATGAAAGCTTTTTTCTTAAAAAACGATTTTCTTTTCTATGGTCATAAGATGTCCATTTTCCCTGATGTTTCCCGATGTACGCAATTACGGAGGAGGTCCTTCCTCCAGCTTAAACCTAGAGTTTTGGCTGGGGGGGGGGGGTACCTTTTTTCTCCGATTTCCATGTAAGTGTTTGATTACTATACAGGGTAATAATTATATTTTTACCGAATCTACTCAGCTTGTGGCTCTCTTAGATTCATTGCAGGTGTGAGAGGACTGTTTTGTTTTTTCTATAATTATTTTATTTTTTTTGCTTGGTTAGGAGATGTAGCCTTAAATAGGTCTGAGCTCTGGTATCTCATATCGCTGTGCTCTCCATGATGTGGACTATGTAGTGGTTTTGATGTTATTGGTTTTCTTTTTTTTTTCTTGTTCAGAGGCTTCTCAATGTACTGCTTATTTACATGAAGTTTGTATTTGGAATGCATTAATAAAAAAAAAAAAAAAGAAACATAGAAACATGACGACATAAAAAGACCACGTGGCCTAGTATGTCCTTACAACAACAGTTCCCTTTTTTCCTTTTGGGATCCTTTGTGTTTGTCCCATGCCTTTTTGAATTCAGACACTGTCCTCATCTCTACCACCTCCACTGGGAGACTATTCCATGGATCTACCACTTGTAGGCTCTGATGAGCAGGGACTGTCTCTTACATGTCTGTGCAGTGCTGCGTACGACTTGTAGCGCTATACAAATGCTCAGTAGTAGTAGTAGCACCAGGGCAGGCCCGTCCATTGAGCAAGAATGTTTTTTGCACAGGTCCCCGCGTTTCAGGGGGCCCCGCGCAAAGAACATTCTGCTTTTTTCAAAATTAAATTTAAAAAAAAAAACACTGGCTGCTACCGCTGCCGCTGCAGCAGAATGGACTGTCCCGTGGGGCCCCCTCTGCCCGGCTGAATCCCTCCCTCCCTCCCTCCGTGACGGCTGAGCCTCTCCGTGCCGGCTTTGAGAGTCGCGAAGGGAGAGTGTCTCCCTCGTGTCTCTGTTAAGCCTGCAGGGGCAGATGGGAAATTTTTATGATCCTAAACAATTCCGTATGTTTCTTAGATGTTAAGAAGTCTCCTGACTCAGTTGTGACAGTAGGGTCCTCTTAAAACTGACGCCTTTTTGAATGCTAATAAGGTTATCGGGTCATGCTGTTCTGCCTTTTTCTAGGGAGAAAATTTTTCTTTTTATTAATAATGATTTATAGTACCATCTGCATTCTTGCTGAGATTCTCCTGGGTGGTTCTGTGGGCTTATAGTGTGCAGCTCAGTGTTATGATTTTCCTTATGTGAATTTTGCAGAATTGTTGTGTAACTTATATATTGACATTATATGCTATTCCGTTTCTTTCAAGTATGTATTGATTGCTTGATGGAATTTTTAAAATTAGAAATATAAAATAAAATTTTTAAAAAAGATGTAATATCATGCAAAACAACTCACTAATTCAGAATTCAGCAAAAGCTGGCATATGACGATATCTCCATAAGCTGCTTTTGCAAAAAAATATTACTACAGCAATAACTGGGAAAGCTACTATCAAGGTAGAAAATTTGCCAATTTGACTTCATAAGCCATAGTCTCTTCACTTTCTCTGATGCTTTTAGAAATCAAAAACAGAATTGCCAGTTGGCTCCAGCTTTGCCCAACAGGTTAATCCATTTGGGTATTTTCAGCATGCAGGGACTTGCAAGATTGCTTCTTTTAGACAATGCAATAGGAGAATCAGAACTATAAGACCCTGCATACAAAGAGATAAATCCAAGATTGACTCAAACTGTTCAGTAGATCTGGAGCCAACTGCAACCCTAATCAACAAAATCATCATTTATTGATTTTTACTCCAAACCTTAAAAGAAGTTATTTATTTATTTATTTATTTGCAAATCTTTTATATACCGCCATTTCCTAAGATCAGTGGCGGTTTACATTAAACAACATGAAATACATAAAACAGTGCTGTAATAAGCAGGTACATTGAACAGTATTCAAAACTATATACAAATAGTTAAAATCAGGTACAATGAACAGTAATCAGTACTATATATAGGTAGTATTGACAATATTTGAAACTATTTACATATATATATTAAAGTTTTATCATAAGTTCTTTTTTGGTAGTAACATTGTAAGCAATGTTCCCTCTAATTTTCTGTAGGTTGTGTGCGCATAAAATATCAGCTGTGTGCAGCTTTTGAAGGAAGGTTAAATATTTGTGCGCCACATAATGACACTCGAAGTTATATACTTTAAAATTTGACTACACATCAGAATACAGTATGTACACCACATTGATTTTAATCAAATTAAATGAAAATAGACAATTACTAAATGAAGCGGGAAATTTCTAGTAATTACAATCATAACTTATAAATTTTAAGACGTCTGTGTTGTTTTCTATCAGAATCAGAGCCATAATTTTTGTGCGCTCTGTTGTAAGGTATGTGCGCTCACTCGGCGAGGTATGTGCGCGCGCACACGCGCACAGCTTAGAGGGAACAGTGATTGTAAGTATTAGGGCGAACATATCATGGAGATCTAAGGAGGATGGGAGGTCTTATCCAATTCGTTATCTATATTCGAAAAGTATTGTGTGAACAAGTAAGTTTTTAGATCTTTTCGGAAATGTTTCAGGTCTTTTATTTCCCTTAGTTGATCAGGGAGATTATTCCTTTGATTTAATTAGTGGAGGAGGGATAGTAAGGAAATCCACAGTACTACCCTTTAACTTTCGAAAGGGAGACTATGATAAAATGAGGAAAACAGTTAAGAAAAAACTAAAAGGAGCAGTTGCAAAGGTTAAAGACGTACATCAAGCTTGGGTGTTGTTGAAAAATACTATCTTGGAAGCCCAGACCAGCTGTATTCCACGCTTTAAGAAAAGTGGAAGGAAGTCCAAAAAACTGCCAGCATGGTTTAAAGGTGAGGTCAGAGAGGCTGTTGTTGCCAAAAAAGCATCTTTCAGGAAATGGAAAAACGAGCCAAACGATGAAACCTGGAAACAGCACAAGCACTGGCAAGTCAAATGCAAGGCATTGATAAGGCAGGCAAAGAGAGAATTTGAGAAGAAGCTTGCTGCGGAAGCAAAAACGCGAAATAAAGACCTTTTCAAGTACATTCGTAGCAAAAAACCTGTGAGAGAGTCAGTTGGTCCATTAGATGATAAAGGGGTTAAAGGAGCACTAAGAGGCGACAAGGCGATAGCGGAAAGACTGAATGAATTCTTTGCTTCGGTCTTTACTGAGGAAGATGTAGGGATGTTACCCATGACTGAAGTGGTATTTAAAGGTGTGGAAGAATTGAAGGAAATATCGATACATCGGGAAGATGTCTTACAACTATTAGATAAACTGAAGAGTAGCAAATCACCTGGGCCGGATGGTATACATCCAAGGGTGTTGAAAGAACTGAAATTTGAGATTGCAGACCTGCTATCAGTAATCTGTGAACTATCATTAAAATCATCTCTAATACCTGAGGATTGGAGGATCGCCAATGTAACACCAATTTTTAAAAAGGGTTCGAGAGGCGATCCGGGAAACTACAGACCAGTGAGCCTGACATCAGTACCGGGAAAAATGGTAGAAACCATCATAAAGAATAAAATTACTCAGCATGTAGATAGTCACGCCCTAATGGGAGACAGCCAACATGGCTTTAGACAAGGAAGATCTTGTCTTACTAATCTGTTATGTTTTTTTGAAGGAGTGAATAAACAGGTGGACAAAGGTGAGTCAGTTGATATTGTGTATCTGGACTTTCAGAAAGCCTTTGACAAGGTCCCTCATGAGAGACTTTTGGCAAAACTAAAGAGTCATGGGATAGGAGGCAGTGTACTACTGTGGATCAGGAACTGGTTAAAAGATAGAAAGCAGAGGGTAGGGCTAAATGACCAATTTTCCCAATGGAGAAAGGTGAATAGTGGTGTACCCCAGGGATCTGTGCTGGGTCCGCTGCTTTTTGACATATTCATAAATGACCTGGAAAGTGGAATAACAAGTGAGGTTATCAAATTTGCAGATGACACAAAACTATTTAAAGTTGTTAAAACCCAGGAGGATTGTGGAAAATTGCAAGAGGATCTTGATAAATTGGAAGACTGGGCATCAAAATGGCAGATGAAATTTAATGTGGAGAAGTGCAAGGTTATGCACCTAGGGAAGAACAACCCAAACTATGGTTACACGATGCAAGGTTCCACATTAGGAACCACCACCCAGGAAAAAGATTTAGGCGTCATTGTGGATACCTTGTTAAAACCCTCGGCCCAGTGTGCAGCGGCGGCCAAGAGAGCAAATAGAATGCTAGGTATGATAAGGAAAGGAATGGAAAATAAAACAAAAGATATTACAATGCCTCTATATCGTTCCATGGTGAGACCGCACCTTGAATATTGTGTGCAATTCTGGTCGCCGTATCTTAAAAAGGATATAGCGATTTTAGAAAAGGTTCAGAGAAGAGCCACCAAAATGGTAAAGGGGATGGAAGGCTACTCCTATGAAGAAAGGCTAAAAAGGTTGGGGCTCTTTAGCCTGGAGAAGAGACGGCTGAGGGGAGATATGATAGAAGTCTATAAATTAATGAACGGAGTGGAACGGGTAAACGTAGATCGATTGTTTACCTTATCAGAATATGGAAAGACTAGGGGACATGCAATGAAGCTACAGGGTAAACTATTTAAGACTAATAAAAGAAAATATTTTTTCACTCAACGTGTAATCAAACTCTGGAATTTGTTACCGGAGGATGTAGTAAAGGCTGTTAGTGTAGCTGGGTTTAAAAAAGGTTTGGACAAGTTCCTGGAGGAAAGGTCCATAAACCATTATTATGAAGGGACCCAGGATATCAATGCTTGAACCAGTACAAGCATTGTGGAACCTGTGTCCCTTGGGGAAACTGCTAGGTACGTATGACCTAGATTGGCCACTGTTGGAAACAGAATGCTGGGCTTGATGGACCTTGGTCTGACCCAGTATGGCATATCTTATGTCTTATCTTATTCCATAGAGAGGGTGCTACAAATGAGAAGGCACTTCTACTTGTTACATGTTTAGTTTTTCTTATTGAGTCAGGAACTACGATAGTATGAAGGTTCTTTCTACGTCTAATTCTGTTTTCTATAGGTCTATGAATTAGTGTAGACAGGTATGATGGGGCAATCTGATTTAATAGTTTGAAAGTGGTCAATATTATTTTATATTGAATTCTACTTTGTATAGGTAGCCAATGCAGAGAGTAGAGTATCGGGGTGATGTGATCAGTCAGTTTAGCTTTGAAAATTATTCTGGCTGTAACATTTTGAGCCATCTGTAGTATTTTTAGGTTCTTTTTAGATACACCTGTTAATATTCCATTGCAGTAATCAAAATGGGGAGTTATCAGTGCCTGTGTGATGGTTCTAAAGTCATTGATTTCTAATAGTGGTCTCAGTTGTTGAATTGAGCGTAGCTTGTAGTATATTGTTTTAGTCGTTTTCTTAATATGATTAGTGAAATTGAGAGCCTTGTCTAGAGTGACTCCTAAGTATTTAATATTTTCCTTTATAGGTATGGTAAAGTTAAGAATTTTGATGTCAGTTGGTGGTGTGTAATTTGTGTTTCTTGATGTGATTAGTATCTCTGTTTTCTTGAAATTGATTTTCAAATTATTTTTACTTAGCCATTTTTCAGCTTCCATAAGGCAGCTTGCTATTTTGTCATAGTTTGGATCTTGTATATCAAATGCAGAGTAAAGCATAATGTCGTCCGCATATATCTGGTATTTCATCTTGTATTTTTGAAAAATGGTACAAATTGGTTGGAGATAAAGGTTAAATAGAAGGGCAGATAAAGCAGAGCCCTGAGGTATTCCCTGTTCTTGAGGAAAGGTAGGTGAGGAGTTCTGGTTAACTTTTACAAATTGTGTACGGTCAGATATGTAAGATTGAAACCATTCTAGTGTAATTTTCCTTAATCCAATTTGTCTGAGTCTTGATATAAGTATGTTATGATTTACACTGTCAAAGGCAGCAGATATATCTAGAAATACCAGAATAAATGCTTGTTTTGTGTTGTCCAGTCCTTTGTTTAGAGTGTCGAGGAGAGCAAGCAAGAGAGTCTCTACGCCATGAAATGGTCGGAATCCATATTGGTGGTCATCAAGGGGGGCAAATGTATCTATATAGTCCTGTAGTTGTAATTGTACAACTTTTTCTATAATTTTTGTTATAAATGGGATACTGGCTATTGGGCGGTATGAGGTTGGGTCATTCTCATTTAGAGTTTTATTCTTCAAAATCGGGCGGATTGCAGAATTCTTAAGTTCTTTTGGTATTTATACTATTTATTTATTTATTTATTTATTATTTATTTATTTATTTATTTAATTTATAAGTTATTTATACTATTTTAGAACCACTTGACAGTAATCCATTTATTTAATAAATGAACGATCAAGTATTTTAGTGGAAAGGAAGGACAACAGAAGAATCCAAAGCTATCTATAGAGTCAAATCACTACTATTACTAATCATCATTTATATAGCGCTACAAGGCATATACAGTGCTATACAGAGACATGTAAGAAACAGTCCCTGCTCCTAAGAGCTTACAGTCTAGTCAAGATAGACAACACAACTGGTGATTAGGCTATATCTAGGGAAATGGTAAGGAAACACATAGGAGGCAAACAGGAGACTAGGGGGAATCAGGATCCAAAGCAGTCTCAAAGAAGTGAGTTTTTAGCCTGGATATGAACAGGGCCAGAGATAGAGCCTGACACACTGACTCGGGTAGTTTGTTCCAGGCATAAGGAGTAGATAGGTACAAGAATCAAAGTCTGGAGTTGACAGTGGAAGAGAATGGCACAGACAGACAGGATCTGCAAAAAAGAGTGGAGTTTCTGAGGAGGGGTGTAGGGACAGATAAGAGAAGAAAGGTAGTGAGATGCAGCCTAATGAAGGCGCTTTTAGGTCAGTAGTAGAAGTTTGAACTGGATGCGGAAATGGATAGGAAGCCAATGAAGTGACTTGAGAAGAGAGATGATATGAGCATAGTGACACTGTCACCCCTCTTCTTACAGACAATTAAAAAGTATAAATAACTTACAGTATCTCACATGATTGCTGGCAACACTGAAATAAAATGTTAACTTGGAAAATGAAACATTTGCAGCAATTTTTGGTGCACCAGCACTCTATAGTAATTACCAGACTTCTGAATGTTTTACGGACATTAAAGGGGTTATTTTAGAAGCCCTACTCGTGCTTTGGATGTCTGAAAATGAGCATGCCATCTTTCAAATCTGAGATGACTCCAGAGCAATTTTAGAAGGTGGTCGTAGAATGGTCTAGAATTTGGCAGCTAAGATTTAATGCTAAAAAATGCAGGACCATGCATATGGACTACAAAAATCCAAGGAAGCAGTACAGTGTAGGGGGTGAAGTACTTCTGTTCACAAAAGAAGAGCGGGACCTGGGCATGATTGTGTCTGATGATCTTAAAGTAGCTAAATAGGTAGAAAAGGCAATGGCAAAAGCTAGAAGGATACTTGGGTACCTAGGAAAAGGAATGGCAAGTAGGAAAAAGGAGGCGATAGTGCCTCTGTATAAGCCTTTGGTGCGACCTCATTTGGCGTATTATGTGCAATTCTGGAGACCACACCTTCAAAAGGATATAACCAGGTTGGAATTGGTGCAGAGGGTGGCTCCTAAAATGGTTAGTGGTCTTCATTATAAAGCATATGAGGACAAACTTAAGGATCTTAATATGTATACTTTATAGGAAAGGCGGGATAGATGAGATATGATAGAGACATTTAAATATCTCCGTGGCATAAATAAACAAGAGGAAAGCCTCTTTCGATTGAAAGGAAGCTCTGCTACGAGGGCACATAGGATGAGGATGAAAGGGGATAGACTCAGGAGTAATATGCGGAAATATTTCTTCATGGAAACAGTGGTAGATGCATGGAATAATCTCCCAGTAGAGGTGGTAGAGATGAGGACAGTATCTGACTTCAAAAAAGCATGAGACAAACACAGAGGATCTCTAAAGGAAAAAAAGGGGACTATTGTAGCAGTTGATATGGAAGGACAGACTAGAAAGGCCATGCGGTCTTTCTCTGCCATCATGTTTCTATGTTCTATAGACATCCCCAGCTCGAGAATGTCATGAAAGGCCCTCAGACAGCGAACCTTTTCCATATGAAACCATATGACCTCTATGTGTAATCTCTTCTGGAAGCCATGAAGATGGAAGTAACATCAACTGACAGGTTTAGATTAGACAAAGTTACCCGCTCAACATCCAGTGTTTGAGGGCTAAGTACTTGATGTTCGGATGCAACAGAGTTCCTGCACCTGCATAATCAGAGTAGCTGAATCACTCTGGCGAACCGGGACCTTGATGGAAAGTTTGTGTAGAAGAGGAAACCATGGTTGCCTGGACCAATAAGGCATTATAAGAATTAGCATGTTGCCTTCTTCTGAGTTTCAGAAGAGTTCTTGCTATCAGAGGAATAGGGAATGCACATACAGAAGACCTTCCACCCAATAAAGGAGGAAGGCATCCAAGGCTAGTTTGTTGTGCGTCCCTATCCTGGAACACAACTGAGGCACTTGCTTGTTCCAAGGAGCAGAAAACAAATCTATCAAGGAGGTGCCCCACTCTTAAAAGATGGATTGAGCCACTTCTTGTTCCAGCATCCATTCAAGAGTTTGAAAAATGTGCCCAGTCCACCAGGATGTTGTTCTCACCTGGCAGATATGTGGCCCTGAGCATCATCCTCAGAGATGGTGACGTTCCACAACCTGTTTCACCAACATGGGAGGTACGAGCTCATTCCTCCCACAATCTGATTAAAAACTTTCAGAGATCAGTTGGCCAGAGCATTCTATATTGCTCTGAGTTCCAGGAAATTTATTTGGTGAAGACTTTCCTGGGTGGATCAAGGCCCTAGATGTGAAGCCCATTTACATTAGTTCCCCAGCCCAGTTTGGATGTATCGATTGTCAACGTTTGATAGGGGGAAATTTGAAGAACAAGATCTTTCGCCAGATTGGAATGATTCGGCCACCAGGACAGAAACTACATCCTAGAGTCTGTGAGTGGACTAAATGTCCACTGCTTACCCTGGGTCCACTGAGCTGGTCTTATTTTGAGACATGCCAAGGGAGTTACATGAACTGTGGCTCAACATATCTCTCGCTGACCTCTGCTGACTCTGTTGTACTTTTTATCCCATGGCCACCAGTCGGGTTGCCTGTCTTGAGGAAGGAAGGCTTTTGCCAGAGTCACTGCCAGCAAAGCTCCAATGAACTCCTAGTGCTGAGATGGGCAGAGATTTGATTTAGGAAAATTGATGATGAACTCCAGTAGGTCTAGCACCCCAGTTATAACATGTAGGGATTCTTGAATCCCTTCCTCAATGCTGCTCTTGATCAGCCAATCATCTAAGTGAACACTCAGTCTGCATAAACACTTAGGGCCCTAGTTACCTGTGTAAAAGCCTTATCCGGTATTTTCGAAGGGCATCTACATGGGTAGCACCCTTTGAAAATCCCAGATATGTCCCTATTGTGCCAAGATGCTATCCACATAGCATTGGGGCGTGTTAGGGGTGTGCAAAGGCAGAGGAAGGGGCTACATGGGTAGCAGCGATTTTAGATGCTACCCGCATAGCCCTCTGCACCTTAAAGATAGGCGAAGAAAAGCCTTGCCTATCTTTAAGGCGCAGAGGCTATGCAGGTAGCATCGAAAATCGCTGCTACCTGTGTAGTCTCTGCAGCTGCCGAGGCATCCAGGCTAACCTGGATTTTCACTTCCGCCACTGCGGAAATGAAAATCTGGGTTAAAGGTAGGCGAGCAGGCTATGTGGCGTCGTGGCGCATAGCCTGCCTAACTCAAAATCGGGCCCTCAAACAACCACAAGGAATTTTGTGAATATGCAAGAAGTGGAGGTGACAACTACAAAATGAAAACCCAGTCAAACAAAATAACCCAATGCTCTAAACAAACTTTCTAAATTTTTGTTCGCACTTTTTGTCGGAGTGGCCAGCAAAGTAAAGAGGAAACTACCTCTCACCACCGTGGCCCATCCATTTTAATCGCTTTTAATGTGCAAAACAGCGTTTTTTACTTAGCTGCATAGAAGTTCATGAATGCTGCTCCAATATATACCGCAGTCAGCAATTATAAAGACAACGTGTCACGTTTCGGGGTCGATCCAGTCATCCCCCTGCTTCAGGTCGAACTGCTAGATGTGGAGGTGAGACTAAAGGGCAATATGCTAAACATAGGGCCTGATTTTCTAAGGCATTTACACAGGTAGTGCCTTTGAAAATTCCCTGGTTTGCCCCTTATGTGCCCCTTTGCTATGCAGTTAGCATCGGGAATGTCAGGGGCATTCCGGAAGCAGGCCACAGCGCTACCCATGTAGCACCGATTTTTGATGTTACACGGTTACTGTAAGGCATCAGGAATAACCGTGCAGCATCGAAAATCTGTGCTACATGGATAGCTCCTGTGGCCTCTTAGCTGTACGGCGATACCTAGATTTTTGATGCTAGGGCCATATATGACCCCGGAATGGAAAATCCAGGTTAGGGGGAAGGAAGGCAGGCTATGCGCTAAAGTGGCACATAGCACTGCCCAGATCAATATTGGGCCCATAAGGACTCATTCCATCCTGGATATCCAGCCCCTCTGTATATCCGGTTTGACCAGACGTACAGAGGAGCTCGCGATTCTGATCCCGCAGGGCATATCTAGCCCCATGGGATCAGAATCGTGATCAGGCCTGTACGTGCAGGCTGGGACTGCGATTCAGCCCGGCCTGCACGTACAGGCACTGCCCGACTAACTCAGTCAGGACTCTTATTTTTTTATTTTATTGTTTTTTGATTCTTAATATTTATTAAATTTTCAATATATATCCAAGAAAGAATATACATCATAGAACTATATGAATACAATATGAAAAAAAAAAACAAAAAAAGGCTGAGACAAGAAAATCAAACAAATCATATCAAGTCATATCATATCCAAACAGTCAGTCCACAAAGTAAAATGAAAAAAGAAGGAGGCATCAGGAAATAATCAACAAAAGGATCTCAAGACTAGCCCAAAATCTAACAATACAATTCAAAAAGTCCAAACAGGGTGGAGACTTACGCATCAGCCATATTGGATACCACATTCACCACAGGTCCCTCCCTTGCAACTAGGAACTCCAAAAGCTGTGAATCAGTGTTTGTGTGCTGCAGCTGTAGGAACCATTTTTCTCATATAAATACAATGCAGCATTTTTTTAGGAGGGGGAGGAGAGGAGGCCTCATTTCTCTTCCATCTCCCATCACATGCAGAAACTTCATTTCTATAGTACAGGAATTTTCCCCCTGCTCATCTTCTCCTTTCCTGTTATAGAGACTTCTTAGGTTCTGATCGTTTAACAGCGGCAAAGACCTCTACTGACCATACCAAAATACTACAATGTAACTTGTATTTGGCCTAGGGTTGCCAACTTTTTCACCGAGAAAAACCCGACACCTGTGGCTCGCCATGCTCCACCCATTCTCCGCCCCTAGTCCCACCCCTGCCCCGCCCCCAGCCACACCCACAAAAATTACCGAGGATACGTGTAGGCTAACTTCCTTGGTCAGATAATAATTAAACTGGGAACCCCAAAATCCAAACATGAAATGTACAACACTGGAGAAATAAAACTATAAAGTAATTTCCTCTTGCACTAAACAAAAATACAAAGATGTTAGCAATACACACTTCCCAGACCAGACATATTCCAGTTAATAAATTCAAAATAAAAAGTGTTTTTCTACCTTCTGTTTGGGCGTTTTATTTTTCAGTTGCAATTGCTCCAGTCACTTTCTTCTGGTTTCTTTGTGTCTTCTGAAGATCTATCCATTTGTCCTTTCTTCTCTTTTAGATGTTTTTCCATTCTCTCTCTATTTCTGCTTTAACATACTGATTGTTTCCCTTTTGCTCTTTCCCCCAATTCTTTCCTTATTCCTTTATCATCCATTTAAATTTCACCCTTCCATTCTCAAGCCCCTCTTACTCTCCCAATACCCAGCCCATCATAGACTTTTCTTCCACACAAAATATTTTTTCCCCTCTCCATTCTCATTCCCCATCCATTCTAGTCCTCCCCCAAAATCAGTTCCCTTATAGTTCTAGACCCACCCAGCATCCACTCCCTTCTAGTCCCATTCTCCCATGCCCCACATCAGCCCATTTCCAGTCCTATTCCAGCTCTTCATCAGCCCATTTCCAGTGCTAGCCCTCACATCACAGGCCATTTCCAGTCCTAGCCCCCCCATCACAGCCCATTTCCAGTCCAAGTCCCCCATCACAGCCTATTTCCAGTCCTAGGCCCTCCCACCATCAAAGCCCATTTGCAGTCCGAGTCCCCCCGTACCATCACAGCCTATTTGCAGTCCTAGCCCCCCTAATCACAGCCTATTTCCAGTCCTTGTTCCCCCCCCCCATAGCCCTTTTCCAGTCCAGGTCCCCCCCACCCCCATCACAACCCATTTCCAGTCCATGTCGTCCCCCCCAGCCCTTTTCCGGTCCAGGCCCCCCATCACAACCTATTTCCAGTCCAAGTCCCAACCCCCATAGCCCTTTTCCTGTCCAGGTCCCCCCCCCCATCACAGCCTATTTCCAGTCCTAGGCCCCCCCAACCATGACAGCCCATTTGCAGTCCGGGTCCCCCCCCCCCACCATCACAGCCCATTTGCCGTCCTAGCCCCCCTAATCACAGCCTATTTCCAGTCCATGTTCACCCCCCCATAGCCCATTTCCAGTCCATGTTCACCCCCCCATAGCCCATTTCCAGTCCAAGTTCACCCCCCCCCCATAGCCCTTTTCCAGTCCAGGTCCCCTCCACCCCCATCACAACCCATTTCCAGTCCATGTCCCCCCCCATAACCCTTTTACAGTCCAGGTCCCCCCCCCCCATCACAGCCTATTTCCCGTCCAAGTCCCCCCCATATCCCTTTTCCGGTCCTGGTCCCGCCCCCCATCACAACCCATTTCCAGTCCAAGTCCCCCCCCCCCATAGCCCTTTTCCAGTCCAGGTCCCCCCCCCCATCACAGCCCATTTGTAGTCCTAGCCCCCCCCCCACCAGCACCGCGGCTGTCTGAGGGGCTTCAGAGGGAGCCGGGGAAGCCTGCGCGAGGCCCCGGCTCCTTCTGTACAGCCGCCAGCGTGAAGAGCCTTCTCCTTCACGCTGGCGGTTGTTTCTGTGAAGCCGCGAATGCTAGGAAAGGTTAAAGGGCATTGCCTTTAACCTTTCCCAGCAATCGCGGCTTCACAGAAACAGCCGCCAGCGTGAAGGAAAAGGATCTTCACGCTGGCGGCTGTACAGAGGGAGCCAGGGCCTCGCGCAGGCTTCCCCGGCTCCCTCTGAAGCCCTCCGGTGTGTGGGCCGGCCCTGGGTGGTTTTTTTTTTTACTTCAGGTCAGAAGAAAAGCCGGTCTTTTGCTTTGGCCGCTCCCGATCTTGCGGCCAGAGCAAAAAAACGGCTTTTCAAGGGCCGGTTTTGCATCTGCGCTGGCAGCCGGCCTGGCCATGGAAAAACCGGCCAGGCCGGCTGAAAACCGGCCAGTTGGCAACCCTAATTTGGCCTTGTATTTTCCAGAATAGTGACTTCAAGATAGGAGGAGATTCGTCTGGGAGGGAAAATCTAACCTATATATAAACCATCATGAGGAAGAAGTATATTATTTATGTATTTATTTAGGTGGTTTATATACCACCAAACCTAGAAGCAAAGGTGGCTTACAAGGAACTAGCATAAGTTATATATAGAACGTGCTCAAGGTGTAACGTAACATAGCTTAGCTTAATGTAAACATATATCCTGTATCTTATCATGATGATGTAACTGTAACATGGCTAACTAGAAGTAAGGTATCTGCTCTTAGGAGCAGGAGGCTTCTGCTATCCCTAAGCCTTCATTTCATCTGGAGGAAGCCATAAGGCCAAAGCTGCAGGAGGAGAGAGCAGAAGGGTTGTAAGACGTTTTGGACTCAAGCCTGCAAAAACATTACTCTGTGACTGCAAACCCTGCCAGTATTCCCACTAGCCAAAAAGGAGGATAGTACAGCCAGTGGTGAAGCCTGAATTCAACCATTGACTATAGAAAAGAGAATCCAGTGATTAAAGCCACCATAAATGGACAATTTAACCAGTGGAAAAAAAGAGCACTATTACGAAGCATGAGGTCCTGATCATTGGAGAAGATTACTGGCCAACAACTTGTCCACCTACAATCTATAAGCTGTTCACTGCAATAGATCCAGACAGAATATATGATGATATCAATCCAACAACATTATGGCAATAGAGCAAAAGTACAACAAGAGGGGAGCATATGGAACCAACCAGTTCCAGAACATGAATAAGCCGGTTAGACTTGTGGGATAGATGTTTTTCCAAAACCACGTGGCCCTGCATGCACACGGCGCTAGTGCAGGGATCTCAGAATGTGGGTGGGAGGGGGCAGAACGGGGACATGGCAAGCCACAGAGACACAGAAAGAGTATTCAGGAAAGGCCCATGGACATCCTGAGTGTTTCCCGTGGTTGCCTACATTATACCAATGGCTGTGCTGGTGCTGTGACAGTTGGACTCTTTGAAAATAGTTGGAGTCGCATACTGTGCATTATTTGGATGGGGCATTCCTTGAAGAAGCCTCTAGCGAAACGCTTTGGCAGCCAATGTGTGGCGTCGGGTGTGCTTGCCCTGCAGCTGTGCGTTTGCCCAGCAGTGTGCCTGGTTATTACTGTGCGTTTGCCCAGCAGTGTGCTATGTTATTACTTTTAAGATAAGTGTTCCTTAAGGCATTTTGCTAGTTCTATGTGTGAGTATAGCACTGCTTTCAAGCCAGGTAATCTGTCTAATGAAGTGGCATTATGTTTTGAGAGATCATCATTTTGAAAAAAAGAAAGAAAAAAATTATATTGAAAAAGAGATTATATTCATTTTGACCACTTTTGAAAAAGTAATAAGAAGGAAGGAGTTTTTCAGAGCCACTGATGTTTGAGAGGTGTGGCTTTGTGTGTATGAAGCTTGCATTATTCCACCTCGTTTGATTCTAAGGCTTTTTTCTCCTTCCATGTATTTAAATCATACTAGTATCTGATTTGATTTTGGATATATTGGTGGAATGATTTACTTTTTGTTTTTACATTATACCAGCGGCAACATGGAATAAGGTCAGGACTTAGAAAAATTTCTGCTCTGATCTTCAATGCATCCCATAGTTGCATGGTTGCGACACATCTGTATAGAACTGGTGTGTCTGCTGTCTGCGAGGGCACAAGATGCAGTTGTAAAGAATAGAATGAATGCACAGGTGAGGAACGTTTGTAAGATTAAGGAACAATATAAAACACCCCTACAGAAGTATAAAACACTGTAATAATCTTTATTCTGGCTATGCTGACATTTGCTGTTTGTGCTAAAGGGGCTATTCTTGGATTCCCTAACAATTCCAGTGTTGGTAAAAATGGGAATGTAGATGTAGGGATGGTATGTGAGATAGTATGGAGCAGAATCATGTTTGGCTGAGAAATGCAGATCAGATGTGGTGTCCTTTGCAGCAGTTGTATATAGATGCAGGGCATGGTTTTGGCAGAGTTATGTTATTTATGACTGGAAGTGAGTGTATCTGTATGTGTGTGGTTTGAGTGTTGCACAAGAGGATCTGGTGTGCTCATCGGCAAATCTGGGGAAACATGAATGCCTGGCCAGTATCTGGACCGTAGGGATGACCACAGCATCACCAGGTGCCAGTGTGATCAGGCAGAATAAATCAGAACAGGTTCTCTATAGCGAAATGTCAAAACATATCCCTGTCAATAATAAGGGATCCTCAGAATGAGAGCATTCAAGAGTGAAAACAGCACTAAGACTGCCCAGAAGTAACATCATTGGCTCTAAAATTTGCACATTTGTAGAGAATGAAGATGGTGCCTTTGGGCATGTATTAGTGCTGTTTGCACTGTGTGAGAGTTTCGTGCCAAGGGCCTCCTGGTGTATTTCAGTCCCCACCAATAGAACCCTGATACTTGAATTCCATGAGGTCTAAAGACTGAGAAAAATGCTCATAGGATTGGTGTGCTCCCTTGCCTGCCAAGCAGTTTGTGAGCTAACTGCAAAGACCAAACAGAAAAGCTAAAGTTAGTTCCACTTCTTTTAATGACCTTATATATGCAAAGCTGTATAATCTAGAAAGCTATTCAGTTAAATGACACTGGAAGATATAGACCTCTATCTACACAATCAGAAATCCCCTGAATCTTCCTAAATGTTTCTTAAACAGATGTAGAATCAACCAGTGTTTACAGGAAAGGAAAAAAATACCTCAGTGACAACTTCACAGCCTCTACAGACTCTTAATGTTATTTATGAATATTCTTCACTCTTAACCTAAGACTTTAAAAAAAAAAACTTTTAAATCAGTTATGCATTGCTCATTGTATTTTCATATATGCTTTTTTTTCTTCCAAAATTTAGCTATTCCTTATACAGTGAACCATATCCCGGGATACTTCCCTTTTCTCAAAAAGAGTACAGAGTCTCCACGATGTGACAGGCCCTCCGACACTGTCAGTGTTTCACCATTTCACTGCTTCAGAGAAATAACATTTTTACTGCCATACTTCTTCCAATGTGGCTCACACACAGCTTCCCGGCTTATCCAGGAAGCTGCATATGAGCCACATTGGAAGAGGTTGTACCGATTTATATAAATGGTAAATTATGGACAAACCATTTTCATTGTGCCATAGGTTGAAAAAAATGTATTCAGTCAAAAAAGACCAATAGCATCATGCCATACATTCTATAGCAATAAGATACAAGCTATAAATCAGTCAGCAATTCCTACACTCTTACAGCTTTGAAACGGTAGATTGGCCCCAGAAAGATCTTGAAAAACTGGATGTACCTACCAGAAAACTCCTCCATGCCCACAAGGTTATTTTAAGAATTACTGTATGCTGAGACTGTGCATTACAAGAGCCAAAGGAAGAATGGGTCTCAAAGAAATAGATTATACATACAGAATTACTATCATAGGCCTCCATGCCTACTTAACAGCATCAGACCAACCCAAACAAAAAGTGATGAATATGAAACTGAACGTCCAGAATCAGTTTCCATCTGTAAACCTGGACAGATGAGTAAGAATGCACCAGTATAGGTAGGGAAGATAAGACAATCTGAAAACCAAGAGAAAATATATTTAAATTAACAAGAAAAAAACAAATAAATGTACAAATACAGTGGAAAATAAAAATTATTGAACTCGCACACATGATGGTTAAGGAGAGATAAATTTCTGTCTGAAAATGAGAGCTTGTTAACTGCAGCCCAGGACAGTGGATTACAGATGAAATGGTTCACAGAAAGCATAGATAAAGCTGGTAAAAAAATAGCCAAATGTGTATTATTTAAGGAAAACCTGGAAATGGTTGCTAATCTAAAAGCTGGCAGCAAATCTCTGATCGGAGAAAATTTCTATAGAAAAAGAATGGAATTTCTAAATACTCTGCAGTACTAGAAGGGCACTGGCATCATGATCTTGAGAGAATTATGGATAATGAAGAGGTTATGATCACCAGGGATAGTCCCATTCCAACTAATAAGATGCTTGATACAAGAAAAATTTGCATAGTTGTAAGAGAGAAAACACATGAGAATGGCATTGATAAAGTCTAAGTGGCAAGTGATTTTGTATATCATGTGGAGAGAAAGAACATCCTCGAGTACCAAGGAATGAAGTCAGAAACAAAGAAAACGTGGCAGAAAGTTACAGAAATATTTTTCATTGTATTGGGTGCCATAGGCCTGATTACAAGCAATTTCCAAACACACCTTAAGAAGATGCCTATACATATTACATCTGTAAAGATTTTATTTATTTTTTATACTGTGCTCTTTAGAATCAGGGTGGTTTACATGTATACTAACAGGTACTTTTTATTCCCTTGTCCCTGAAGGGTTCACAATCTAAGTGTACCTGAGGCAACAGAGGGTTAAGTGGCTTGTCCAAGGCCACAAGGAGTGGCCATGGGACAAGAGACCCCAGTTCCTCCGGACTGAGGTTGCTTGTCCCCATGTGGGAATTGAGCCCCTGGCCTTCTGGCCTGAGGTAACCTGTCCCAACCACTGAGCCACTCCTCCCTCTGGCTCTAAAAGGTGATTTTTATGCCACTCAGAAAAACCGAGCCACTCCTCCCTATTGGTTCTAAAAGGTGATTTTTATGCCACTCAGAATTTTCTAGTAATAGGAAGGTTCCCTTGCCAGTGAGGTAATGGGACAAGGAATTCCTTGAAATGGGGGTAAAAAATGACTAGTATAAATACCACAGCCCAAAGATAATTCCCTGTCTTTGGCTGGTTAAGCCACCGTACTGCTAAATGTATTTAATGCCTTGACTAGCTAAGTCAAGACTTACCAGTATTAATTAAATGCAATAAAGAGCCTTGGAAAAAAGTAAGTCCCCAAAGAAAGGGGAAACAAAGGGTTTTGTGATCTTGATGGAGAACTGAGAGCATTTAAAGCACAACCCTAAGAGTTGAATTCAGTGTACCAAAGGAGAAATGCCTGCTGCCTGAGCTCTCTTCCAGCTTCCAATGCCAAGGTATTTGATAGGGCTTTGAGGAAACTGGATTCCCTTGTATGTGGGAGAATCCCAGTTAGCAAAGGAGTTTCTAAGTCTCAGGGCTAAGAGCAAGTGAACTGTCTTAACTTTTCAAAAAACATCATATCATACTGTTTTATACTCTGCATTTTTATCAACTTTCCATTTATGTCAACTATTAAGAACTTTAAGAAAGCTTTAAGGGATTCAAAATAAAACCTGGACTGAGAACAAGTCTATAGACATGGAAGTGCAGTGAGTGATTGATTACGGGGCCCAACAGCCTCCCAGCCCTATCTGGTCCCATCCCATAACTTCGTATACCAAAGTAGTGGCTTTAGGCAAGGCAGTGTTATCTCCTATAAAGAAGAATGTACCCCTGATCTGCTCACAGAAAATTTGAACTTCATGAGAGGCTACAGACTGTTGGAAACACCTTTACCTTTACCTGTGGCCAATTTACCTATGGCCAATATGACCAATGAGACTCAGAGAGGAATATTGTGAAGCAGATTTATTGGCAATACGTTATCTGCAGACAGCGGGTGACCAGCACAGCGTAACAGCATAAGTGTACGAATGCCCCTTTCTGGGGTTACCTTGCTTTTATCCCTTTTCCCAGAACATACCCTTTTCCTCTTTCTTCACCTGGCTTTCTCCTTATTTGGGTTATCTTTCTTTTCTTTAGAACTGTAAGCCCTGCCCCCCCCCCCCTTCTCGAGGGCAGTCTAGGTGTAGAGAAAGAGGAAGTAGGAGAGGCTCTTACAATCTCCTTTAACATAGTTTTCAGATTTTTTAACAATTTTAATTTTACACATATATATATATATATATTTATTTATTTATTTATATCTTGGATTCTTGTGCTTTACTTCTATTTTTCTATATTTTTCTACCTTCAAGCTATTCCTATGCACTGTTAGCTTTGCAGGCTTGCTCTGCAGAGATGGGGTGGGTCAGAAAAAGGGGAGGGGGAAAAGCTTCTTCAGAATTTCCTCAGAAAGTGGGTGGGGATGCCTTGCACAGCAAGTATTTTGTTTTTTGCCTTAAAGCTTGCATATTTCAGGGGGTTTGAGGATCAGTAAAAATAGTTTTTAAAGAGAGGGATATATATAGCTGTTAGTTTTAAAGAGAAAGATAGAGATATATAGCAAAATATATTTTCTGTCAGTTTTAAAGAGAGGAATTTACTCAGCCTTGAGAGGGGAGAAATTATGGAAGTGGTCAAACAACCTCAGTCGCGCAACCTGCACTATCTCTCATTTGCATAGGAGCTCTGTACTTCTTAATAGCAACTTGGTATTTTCTATTCTACTGGCAGAAAAGAGATATAAAAGAGGGGGGGGGGTACCTGCTAAGAAGGAAGTGAGGAAGCTGGTCAGAGACTGATAAGCTATATCATATTATACAGGCTTCTCCTCTGCTTGTTTAACCCTTTCTGTAAAAACAACAATTTCATTTTTCCATCACAGACCATGGGGGGTATGAACTCATGGAGGAAGCAATCTCTGTCATGAAAGTACTACGGCCAGTGTTAACAGTAAATTTGAGAGACTGAGATCATATTGCAAATACCTTGGCTTGGAAGTGAAGTTCATTACCACCATGGCACGCACAAAACCAGCTCATTTGGAGACACCGTCTCCAATTCTAAAAAGTCACAATTTTCAAACAAACTGCAATAAACAGAGATATGAAATGAAAGAAATGGAAATTACACTTACCTGGTAATTGTTGTTCCTTGAGGAACTACAGTTCAGTCCTCCACCTCTGGGTAGTGCACCTCCTCCTGCAGCATGGAGACTGGACAAGTCAAATTCGTGACATCATCGGGTATATCTTGCTGGTCTTCTCCCATCATCCCCCAGTGACCTACTGACAAAGCAGACTCAAAGGAGCAACAAATGAGCAGTTAAGGAATTAATTACATTTCTATGCTTAACCTTCAACTTTTAAACTACAGTGCCCTGAAATAAAAGTCAAAGAACACCCTCCTCCTTGATCCTATCTTCTTACCCGCAGATCAGAGAAAGACAGATAGAGGGAAGGAAGGAGGACTAAAAGATCATATAAAGAATGATACTCCCGTGATCACCGGCATGACAGAACACGCTACACCCTTATGGACCGGAAACCCCCTCCAAACCGACGCCTCGAGTCTGAGTTGTTCATCCCCAGGCGGGAATGAGGACTCAACTGTAGTTCCTCATGGAACAATTACCAGGTAAAGAGTAGTTACTCACCTGTAACAGGTGTTCTCCAGGAGCAGCAGGAATCAGTCCTCACATATGGGTGACATCGACGTCGATGGAGCCCCCATGTGGAGCAATTCCCCAGCTTTCTAAGAAAGCCTTTGGGAATACACCCACGCATGCGTGGTCCCCTTCCCGTCCAAAGGTGCCATCTTGCTCAGTCAGATGAAATAGCTAAAAGACAGCACAAAAAATAAATGAACTATGTACAACTGCAACTACCAGGGGAGGAGGGAGGGTTGTGAGGACTGATTCCTGCTGCTCCTGGAGAACACCTGTTACAGGTGAGTAACTACTCTTTCTCCAGGACCAAGCAGGAAGTCAGTCCTCACATATGGATGACTCCCTAGCTCTGGGCTACCAGGAACCCAGGCTGAAAAATAGAGCTCCCTCTGTGAAGCCTCAGCATCAGGGAAAGAATTTTACTGAGAAGAGAACCCACTGGTAGCCCAACAAGAGGGCTGGAGGGCAGGAGTTGCCTAAACCTCAAAGAGATTCCGGAGTACTGCCTGACCAAAAGCACTGTCCCTACGGGACTCCCTTTCCAGGCAGCAGTGGGCTGCAAAAGTCTGACTTGAGGACCACGTTGCAGCCCTACAGATGTCTGCCAACGGTACAGAATGGAGATGAGCTACTGATGCAGCCATTGCCCAGACACGGTGAGCTGTGACTCGACCCTGCAAGGGAAGGTCTGCTGCCCTGTAAGCCCAGTTGATACAGTCCGCCACCCAAATGGACAAGGTACGCTTGGAGACAGGCAACCCCAAGTTGTTTGGGTCAAAGGAGACGAAGAGCTGAGTAGCCCTTCTATGACCCTTAGTACGCTCAATGTAGAAAGACAAGGCCCTTCTACAGTCCAGGGTATGCAGGACTTCCTCAGCCCGGCTGGCATGGGGCCGAGGGAAGAATGTTGGAATAAACAACCTCCTGATTGAGGTGGAAAAAGGAGACTACCTTCGGGAGGAACTTAGGATGAGTCCTAAGGACTACCCTGTTCCTATAGAAACGAGTGTATGGCCTGTCACAGACCAGGGCTTGAAGTTCACTCACTCGTCTGGCCGAGGTCAGTGCCACTAGGAAAAGAGCCTTCCAAGAAAGGAAGCGGAGAGAACACGTAGCCATCGGCTCAAAGGGAGGGCGAGTAAGCTGCTGCAAGACCACATTCAACTCCCACTCAGGAGCTGGTGGACGGAGATGTGGCTTTAGCAAGAGCAAGCCTCTGAGGAACCTGGACACCAAGGGGTGAACTGATAAAGAGTGCCCTTCCACCTGTGAGTGGTGGGCTGCCAGAGCAGAAAGGTGCACCCGAACAGAATTGGACTTAAGACCCTGATTAGACAAGTGCAGTAGGTACTGAAGCACCACTGGCACAGGACAGGAGAAAGGGTTCTCCTGGCGTATATCACACCACAAGGAGAACCGCTTCCACTTCAGGGCATAGGTCTTTCTGGTGGATTGCTTCCTAGAGGCCAAGGCCACCTCTTCAACTTCCTGAGGAAGGCCCCATGGGGCCAGCACTACCCTTGCAGCCTCTAGGCCATCAAATTGAGAGTTTTGAGATTGGGGTGCAGAAGGGAACCCTGATCCTGAGAAAGAAGATCGGGTTGCAACCCCAGAGGGAGTGGGGTGTCCACCGCCAGCTGTAACAGAAGCGGGAACCAGGGCTGTCTCGGCCATATGGGGGCTACCAATATGACCGAGGCCCTGTCCCTTAGAATCCTGAACAAGGTTCGGGCCACCAGGGGCGTGGGAGGAAACACATACAGGAGGCCCTTGGACCATGATATCAGGAAGGTATCCGCTGCGAATCTCGTGGAATGCGGTTGCCTGGAGCAGAACTGAGGTAGCTGCCGGTTCAGGGGACTGGCAAAGAGGTCTATGGATGGAAGTCCCCACTTCAGGAAAATGTTCTGAACCACCAAAGGGTGCAGTTGCCATTCGTGAGGCTGTAGAACCCTGCTCAATCTATCTGCCAGGAAATTTTCCTGGCCAGGAAGATAGACTGTCCTGAGCAGCATATTGTGTTGAAGTGCAAAAGAGCATAGGGTCTGTGCCTTCTGACACAGGAGCCTGGGCCCCGTGCCCCCTTGTTTGTTCACACAGAACATCGCCACCTTGTTGTCTGTCTGCACCAAGACAGATTGGTGGGCCAGGGTGTGAGAGAAGGCCTTGAGGGCTAAGCGTATCGCCCTGAGTTCCAGGAGATTGATTTGTTGTGTGTCCTCCCAAGGAGACCACAGGCCCTGGGTGCACTTGTCCAGACAATGTGCACCCCAGCTCTGCAAGGAGACATCAGTTGTGAGTAGCACAGTGGAAACAGGTACCTGAAAAGGAATTCCCTGTAGAAGGTTGGGGGACTGCAGCCACCACTGCAGGGAGTTCAGGAAGGGTTTGGACACCCTTAGGCTTCCTGTAGCCTGCTTCCACTGAGTCCTGAGACACCACTATGCAGGCCTCATATGCAGGAGGACAGTGGGGGTCACATGAACTGTTGAAGCCATGTGGCCCAGGAGCCTTAGACAAAGTCTGGCGGATACCAGTGGGTTGCCTAGAAACCGGCTGGCCAAGTCCATCAGCCTTCCCGCTCTGTCTTCTGGCAATTAAGCTTTTGCGTGCAGAGAGTCTAACCGTGCCCCTATGAACTCCAGGTTCTGGGAGGGGAGCAAAGTGGACTTTGCGAAGTTTATGACAAAGCCTAGTTGTTGCAGGAGAGACACAGTATGGAGGGTGGCTTGCCTGGCCTCCTGGAGAGTCTGACCCCTGATGAGCTAGTCATCCAGATAGGGGAAGACAAATATACCCTGGTTTCTCAATTAGGCCGCCACCACCGCCAGGCACTTTGTGAAGACCCATGGGGCGGGCAGTACTCGGTACTGAAAATGGTTTCCTCTTACCATGAACCTTAGGTATTTTCTGTGGTCTGGATGAATGAGGATGTGAGTGTACGCATCCTTCAGATCTAAGGAGCATAGTCAGTCTCCCTGCTGGAGGTAGGGCAGCAGTGTTCCAAGAGTAAGCATCTTGAACTTCTCCTTTTCCAAGAATTTGTTGAGATTTCTCAAGTCCAAAATGGGCCAGAGACCTCCAGTTCTCTTTGGCACAAGAAAGTACCTGGAGTAGAAGCCCTGCCCCAGCTGGTGGGGAGGTACAGGCTCCACCGCCCTGTCTTGAAGAAGACCTTGCAGTTCCTGGAGAAGAAGTTCCTGATGCAGAGTAGGCCTTGGAGGCTCCCCTGGAAAGTAGGAGGGGGGTACTTGATTGAAATGGAGCAGACAGCCCTTCTGGACTATGTTCAGTACCCAAGCATCTTTTGTGATGGGCGGCCACTGGTGGGCAAACAGGGCCAACCGACCTCCCGTGCTGAGGTGGAGAGGTGGAGAGGCTATGCAGTGGGAGTCAAAAACCCCCTCCCTGCTGAGTAGGAGCAGGAGCTGGAGGCTTGGGGGCTTTCTGCCTACAGGGCCCATGTCCCTGCCCCTTGGCCTGCTGACCCTGCTGGGGAGCTGGGGAGGCCTGATAATGAGGGAAAGGTTTGCAGGCAGATGCTTTCCTCGGGTAAAAGGTCTTTCTCCCCGAGCCCTTCTTCTTATGAGAAGGGGCAGAAGTTTTTCTGGACAACCTTGTCCTTGTCAGAGTCTCAGTCTCGAGCTCAACGGCCTTTTCGGCCATGGGCTTGCCGAAGAGGTTTTCACCCCGACATGGGACATCGACCAACTTGTCCTGTACCCATGGCTCGAGGTCCGATGACTGTAGCCATGCCTGGCGTCGAGCACCGATGCCGGCCACTGCTACGCGGGCCGAAGCCTCGAAGCCATCGTAGGCCACCCGGGAGATGAATTTGGAGCATTCCCAGATCCCCAAGGACAAGGACTTGAACCTCTGCAAAGGTTCCCCGGAGAGGCCAGCCGAGAACCCGGCTATCTCCTTAGTCAGGTCCCGCAAGTACATGCCCATGTACAGCTGGTAGGACTGGACACGGCAAGCAAGCATCGAGCCCTGGAAGCACTTTCTGCTGATGGCATCTAGGCTTCGGGCCTCCCTGCCGGGGGGCACCGCAGAGTGCATCTTCTGGCTCTTCAGATGATGCATGGCCGATTCCACAACCATAGAATGGTGCGGCAGCTGCGCCTTCTGGAACCCAGGGCTCTTTCAGATCGATACATGGAATCGATCCGCTTGCTCAAAACCGGCGCTGAGGCCGGTGCCTCCCACATTCGGAAGAGGAGCCGTTCCAGCATCGGAGGAACCGGCACAGTAAAAGCCTCCCGCGGGGGAGAGTCGTACTGTAGGGCATCGAGCTCTTCGGCTCGAGGCTCCTCCTCGGGATCCGCAGGAACATTCAAAGCCTTGGCCATGTCCCTGACAAACTCCGAGAACCGGGTGTCCTCCGGTGGGGACCTACTCCGGGGCTCGGACTGCGGTGAGTCCGAAGGGACACACCGAGTCCGAAAGGTATCGGGGGACTCCTCATCCTCCGTTTGCCACACAGACTCATCCGAGGAAAAGTCGAGGGGCTCCGACCGCGTGGGCTCCGGCAACACCCGCCCCGACGCCGGGGCCATCGGTGTAGACGCCCTCGCTCCCGAACGGGAAGTCGAGGGAGACCGCGACCGAGTCCGGACTCAGGCCTTCATGGCTTCGAGAACCGGCTCGGTCTCCGGGGTCGACTTAGACATCGACGTCCCGGTGGTCGGGGCAGATGCACCAGTCAGGCTGGCCATCAGCACCCGCTGCTGATCCATGAAGGCAGACAGTCTGCACTCCAAGGCTGTCAGCCTGAGTCCAAGCTCAGGAGACTCAGCAGCCACCGACTCGGGCCCCAGTGGCGCCGGGCCCGACGTTGGCTCCCTGGGAGGAGAGTCCTCGAGGACAACAGGACTTACGTGCTCGACAGACTCCGGCTCTACACGAGATACCTTAGTTGGCTTCTCCAGCTCCAAAGGCCCGGGGCGGCGGTCAGGGGTCCGAGACCTGGCCCTCGAGGAACCAGGGGCATCCTCCGATGACGCCCTCACGAGCTTTCTCTTCCTTTTATGCTCCCGACTGGGGGACCCCCTTTCAGAGGAACCCCGACGAAGCTTGGGGTCCGACTCCCGAGACGTCGAGGCCTCTGACGAGGTCCGGGCTTGACCGGAGGCAGAGTCAGAAAAAATTCTCTCCTTCTGATGCTGCTGGCTTCTGAGTGCCTTAGTGGACATCTTTCCACACGGGACACAGACCTTGGGATCATAGTCCGGCCCGAGGGAACGCAGGCAGCAGTCGTGTGTGTCAGTAAGAGACATGAGCTTCTTACAACAATCACACTTTTTGAAACCACTGGAGGCCATCGTGGAAAAAAGGGCCACCGCGAGGTCAAAAGACCGGCCCTCCAAGGAAAAAGAAAAAGAGCGCGAACGCGTGCCACGAAGGGCAAAAAAATGAAAAATAAAGATCGGGTCAATACCAGCGTACCGAACCCAGGCAGGAAGGGGAACCGGCATCGAACCGGACAAAAAGAGAGCGAAAATCGCAGAAAAAAATCAAACTTTTCCGGGTGACACGGACTCACGTCTGTTGGGCTCCATGGAAAAAGAAAGACTGAGCAAGATGGCACCTTTGGGTGGGAAGGGGACCGCGCATGCGTGGGTGTATTCCCAAAGGCTTTCTTAGAAAGCTGGGGAATTGCTCTGCATGGGGGCTCCATCGACGTCGATGTCACCCATATGTGAGGACGATTTCCTGCTTGGTCCTGGAGAAGTGTAATTTCCATTTCCTTATTGGTCCTACAGTTCAGTCCTCCACCTCTGGGATGTAACAGAGCAGTAATCACTGGGAGGGACCTTTCCTACCGGCTCGCCACACCGCTGCACCGAACAGGCACCGTTCACTGCCTGCACCTCCAGACAATAGTTGTTACTGAAAGTATGAAGAAACGACCAAGAGGCCACTCTAACCATCTTCACTGGCGAAACTACACTGTGCCCTGCACCAGGCGTTGCTAGCGCACCAGAAGGGCAAGCCCGCAACCCCTATGGCTGCCCGGGCCCAGCTGGAAATTGCCACTTTAGAGACTGCTGTTCCTTTACGGAGACCTCCAAAGAGAAGAAACAAACACTCTGAAACCATTAAAAATTAACACGGAACTCTCGTAATGTCCAAGCAACGTAAACTACAGTCTGAGACGCTCCTACCTGCAGTTCCTAATACCGGCAATGCTACTGCTTGATTCATATGAAAGACAAAACTAGTTTTGACCAACCGACGGTACGGGCCTCAACGCTACCTTTTCCCTAGAAAAGGACAACATAACTCTCGACAGGACAACGCCTGCAGCTCTACAACACGTTGTGCCGAACCTGATGGCCCTTAAACTCACCGTCTAAGGCAAAATATTTGTCCAAAGCTTGCTGCGAGGTTTCAAAAAGCTCCATAGATAAAACTCTTAAAACCAGGATGGGACCCCACGGATGCCACCTCATACTGCGCAAAGTTGTAGCCTAGAACCGCAGATAGAAACACAAGAACGCACCACGTTGATGTGATAGCCCCAAGAATATTCCTTGGACTTTATCTCTGTAATACACCAGCCTGGCTAGCTGTAACCTTAACGAACTGGCCTTTCCGACTCAAAGTAAGGATGAAAGCACGGCTCCAGAATAGCCTGTCCTCCTTACCCTTGCCCAGTACATGTCCAAGCCATACGCATGAACCGATCCACTAGAGGTAATTGAGGAGGCCCTGGGACAAAATATTTGCTGTTGCCGGCCATCGCCAGGATCCCCGTCGAGAAACCCAACTAACTCGGCTTACCACGGACGCCTCGGCCAATCTGATGCCACTAACAGTACTTTCCCCAACTTTTGCATCCCTATAATGTTACTTAAAATACCATGCCTTGGGTGAATTGAATCTCTGTATGTAGAGATGTTTAAGTCCTAAACAGCTATTCTGCCAAGAGCAATGAGTTGTCGGATTTCTTAACTGCTTCTCATTTCTTTATTGATTTGATCCAAGCACATTAAAATTGTCTAATATTTCTATTTCTTCTCCATCAAAGATAAACTTATTGATTTTACCAATCATCATGTAGAAAGATGAAATCCAGGAACTCCAAGGTAACATTACCAGAAAAGCTTCCTGTTCCACGTGCAGTAACCAAGTGACGGGTAGAGCTCCAAAGTCACAATATGTGGATGAGACAATGGTGCAGGGAAGAGGGCTTTGTTAGGAACTGGACAACACTCTGGAGAAGATGGGAGCCTTTTCTGAAAGGATATGCTCCATCTTAACCAGAGTGCAATCAGGCTGCCTTTAAGTAAAGGGCAGACAGAGTTGAAAGACTGCAAGCTACCCCTGTCAAAGGTTGTTAATACGAGCAAAAAAAAACACACATTGAAATGTCTGTATATAAATGCTAGAATTCAAAAAATAAGATGGAAGAAAGAATATAGAGCACTAAATTAAGAGGTAGATATTAAGGGTGATGCTATATGTTAAAAAGGATATTCAGTCAAATAGGATTAAAGTTCTGAAGAAAACAAATGCGTTGTAAATGGATAGAAATTCCATTTGAGAAAGGGAAATCAATAGAAGTAGTGCCAGAATAAACAGATAGATGAATTGTGAAGAAAAATTAGGGAAGCTAACAAAACTGCCAAAAATAGGTGATTCCAATTACCCCAGCATCAACTGGGTCAATGTTGCATTAGGACATGCTAGGGAGATAAAGTTTTTAGATGAAATAACTGCTTCATGGAACTGCTGGAAGAGCCATTTTAGACATATTCCTTAGTGGAACACTGAATCTGGTACAAGAGATAATGCATTTGCAGCCACTTGGCAATACTGATCATAACATGATCACATTTGATTTAATAAACTGAGGGAGGACAACATGAAATAACTTCCAAATAGAGAGGGGTAGCCTGCCTGGAGTAACATTTACAATGCTAGAAATCTGACGCCTTACTGGGCAGCCTAGATGGACCATGCTGATCTTTATCTGCCATCATTTACTAGGTTACTACTGTGCTAACATTTAACTTTCAAAGGGGAGACTATGATAAAATGAGGAAAATTGTTAGAAAAACATTAAAGCTGCAGCATCAAAGTTTAAGAGTTCACATCAGGCCTGGAAATTGTTTAACAAAACCATCTTGGAAGTCAAGACCAAAATGTATTCCATGCTTTAAAAAATGTGGAAAGAAGGCAGAACAACTGACAGCATGGTTTAAAGGTGAAGTGAAAAAGGCTGTTATAGCCACAAAAACATCTTTCAAAAAATAGAAAAGGATTCAAATTTAGAAAACAGGTGTGAAGGGACTCACTAAAAGAAGGCTCCCTTTCGTCCCGAGTTTATAAAACGATCGAGTGTTAAACTTAAATTTACCAATTTCTGGAGTTACTTTTTCATGGCTGAACTGATTCAACTAAATCCAAAACAGATGCCTCCTGGAAGTGATGCGGCCGTGTTTAAACAGCCGTGCCACATCAGGTACTCTGGACTATAAATCCTCCATTAGTGTGACATTCCAGAGCTGCTTTATCTGTTTTGATCTAATATTGTGTGCTGTAATCTATTGCTGCTGACGGCTGCATCTGTGTCCCTCCACAGGTACTGCCAATCACTCTGTTAGCCTCGCCTCCTGGAAGTGACGCGGTCATGTTTACACGGCTGGGCCACCTAAGGTACTCTGGACTATAACTCCTTCATTAGTGTGATGTTTCACACTGAACCAGCATGCCCAAGGAGCAGGCAATGCCACTATTGTCTCTCGTGCTGTGTCCCATCGGTCTGTGCACTCTCGTGTTGTCTCCCATCAGGTAAGTATCCTGGCTTTCTGTCTATCCTTCTCCTGTCCTCTCTTTTTCACAATTTCTTTCCAGTCATGTCGGCTATCCCTGTTCATTGGGGTTGGTGCCCCGCAGCTCTCATTCCTCTGCCTCCTTGACTCTCCTCAGTCCCCACCAACCTACTACCCTGTCATGCCTCTATCTCCACAGCCCTCCCGATGCTTTGCCTCCTGCCCATCTTTTTTTTTTTTTCAAAACTTTATTTAAACACCAATTCAACACAGCAAAAAACAAACAGCACAACAGCCCCCGAGCGGGGTGGGTTTCTGATCCCCACATCAACGGGAATGAGAGAACAGACAAGTGGTGTTAATTTTTACAATAAAGAGAAAACAGAACATCCTCCTCCTAACCCCCCCTCCCTCCCCCCCCTCCCCCCCCCCCCGGAGACATGGCCAACCCCCATACCAGGAGCCTCCCCCAAACAAGATCAACCTAGTGTACCACGCACATTAGCAACTAATCACCCATACCGGCATTCTCATGCTCCAGTATCGCCCATTGTAAGACTTCATTACGACTACGGGGGCCCAACTGTTGAATGTAGGGATCCCACAGTGACTGGAAAGTAAGCCACCTCGCAGGATTACCCCGAGCGCTCCAACACTCAGCCAGCATCAATTGATGAAAATTATTCCGCCATTCCCAGTAGGACGGTGGATCTCGTTCTTGCCATCTACGAAGCAGGGGTCCCTTAGCCACCAAACAGGCCTTGCGCACCAATATCCTCCCCCATTTGCCTTTGGGCGAGGTAAGTCCCAGGCAATCCAGAGTAACAAATAAGTCGTCCCAGCCCACCCGTTGCCCCAACAAGTCTTGCATATACGTAGAAATCCGTAACCAATAAGAACGGAGTTGCCGACAGCTCCACCACATGTGTAAGAGGGTTGCCATCGGTACAGAACACCTCGGGCAGCTGCCATCCTCCGTCAGATGGCTCCGAAAGGCCCTCCGCGGAGAGAAATATACCCGTGTCAGCGATTTAAAATGTATTTCTCTCCATCGCACTCCCTCTGCTAAGTAAACCATACGCCGAAGACCCCGGAGAACAGTGCCCGGGGGGACCTCTCGCTACAACTCCGCGGCCCACGCGAGTTCTACAAGCCGGTAGTCCGGCGACTGCCGAAAACTATCGAACCGTGCCCTTAGACGACGAATGGACGGCATGAAATCTCCTCCCAAATCGAAAAATTCAATTATCTGCGCCGAACGGTCAGCGTGGAGCTCATCCGCCGGCAACGAAGTTACGTAATGAGAAAGCTGCAAATAGGAAAACGGGTGCACCGAAGCCAGCCCGTATTCAGTTCTAAGCGCTTGAAAGGGCTTACACCGGCCTCCAGTATCCACCACGTGCCCAATAGTTCTTATCCCCTTCGCTGCCCACGCCCGCATTGCGGCGTTCTCCGTGCCTGGTGTGAAGTTAACATTCCCCTGGAGGGGAAGCCAGCTGGAAATTTTCCAGCTTCTCTTCCAGTAACGGTTAAGCTGCCGCCAGGTCCTTCGAACGGCTCCCAGCAGCACACTGTCGGTAATATACAGTGGAAGCAAACGGTCCTCATGGTGCAGAATGGCCAACAAGGAATACGGGGCAGCACATGTCTCCTCCACCCGCCGCGGCGTGAAGATCTCAGTCCCTCCCAGCCAGTCCCCCAGGTGCCGAGCCTGACAGGCCAAGGCGTAGGCCCCCAGATCTGGAAGCCCCATACCCCCCTGCCTCCATCCCCCCCTCAGCCTCACGTACGGTATTCGGGCTCTCGCCCCCTTCCATAAGAAACCTTTCAGCATGCCTTCAAGTCGTAATAAATCCCGTCGTAGGACCCAGACTGGAAGAGTTTGTAACCAGTAAAGGATCTGAGGGAGGATTACCATTTTAATCGCAGCTATTCTGCCAGATAAAGACAAAGGGAGGGACCCCCACGTTTGGAACTGGCCTCGTAATTTATTCATTACCCGACGTAGATTAACCTTATAGAGCTGTGCCGTACAAGGCGTCAAAATAATCCCCAGGTAAATAAAAGAGTCCTCCGCCCACCTAAGAGGAAACACGCCCCGCCACGCAGCCCGGACATCCCCTGAAACATCCAGCGCCTCCGATTTCTCCCGATTGATACTAAATCCCGCAAACCAACCAAAGGCCTGAAACTCCTGTAAGAGTGCCAACAAAGAATCCTGGGGAGCGGACAGATGTACTAGGAGATCGTCAGCAAAGGCAGCCAGTTTAAAAACCTGCCTACCCATTGTTATACCGGATATCTCACGAGATTGTTCCACCCGGCGTATAAGAGGATCTAAGGACAAAACAAAAAGGAGAGGGGACAAGGGGCAGCCCTGTCTAGTCCCCCTCCTGAGGGGAAAGGCCTCCGAAAGCAACCCATTACACAATATCGCTGCCCTGGGGTCTGCGTATAAACATTTCACCATTTTACAAAAGGAATCCCCCAGACCGTATCGCGGAAGCAGGTCCTCCAAATAGGCCCAACTAACCCTATCAAAAGCTTTTTCAGCGTCAAAGCTGATTAGGAGTGTCGTTTGGGCCCTTCGTCGTGCCCATTCTAGTGATGCCACAATCCGCCGCAGATTGCATACGGCATATCGTTGCCGCACAAAGCCGACCTGTGACTCATGAACCAACTGGCCAAGGACCGCGGCCAACCGCTCCGCCATGATTTTCGCTAACAATTTAAGGTCGAAGTTGAGCAGTGATATCGGGCGATAAGACGCTGCACATAGCGGGTCCTTCCCAGGTTTCAGTATGAGTGTAACATGGGCCTGGTTACTACCCCACCGAAAAAAGCCCTGTGCCGCTCTCCGAGTGTGCACCGCCAGGAGGGTCGGAGAGACCAGATCATTCAAAATCTTATAAACCTCTGCCCCCAACCCATCGGGGCCCGGTGACTTATAGCAACTCGCCTTAGTTATAACTGCCTGCACTTCACTCACCGTAAGCGGTTGGTCCAACTGTTCCCTTTGCACCTCCGTTAATTGAGGGAGAGTCAGGTCCGCAATATAATCCCTCCGCTCCTGAGGGGAGTCCGGCTCTGCGGAGTAAAGGTTCTGAAATAAGGATTTAAACACCGCGGCAATTTGATGGCTAGTCCTATGCAGCTTTCCCTGATCATCCCTTAAAGCCGAGACTAAGCGGGAACCCCGGGGACCCCGCAGGCATCGAGCCAACATTTTCCCAGGTTTATCCCCCTGGGTATGCAACCTATACCGGTAATATAAAACAGATTTTTTTCGCTCGCTGGTGCAAAACTTCGTTCAACAACACCTGAGTCTCCATGAGCTGTCTCCTATTTGCAGCAGTTGAATGGCGGGCACAGAGTCGATGCAACGTTGTTACCTCCTTCTCCAGGCATATAATACGCTCAGACATCAATCTCCTCTTTCGGGCCTGAAAGCCTATAATGTCGCCACGTAGAACCACTTTGGCTGTTTCCCAGACTAATTCAGGATCATCTGAATGGTTCCTATGATCCGATTCAAATTCCTGCCACCGCCGGCGCAAAAAGGAACGAAAATGAGTATCGGTATAGAGTTCTAAGGGGAATCTCCAAAGGCGTGTCTTAGGCAGCGCCTCACCCCAATGAAGGTCCAACCAGATTAGCGCATGATCGGAGATCTCTCCCGGCCCTATCTGAGCATCCCGGACCGCGGCGAACAGGGCACCCGTCACCAACAAATAGTCAATGCGCGCCGATGATCCGTGAGCTCGCAACTGGTGTGTGAAATCCCTTTCCGAAGGATGCAACAACCTCCAGGGGTCCACGAGTCCCATGCTGTCGCAGAGCCGCAGAATTGCCCGAGTAGACTGTCGTCGCTCTCTGGACCCTCCAGAAGTAGTATCCAGGTCCACGTCCATCACTCCATTAAAATCGCCCCCCAGGATTACAGGAGCCTCCAGCAAGATCTTCAATTTAGAGGTCAACCTAGTATAAAGACCATGGTCGAGAACATTAGGAGAATAAAGGTTCCCCAGAGTCACTAGTTTTCCTTCTAACATTCCATGCAGAAGCAAGAATCGCCCAGAGGGATCAAGAATTAGCCGAATGATATTGAACCTTATACGCTTATGAATCAATATAACAATTCCACCTTTTTTCCCCGTCGCCGGGGCTCCAAAAACCTGTCCTACCCATGCTCTACTCAATTTACTATGCTCTATTGCCGACTGGTGAGTCTCTTGAAGCATGGCTATATCTACGTTATACCTGGCCAGAGCCTGCAACACCTTTGAGCGCTTCGTTGGGCTCCCCAATCCACACACATTCCAGGAAATAAGCCTCAGAGCACTATAGCTAGAGTCAAGTACCTTAACAATATGCAGTCCCTCAATCCAGAGAGAGCCCCCCCAGCCTGGGGCTCTCCCCAACCTCTTTCAGAGTGACAAATTCTTAGGAAAAGCACCCCCGCATGGGTGTGACCATGTCTCCCCTTCCCCATCCCCCCGCCCCCCTCCCCCCCTACCCCCCACGCCACAAAGTGGCACCTCATCTTCCACGTAGCCACTCCCAGGTAGATTAAACTACCCATGTAGATCACTTTAGATGCGTCCAGTCTCCCGCGCCCCAGGCACAAACAGCTCCGGGCTCGAAGGAAGCCCGAGCCCCAAATGCTGGAGCGCAGATCGGGGCAATCAACAAAGAAACAGTGAGACTGCCCCACCTTCCCCTCCGCCAGCCCCCAGGGCCCAAGTATTACAGAGCACTCACATATTATAGCCAATATCAAAATATATCACCTATCCCTCGGATACACTTCCCCCGGGTCAGGGGTGACCCGTGTGTCAATTTTTGTGTTTTGGGTTTTGGGTTTTTTTCCCCCTTTCTCTTTTCTCCTTTCTCTTTTTTTTTCCCCCCTTCTTTCCTCCTTTTTCTTCTTTCCTTCCTCAAATTAGTAAGGAATTGCATTGTGATACTCTAGGTAGTCCACAATGAACCATTTTTAAGTATATCATACATATGGTTTGCAAAAATGACACATTCTTACAGTACTGGATGCTGCTGAACAAACAAGGGGGGACGTTCGCCACTCGCACAATAGCACTCGCCTTTGTTTTATAGCAACAAAGAAAGTCACCATTCCAAGTCTACATTACAATCCTGTGTTTTCGAACGTCTTGCCTACATTGATGACGTCGAAAACAGTAAATGTACGTCATGTATTGCTTACTAGTTTTCTGTGAATTACAATGCACCATTGTCAATTTGTTAGAACATGGTACCTTGTTTGTCCCAATGTGCAGGATACCACTACTTGACAGAATAGCACCATATCTTGACTGTTACTGTCCACCTAGCAAATAAATATAGAACTATTATATTTTGCAAAGCGTACAGTGCTGCACACCATTTGCAAGCCTACAGCTGAACAGTTAACAGGTATTGACATTATGCAGCATATATCTGACCATTTACAGCTGGTCCTGCCTGATCTTGGCTAGCATTGCACATTATTCACTTAAAAAGGTAAATTAATAATAAGCATTACAAGTGTATCCGAGGGTTATACAGTACCAGGTTACCAGCATGTAGGGTAGGAAAATCTATTGGATCTAACCCACTATTAAGATTGTGGGAACCCCTCCAACTATAGAAACGAACCAAGGGGAACATTGAGTGAGGGAGGGGCAAAAACCTTCCCTCCCAAACTAATAAAACACCCCACCCCCTCTAGGGGCCTTACTCTAATCGGTATATCCAATAACCCTCATCCTACAAGGAGCCCCAACACATAACTAGACCTCCAGTACAATACTACTCCCCCTCCCCGCAAACCCCACCCCCTAGCCGGTCCCAACTAACCATTCGGAGCTCAAGGATGTGAGGAGGGAGAGCCAGATTCCACGGACCCCCCTACCTTTCCCCATCCCGACCTCTCCAGACCTACAGCTCTACCCCCGAGCCCCCCCACTCCCTTACCTTCGGGTGTCCGCCTACTCCCCGCTCCCCCCCCCCACCAACCCCCACCACACATCACCCCCTTCCTGCCACGCTCAGTCCCCTCTCTGCTTCCATGGGTCCCTTCTCTACACCACCCGCACTCTACCACCAACCCAACTTCCTGCAAGTCCCCCCCCACCCAAGACCCAATCCAGCTCCCCAAGGAGGGGCCCCCCACCCACTTCCCCCAGTCGGCATCAGGGTAAAAAAAAAACAAAAAACTATAGTAACATCTACCATGTAGTAACAGATAATCAGACAAACAGTACATTTATCAGCAATAAAGCTACCAAAGTTTTGTCTGCACACATAATACTCAACAGGTGAATTAAACATTCGTCCAGCACACAAATGGGGAGCAGGCCAAGGATCTAAAGCCAAGTTCGGGCCGACTCTTCCCTCTTTGCTGACACCGGTACAGCTGAGTACACTACTCTGCCACCACACGCTCCAATAATCGCACGTGTCACAGCCTGGGGCTTGTTAGCCGTCACCTCTGCTCGGCCCAAACCAAGACAGCCCCGAAATACCAGCAAGGAATTTTGGCGGCAAAAGAAAGTCCCGAGGCTCTCTCAGTTCTTGCAGCGTAAAGCTAGCGTCCTCCGCATGTCAGGTTGCAAAATAAAATCAGACACCAGATCAACTTTACAGTCAGGGGCTTGAGGTAGAAGGGCTCCCTTCTTGAACAATACGCTCCACATAGGAGGCAGCCTCCTCCGCCGAGTTAAACACCCGATGCGCTCCCCCGTAAAACACATGTAATCGAGCGGGATACTGCACTGAAAATTTGATTGTAGCAGCAAGCAATTTGGTACAGAGAGGGGCATACACTCTACGCCTCTGGCTAAGGGAGGCAGAATAGTCCTGGGCAATCCTGAGAGTAAAATTATCACAGGTAAGACCATTCCGTTGGCGGGCAGCACGAAGAATCGCCTCTTTTTGCGGGTATTGGAGAAACTTGGCCAGGACTATCCTCGGCCGGGAGTCTCGGGCGTGCTTACTCCCCACGTGGTGGACCCGCTCGAGCAACAGATCTCCGCTCTCCAAACTGCCTTCAAAAAGTCGGGGGGGCAGATTTTCCACATACCGCTTGAGATCTTTATCCGCAATCGTCTCAGGGATGCCTAGCAGCCGTAAATTATTCCTCCTCGACCGGTTTTCTAGGTCGTCAATCTTGGCGGACTGAGCCAGTACCTGGGCCTTCAACGCAGTCAGCTCCTGGGAAGCGGTCTCAAGTGAGTCCTCCGCTCTCCCAATGCGCTCCTCGGCCTCCTGGATGCGACCCCCCAGAGCCCCTGCCGAAGTCTGAAGGGCGTCCATTTTTTCATGGAGGGCTGCAAATTGCGTTGACAATGCCTCGGCTACCGCAGCCGATACCTCCTCCAGGAAGGCCGGAGAAGATGGGGAGCGCGGCATGGTGTTACTGTCGGCCATTTTGGCAGCAGAGGCCACACGCTCCTTCTACCACCGAGTCGTTTTTGCGGAAGCCGCCATCCAGATCCTAGCAAGATCACCCGAAATCCAGTGCCAAAGACCGCAGGGGAAGGCGTCCAAGATATTCAGCCCGGATTGACTCAACCAAGGCCCAGTAATCTGCCGGTTAGAGGCGCGGGGGACCGGAGCACATGCAGCACACGTCTGCTGTCCTCACCGCATCACGTGATCCCCTCCTGCCCATCTTATTCTTAGTTTGACCTTGATAAACTCTAGGTCCCTTTGATTGAAAACCCTTCTTGTCCAAGACCTTATTACCCAACACTCTCTGGATACTGTCTTCATTACTGAGACCTGGTTGCAGGAGGGTGAGGACCCCTTGCTCCATCGCTGTCTCCCCCAGGCTTTTCTGCTTTCTCTACTTCGCGGCACAGTCACAGCAGTGGAGTGGCTGTCCTCTGCTGCTCTGCCCTTCCCATGAACAAGAGTCACCCCCCCTTCCCTCCATTATTGCAAAGCACTTTTACTCCAGTTAAGATCCTCTCCCCCTCTTCACTTCCTTCTCTACTCGCCCCCTTCTCTTTGCCTTCATCTGTGGAACTTGCTACTACTAACCCTCTCAGAGATTTCTCTTTTATATCCCCATCTGGTGATTCTTACGAATTTTAACTTACATCTGGATTGCTCCTCAAGACCCCACGACAGGTCTTCTTGCTCACTTGCATGATCTCTCTTGGTCAGCATGTCCACTGTTCTACTTGCACTCTCTCTCATACTCACCCTTATGGATTCCCCTTTCTCCTCAATCTCCATTTCCACTCTTCTACTTTCTTGGTCTGAACATATCCACATCCTTTTCTCTCTGCTGCCCCCTTCCATCTCCCCCTCTCAGCCCAGCAACTTTCCTGCCTCTGCTCCCCCTTAAATGTCTCATTGTATCACACCCTCCACCCTTGAGCAGTTTCCCCCTCTGACACAATCTTTCCAGTTAGCTTCACCTTTCTCTCACCAGATGCCCAGGCACAGACCTGGAACTCTGTCTTGATCACTGGCCTTTATCAGCTTGAGCCTCTTTGCCCTGTTCCCCCTCACCACATGCTCTTCCTTGCTACCATCCTGGTTTCCATTTTCATTGCTCATACAGTTGCCATGCTGAACACCTTTAGTGGAAACATCCCTCCCCTGGGTCCCTCCTCCACTTCTGTCACTGTACTATTGTTCCTTGATTCGCGCTGCCAAATGCTCCTATTACTCAGAACTCATCTACCCTTCCACTAACCCATCCTGTCAATTGAATTCTCTCTTACGTTCTCTCTCAAGTCACTGCTCCTCTCCTGCTACAGCCGTCTTCTCTGCCTCTCCTGATCTGACTCAGCTTGCCATCTTCTTTGCAAACAAGATCCAGTCCCTTTGTTTCTCCTTTTCCAATTGTCCCCTTCTCTCACCCCTACTCCACTCCAACTCTCTCCTATACCTTCTTCATCCTTCTCTCATGTCTGGTCCTCTTTTCATCCCATCTCCTTGACTGAATTATCCAAGGCTCTTTCTTCTGCCTGTAAGACTATGTGCTCCACTGATCCTGACCCTCTTCATTGGTTATCCAAACCCTCCCTGACTCTTTTCCCATACATCCTATGTTCAACAACGGTCTCTCCACTGGTTCCTTCCCCTCCTCCTGGAAGCATGCCCTTATCCATCCTATCCTCAAGAAACCTACCCTTAAACCCTCAGTTCTAGAAAACTGGCACCCTGCTTCAAATCTTCCCTTCTTGTCCAAGCTTCTTGAAAAATTAGTCTTTACACAGCTCTCCTCCCCCCTCAACAGTCCGGCTTTCATCCTGAGCAAAGCATGGAAACTATCCTTCTCTCCTTTCTTAATGAGGTACGTTTCCCATGGCTGTCTCCTTGGACCTTTCCACTGCTTTAGTTAATCACTCCATCCTTCTTTCTAACCTACACGATGCTGGTATAAGTGGGCCTGTTCTTCAGTGGTTTCATTCCTTCCTATCATCTAGATACTTCTCTATTCTCTCAGGTGGTTCTTCCTCCCCTGCCACTCTACTTCCCTGTGGTGTTCCCCAAGGTTCAGTACTGGCTCCCCTTCTTTTCAGCATCTTCCTGACCCCCCTAACATTACTCATTTAACAACACACCATCTCAGCATATTACTATGCTAATGACATAATCCTTCTCTTGCATCAGCCCATCTACTCCCAACCTGGCCCCGCTCAACCTCTGCCTCACTCAGATCAGTTCTAACATCATCCATCTTAACCATAATAAGACAGCTGCTATTTTATTTTCCCTTGGTGGCCCCCCTCCTACACTTACCCCCCTGCTTTCAGATACTCCCATTCCGTTGGTCCTTGCATCACACTCAATTCTTCCCTGTCATTCAATGAGCACCTCTCTTCTCTGATCCACCGTTTTGTTTTATTCTCCGAGACAAGTTTGTGCCATCTGTCTTTGCCTTCCTTAACTACACTCCTACTTTCCTTGGTCACTGCTCGTATTGATTATTGTAATGTCACTCTTGCTGGTCTTCCCTATTATCAACTGCTAGGTGTCCAGCTTCTACAGAATACTGCTGCCCGAATCCTCACCCATGCCACATGTACCGATCATGTTACTTCCCTGCTTATTCACCTTCACTGGCTTCCTATTAAATTCCAGATCAAATTTAAAATATTCATCAGGGTCCATGAAGTTATACACACCGGTACTCCACAGTACCTCTCTGACCTCATTCACCTTCACGCCCCCCCCCCCCCCACTGCATCTTGCAGTCTATTCATGCCAACCATCTGCATCTCCCCTCCCCCCGCCTCTCATGCCCACTTGGAAACCATCCACAATTCTGCATTTTTTTTTCTTGGCCCTGCCCTCTGGAGCTCCCTCCCATTTGCACTCTGCCTGGAACCTTCCTACAACCAGGGGCGGCCCAAGGGGGGTGCGGGGCCATGTGCGGAGACTCGGTGCGGGGCCTCATTTGCATAAGGGTCCTCATTTGCATAAATATTTGCATAATGTTACCATACACGAACTTTTAGTAAACATGCCTCTTAATGAGTGTATGAATAAAGAAAGACTAAAAGACTTCTACATTACTATAATCCAGTGCCAACCGCCAGACACATTAGGAACTACTACAAACACTGCCCATTTAGAACCCATAGCAAACCCGCCGTATCCTAACAGCACTACCAGGACTCATAAAGCACCATACCCTAACTATCAAAAGGAAACGCTGCAAATATTAAACCAATACATTTCAGAGAACAACAATACATGACCTACTGGGGAAAGAGAACAAGTGGCAATGTCAAATAGGAATTACATAAACAGAATACCTCAGCTCAGTTACACATGAACAGAACATAAACCATCACCAAACAAGGAATCACAATTTAGAAACAGGAAGACAATAATTAAACTGGGAATCCCAAAAGCCAAACTTGGAATGTACAACACTGTAGAAATAAAACTATACATTAATTTGCTCTTGTACTAAACAAAGCGCAGACGTTAATGATGCACATTTCCCAGAGCTGACATATTCCAATTAATAAATTCAAAATAAAGAGATATTTTTCTACCTTTTGTGCATTTTTTTTCAGCTGCAATTGCTCCAGCCACTTTCTTCTGGTTTCTTCGTGTCTTCCGCTAATTCTTCATCGTCTGCTGTCCATTTGTCTTTTCTTCTCTCTTCTAGTTTTTTTCCATTCTCTCTCTACATCTGCTTTAACATACTAATCTTTCTCCTTTTCCTCTTTCCTCATTCCTATTTCATCCACTCAAATTTTACCCCTCCATCCTCAATCCCCACTTACTCTCCCAATATCCGGACAATTGTAGATTTGTCTTCCCTCCCACACAAAATATTTTTTCCCTCTCCATTTCACTCTCCCAGCTCCATCCCATTCTAATCCTCCCCCAACATCAGCTCCATTCTAGTTCCAGTCCCACCCAGCATCCGCTCCCTTCTAGTCCCCGCATCAGCCCATTTCCAGTCCTAGCCCCCCATAAGCCCATTTCCAGTCCTAGCTCCCCCATCTATTTGCAGTCCCATCCAAGTCCCTCCATCAGCTCATTTCCAATCCCAGCCCCCCATGAGCCCATTTCTAGTCCTTTCCTAGCCCCACCAGCAGCCCATGTCAAATCCTAGCTCCCCGCCACTCAGCCCATTTCCAATCCAAGCCCCCCAAGAGCCTACTTCCAGTTCTAGCCCCTTCATGAGTCCATTTCAATCCAAACCCCCACCACAGCCCATTTCCAATCTTAGCACCCCCCAACAGCCAATTTCCAGTCCTATTCTAGCCCCTCCATCAGCCCATTTCCTGTCCTAGCCCCCCTCACCCATTTCCAGTCCTAGCTCCCTCCCCCTCACAACCCATTTCCATTCCAAGCCCCCGTCCCCATCAGCTATTTGCAGTTCAAGCCCTCCTTCCACTCAGCCCATTTCCAGTCCTAGCCTCCTCATAGCCCCTGACTAGTCCTAACACCCCAGCAGCCCAGTACGTCCTAAGCGCCCATCACCCTATTTCCAGTCCTAGCCCCCCATCAGCCTATTTCCAGTCTTAGCCCCCCTCCCATAGCCAATTACGAGTCCTACCCCCCCATCAGCCCATTTCCAGTCTTAGCCCCCCATAGCCCATTACAAGTCCTAACCCCCCCATCACCATATTTCCAGTCCTAGCCCCCCCCCATCAGCCTATTTCCAGTCTTAGCCCCCCCCCATAGCCAATTACCAGTCCTACCCCCCCCATCAGCCCACTTCCAGTCTTAGCCTCCCCCCCCATGGCCCATTACCAGTCCTAACCCCCCCCCCATGGCCCATTACCAGTCCTAACCACCCCCCCCCCCATTACCAGTCCTAACCACCCCCCCCATCAGCCCACTTCCAGTCTTAGCCCCCCCATAGCCCATTAAAAGTCCTAACCCCCCCCATATGCCCATTTCCAGTCCTACCCCCCCCCATGGCCCATTACCTGTCTTAACAACCCCCCCCCCTCAGCCCACTTCCAGACTTAGCCCCCCCATAGCCCATTACCAGTCCTAACCCCCCCCATCAGCCCATTTCCAGTCCTACCCCCACACTTCGAGCCTTAGGCCCCTCACCATAGTCAATTACCAGTCCTACCCCCCCATCAGCCCATTTCCAGTATTAGCCCCCCCATCAGCCCATTTCCAGTCCTACCCCCCCCATTCCAGCCTTAGCCCCCTCCCCCTAGCCCATTACCAGTCCTAACCCCCCCCCATCAGCCCACTTAGCCCCCCCCCATGGCCCATTACCAGTCCTAACCCCCCCCCCTACTGCCCATGACCCGTCCTTCCCTCCCCCCCCATGGCCCATTACCCGTCCTAACCCCCCCCCAGCCCACTTAGCACCCCCACAGGCCTATTAGCCCCCCCGCTTGGCCCATTACCAGTGCTAGCCTCCACCCCCCATGGCCCATTACCAGTCCTAACCCCCCCCATCAGCCCACTTAGCCCCCCCCCATAGCCCATTACCAGTCCTAACCCCCCCCCCCCATCAGCCCACTTCCAGTCTTAGCCTCCCCCCCAGGGCCCATTACCACTCCTAACCACCACCCCCCCCCCTGGCCCATTAACCGTCCTAACCAGCCCCCCCCCCGGCCCATTACCAGTCCTCACCACCCCCCCCCCATCAGCCCACTTCCAGTTTAGCCTCCCCTCCCATAGCCCATTACCAGTCCTACCCACCCCCCCCCCTATCATTCCAACTCAAAATTAAAAAAAACCAAACTGGCTGCTTCTGCCGCGGCAGCATCAAGAGCTCTGCCGCGGCAGCATCAAGAGCTCTGCCGCGGGGCCCCCCCCTGCCCGGCAGAGCCTCCGTGCATCCTCAGCAGCTTTCTTCATGTCCAAAATGCAGGCTTCTTTCAGAGCCGCGAGAGTTTCTTTTCTCGCGGCTCTCTTAATCCCGCGGGGCTGATGGGAAATCCCATCACCCTCGGCGGGATTAACAGAGCCGCGAGAAAGGAAACTCTCGCGGCTCTGAAAGAAGCCCGCGTTTTGGACATGAAGAAAGCTGCTGAGGATGCACGGAGGCTCTGCCGGGCAGGGGGGGGCCCCGCGGCAGAGCTCTTGCTGCTGCCGCGGCAGAGCTCTTGCTGCTGCCGCGGCAGAAGCAGCCGGTTTGGTTTTTTTTTTTTTAAAACTTGGGATGCTGAAGAATGTTTTTTGCGCGGGGCCCCCTGAAACGCGGGGCCCTGTGCAAAAAACATTCTTGCTCAATGGACGGGCCGGCCCTGCCTACAACAAATATGATGCTATGTTAACACCCCATCTGTTCCACCTTATCTTCAACCTCCCTCTACCTGAGCTATAACCCTTGTTCCCTCCCCTTCTCTCGCCTCCCTTTCTGATCTTTTCTTTCTGTATGAGTGCCTAACTCTGTCCTATCACTAATTGGAGTTCTTTTCCTCCTTTGTTGCTGCAGCAACATTTTTATTGTACACTATTGTACATTTTATTGGAATCTGCTTGATCTGCCTAGACAGAAAAAGAAAAGCTGGACTGCCCAGGTTTTCACTAGGAGGAAATAAAATCAGCACAGCCTTCTTGAAGACCAGAGTTGAGGTTTACCCTGTCTAAGGCCCAAGATACAGAGGAAGGAGTGGCCTAGTGGTTAGGACGCAGTACCTCAGGCTAGAGAGCCAGGAGTTCAAGTCCCACCTGCAGACAGCAATCTCAGGCCAGAGGGACTAGGGTTTTTAGTCCTATAGGCACACCTTGGGCAAGCCACCCTTTGTTGCCTCAAGTACACATAGATTGTGAGCCCTTTGGGGACATAGGAATATATCCAGTACCTGTTTGTAGTAATTACATAATATAAACTGCTTTGATTGAAGGATAAGGTGGTATAGAAAACTGGTTAAATAACTGAAAAACCTCTGCCATGAATAGTGGAAATCTTTACAGATTCTACTCAGTTTCCAGGAATGGATTCCTGTGTAGAAAGAGTGATGACAACTAGGAGCATCTAAAGACAAGGTGCTGAAGAGTTTTTCTAACCACACTGTTATAGAGCAATCCACTTTTCAAGGCCTTATAGAACTGCTTAAAAGACAGCAATTCACAGCTAACCCCATAAGGGCCTCTCACCTGCTTTAAGTTCTTGAATGTTGAAAGTGGTATTTTAGAAAAGGTCATTTAGGTGTCACTGGGACATCCAAATCAGAATGTCTGAAATTCCCTGGAGGAGCAGCGGAGAAGGTGGCACATGTAAATAGGCCTTAAAATAGACCTACCTCTGCCCCAAAAAACAAATGTATCCTCCAAAGTACAAAGAAACAGAGGTACAGAATAAAGACCCAGACACGTGTAGGGAAACAGGCAATTTTAAGAAATGCGCACATGAGGAAACATACAAATTTGTGAAACCAGCAGCACAGATGTGTCCACAATGGTATTTCAGGATGTGCATATGTATCTGGCCTGCCATTTTGCGAACAGAGACATGCAGCAGCATGGCAGCTCACAAAAAGGCCTTTGTATTTACTTGTATTCCTTTTTGAGGATTCAAATATTATTGGGGGACTTGGAGAGCAATCCTCTTTTCTCCCTACGTTTGCTTGCAGGGCATAACAAAAACTTTTCAAATATCTATTCCTGGTTAGGAACAGGCATAGATATTGACATGTCCAACTGTGGTCATAAATGTGCGGCACTGTTGCAAAATAGGATGTACATGTAGACGTGATTGTGCAGGAGACGTGTAAAATCAGGCCTTTCTAAAAAGGCTCTTGGTTCATGGATGGATTGGCACACCCTAATGAGCATTTTCAGATGTGCAAATCGTAAATCGAGCTTATAAAATGACCCCCTTAATGTTTAATCGCTTTTGTTCTTGTAAATGTTATTATATGCTTTTCTGTACAGTTCTGTTTCCAAGTATATGCTAGTAAATCTGGTTGATTTGTAAACAATGTCTGTCTGGTAATTTCTGTGAATGAAAAAGTGCAGATCACAGAACTTGGGCTAACGATCTCTGCTATATATGAATCCTACACTTCAGTTGGCACAAGTCCCAGAACCCTAATTCCAGGCCTGGGAGGGAGGGGGGCTCTCTTTTTATTTAAATTGAAAATTTTCCATTTTAATAATTCATTGAACAGGTATAAGGACAATATAAGAAAAAAATATCTATATATATATATATAACATCCCACATCAAATCAAAGAAAAATACAACAAGAAGTCCACATCATGGGGATATATGGAAAGATACAAAAAGCAAAGAAGAGTATTTCATTTAGACTTTTTTTTTTAACTATTCCCAGTCTGAGAATAAACATTAAATGAAAATTTTCCAAGAAAATGGAAAATATGACGATCATTTACTTGCAAGAAAAAAGTTAGAACTGAGAAGGATCCAAAAAGGAGAAATTAGACCTTACCTGCTAATTGTCTTTCCTTGAGTTCTCTCCGGGCCAGTCCAGGAACTCTCGGGTAGTCAACCTCCTTCAGCAGCTGAGGACTGAACTCTGAACTTTCTCTGACAGGCTATCCAGCTCCCCCTGGAGACAGAGGCTCAGTCTACTCTTGTCAAAGCAGCGTAACGTACTATAAATTTAACCTTTGAACAAAACTCTAGACCAAGCCAACATCAACGTTAAATAATTACATAAAGTTATTCCTTTCCTGTTGTCCTTTTTTTTTTTTTATATGGGAGTAAATATTACACCTTACAGGATCCAAAATCCACCCTCTCGGAAGACAAAAACCTCTTCGACATATACACCACCGGCCAACTGCAGCCGAATTTCTAAACTCTGTAATCTATCGACTGCACATTATCCCTCTCAACATCTTTCGAGCCGAATTGGGTGGGACCTGGACTGGCCCGGAGAGAACTCAAGGAAAGACAATTAGCAGGTAAGGTCTAATTTCTCCTTCCTCTTCGTCTCTCCGGGCCAGTCCAGGAACTCTCGGGAAGTACCGAAGCAGTTCCTAACCTTGGGAGGGTCCGGCGAGCCCCGCCAACATGACTGAGGCCCCGACTCTCGTGTCTTTTCTAGCCTGAAGATCTAAACGATAATGCTTCGTGAACGTGTGGAGCATTGACCAAGTCGCCGCCCGACAGATCTCTACTGGGGGAATGAAAGCGAACTCTGCCCACGACGCCACTTGTCCCCTAGTCGAATGAGCCTTGAGCCCAACGGGAAGCGATTTCCCACTGGCTACATAAGCCGCTACAATTGCTTGCTTCACCCAGCGGGCAATTGATGCCTTGGCTGCCGCTTCCCCTTTACGGACACCTCCAAACAAAACAAATAATCTGTCTGATTTACGAAACGGTCTCATTCTCTTCAAGTACCTATGCAGTACTCTTCCCATATCCAACTGGCGAAGTGCACGATCCTGCTCCCCTGTTACACTACCGGAGAAAGTCGGAAGAGAAATCGGTTGATTCAGGTGAAAACTGGAAACTACCTTCGGAAGATAGGACGGTACCGGTCTCAGCCACACCTTTTCCGATGAAAACTGCAAATACGGTTCCTGACACGAAAGCACCTGCAGGTCGGATATTCGTCTCGCGGAACACAAAGCCACCAGAAAAACCGTCTTCCACAAAAGCTCCTTCATACCATCCACCACCGCCCCCTGTAAGGGAGGCTGCGTCCACGCTTCCAAGACTAAGTTCAAGTCCCAAGCGGGAACCACTTGTCGTATTGGAGGCCTAATGTTTCTTGCTGCCTTCAAAAAACGCTGAACATCCGGATGTGAGAACAAAGGAACTCCCTGCACCCATCCTCTATAGCATGCCAAGGCTGCCAGCTGAACCTTGAGAGTACTAAGCGCTAGGCCCTTTTCTAGTCCCCCTTGCAGAAAGGCCAAGATGTCCGGCAAGGTAGAACCCATCAGTCTCCGCTCCCTGTCCTTACACCAATCTTCAAAAATCCGCCACACACGAACAGACGCTAAGGACATCCACGCTAAGGACATAGATTTTCTTTTGAATCGCAACAAAGGTGCCGATTACCGATGCCGAGTACCCCCGCCGTCACAATCTTTCCCTTTCAAGAGCCAAGCTGTAAGCAAGAACCGATCCACTTGCAGCATAAGAATGGGTCCCTGAGCCAACAGATTGACCCGAGTTGGCAGCCTCCAGGGCCGATCCACCAAAAGACGCACCAGATCCGCATACCAAGGCCACCTGGGCCAATCTGGGGCAATGAGAATCACCGTACAGTCGTGACCCGCAATCCTCTGGATCACCCGGCCTATCATTGGCCAAGGCGGGAACACATACAGCAGACTGCGCACTGGCCATGGCTGTACCAGGCTGTCGAGGCCCTCCGACATGTGTTCCCTGCCCCTGCTGTAAAAACGGGATGCCTTGGCATTTCTGAGAGTCGCCATCAAGTCCATAATTGGTTGCCCCCATTTTAGTGTGATGTCGTGAAACACTGCTGCGTTCAGCTCCCATTCCCTGGGATCCAGGATATGACGACTGAGGTAATCGGCCTGCACGTTGTCTTTTCCCGCTACATGCGCCGCCGATAATGCCACCAAATGGGCCTCCGCCCACTGGAACAATAATTGGCTCTCCTCCAGCATCGCAGCACTCTTCGTGCCTCCTTGCCTGTTGATTTATGATACTGTTACCAGATTGTCGGAGAACACGCGAACCGCTTTCTGGAGCAACAGATCCTTGAAGTCCCGCAGCACCCAACGCACGGCCCGGAGCTCCAAACGATTTATAGACCAATCGCTCTCTTCCGCTGACCAGCTGCCCTGCGCTACCCGTGTCAGACAATGCGCTCCCCAGCCAGAAAGGCTGGCATCCGTGGTGACCAATACCCACTCCGGGTCTCTCAACGGCACCCCTGCTTGAAGATGCCCTGGGTCCAACCACCATTGCAGACTGTCGCGGATGTCCTCCGGGCACGCCAGCCTTCGGGACAGAGGATGATCTTGAGGAGACCATCTGGTCAACAAAGCCCGCTGAAGCGGATGCATATGCATATGCGCCCTTGCCCATGGCACTAAGTCCAAGGCCGCCACCATGTAACCCACTAAGCAAATATATGGTTTCCCAACAACATGCCAAGAAAGATTCTCTAACCCTTAGTGGTGCATTTGTTTCTATAGAATTCATGATCATACAACCTTATGTAGCAATATTTGTAAATAGTTTACAAGCTTATGTAGCAAGTTTTTGTAAATAGTTTACCCCTGTTATCTAAGTTACTTGCCCTGTTATCTGTAAACTCATACATGTTAACTGTACTGAGCGTTTCTGTTCCATGTAAACCGCGCTGATGCTGAATAGTGCGGTATATAAGAGAATGTAAATAAATAAATAAAATAAATGGAGCCCAGTAGATGCAAGTATCTCCAAGCCGTTGGCGTCTGCAACCGCAAAAAGGTTCTTACCTGACTCAAAATCTTTTGCACCCTGTCCAATAGCCCGGCCCCCCTTAAGGTGGCCTCAGGACATTCCCATTCTGACTCAATCATTTGCTTTATCACCCTATGAATGGGAAAACAGCGCTGCTCTGCCTTAAAGCCTTGTAGCAACGGATCCTCCAAAGGCTCCTGCTGAACCACTGGAAGAGCTACATTTAGAGCCGCCAGTGACTGAGAAATCAAGGCTCCCAGCTCCTCCTTACGAAATACTCTAAACACATTTGGATCTTCCCCAGGCAAAAGTTCCCCTTCTTCCAAATCTCCTGCCCAGGAATCTAAACCTGCCTCCGAGAGGACCTCTCCGTCCTCACCTGCCAGAGGCGGTAAGACCTGCAACCCGCAAGATTCCTGGCTGGACACTGGACCTTTCCCCTGATGAGAGGGTCCCTCCCCCGGGTCGGCCATGTTACTTTCTCCCTGCAGTGACAACAGACCGGGAGAAACTTCCTTGTCCAATACCTGCCCAATCTTTAAACAGTAAGCTCTATGTAAGGCTAAAGTAAAATCTGCCGAAAAAACGGACGGTAAACCTTCAGGGAATCCCCCAGCCTCCTCCTGCACTGAAGCCCCTGCAGTAGAGGCTTTTTTTGCTCTCACTTTTTTCTTTCCCGCCTTGCCATGAGGTGCCGAAGGAACGACTGCTCCATCCAAAATGGCTGCCATTCCCGCGCTAAACTCCACATTCTGAGTTTTAGTTTAGTTGTAGGATCCCCCGACGCTGCAGTGGACTCCATCAGACCCCCAAATAGCCGCTCAATGCAAGTGCTGCCCCTCACACACGAACGGCATAAACCTGGACCGGAGAGCCCCCGGCGATTCCCACACTGCACGCATGGAGCCGCCGGTAACATGCGCTCTCAGCCACCGCGAAGAAAAACCAAACACAATCCAAGAACAAGCCCTGATTTCGCCAAATGAGGCCCCGAGGCCAAACCTGAAGGCAGGCACACGCACCTATTGCGCTCCCCCAACCTACCTTATAGAAGCCGTTTGCCGCTGCGTGATCCCCCTTCAACCGCTGCTAGCGGGAAACGGAGACTACACACCGGAGAGAGAGGGGTGGATTCTGGGACTCCCAGTGTCTCCCTCAACCTCCGCGGAGAGACGGACCTGCAATCTTTTTACCTCCGCAGGACAGGCTCTGCCCTTGGGGTAATCTCCTCCTCCGATGTTCTTTTTTTTTTTTTTTATTCAATTTGACTTTTAAGCAGCAACCCCTGGCTTAATTTCCCTGCTAGGGCAAACACCAGGTATAAGCTTCTCCTGCCTGTAACTAATCACAAGAGCCACATTCCTCTTCTTCTCTCCAGGGGATCTGTCAGTTCAACGTCCTGTTCAGTTGCTGAGGACTGAAAGACTGAGCCTGTCTCCAGGGGGAGCTGGATAGCCTGTCAGAGAAAAGTTCAGAGTTCAGTCCTCAGCTGCTGAAGGAGGTTGACTACCCGAGAGTTCCTGGACTGGCCCGGAGAAACGAAGAGGAACAACAAATTGTTTACCCTGATGCAGCACCAAACATTTACAAGGAAACTTAAGAAAAAAAAGGAAAAAAAAGAGGTATCCATATCCAAAATCTTATATCTTTAATTCCAAAAAAGCCTTTCAGTGTAGCTGGATGGCTCTAGCTACATAAAGGAAAAGATTCAGTTTCTCACCACAAAACAATTTATACTTATGATGAACGAACAATTTCAATATTGCATTCTTCTCTAACACCAAATAAAAAGCTAATAACAAAGCAGCATGAATTGGGATCTCGTCCAGAGAGGATTCAATATATGCTGAAACATCAAGACTCTCTTCCAAAAAAACTTGATCAGAATCCTCTCCGTCAGTACTCCTAGTTCTGGTTCCCCTTGGCAAAGAGTAAATGTTAACTACTTTAAGATCATCTGCCTGAGGAAAAGACAAAACTCTTTTAGATATTTCTTCAATAATATTAAGGGGGCCAGATAACGTGTGTGAGGGAAATTTAGAAATCTTGAATTCATAGAGAGAGTAATATTTTTCATAATTTCTAGTTGCTGATGAATTAACTAACTAACTATCTTTAACAGTGGAGGCCATAGCTGCTGGCAAGGTGCCCATCTGAGAGGACAACTTCTCTAATTTAAGATCCTGCTTAGCAAATTCAGCATCCGCTTTGACCCGGTGAAAAGCGGGATATAAATACAGCTAAATAAATAAATAAAATAAAACTTATCTACAGTTTCTTGGGAAAAGACAGCTGTTGCAGAGACCCTAGAATAGCTGCCTCGGTCCTGGTGACTACTGTCCAAATATCTTTTAAAGTAACATCTGTATCTTTTGGGAAGGCAGTATCCAAAGATTGTACCAAAGGTGCTGGCGAAAAAGTTAGCACCTTAGGCATCTTCATTCTGCCCATCCCACCCACAAGGACCACACCAGGCTGGGAGGAATCACCTCAGGGAATGCTGTGGGGGACCAGAACAACCTCCTACTCAATCGGGAGGAATTCCGGTACATCCCCCCATGAAACCATAGGCTGAGAGGGTACAGTCTGTGAACCCGAAATCAATGGGGAGTCACTCAGGGACGATCTACTCACTGGGGAAGAAGAAATGTCCTCCTTCGGAATCCTCTGAACATGTAGATCCATTTGGCCAACAAACTTAGCTACTGTACCTTCTCCATGCAAAACTGATGGCCCTTCTTCCTCTTTCCCATAGAGGAGCAGACAGGAACAAACCCCTATCACTCCCACTCTGTGCTCCTCATGGCTCCAAAGGGCTCCTAAGGGGCATAAACTACTCCTTAGGACACATTCCTTTGGACTCACGCCCTGGGGCTCGCAACTGCATACCATGGTGGGGCCTTATCTTTATAGGCAGTTTCCCAAGCAGCTGCTGATGCATGCAATTATGGCAGACACCACAGGACAACTCACTCCTCTGCGACAGATACCCAGCAATACAAGAAATGTCCAGGCTCTCCCCGAGGGGGATTTTTTAAGAAAGCTCCAGGAATCTTAAAGTGTAAGGGACCTGTCCTCTGCAGCATCTCAATACATGCAAGACAGCTGTAAGCTCTGATGAGCAGGGACTGTCTTATTTATTTATTTAGCTGCATTTATATACCGCTTTTCACCGGGTCAAAGCGGTGGTACATATAAGGGTGGGGAGATTAAGTACGAGGGTAGGGCCAACACCGAGGAGGCAACATGTACATTACTTGTACATGTACAGAGCTGCCTATGTCTTGTAGTGTTATACAAATGATAAATAGTAGTAGGAGTAGTAGAAGGGCAGAGGAAACCCAGCTTACCCAGGATACAGCATTAGCATGGACAATTTAGATGCAAAGCATTGAAAAGACAGGCAAAGAATTTAAAAAAAAAGCTTGCTTTGGAAGCAAAAACTGATAACTATTTTTTCAGGTTAATTCGAAGCAAGAAGCCTGTGAAATTCTGCTGGACCATTAGATGATAGAGGGGTGAAAGGGGCACTAAGGGAGGTCAATGTCATAACAAAGGGATTAAATTAATTCTTTGCAACAATCTTCAAAGAAGATATAAGGGATACCTATGCCAAAGTGGATTTCAAAGGAGATAATTTTTCAGAATTGAAACAAATCTCAGTGAACCTGCAAGATGTAATAGGGAATTTTGACAAACTAAAGATCAGCATGTCACCTGAAATGAATGGTATACATCCCAGATTTCTGAAAAAGAAAAATGAAATTGCAGACCTACTATTGGCAATTTGTAAACGATCATTAAAATTGTCGATAATATCTGAAGATTGGAGGGTGACCAACATGATATTCGTTTTTAAAAAGGGTTCCAGAAGTGATCCAGGAAACTACAGATCAGTAAGCTTGATACTGGTGCCAAGAACAAAATTACTGAACATATAGATGGTTACGGGTCATTTCGAGCCGGGTCCATCCCCGCTATTCGGCCCCTCTGTCAACCCTGACTAACTTCCCCATATACTGTATGGGGAGGTTAGCTGGAGGCGAGAAGGGGCAGTGCGGGGGCAGAGTTAGGGCAGGCAGTGGGCGGTCCACGGCCCCGAATGTACAGGGTCGATTCCAATGCTGGCCCTGTACGTCCAGGGCCGGCAGACTGAACGGGAAACTAGACAGCAACCTAAATATGGACAAACATCTCCGAATTACCAATCGGGCCATCTTCCACAAATTAAGAGTCTTGCAGCCACTGCGTAACATCATTGAGCATGCCGACTTCAGGTCTGTCGCGCAAGCTCTCATCATTCCTCATCTAGACTATTGCAACGCCATACTTCAAGGATTGCCAAAGAAAACCATAAACATTCTGCAAATGGCACAAAATGTTGCTGCCAGAATCATCATGCAAAAAGGCCTCGCTGATCACATTACACCTGTACTAATTGAGCTACATTGGCTCCCCATTGCGGCCCGCGTCCAATACAAAATGATAGTCACTACATTCAAACTCATTCATAATTTAGCACCCTCATACCTCAACAGCCTTATCACCAATCAGCCTCCCAACAGGAGTAGAAGAACAGTAAACCTCAATACCCTCTGTGTCCCGAAGTGCTGGAGAACTGTTAAAGCGTTTACTAGCAACAGAGCATTCTCACTTACAGCTCCACAACTATGGAACCGGTTGCCATGTGAGTTGCGGGCAAACAGTGACTTAAAGGACTTCAGTAAAAAGCTTAAGACTCACCTCTTCCAAACACATTACAATGTAACCTAGGCATTGTATCCCACTACCAACTGTCCACCATGTTACGGAAAGTCACCCTGCCCTTGTAAGCCCGCTTTGAGAAACGCATTCAGTAAATATGTAAATATGTAAATTTTGTATCCTGTGTAAAGTATTCCCAGCAATTCTGTATCTTGTGTAGAGTATTTCCCAGCAATCAAGTGTAATCTGTAATCTGTAAGCAAGTGTAATATGTAACCCAAAGTTTGCTGTGTTTCTAACTTTCCCTCCCAATCACAATGTATATTTTGCTAATTCCTGGCCTGTACAGCCACCCTTGATCATGTATAGCAACCGCTGCTGATCACTGGAAGCAGCGGGATACAAATGTACAATAAATAAATAAATAAATTCCACCTCTGAGATGGAATAAGTTCCCCTAGTCGGTGGGGCAGGCAGGCCCGGATGGCAGAGGAGGTAGGATGGGGTGGAGGAGATTCCACGCAGACCGACCCTGGCCTTGGGAGGCCAGATCGGGTGTCAGGCTGCAGGGAATGAAAAATATGGTTGGCGGCCGGGGTTCGCAGTTCCTAAATGGAGCCCTGGTGCCATGGAAACTGGATGCCATGGCACCGCGGCTCCATTCAGGAGCCTTGACTGAGTTATCCTGTACATTCGGGCAGACCAGAGAAAGGCCAATAGTGGAGTGCCCCAGAGATCTGTACAAGGCTCACTGCTTCTTAACATATTTATAAATAATCTAAATATATTTTCAATAATATCATATGGATGTGAAAGTTGGATAATGAAAAAGATAGACAGGAAGAAAATCGACGCCTTTGAATTATAGTGCTGGCAATGAATACTGTGTATACCATGGACTGCCCGAAGATCAAACCTAAGCTTTCTTTAGAAGCTCAGGTGACAAGACTTCAACTTTCATACTTTGGACATATCATGCGAAGAGAGAGATCGTTAGAGAAAGCGTAATTACTCACCTGTAACAGATGTTCTCCGAGGACAGCAGGAACCAGTCCTCACATATAGGTGATGTCGGCGCCAACGGAGCCCGCATGGAGCAAATCTCCAGCTTTCAAAGAAAGCCTTTGGGATTGCTACCATGCATGTGTGGTCCCCTTCCCGCCCAAGGGTGCCATCTTGCTCAGTCAAATGACATAGCTAAAAAGACGGCAAAACAAATAAAGATGATATGACCGCAAATCCAAGGGGTAAAGGGAGGGTTGTGAGGACTGATTCCCGCTGTCCCCAGAGAACACCTGTTACAGGTGAGTAACTACGCTTTCTCCGGGAACAAGCAGGAAGTCAGTCCTCACATATGGGGCTCCCCAGCTATAGGCTACCATGAACCTATAACCAAAAAAGGCTCCCTCGTAGAGAGCCACAAGCAGCAGTAATGAAATACGTATAACGGACCAAATAGGACCACTGCATTTAAAGGAACTAGCACTCCAGTAGCCTGAACACAGAAGGGTCGGAGGGTAGGAGCTGCCTAGATCCCGAAAAGGTTACGGAGCTCGACCTGGCCAAAGGCACTGTCCCATTGGGACTCTCTATCCAGGCAGTAATGAGCTGCGAAGGTATGGACTGAAGACCAGGTGGCGGCCCGGCAGATGTCTGCCAGAGGGACCGAATGCAGGTGAGCAACTGATGTCGCCATAGCCCTGACCCGGTGCGCCGTGACTCAACCTTCCAGTGGAAGCCTCGCCTCCTCATAAGCCTGGGAAATACATTCCTCCACCCATGTGGACATCGCCTCCCACAGCTTACTGGGGTCGTAGGAAATGAAAAGCTGAGAGGCTTTCCGGTGGCCTTGCGTGTGTTGAATATAGAAGGACAAGGCCCTTTTACAGTTCAAGGTATGGAGGACCATCTCTGCCCAACTGGCGTGCGGTCTGGGAAAGAAGGTAGGGAGGACCACCTCCTGGTTGAGGTGAAAAGAGGACATCACCTTCGGAAGCAATTTGGGATGCGTGCAAAGTACCACCCTATTCTTCTAAAACCTGGTGTAAGGCATCTCAGCTACGAGGGCCTGGAGTTCGCCTACCCTATGGGCAGAAGTGAGCGCAACCAGGAAAACCACCTTCTAGGAGAGATAGCGAAGGTGGCACGTAGCCAGAGGCTCAAAGGGTGGCAGGGTGAGCTGCCCCAACAGTGAGATCCCATTCGGTCGCCGGGGGGCAAACCAGGGGCTTAGACAGGAGTAGGCCCCTTAGGAAGCTGGACACCACTGGGTGGGCTGAGAGGGGCTTCCCGTCCACCTGAGGGTGGTTAGACTTGAGCCCTGCCCGTGAGAGGTGGAGCAGGTATTGCAACACCATTCTAGGATGGGAGGAATGAGCACCGTGAGGGTTTCCCAAGGGGAAGCCTCATACTGGAGGATCTCAAGCTCGTCAGTTCGAAGATCCTCCTCGGACTCCATTAGGAAAGCCAAGGCCTTGGATATATCCTGGACGAAGTACAAAAACCCATATCCTCCAGTGGGGACCTTCTCCGAGGTTCAGAAAGCGGGGAATCGGAAGGGACATTGCGATGACGATGGGTGTCTGTGGACTCCTGTTTGTTGATCTCCAAGTCGGAGGCCTCAGAGGAAGACTCGCGGTGTTTCTCGTGCCTCGAGGGCCCCGGTGCCGCATGCCCCAAACCCAGCAAACTCGTCAGTGACGACCTCGGCCCTGACAAGTGGGAGGCAGAGCATGACCTCGGCCGAGGATCCACCCGGGCCTGCATGGCCTTGCCCTCTGGGGACATCTTCGACGTAGAACTTCCAGTGGTCGGTGCAGAGGAACCAGACGTGCCGGACATCAGCGCCCGCTGCTGGTCCAAGAAGGCAGTGACACTGTGCTCCAAGGCTGCCATCCTGGACACCAGCCCCGGAGGCTCTGCAGCCTTTGGTGTGGGCACTAATGCACTCGGGCCCAACGCTGGCTACCCCGGAGAGGAATCCTCGACAAGGACAGTGTGTACTTGCCTAGGCCGATCTGCGACTGGGTTCTTTCGAGGAATCTTAGCTGGATGCTCCTCTCTGTCATCTCGAGCAGACGCTCAGGGCTCCGCGACTGGCCCCGGAGGGAGCCCGGCCGATCGGAGCCATCCAGAGATGCTGCCTTCGAGGGTTTCTTCTTCTGTTCCCTCAAGGGAGACCCCCTCTCCGAGGACCCACAACAATGCTCGGGTTCGGAGTGCTCCTCCCGAATCGTTGAGGCCTCAGACAAGGTCCTGACTCTCGAAGACATGGGGGAGTCAAGGAAAATTTTGTCATGCTGCTGCTGGCAGCTTCTCAAGACCTTCAAAGTCATTTTCTTACACAGGCCACAGACCGTCGGGTCGTGGTCCAGGCCAAGGCACCAGAGACAGCAGTCATGCATATTGGTTAGGGACATAATCTTCCCACACCAATCACACTTTTTGAACCTGCTAGTAGCCATGGGGGGAAAAAGAACCCCAGCAAGGTCGAAGACCCTTTGAGCTGCCAGTGAAGAAAAAAGGGCGCGAAGACGCCCAAAGAAAAATGAAAACTTAAGTAAAAAAGGAATCGATCTGATACCGAGGCACCGAGGTCGGGCCAGGAAAGGTACCGGCGCAAGACCGGAGACAAGCAAAAACGCTTGAAAAAAATCAACTTTTTCCAGGACAAAAACAGACGACATATGGTGGGCTCCACGGAAAAAAGGAGACTAAGCAAGATGACACCCTTGTTGGGAAGGGGACCACACATGTGTGGTAGCAATCCCAAAGACTTTCTTTGAAAGCTGGGATTTGCTCTATGCAGGCTCCATCGGAGCCGAAGTCACCCATATGTGAGGACCGACTTTCTGCTTGTTCCCAGAGAAAGACATTATTCTTGGTCGATGCCAGAGAGAAAGGCCAGCAATGAGATGGGTTGATACAACAAAGGCAGCTATGGGTGCCGCTCTATCAACAATTAGTCGCCTGACTGAAGATCAAACACAGTTTAGGACAACTATCCAGAGGGTCGCCATGAGCCGACACTGACCCGATGACACTTAACAACAACAACAATGTTTATTTATTATTTAACAACTTTTCTATAATGCTTTATCCTATGGTCAAAGTGGTTTATATCAAAAACGGAACTCAATACATTGTAAAAGGGTAACGAACTTGGAGAAAACTTAAAAAATGGGGGATCAAGGATAAGTGGGAGAAAGGGGAAATTGGGGATAACAGGGTGATTCAGAAAATGCGGAGGGGTAAGGGGGGACAAGGGATGTTGCGAGGTGGGATTACGTTCTGTTGTCTGTGAAGTAGTCTGTAAATAGGTGAGTCTTGAGGGCTTTTCTGAATGTTAGTAGGTCCTTTGTGGCTCGGCGTTTGCACAGGATTGAGTGCATATAGAAAGAAAGCTCTCTTGGATGTGGTGGTGCTGGATATGGTGAAGAGCGCTGGGATGCATACAATGATGGGTAGCCAGCATAACTGTTTGAGAAAGGGATTAATGTGTTTGGTTCTGCGTGCATTGCAGAGGGTATGTGCTGTTGTATTGAGAGCAAATTGGAGTGGGTAAATTGTTGTCTTTGGTAGGCCTTGGAGGATGAGATTTCAGTAGTCCAGATGTGGGAAGACAAGAGATTGGAGGACTGTGTGAAAGTTTTGGTGTGTGTTAGGAGAGGGTTGAGGTGTTGTACAGTCTTGAGTTTGTAGTATATACTCTTGATGATCAATGCCTATTCTTCTCCACCCACATCAAAAACATCAAGTGTGACACCTAGATATCGTACCTCTTGCTTTATGTGATGTTCAGCTGCATTTAATCTTATGGTGTCCGATGGAGTGAAGCTGTTGTCTCTGGTGATGTGGAACAAGTAGTATGATCAAATTTGCAGATGACACAAAATTATATAAAGCTGTTAAATCACAAGAGGATTGTGAGAAATTGCAAGAAGACCGTGAGAAATTAGGAGGCTGATCATCCAAATGGCAGATTGAATTGTTGGGATATTCTGGCTTAGGAATAGGTCTGCTTAGGTTTTGCCTTATGTGCTGTTTGTGACTATAATCCTGCCTGTCTGTGGCTTGCACGAGCACCCTGCATGAATGGCACAAGAAGACAGAGCAAGTGGGCTATCCAGGAACAAGAAGGTGTCTGTGGCCTAGTACAGTCTGGAAGAAACCTTACTCTGCATAGGAATATGCGGTGTTAGGCCCAGAAAGCAAATACAGGCCAGGCCAGAAAATAATTAACAGAAAAATAATTAAAAGAAAATTCTCTAGCCCTGAAGAATGAATGCAATCGGTGCCGGGAAATAGAAGACCATAAGTGGGCCCCAAGGAATGCAGGAGAGATACGCTCCACAGCACAGATAAGGAAGACCTTGGAATACAGCTGCACACCCTAAGACATAATCATGAGGGAGGGGGTCCCATCTGGAGAGCTTTAGCAAACTTTTGCAAGCAGCACTGGCAAGTTTTTGCGCATAGCTCTAATTTGTGCAGACGGCTTTACAACTTTTTGTAGGAAGTATAGCAGACTTCTGCACACGGAACTAAGGCTTTGTGCAGGAATTGCTATGGAGGGTATAGGATATATAAGAGAGTAAGCTAGAGAGCTCAGTGGTGTGACTTTCTCTCTCTATTCAGGGGAAGAACGTTTGCCCAAACTCAGATTCCCTGAGACAGACCTTTTTTCTGTGCTTATGTTTTTTTCTGCTTGTACTAATAAAAGATTTTTGCTGACAAGTAACTGTGGTAAATGATAAGGATGCTTTTGTAGGTAAGAACCCGCCTACAGAATGTAATGTGGAAAAAGTGCAGAGTTATGCACATAGGATAGAACAATCCATACTATAGCTACATGATGAAAGGTTCCACATTGGGAGTCACCATCTAGGAAAAGGATCTAGGCATCATCATGGATAATACATTGAAATCCTCTGCTCAGTGAGCAATGGTGTCAAAAAAGCTAATGTAATGCTAGGTATTATAATGAAAGGAATGGAGAATAAATCAACAAGTATCATAATGCCTCTGTAGTGCTCCTTGGGGCAACCACACCTTGAGTACTGTGTGCAGTTCTAGTTGTTGAAGCAGAATTAGAAAAGGTACAGAGAATGGCAATCAAAATGATAAAGGGGTTTGGAACAATACCCCTATGATGAAAGGCTTAAAATATTAAGGCTTTTGAGCGGATAGAAGAGATTGCTGAGGGGAGATATGATAGAGGTCTAATAAATAATGAGTGGAGCATTATAAGTAAATGTTAAACCCTTGTTTAAGCTTCCAAACAAGTATGATGACTAAGGGGCATGCGATAAAGTAATACATTTAAGACTATTGTTATGTGTTGACCCGGTAACCTGGAGGATAGGTATCCATGTTGTGACTATCCCTTGGTTTTTTCTGCTGCGTTGCAACCAGAAGTAGATTGCCGGGCCTTTCTTCTGTGCAGTAAGCCAATAGTACTTGGTATTCCAAGGTAAACCATCCAAGTACTAACCAAACCCAACCCCACTTAGCTTCCAAGATCAGGCTCAATTAAGATGGCATGGCCACAGTACATTAAGACTAATTGGAGAAAATATTTTTTTCACTCAACACATAATTAAGCTTTGGAATTAATTGCTAGAGGATGAAGTAAAAGCTGCTAGTGTAGACGGGTATAAAAGATCTGGACACATTCTTGGAGGGAAATTCATAAACCATAACTAAGGCAATTTTGGGGAAATTCATTGCTTATCCATGGGATAAGCAGCATGAAATCTTTCTTCCTTTTGGGATCCTGACAGGTACTGTGGCAGGTGCAGGCCTGTGACCCACGGTGTCTGACATAGGCAGGCCAGCATGGCTAGCTTGACCTGTAAATGAGGCCTGTGGAGAGGCATATAGGATTGCACATCCCCCAACATGCTGCTATTGTAAGAAAGAACTCAGTAGAAATATTGAATTAGCTTAGATAAGCAGAATTGCAGAATTAAGAAATGGAAAAATACAGAAAAGATGTGTTTTAAAGTTACTGATAAGAAAGAGTACATTTGCAGAGAAATATTGAGGAGTGCTGACAGATGAGTTACAGAACCTTGCTCTTCTGCACGCACAAATGGTCCCATAGCCTTGAAAGTGTGAAAGTAACAAGTTGATGAACTGACCATTGTAATTGGGACTAGAAGGGGGGCAGGCAGGTGTCATGCCTACAGAAGCCCACAGAAGGAACATAATTGGAGAAACTTATCAGTACCGGGACCAATAGAAGGGCTACGGGAGGTACGGGAGCGTACCGGGACCAATGAAATGTTTTTCTATACCTAGAATGGAACAGAAGTCTATAAAAGTTGTTGTAATGCTTGAAAACTTTGCTCAGCCATTTTGAAATTGCCTTGCTTGAGACTTGTGCACAAATAAATGATTTGGACCTTCTGAACAGACTCCTGGTATCATTGGTTTGTCTGCGCTTTGCTGCTACATATTCCTTGGTGCGTTGGCCGGGAAGTTGTGGAATCAAAGTGTATATAGGGCAATATACCACGACTTTCCGCCTCTATAGGCTTGGTCCTGCCGGGATCGCGCCCTTCCGACGAGGGCCGCTCCCTGGCGCCACCGGTCCCTTGTATCGGAGGGAGCTGGTCGGACCTCGGCGGGTGACGAGCCCGGCTGGAGTCAACGCCTCGAACCCGAGTGAGGGGAGTCCGAGGTCCAACTCATGCGCCTGCTTGGGAAGTTTGAGGACCGGATCCGGTGAGTATAGTTTTGATTTTGGGTCTAGACAGAAATAGAAAGAGCAGTACTGCCATTGGAACTTGGAATTTGGAATTTGTAATCTCGAGATATTGGGAATTGGTAAGAGAGCCTGATCAACTCTCAAGGAAGAGCCGAGTAGCCTGGCATGGGAATTCGCTAGGTGAAACCCTCATCCTTTTTGTAATTTGGGAAAAAGATTAGTCAGAACAGATAGAAACGAATGCATTCTGGGAATACGTTGCTAGCATGATTGTGTGAACGAAGTGTGAATGAGAGGTCTGGCAGCACGGACCAAGTGAAGGCGGACCCCTGATTAGCGCATTTCCTGACCGGGCGACCGCGTTCAGGTCGCGAAAAGGGGGAAGCGATTGTCGTCTTGTCTTGTTATTTGTATTCCCTATACGTTTCCAGGGCCGTGAGGACCCCTTACCCACGGTCCGCCCACCTTTTCCCTTCTGTCTGTTGTTGCGCGCACACATCGAAATGGGAGGGGCGGAGTCTACTAGGAACACTCCATTAGAATGTATGATCGCACATTTTAAAGAGGGATATTCAGGAGATTATGGTATTAAAATGACAGCAGCCCGTTTGCAGATTTTGTGTACTAGGGAGTGGCCCGATCTAGACCCCATCTGGCCCCGAGAGGGAACGTTCACCGTAGAGATTATCCAGTCAATACACCGTAGAGTGCGGGTAGCGCACCCCGATCAGTACCCTTATATAGATTCCTGGTTAAGTATTTGTGAAGATCCGCCCTCCTGGGCGCAGCGCTGTTATGAGGAACAGTGCAGAATAATGTTAGCTAAAACAGATTCTAGACAGAAAAAGGAACAGCCTAGAATGAAAGAGCAGGATAAGAAAGCCAAGAAGAAACCCATCTTGGCAGATCCCGATTCCCCAGAAGTAGTCCTTAGGCAGCCCCGAACCCCAGGTCCAGTAAGAATAGCCCGGCGGCGTCCTGCCCCAGATCCCCAGAGACCGCCGGAGCCGAGGCGAGACCCAACCCCTGACCCCCCTCCTCCTGGAGGAGAGGAAGAGAAAGAATTAGCGGGAAGAGAAGAGGAGGATGTAAAAAGTGAGCCAGAAGCGGAGCTAGAAGAAGGAGGAGGGAATCCCCCAGAAGAAGAAGAAGAGGACAGTGTACAAATAATTGAGAAAGCCAGCGCTAGCACTAGCAAGCCAGTGAAGGAAAAACCCAAAGCAAAACCAGTTGAGAAAAAGAAAGCAACTCCTGCAAAGACAACGACAATAGCCCTTAGATCCCAGACCCAAATGACGCCTGGGACGACAGCCAAACTGTTTCCCTTAAGGCAAGTCCCGGGGGTGCCCGTAAAGAATGATAATGATGAAGTGGTAGCGGGACCCCTAACTTATGTGTATATTCCCTTCTCTACAACTGATTTATTAAATTGGAGGTCGCACTATGCCTCCTATACTAGCAAGCCCCAGGAGCTGACAGAATTAGTAACTAGTATTATGGAAACTCACCAACCCACTTGGCCAGATTGCCGTCAGCTCCTGACCACCCTATTTACTACAGAAGAACGAGCAAGAATTAGAAAAGCAGCTATTGAATGGATGGCAGAAAACCCTGCCGCTCCGGCGCAGGGGCAGAATATAATAGATCGTAGAGAAGCAGCTCAGAGAGAATTCCCGAATGAAGACCCCCAATGGGATCCAAATACAGATGAAGGATCCACCGCCCTAGCCCGTTTTCGCCAAGGCTTTTTACAAGGCCTGCGAAGAGGAGGCCAAAAAGCTATGAACCTTTCCAAAGTAGCAGGAATTATCCAAGGAATAGATGAGAGCCCAGCAGATTATTATGAAAGATTAACTGAAGCTTATAGAATGTATACTCCCTATGATCCCGAGGCACCAGGAAGTTTATGCATGGTGAATTCTGCTTTTGTAAACCAGTCTCAACCAGACATTAGACGTAAATTACAGAAATTAGAAGGGTTTGCGGGCATGAATGCAACACAGTTATTGGAAGTCGCTCATAAAGTGTATGTGAATCGTGATACTGAAAGACAGAGAGAATGTGATAGAAAGATGAAGAAGAAAGCTGATTTTTTGGCTGCGGCCATAGTTGAAAAGAAAAGGGGAGGTGTCCCTAATCGAAGGAGCAGAGGAAGAGGGCGGGGTCAAGGCGGAGGCCGGACCCAAAGACTAGGCGTGAACCAATGCGCCTATTGCAAAGAGGAAGGACATTGGAGAGATACTTGCCCGCAACTCGAAGACGCCCAGCAAGATGACGAATACGATCATCAGTGGCGAGAAGAAAGACGAGGCCGTCCCCGAGGCCGAGGAGGAGCCAATCGAGAACAATTCCAGAGAGAGAGGGGAGGAGGAGCCATCCAAGCATTGGCCACACAGGCCCATGATGAGGATGACGTGGATTAGGACAGACCGGGCTCCAAGTTTGCTTTAGGTCTCCAGGAGCCTATGGTCGAAATACAAATAGGAGACCAATTTATGAACTTTATGGTTGATACTGGAGCAGAACATTCAGTAATAGACAAAAAGATAGCCCCATTCACCAAGAAAGCAGTCACCATTATAGGAGCAACTGGTGCCAAAGCCACAAAGTCTTTTCTACAAAACCGAATATGCAGTCTAGGAGGACAGCAAGTAACGCATCAATTCCTTTACATGCCCGAATGTCCAGTACCCCTACTGGGACGAGATATGCTAGCCAAGCTTCAAGCCCAAATATCTTTCTCTGAGCAAGGAGAAATGCAAATGACAGTGAATTCCCAAGCCAAACCAGCAGGAGTAATGCTGCTGACAGTACCCCGAGAAGAAGAATGGAGATACTACATTGATGATTCAATTCAAGATACCTATTTTGAACAAACTTTAAAGAACATTCATGCACCACTTGAAGTGTGGGCAGAAGGCAGTCCCCCAGGCCTAGCCAAGCATATAGCACCAGTGATTGTAACCCTCAAGCCTAGTGCTACCCCAGTGCATGTCAAACAGTACCCTCTCCCAAGAGCCGCAATTGAAGGCATTCATCGCCACCTACAGAGATTGCTTGAGTATGGCCTACTAAAAGTATGTCAATCCCCATGGAACACCCCACTTTTGCCAGTGAAGAAACCTGAGACAGATGATTATCGCCCAGTGCAAGATTTGAGAAGAGTAAATGATGCAGTTGAAACTATACATCCAGTTGTGCCCAATCCTTACACTCTTCTAGGACTGATACCTGCTGAAGCTACCCATTTCACTGTACTGGATTTAAAAGATGCATTCTTTTGCATAAGGTTAGCCCCTGTAAGCCAAATATTGTTTGCATTTGAATGGCAGGACCCCATCTCTGGAAGAGGGGGCCAACTTACCTGGACGAGATTACCCCAAGGATTCAAGAATTCACCTACCATCTTTAGTGCTGCACTAAATCAAGACCTTTCAAGCTATCCAGTAGCCCCGGGGAAGAGAGTACTTCTCCAGTACGTGGATGATCTGTTGATAGCTGCCGTATCAGAAAGAGAATGTATATTAGCCACCAAAGATCTCTTGCAGTTACTAAATGAAGCTGGATATAAAGTTTCCAGAGCCAAAGCACAACTATGCCAAACAGAAGTGAAATACTTGGGTTTTCGTATTACCCAAGGAAGCAGAAGATTAGGCAGAGAAAGAAAAGAAGCAGTATGCAGAATTCCAACTCCAACAACCAGAAAGCAAGTCAGAGCCTTTCTGGGAGCAGCAGGATATTGCCGAATCTGGATACCCAACTTTGCCCAAATTGCCAAACCACTGTATGAAGCCACAAAAGGAGAAGAGAAGTCACCACTAGAGTGGGGACTTGAGCAGGATACAGCCTTCCAGAAGTTAAAAGAAGAACTGATGTCATCACCAGCACTTGGACTACCAGATGTCCACAAACCTTTCCACTTGTTTGTACATGAAGCACAGGGAAATGCCTTAGGCATGTTGACTCAGAAATTAGGAAATTGGGAACGGCCTGTAGCCTACCTATCGAAACAATTGGACCCTGTGGCCAAGGGATGGCCACCCTGCTTGAGAGCAGTTGCAGCTACAGCACTACTAGTGAGTGAAGCAGACAAACTCACACTAGGACAAAACATACGAGTCACTGTGCCACATGCAGTCCTTGCCCTTATGGAACAGAAAGCAAATTACTGGCTCACCAATTCCCGAATGTTAAAGTACCAGAGCATGTTATGTGAAAACCCACAGATACAACTTGAAGTGAGTCATGCATTGAACCCAGCTACCTTGATACCCATCAGTGAAGAACTCCCAGAACATGACTGCATCGAAGTCATGGAAACTGTGTTCTCTAGTCGACCTGACCTAACAGATGTGCCCATAGACAATCCTGACCAGATCTATTATGTTGATGGGAGCAGTCTCATCCTTGACGGACGACGCTGTGCCGGATATGCAGTCGTCACTCAACATGAAGTAGTTGAATCATCAGCTCTAGCCTCAGGCACATCAGCCCAGAAAGCCGAATTGATAGCACTCACCAGAGCATTGTTGTTAGGAGAAAAACTTGTGCTGAATGTATATACAGATTCCAAATATGCTTTCACTACCTTGCATGCCCATGGAGCTCTCTACAAAGAAAGAGGACTCATCACATCCGGAGGAAAATCAGTCAAATATGGTCCCGAGATATTGATGTTACTTGATGCAGTCTGGGCCCCAACACGTGTAGCTGTCATGCATTGTAGAGGACATCAAGCAGGAAAAGGAGAAGTTGCTCGAGGGAATAGATTCGCAGATGCCTCAGCTCGACAAGCAGCTATGACAGGACAAATTGCCCCACAAGCTATGCCAATGCAAGCAGCATTGTTTCCAGTACCCTTGAATCTATGGACCCCACGATATACCACCAAAGAATTGGATTACTATTGTGACAAAGAAAATGGAGTATTGAAAGACGGATGGATTGAGCTGCCACCAGAAGAAGGCAGTCAACCTCCGGGAAGAATAGTAATTCCTGAACTGTTAGGACCATCCTTTGTCAAAGCTTTTCATGAAGCCACCCACTATGGAAAGAGTGCTATGGAGAAAGCACTCAGACCACATTTCTACATCCCTCTGATGACAACCATATCAGCCTCAGTAGCCCGACAATGTCAAATCTGTGCCAAGAATAATGCCAAGCAAGGCCTTATTACAGCACCCCGAGTTCAGTCAAGAGGTGTGACCCCCATGCACAACCTCCAAGTTGATTTCACCGAAATGCCAAAAGCCAATGGATACCATTACCTACTAGTATTAGTTTGTACTTTCTCTGGGTGGGTAGAAGCATTCCCAACCAGAACTGAGAAAGCCCGAGAAGTTACCAAAGCCTTAATGAGAGAGATTGTCCCCAGATTTGGAATCCCAGCAGTAATAGGGTCAGACAATGGACCCTCATTTGTCTCTCAAGTTACTCAGCAGTTAGCAAAAGCCTTGCAGATACAGTGGAAGCTCCACACTGCATACAGACCCCAGAGTTCAGGGAAAGTTGAGCGAATGAATCGTACTTTGAAAGCCCAAATGTCTAAACTTTGTCAGGAGACACACTTGAAATGGCCCCAAGTGCTCCCCATAGCTTTACTCAGAATACGCTCAGCCCCTGTAAAGTCAACAGGATTTTCCCCTTTTGAAGTTTTGTATGGTAAACCCCCACCAATAGTGCAGGGAGTCAAAGGAAATCTAGCCCAGATTGGTTCAGAAGTAACCAGACAAGAACTCCTAGCTCTTAGTTTTGTTCTGCAGACTCTCCATACGTGGATCCAAGACCAGTTGCCTATCAACTTGACGGAACCCTTGCATCCCTACCAGCCTGGAACTTCGGTGTGGATCAAAGATTGGAAGAAGATACCGTTGGAACCCCATTGGAAGGGACCGTACACCGTCATCCTGTCTACCCCAACTGCAGTAAAGGTAGCCGAGATCGACGCCTGGATCCACCACAGCCGAGTCAAGCCCGCCGCCGATCCTGAACCAGAGCGGTGGACAGCAGAGCAGCACCCTGATGTACCCTTGCGAGTTACTTTGAGACGGCAACCAGCAGCATAGACACTTCATCACAAGTGCTTTGCAGTAGCCAAGTCTTTCGAAGAGGATTGCTGTTTTCCATGCAGCAACAGTTTTGTTTCAACGAACTCGATTTGTGTGTGATTTGATACACTACTACTTTGAGACTACATTGACTAAGCCAGACTTCACAAGCCAACTGAATTGCTAAGTTGGTTAATGTGTGCTGGACATCTTGAGGATCTTCAATCAACACTCAGCACCCGTTAAATTGCTTCATTAGCAAACGGGACGAAGAATAATAGACCGTCGTGATCAAGATCAGCAAGCTGAGGATTCAGAAGAACTCCAATCAACATCAACATGTATCTTTGCTTCTGCTTTGCCTTGGTTGCCTTCTTTGGAGGTTTTGAACAGACTTATGCTCTACCTCCATGCACAGCTTGCATTACTTCTACTAGAACTGGACTGAAAGTAACTCAGACTTTGCTTTACCATTCTTACTATACCTGCAAGGGAACAATAACTCGGTGTATCTATAACACCACTGAACTAAATGTTTGCACTCATGGCAAAATTAAAGCATGCTATAATCCGCATCAGAATCCATCCTATTACACGTTGGAAATAAGATGGAAGGATGCAGATGGACCTATATTAGCTGCTACACCACCACTTAAGGACATTACTAAACCTGCTGTTTTGAATTTTGATGCATGTAATGCTATTAATAGAGATAGTCAGTCCACCTGTGGTACATGGGAGAAAGCGTATCGGAATGACCATAAGTATATGTGTCCAGAAGGTGCCACGGGATGGAGGAAGTGTACAGGTAAAAAGGAACCAGGGTATAGTACTGCTACAGCGGCAGACTACTATTGCCCGTATTGGGAATGTGTTTTTTATGCTACCTGGAACACTGGTATAACTGATGAGAAAATAGATAAGCGGATGGCTACTCTAACCAAGCCAACCACAAATGATAAATGTCAGAAAGATGCTTGTAACCCTTTACATTTGCGTGTACATAACCCCCATGCATGGAAACAAGGATATAAGTTTGGTTTACGTATTGCTGGAGGAGGAACAGATCCAGGGACCATTGTGTATATTAGATTGAATACCCAAGCTCACAAGTCATCTAAATATCATATTCATAATACCTTTTATGAAGCTATGCATGTAAATAAGTTTGAGATCCCTCACCCTTCACAGAATTTGTTTCTAGAATTAGCCGGAGCAGTAGTATCTAGTCTTAAGATCACAGATTGTTATTTCTGTGGCGGAACCCAAATGGGAGACCAATGGCCCTGGGAAGCCCAAGAATTGAATTATTCCATGATTTACAACCAAACTGAATTACACAAGACAACCAGTGAATGGGTGTTAGCGCACTCAATCGTTGGACGTCTTTGCTTTGCCAGAACTGGACCCCAGTTCACCCAAAAAGTAGGACAGCTGGTCTGTCTTAGCCAGAAGTACTATAATGCCACGACTAAAAAGACAGCATGGTGGTCAGGAATCAGACATCCTGAACCTCCTAACCCATTAGCCAGATTTCCTGAACTTGCAGGTCTATGGACTAACCTTGCCAAAGTCCAAGCCTGGCAAGCCCCACCTGGCCTATATTGGATCTGTGGTAACCGAGCATATGCGCAACTCCCGCCACAATGGGGAGGAGCATGTGTCTTAGGAACCATCAGACCTTCTTTCTTTCTTTTAAACACTGAACATGGAGAACAATTAGGATACCCTGTATATACTACCCACAAACACAAAGGAGCATCTAGACAGAGAAGAGAGGCCTTACAGATAGGCAAGTGGGAGAAGTGGCAAGGTGATGATTGGCCACCAGAAAGAATTATTGAGTATTATGGACCTGCCACTTGGAATGATGATGGTATGTATGGTTATCGTACCCCAATTTATATGATTAATCGTATTATTCGCTTACAAGCAGTAGTTGAAATAATAACCAATGAAACTAGTCATGCTCTCACGCTTTTAGCTAGACAAAGTACTCAGATGCGCACTGCCATATACCAAAATCGCTTAGCCCTTGATTATTTGCTAGCAGCTGAAGGAGGAGTATGTGGTAAACTGAATTTAACCAATTGCTGTTTGAAAATAGATGATAAAGGTCAAGTAGTTGAAGAAATTGCTAAAGATATGCAAAGACATGCTTATGTGCCAGTACAGACTTGGCACGCCTTGAAATTTCCTAATTGGTTTGCTAACCTTTTCTCTTGGCTGGGAGGATTTAAGACTTTCGTTATCTTAGTACTAATCCTTGTTGCTGTAGTCCTCTGCTTACCATGTTTAATCCCATGTTGTATGCGTTCCCTTCATAGTGCTATTGATAGTACAGTAGAGCGGAAGACCGCAACTAAAATAATGGCTTTATACAAAGCTAGTCCTAGTAGAAATCCTTCAATCATGATGTGATTCTTCAGAAAAGTGATTTAATTCTCACACCTTATTAAGTAATAGGGTGAGATTAATCAAAGGGGGGAATGTGGCAGGTGCAGGCCTGTGACCCACGGTGTCTGACATAGGCAGGCCAGCATGGCTAGCTTGACCTGTAAATGAGGCCTGTGGAGAGGCATATAGGATTGCACATCCCCCAACATGCTGCTATTGTAAGAAAGAACTCAGTAGAAATATTGAATTAGCTTAGATAAGCAGAATTGCAGAATTAAGAAATGGAAAAATACAGAAAAGATGTGTTTTAAAGTTACTGATAAGAAAGAGTACATTTGCAGAGAAATATTGAGGAGTGCTGACAGATGAGTTACAGAACCTTGCTCTTCTGCACGCACAAATGGTCCCATAGCCTTGAAAGTGTGAAAGTAACAAGTTGATGAACTGACCATTGTAATTGGGACTAGAAGGGGGGCAGGCAGGTGTCATGCCTACAGAAGCCCACAGAAGGAACATAATTGGAGAAACTTATCAGTACCGGGACCAATAGAAGGGCTACGGGAGGTACGGGAGCGTACCGGGACCAATGAAATGTTTTTCTATACCTAGAATGGAACAGAAGTCTATAAAAGTTGTTGTAATGCTTGAAAACTTTGCTCAGCCATTTTGAAATTGCCTTGCTTGAGACTTGTGCACAAATAAATGATTTGGACCTTCTGAACAGACTCCTGGTATCATTGGTTTGTCTGCGCTTTGCTGCTACAGTACTTGTGACCTGGATTGACCAATGCTGGAAACAGGATACTGGGCTTGATGGACCTTCGATCTGACCCAGCATGGCAAACCTTAAGTTCTTATACTTTCAATTTATAAATGTAAGTCCTTGGGAATCTCTGCCCAACATGTAAAAACTATTTTTACCCTGGCTATCTGCCATTAAGGGTCCAATTCAACCTCTTGCTGATGTTTTAATGGAACAATTGCCACCAATACCTCTGTTACTGTGACAGGGGTGGCTACAGTTTTATTATTTATATTATTTTAAATTGAGGGCCCTGGAGCTTGAGTTACTCAGGTTCGGAATGATTACTTAAGGTCTGAACTGAGCTGTCAGGCTCAGGAATCTGTACTGGCATGACAGATTTTTTTGTGATGCACAGCTCAGAGAGAGTAGCAAAAGGGCTGCATTTTGGCTGCAGCTGTAACTAAGAAGGTTGCTGGCCAAAACGTAAGTGTATTTTGGAGATGTATGATTGTTTCCCTTTCAGAAACTTACGCTAACTGATCCCTGAGATTATAAAGGATGGCTAAAAAGGAACTTCTGGACTGGCAATCTAAAGTCTGATGCAGTTTAGTTAGCACCCAACTGGAAACAGGTTTTGGCTTATATTTTGTTGTTGGATTAGTATGATTTTTAAAGGGCCTAGACAGCTTTGTTTGTTCCTGACCTACTCTGTAAATATTCTAAATAAACTGATGCTTCTAAAACTCTGTACCAAATATATATATGAACTTTTCTTTTGCCGCCCGAACAAGAATGAATGATTTTCTAGAGCAACAACATTTATTCCTATCACAATAAAACATTTTTCCAATAAGCAAATTATCAACAGCAGGGTATAATAAATGATCAAAATGCCCACTGATATTGTTAGTATTTTGTGCCTGTTTTTTGCCTATCAATATTTAATTAATAAAGTGCTCACATTTTTTTCTGAGCCTCCCTCCTTCTAAATTCATATCATGAATTTGATGTTTAGAAACAGAAACATGACAGCAGAAAAAGACCACATGGCCTATCTAGTCTGCCCTTCCACATCAACCACTACAAAAGTTCCCTTTTTTCCTTTAGAGATCCTCTGTGTTTGTCCCATGCTTTTTTAAATAAAGATACTGTCTTCATATCTACCACCTCAACTGGGAGACTATTCAACGCATCTACCACTCTTTCTGTAAAGAAATATTTCCGCATATTACTCCTGAATCTATCCCCTTTCACCCTCATCCTATTTCCCCTTATACCAGAGCTTGATTTCAATCGAAAGAGGCTCTCCCTCCTACGCATTTATGCCATGGAGGTATTTAAACATCTCAGTCATATCACCTCTATCCCGCCTTTCCTCTAAATATACATATTAAGATCCTTAAGTCTGTCCTCATACGCTTTATAACGAAGACCACTAACCATTTTAGTAGCCACCGTCTGTACTGACTCCAACCTGTTTATATCCTTTTGAAGATGCAGTCTCCAGAATTGCACATAATACTCCAAATGAGGTCACACCAAAGACTTATACAGAGGCACTATCACCTCCTTTCTTCTGCTGGCCATTCCTCTCCCTATGCACCCACGCATCTTTTTAGCTTTCGCTGTCGCCTTTTCTACCTGTTTAGCTTCTTTAAGATTATCAGACACAATCAAACCTAGGTCCTGCTGTTCTTTTGTGGACAGAAGTACTTCACATCCTCTACTGTATTGCTCCCTTGGATTGCTGCAGCCCAAATGCATGACCTTGCATTTTTCAGTATTAAATCTCAGCTGCAAATTCTAAACCATTCTTCAAGCTTAGCTAGATCTTTCCTCATGTTATCTACACCTTCCTGGGTGTCTACTCTATTGCAGATATTGGTATCATCTGCAAAGAGACAAACCTTACCCGACAGCCCTTCTGCAATATCACTAACAAAGATGTTAAAAAGAATCAGACCAACGACAGATCCCTGTGGCACACCACTGGTAACCTCCTTCTCCTCAGAGTGAGCTCCATTTACCTTTGTCGCCTCCCACTCAACCAATTTCTAACCCAAGCAGTAACTTTAGGGTCCATCCCTAGGGTGCTCAGTTTATTTATAAGTTGCCTATGAGGAATGGTGTCAAAGGATTTACTAAAATCTAAATACAACACATCTAGGGCTCTCCCTCGGTCCAGCATCCTGGTCACCCAGTCAAAGAAATCAATCAGATTTGTCTGACAAGACCTGCCTCTGGTAAATCCATGCTGCCTTGAATCCAGTAATCTATTGGACTCCAGAAACCTCACTATTTTCTCTTTCAGCAGTGCTTCCAATAATTTACTCACCACCAAGGTTAAACTAACCGGCCTGTAGTTTTCAACCACATTCTTACTTCCGCTTTTGTGTAAAGGGACCACATCTGCCTCTCTCTGGTCCTCTGGCACCATTCCCGACTCCAACGAGGCATTGAAAAGGTCAGTCAGTGGAGCTGCTAGAACAGGAATGGGCAAACTACGGCCCGTGGGCCGTATACGGCCCGGCGGACCTTTTAATCCGGCCCGCTGTATCAGTTATCCTGGTGAACAAATGGACTGCTGCAGAGGGAGCCGGGGAAGCCCGCGCGAAGCCGCGGCTCCCTCTGCACAGCCCGCCAGCGTGAAGAGCCTTTACCTTCACGCTGGCGGCTGTTTCAATGAAGCCACGAATGCCGCGAGAGGTTAAAGGGCATTGCCTTTAACCTTTCCCGGCATTCGCGGCTTCATTGCAACAGCCGCCAGCGGGAAGGTAAAGGTTCTTCATGCTGGCGGGCTGTGCAGAGGGAGCCGGGGCCTCGCGCGGGCTTCCCCGGCTCCCTCTGCAGCCCCTTAGACAGCGCGTGGGCTCTTCGGGGGGGCGGCTAGGACTGGATGGGCTGTGTTGGGGGGGGGGAACGGACTGGAAATGGGCTGTGATGGTGGGGGGGGGGAGAACGGACTGGAAATGGGCTGTGATGGGGGGGGAAACAGACTGGAAATGGGCTGTGATGGTGGGGGGGGGGAGAATGGACTGGAAATGGGCTGTGATGGGGGGGAAACAGACTGGAAATGGGCTGTGATGGTGGGGGGGGGGAGAACTGACTGGAAATGGGCTGTGATGGGGGGAGGACTGCAAATGGTCTGTGATGGTGGGGGGGATAGGACTGGAAATGGGCTGTGATGGGGGGAGGACTGCAAACGGTCTGTGATGGTGGGGGGGATAGGACTGGAAATGGGCTGTGATGGTGGGGGGGGGGAGAACGGACTGGAAATGGGCTGTGATGGGGGGAGGACTGCAAATGGTCTGTGATGGTGGGGGGGGATAGGACTGGAAATGGGCTGTGATGGGGGGAGGACTGCAAACGGTCTGTGATGGTGGGGGGGATAGGACTGGAAATGGGCTGTGATGGTGGGGACGGACGGACTGAAAATGGGCTGGGATCGGGGAAACAGACTGGAAATGGGCTGTGATGTGGGGGGGGAACAGACTCGAAATGGGCTGTGATGGGGGGGGCGGACAAATTGGGCTGGGATGGGGGGAAACAGACTGGAAATGGGCTGTGGTGGTGGGGGGGAGAACAGACTGGGACTACAATTGGGCTGTGATGGGGGGAGGACTGCAAATGGGCTGTGATGGTGGGGGAATGGACGAAATGGGCTGTGATGGGGGGGAACTTGGACTGGAAATGGGCTGATGAAGGGCTGGATTAGGACTGTGTAAATGTGTTTGAAATTGAGAATTGCAACAACAAAGCTATCTCCTGACTTTGATGCCTTAACAAAAAAGGGAGACCAACAACACTGTTCACACTAAAATTGAAGGTACTATTTTATGAAAGAAATACATTGCATAAAAGTTTTGTAAAATAACTCTTTTTATGCTTTTCTACCTTAAATTAATCTAAACATTTAATGTTACAAATTTAAATTTAATTTATATTAATTCACACATACACACCGTCCATCTACTCTTGGTCCAGCCCCCGGGTCCAATATATGAACCCATTGCGGCCCTCGAGTCAAAAAGTTTGCCCACCCCTGTGCTAGAACGTCCCCAAGTTCCCTCAGTATTCTCAGGTGTATCCCATCCGGTCCCATCGCTTTGTCTACTTTAATTTTAACTAGTTCCTCACGAACACAGTCTTCTGAAAAGTTTAGATTTAATTATTTTCCTTTCTAAAACCTATGCTCAAGAGTGTTACAATTAAGATACAGTAGATAGAGCTTTGCCCAGAGGGTTAACAATCATGACCCTTACCCTTAAGAATTTCCTATACTACAGGGTCAATGTACTTGAGCAGGGGTTCTTAACCTTTTTACTACTACAGACACCCAATGGATGTCCCAATATATCACCATGCCCCCTTCACCAGACTGTCAAAATCATATGTATATGTATGTATATAGCTAGAAATATAAGTAACATAACATAACATAAGAACATAACATAAGATATGCCATACTGGGTCAGACCAAGGTCCATCAAGCCCAGTATTCTGTTTCCCACAGTGGCTAATCTAGGTCATACGTACCTAGCAGTTTCCCCAAGGGACACAGGTTCCACAATGCTTGTATTGGTTCAAGCATTGATATCCTGGGTCCCTTCTTAATAATGGTTTATGGACCTTTCCTCCAGGAACTTGTCCAAACCTTTTTTAAACACAGCTACACTAACAGCCTTTACTACATCCTCCGGTAACAAATTCCAGAGTTTGATTACACATTGAGTGAAAAAATATTTTCTTTTATTAGTCTTAAATAGTTTACCCTGTAGCTTCATTGCATGTCCCCTAGTCTTTCTATATTCTGATAAGGTAAACAATCGATCTACGTTTACCCGTTCCACTCTGTTCATTAATTTATAGACTTCTATCATATCTCCCCTCAGCCGTCTCTTTTCCAGGTTAAAGAGCCTGTCAGACGGCTGCCTGGGTGAGAATGTTCACAGTCTTGGCAAGTGCATATGTCAATATGATTTGCAAGGGATTGTGGGCAATGCAGTCCATTCACACCCGACACAGCTGCTCACAATAATTTAGTTGTGCTCAAGTGTAAAGCCAATAAGATATTTATTTATGGGGTTATTTCTCCCAACACAGATATGCTTGGTAGCACATAAATCAGGTTACTTGCTTTCAGTGTTAAACTTGAAAAAACAAAATCAGGAAAACAACATTTGAACTTGTCAGACAATCAAAGCAAAAGAATAAGACCTGGATGGTAAAAAACTGTTCTTTTCTGTAGGCTTTAGCTAATATTTTCTTAGCAGTGTATCAAACAACAAACAAAATCCACAAAGAAAGGAAAAACTGTTCTTTTCAGGTTAACTTCTTATATCTTCCCACATAGATTCAGAAGTGATTCCCTCAGAGCTCACAAGCAATTAGGTAAGGCTCAATTGCTAGCAGTTACCCAGCTGAAACCCCTTAGCTGGCTTGCTTTCTACTGCGTGGCTAAAAATCCTACTCAGGAGCTTTTCTGAGTAGATTAAAGAACAAGTTTGTATTTCTTTGTGATGGTTGCTGTACTTTATAACAGAAAATCACCAAAGGAGTTTAGACAGAGAGCAATCCATGTAAACACATCCTTCATCTGCAATCTCTCCCCCTTCTTCAACAATCATGGGTTCAATATCATGGATTGGCACAGATGAATCTCCCAATGGAGCACTTTCAGGAGAATACTTGTTTCCCTGCTGTCTTTCAAGGTTATAGCTAGGGCATAGATCAGTGTTCATACCTGAGCTTCCATTGCTGTTAGAGTTCCTCTCTATATAGCCTGGCCAGTATGTAGTCCAGTTCCTATGTCCAGCCTTCCAATCCAGATCCCTGGACACTGGGTCTCTCTTCACATACCTTCTGGCCCGGGTCTTAGGGTCCCTTCCACGTGCAGCCGTCTCCCCTCACAGGTACCGTCTGGAGATTCCTAGCTCTGCAGCACCATTCCTCTGGCTTTCCCCAGTCCAATGGTGTATGCTGGCCCTTGGAATGCCTCCCAGTATACGTACTGCTCCGGACTCCTCTTGATCTCCCAAAGGCTTTTCTCTTCCTTCTTCCAAAGGGTTTCTTGCCCTCTCTGTCCGTCCGGTTTGGCCTCTGCTTCTGATGATCCTCCAGATGAAACTGAGGATAATTCTGAAGATGAGGATGATCATTCTCTGTAGAATAAACTCTACCTTTATTCTGCTTAGATGAGTGCTCCTCCCTAACACAGCGCAGCTGTGCTGAATCAGGCCCTGCCCTTTGAGATGAGTGCTTAGGGATTACCTCATAGCCCTCCTGATTGAACACACGTTTCCCCACTTCAGCTCCTCTAATGGCTGTTGGAAACCTGGTGCATTCTGGGTCTGGTAGTTTTTTATGGGAAAATTCTGTTTTCTTATTTCTACCAGAACTGACAGGTTGCTTGTTCAGAGTCACTTCACCTTTTCTATAGCTCCTTCCTGAGCTATGATAAGCTTCCTTATCACAAGCCCCAACCTTTTTAGCCTTTCTTCATAGGAGTATCCTTCCATCCCCTTTACCATTTTGGTGGCTCTTCTCTGAACCTTTTCTAAAATCGCTATATCCTTTTTAAGATACGGCGACCAGAATTGCACACAATATTCAAGGTGCGGTCTCACCATGGAACGATATAGAGGCATTATAATATCTTTTGTTTTATTTTCCATTCCTTTCCTTATCATACCTAGCATTCTATTTGCTCTCTTGTCCGCTGCTGCACACTGGGCCGAGGGTTTTAACATGGTATCCACAATGACGCCTAAATGAGCCACTTCCACCTGCTCCTGTTTCACCATTTTCTGGGAGGGGGAGGGGAGATGGGGGCTAGGGGTCAGCTGGTACCATTTTGAAAGAAGATACTGACAAGGCAGGAGCTAATGGGATTCACCTCTCTCCCATGAAGATCTCAAACGTTATGGGGTAAGGTGCTGGGTCCAAATGTGTGGCCAGCGCCAATGGGCATTTGAGATATTTTTAGAATGAGTAAGGTTTAATGGTAGCTAAATATTTCAGTATTTGTGTGCTGTGAAGATATAGCTCATAAATATTTATTAATGATATCCTGAAATCCTAACTAGTTTGCCGACTTTCCAGAAATATTTTCTTTTATTAGTCTTAAATAGTTTACTCTGTAGCTTCATTGCATATCCCCTAGTCTTTCTAGGGGATTAACAAATAGCAAGGCAAAGTATGATGTATGGATGATAAGACAAAAATGGAAGTTTAAAGAAAATCTTAAGGATTTTATCATAGTTATTCAAATACACAAGCTAGCTACAACTAGTGAGATTTTTGCTCTTGTTTTTGTGCAATAAAACAGAAAATCAAAGTACAGTTGCTGACAATGTTACTCGTATTTGATCTGACAGATCAAGTTGATTTCAGGTTTAATAATAGAGAAACCTGTTTCACAGAGATAAGTAGTTGTGAAGCGAACCAAAACATTCATTGCCCTCATCGCCAAGCTAGGGTAAGCTGGGATTTGCTCACACCAAAATTGCCCACTATCTAGTCCAGCCTTTTTGAAATTAGCTTTCTTTCTTGAGTCTTCTTGGAATTCAATGAAATCAACATTCGCTAAATCGCTGAACTCATTGTAGATATATCAAATGAGAACTGGTTCATGATTCAAACAGATTCCATGCTAAAATCATTAATGTCTGAGAAGTAACCCTCAAAATTTGTACTTAAGACTTCCAAATGGTTCTTGACTTCTTTAAGTATTTTTATTTATTTAACCAGTTTTCTATACTGCCTTATCCTTCAGTTTCCGCAGGCAATGTTTTACCAACTCAATCCATGTTGATAACTATGATAATTAATAATCTCAATTTTAATCTAACAACATCTTTTTTAATTGTTCAGAGATCCAGTCTCATACCCCCATCTTTTGTTTCCCATACCCCCAAGGAGTATATATGGATACACCTGGTTAAGAATCCCTGCACTAGAGGTTTTCTACCATTTTGTCTATGGGAAAAATTCTTAGAAGTCAATATTTGAACGGTTTAGGATCAGTGGGTCAAACTGCAATCCTGGAAGTCGGCAAACTAGTTAGGATTTCAGGATATCATTAATAAATATTTATGAGCTATATCTTCACAGCACACAAATACTGAAATATTTAGCTACCATTAAACCTTACTCATTCTAAAAATATCTCAAATGCCCATTGGCGCTGGCCACACATTTGGACCCAGCACCTTACCCCATAAGGTTTGAGATCTTCATGGGAGAGAGGTGAATCCCATTAGCTCCTGCCTTGTCAGTATCTTCTTTCAAAATGGTACCAGCTGACCCCTAGCCCCCATCTCCCCTCCCCCTCCCAGAAAATGGTGAAACAGGAGCAGGTGGAAGTGGCTCATGACCCTTAAAAGACCCCAAGCATATGTGGTAATCTCCTGGGAGAAACTAGCACAACTTAAAGTAGACAAAGCGATGGGACTGGATGGAATACACCCTAGAACGCTGAGGGAACTTGGGGATGTTCTACCAGCTCCAATGACTGACCTTTTCAATGCCTCGTTGGAGTTGGGAGTGGTGCCAAAGGACTGGAGAGAGGCTCATGTGGTGCCTTTACACAAAAGTGGAAGTAAGGATGTGGTTGAAAACTACAGGCTGGTTAGTTTAACTTCAGTGGTGAGTAAATTATTGGAAAAGCTGCTGAAAGAGAAAAAAGTGAGGTTTCTAGAGTCAAGCAGATTACAGGATCCGAGGTAGCATGGATTCACCAGAGGCAGGTCTTGTCAGACAAATCTGATTAATTTCTTTGACTGGGTGACCAGGGAGTTGGACCAAGGGAGAGCCCTAGATGTGGTGTATTTGGATTTCAGTAAATCCTTTGACACTGTTCCTCACAGGAGATGGATCCTAAAATTACTGCTTGGGTTAGAAATTGGTTGGGTGGAAGGCGACAAACAGTACAGGTAAATGGAGCTCACTCTGAGGAGAAGGATGTTACCAGTGGTGTGTCCCAGGGATCTGTCCTTGGTCCGATTCTTTTTAACATCTTTGTTAGTGATATAGCGGACGGGCTGTCGGGTAAGGTTTGCCTCTTTGCGGATGATACCAAAATCTGCAATAGAGTAGACACCCAGGAAGGTGTAGATAACATGAGGAGGGATCTAGCTAAGCTTGAAGAATGGTCTAGAATTTGGCAGCTGGGATTTAAAGTTAAAAAATGTAAGGTCATGCATTTGGGCTGCAGCAATCCAAGGGAGCAATATAGTATAGGGGGTGAAGTACTTTTGTCCACTAAAGAAGAGTGGGACCTAGGCGTGGTTGTGTCTGACGATCTTAAAGTAGCTAAACAGTAGAAAAGGGGATGGCAAAAGCTAGAAGGATGCTAGGGTGCATATGGAGAGGAATGGCTAGCAGAAAAAAGGAGGTGATAGTGCCTCTGTATAAGTCTTTGGTGCGACCTCATTTGGAGTATAGTGTGCAATTCTGGAGACCGCACCTTCAAAAGGATGTGAACAGGATGGAGTCGGTGCAGAGGGTGGCTACTAAAATGGTTAGTGGTCTTCATTATAAAGCATATGAGGACAGACTTAAGGATCTTAATATGTACACCTTAGAGGAAAGGTGGGAGAGAAGTGATATGATTGAGACGTTTAAATACCTCCATGGCATAAATGTTCAGGGAGAGAGCCTCTTTCAATTAAAAGCAAGTTCTGCTACGAGGGGACATGGGATGAGAGTGAAGGGGGATAGATTCAGGAGTGATATGCAGAAATATTTCTTTACGGAAAGAGTAGTGGATCCATGGAATAGTCTCCCAGTGGAGGTGGTAGAGATGAGGACAGTAATTGAATTAAAAAATGCATGGGACAAACACAGAGGATCTCTAAAGGTAAAAAGGGGACTGTTGTAGTTGTTGATATGGAAGGACAGACTAGATAGGCAAAGTGGTCTTTTTCTGTCATCATATTTCTATGTTTCTATGAGATATAAGGGAATGAGATATTTTTAAAGGGAACCAGGTTTAAAGGGCAGGAATGGAATTTAATAGTGATATTTTGTTAACTTATTAATGTAACAGGTGGGGTAGCTCCCAAGATCCAGCAAGGTTTTTTTGGGAGGGGGTAGGGGCATGTTACAGCACCTTGATGCCCGTTTATAAAATTGTCCCAAGAGCATGACCAGATACCTTATTTTAGTGATAAAACAGGGGAGGAGTTAATTACATCTCTTAGGGTATAGTCAATTTCCATGGCATTTCATAGTATGAAAACATTTTTCATGAGCTCCGCTACTTGTCTGCATATCCACCAGTTGCTTTACATGCATTTATATGGGATACAGTTCACTAGCACACCCATCTTCTCCCAGATTTTTGGCCCCAGAAACAAGTGAAACTTTGCATTAATTGAAGATTTTCTGCATTATTTCCAGTTCAAGCATGATAGGTCAAAAACAGTGTTTACTGTGCATAAATGCATTATAGCATAATAAATAGGCCTCTAAAGCTTCTAATCTAGACAAATTAATTGTAAATCTAAATTTAATTAAGCCATTCTTAGTTGAAACTTCAGCTGAAAATCTTCCTAAATGTATGTGCCTGTATGTAGGGCAACTAAACGGTCTTCTCTGCCAGCATCTACTATGTTATTACACAGATTATTATGCAGTTCATTCAAAAAAATAATCAGATTGCATTTCATCTGTTAGATTCAAATTACTCCATATAAGCTTTCTAATATCTTGTGCCAAATTAAAACAAGCAATGTGGAAGAATCAAAAGCAGACGCCATCTTCCTTTCTGAACACACTCCTAAAATCCTTATCCATTCTCTAGTCACCTCCTGACTACACTATTGTGACCCTCCTCTTTGCTGGTCTTCCTCTGAATCATCTCTCCCCACTTCAATCTGTTCAAAATTCAGTTGCAGTATGCTTGTATCACCCCTCTTTACAGGTCACTTCATTGGCTTCCTATCCATTTTGACATCCAGTTCAAACTTCTTCTACTACTCACCTTTTTGAGCCTTCATTCGGCTGCTCAGGGGCAGCCCAAGCGCGGGGCCATGTGCGGAGATTCGGTGCAGGGCCTCATTTGCATAAATATTTGCATAATGTTACCATACACTAACTTTTAGTAAACATGCCTCTTAATGAGTGTATAGATAAAGACAGACTAAAAGATTTCTACATTACTATAATCCAGTGCCAACCGCCAGGCACTTTAGTAACTACAGTACTACAAACACTGCCCATTTAGAACCCATAGCAAACCCGCCGTATCCTAACAACACTACCAGGACTCACAAAGCACCATACTCTACCTATCAAAAGGCAACACTGCAAATATTAAACCAATACATTTCAGAGAATACAATACATGACCTACTGGGGAAAGAGAACAAGTGGCAATGTCAAATAGGAATTACATAAACAGAATACCTCAGCTCAGATACACATGCAGAACATAGACCATCACCAAACAAGGAATCACAATTTAGAAACAGGAAGACAATAATTAAACTGGGAACCACAAAAGCCAAACTTGGAATGTACAACAACACTGTAGAAATAAAACTATAAATTAATTTCCTCTTGTACTAAACAAAGCGCAGACGTTAATGATGCACATTTCCCAGAGCTGACATATTCCAGTTCAAAAATTCAAAATAAAGAGATATTTTTCTGCCTTTTGTGCGTTATTTTTCAGTTGCAATTGCTCCAGCCACTTTCTTCTGGTTTATTCATGTCTTCTGCTAACTCTCCATCGTCTGCTGTCCATTTGTCCTTTCTTCTCTCTTCTAGTTTTTTTCCATTCTCTCTCTACATCTGCTTTAACATACTAATCTTTCTGCTTTTGCTCTTTTCTCATTCCTTTTTCATCCACTCAAATTTTACCCCTCCATTCCCAATCCCCACTTACTCTCCCAATGCCTGGCCAATTGTAGATTTGTCTTCCCTCCCACACAAAATATTTTTTCCCTCTCCCAGCTCCATTCCATTCTAATCCTCCCCCAACATCAGCTCCCTTCTAGTTCCAGCCCCACTCATCATCCGCTCCCTTCTAGTCCCCGCATCAGCCCATTTCCAGTCCTAGCCCCACCATCAACCCATTTCCAGTCCTAGCTCCCCCATCCATTTCCAGTCCTATCCGAGCCCCTCCATCAGCTCATTTCCAATCCCAGCCCCCCATCAGCCCATTTCTAGTCCTTTCCTAGCCCCACCATCAGTCCATGTCAAATCCTAGCTCCCCTCCACTCAGCCCATTTCCAATCCAAGCCCCCCATGAGCCTACTTCCAGTTCTAGCCCCTCCATGAGTCCATTTCAATCCAAGCCCCCACCACAGCCCATTTCTAATCTTAGCACCCCCCAACAGCCCATTTCCAGTCCTATCCTAGCCCCTCCATCAGCCCATTACCTGTCCTAGCTCCCACCACTCAGCCCATTTCCAGTCCTAGCTCCCTCCCCTCACAGCCCATTTCCATTCCAAGCCCCCCTCTCCATCAGCTATTTTCAGTTCAAGCCCCACTTCCACTCAGCCCATTTCCAGTCCTAGCAACCCCCCAGCCCATTACCAGTCCTAGCCTCCCCATAGCCCATTACCAGTCCTAAGCCCCCCATCAGCCCACTTCGAGTCCTAAGCCCCCCCATCAGCCCACTTGCAGTCCTACCCCTCCATCACCCCCTTTTCAGTCTTAGCCCCCCATAGCCCATTACCAGTCCTAAACCCTCATCAGCCCACTTCCAGTCCTAGCCCCCCATAGCCCATTACTAGTCCTAAACCCCCATCAGCCCACTTCCAGTCTTAGCCCCCCATAGCACATTACCAGTCCTAACCCCTCCCATAGCCCATAACCAGTCCTAACCCCCATCCCCCCCATCAGCCCAGGTAGATTAAAAAACAAACAAACTCACTGCTGCTGCTGCCGCTGTGGCAGCAGCAGAATCAAGTGTCCCATAGGGCCCCCCCTGCCCAGCAGAGCCTTCCCTCCCTGCATCAGCTCCCTCAGCGCGGACTTTTCAGAGCCGTGAAGGGAGAGTTTCCCTTTCTCGCGGCTCTGTTAAGCCCGCCGGGGCTGATGGGAAACAGGAAGTCCCATCAGTCCCGGCAGGCTTAACAGAGCCGCGAGAGAGAAACTCTCCCTTCGCGGCTCTGAAAAGCTCATGCTGAGGGAGCTGATGCAGGGAGGGCTCTGCCGGGCAGGGGGGCCTTGCGGGATGCTTGATTCTGCCGCTGCCACAACAGCAGCAGCAGCCAGTTTGTTTTTTAATCTACTTGGGCTGATGAGAATGTTTTTTGCGTGGGGCCCCCTGAAACGCGGGGCCCTGTGCAAAAAACATTCTTGCTCAATGGACGGGCTGGCCCTGTGGCTACTCCTCACTACCTTTCCTCTCTTATCTCTCCCTACACCCTTCCTCGGGAACTCCACTTTCTGCCCTTCTCTTCCACTGCCAATTCCAGACTTCAGTCTTTCCACCTTGCTGCTCCTTATGCCAGGAAAAACCTAGCTGAGTCAGTACGTGAGGCTCCATTTCTGGCCCTGTTCAAATCCAGGCTAAAACCTCACCTCTTTGAGACTGCTTTCGGACCCTGATCCCTTCAGCCTCTTGTTCACTTCCTATGTGTTTCCTGACCATTCCCCTCAACATATTCTAGTCCCTATTTGTTGTGTTGTCTGTCTTAACTAGACTGTAAGCCCTGATGAGCAGGGACTGTTTCTTACATGTCTATGTACAGTGCTGCATACAACATGTAGTTCTACAAAAAATGAAAAGTAGTAGTAGTAATTTCACCCAAAAACTTTGGAGGCATTCTCAGGGACAGGGGTTAGGTCAGGGCAAAGCAACAATGCACATGGTTTTGCGTTTTCAAGACAATCGGCTAGATTTACTAAAGTGTGCTACCACCTTAACATGTGTGTTATTTACTGTCACAGTTATGGGGTGCCGTGAGCCACCTGCTGGCTAATGAGGTAGTTCTTGTGTCCTGGAACATTTTATTTCCACAAGTAACAGCCACTCCCCATACCATACAAAACACACTCCAGGAAAATATACAGGTAATGACCAACATTTTCAAGTCTCTCTTGAAGCTTAAGACTAGAATCCACCCATCGATCAGCATTCATTTTCCTTGTTCCTATGTTGTAGAATTCCCTCCCCTGTTCACTCCAGCTAGAGATATCCTACACTTCCTTCAAATCCCAATGTAAAACTCATTTATTCCAACAGGCATTTGTATTAACAACCTAATATAGGATAAATGTGGGGCGGGGGGGGGGGAACCCCATGCAGAGACAAATAAATCATAGTTCATAAGTTTGACTGGTATGTTGGTGATAGTTGTCCCTTTTCTCTTATGGCTCCTTTCCTCTTTTCTACTTTGCATAAGTGGCGTTCCTTTCATTTTGAAATGATATTTTACATTGTAAACCATTTTCATTCTATATGAAAGGTGGTATATAAATTCTCACAATAAACAAACATGTTTAAACATCAAGATGGCTTATAACAACAAATTCATGTGCAAATATAAACTTAGAACAAGGCATACATGCTGCCAATACAGACTGCAGTCACTTTAAATCAACTGTATTAAATCCCTGGAAGCGTTCACTGCAGTTGGCTACCAGTGGCTATAGTCAAGCCACTCCAGAACTTCTATCCAGCTTTAGGTCCTTTAAAAGTTAAAATGGTGAAAATTCCTACCACTGTGTTTCTGCTTTTAAATTCTTCTTAGGAATACAGCATGCACAAATACAGTTGCTTTCCCTCTATTCTGAAAGGGGGAAAGCAACATTATTTCATTGAGAGCTCTAAAACCCACTTGCTTCTTAACAGAACACTTCTTGCTGTGCAATAACTCTTATGAATTTGGACCAGGATTTCTAACGGATCCCAAGCCAGAGAGCAAAGGTTTTGCTCAGACTCATCCTATACTTCTTGGTAACCCAGTACCTTTGCTTAACAATCTTTCTCAGACATAGTAACAGTTCCACAGTTTACAACTGCTTGTTTTAACAGTGAATGATTTCAAATAGAGGTAAGGGAACTGACTTCACATAATGTTTCCATGAATAGCATGATTCAGCTATTCTATTTACTTCCAATTTCTATGCATTCACCAGAATTTGCACCTTCAGCAATCCTGACTAACAGTTCAGTTCCACATAATCATCTCAAAATGGTTTGTACCACAAGTTCCCAGTATTTACAGTATCTCTCAAGGGTTGATAATATTCCTGGGACTTGAACCAATCTCCTTCCTGGACGTTTCTGAGTAACTTTAAGTAAAAGCCCAAACTTCACTCATTCAATTCATAATGGTTTTTACTCAATTTCCACAAGCTTGGTTCTCAAGAGTTTGTACCATTCCTGGAACCTGAACTCAGCTCCTTTCTGGAGGTTCTGAACAACAGGGCTTTCAGCCACAAACAAACAAACTGCAGGCTTACTTCTGCATATCTTTCTTCCTTGGGATCTCTCTCTTTCCAGGGGCACTGAGCCTTCCTGCTCCTCCTTCTTACCTTGAGATTGTGAGCATCCCACTCTTTACAAGTATTCTCCAGCATGAGCTGGAGGGGCTTCCTGCCACAGGAGCCAGCAGGGTCGTGGACATTTCCCTTACCTATGCCAAGCAATAGGTCTGTTGTCCATAAAAAAGAGGTTCTGAGAAAATTATTCTTCCCCTCCCCCCTCCAACTTCTGGATTTTATGCAGACAGCCAGCCTACCCCCTGCTGATTGAGCTGTTTCCTCCACCTGTTTTAAGGTGGCTCCTGACAAAGGAGGTTTAAAGACAACCTGGCTAGACTTAGGGGTCTGTTTACTAAGCGGCACTAGCAGCTTCTGTGCGAAATCGGAGCCACGGCTCCCTCCGATTTTGCATGGAAGCCACTAGCACCGCTTAGTAAACAAACCCCGCTTAGTAAACAAACCCCTTAATTTTTGCTTAACAACACGTGGTTGCTTGTGCTCTCAGCCTCGTACTGGAGCTCTCCCTAGTGCCCAAAAACAGAGTAGTTACTCACCTGTAACAGGTGTTCTCCAGGAGCAGCAGGAATCAGTCCTCACATATGGGTGTCATCGGCGCAGATGAGGCCCCAGCGGAGCATTTCCCCAGCTTTCTATGAAAGCCTTTGGGAATGCAGGCACGCATGCACGGTTCCCTTCCTTCCTAAAGGTGCCATCTTACCTCAGTCAAATGACATAGCTAAGAACAGCACACAAAAATGAAAAATAAACTATATACAACTGCAACTCCAAGGGGAGGAGGGAGGGTTGTGAGGACTGATTCCTGCTGCTCCTGGGGAACACCTTACAGGTGAGTAACTACTCTTTCTCCAGGACCAAGCAGGAAGTCATTCCTCACATAGGGGTGACTCCCAAGCTCTGGGCTACCGAGGAACCCAGGCTGAACAAGAGTACTCCCTCTAGTCTCAGCAGCAAGAAAGGCTTTTCAAGGACACAACCTCCACCGGTAGCCCAACAGAGGGCAGGAGCTGCCTAAACCTCAAAGAGAGTCCGGAGTACTGCTTGGCCAAAAGCACTGTCCCTATGGGACTCCCTCTCCAGGCAGTAATGGGCCACAAAAGTCTGGCTTGAAGACCAAGTTGCAGCCCTGCAGATGTCTACCAAGGGTACAGAGCGAAGATGAGCCACTGAGGCAGCCATTGCCCTGACTCGGTGGGCCGTAACCCGACCCTGCAAGGGAATGTCAGCCGCCTGATAAGCCCAGGTGATACAGTCAGCCACCCAGATGGACAAGGTACGCTTGGACACAGCCAACCCCAACTTATTGGGAACATAGGAGACGAAGAGCTGAGTAGCCCTCCTATGCCCCTGCGTACGGTCAAGGTAGAAGGATAAAGCCCTCCTACAGTCCAGGGTAAGCAGGACTGCTTCAGCCTGGCTTGCATGAGGCCTAGGGAAGAATGTTGGAAGAACCACCTCCTGATTGAGGTGGAAAGAGGAGACAACCTTTGGGAGGAACTTTGGATGAGTCCTGAGGACTACCCTGTTCCTATATATATCCTAGTGTAAGGCCTATCACAGACCAGTGCCTGAAGCTCACTCACTCGCCTAGCCGAGGTTAGGGCTATCAAGAAAAGTGTCTTCCAGGACAGGAAGCGTAGAGGGCAAGTAGCCATCGGCTCAAAAGGTGGGCGAGTCAGTTGCTGCAAGACCACATTCAGCTTCCACTCAGGGGCAGGAGGACGGATAGGAGGCTTGAGAAAAAGCAAGCCCCTGAGAAAGCGGGACACCAAGGGGTGACCAGATAGAGAATGGCCCTCCACCAGTGAGTGGTGAACTGCTAGAGCTAAGAGGTGGACCCGAACAGAATTGGACTTAAGACCCTGATTGGACAAATGCAGTAAGTAATGAAGGACTACTGGCACAGTACAGGAGAAAGGATCCTCTGTACGCAGCTGACACCACACAGAAAACCTTTTCCATTTGAGAGCATAGGTTTTCCTAGTGGACTGTTTCCTAGAGGCTAGGACAACCTCCTCAACTTCCTGAGGCAGGCCCCAGGGAGCCAAAACTATCCTTTCAGCCTCCAGGCCATCAAATTGAGAGCTTTGAGATTGGGGTGCAGAAGGGAACCCTGCTCCTGCGTGAGAAGGTCGGGTTGCAACCCCAGAGGTAGTGGACGATCCACCGCCAGTTGAAGCAGAAGAGGAAACCAAGGCTGCCTCGGCCACCTGGGAGACACCAGCAAGACCGAGGCCTTGTCCTGAAGAATCTTGAAGAGAGTTCGGGCCACCAAGGGCGTGGGAGGAAACGCATAGAGGAGGCCCTGAGACCAGGATATCAGAAAAGCATCCGCTGCTATCCGCAGAGGATGTGGTTGCCTGGAGCAGAACTTTGCTAGTTGCTTGTTCATTGGACTGGCAAAAAGATCCATCAGAGGAAGACCCCATTTCAGGAAGATCCTCTGAACCACTGAAGGATGTAGCTGCCATTCGTGGGGCTGCAGTATTCTGCTCAACCTGTCCGCCAGGTGATTGTCCTGGCCTGGAAGGTACACAGCCTTGAGGAGCATGTTGTGCTGGAGTGCAAAAGAACAAAGGTCCTGAGCCTCCCGACAAAGGAGCCTGGACCCAGTGCCGCCCTGTTTGTTCACATAAAACATGGCTACTTGGTTGTCTGTCTGAATCAGGACAGAGTGGTGAGCCAGGGAAGGAGTGAAAGCTTTGCCTGCTAATCGAATAGCTCTGAGTTCTAGGAGATTGATCTGCTGTGCAGCTTCCCAGGAAGACCAGAGGCCCTGGGTGCACTTGCCCAGACAATGAGCCCCCCAGCCTTGCAGAGAGGCATCTGTAGTCAGCACTACTGTGTACCCTAGAATCTGAAAAGGCACCCATTTCAGCAGCTTGGGTGGGTGCAACCACCAGTTGAGGGAGTGCAGAAATGGTCTGGACACCCTTATCCTGTCGCTGAGGTTGCCTGTGACCACTGAGCCCGAAGACACCACTGTGCAGGCCTCATATGGAGCCTGGCATTGGGGGTCACATGTACTGTCGAAGCCATGTGGCCTAGAAGCCTCAGGCAGAGTCTGGCGGAGACCAGTGACCTGCTGAGAAACTGGTTTGCTAAGTTTATCAGTCTTTGGGCTCTGTCTTCTGGCAAAAAAGCCTTTGCTAGCAGAGAGTCCAGTCTTGCCCCTATGAACTCTAAGTTCTGGGAGGGGAGCAAAGTGGACTTTGCGAAGTTTATGACAAACCCCAGACGTTGTAGAAGAGCAATAGTCCTGAGCACTGTTCCCTCTAAGCTGTGCGCGTGTGCGCGCGCACACACCTCGTCAAGCGAGCGCACATACTTTACAACAGAGCGCACAAAAATTACGGTTCTGATTCTGATAGAAAACACCACAGACATCTTAAAATTTAAAAGTTGTTATGTATTTATGGTTTTCACAAGTTCTACAATGTTTTCTAGTGCAATCAATGTGGTGTACATACTGTATTCTGATGTGTAGTCAAATTTTAAAGTATATAACTCCGAATGTCGTTATGTGGCGCACAAAAATTTAACCTTCCTTCAAAAGCTGCACAGCTGATATTTTATGCGCACACAGGCTACAGAAAATTAGAGGGAACATTGGTCCTGAGGGTGGCCTGATTGGCCTCCTGAGATGTCTGACCCCTTATGAGCCAGTCGTCCAGATAGGGGAAGACAAAGATTCCCTGATTTCTCAGGTAGGCCGCCACCACTGCTAGGCACTTTGTGAAGACTCTGGGGGCGGAGGTGAGGCCGAAAGGCAGCACTCTGTACTGATAATGGTTTCCTCCCACAATGAACCTGAGGTACTTTCTGTGGTCTGGATGAATGAGGATGTGAATGTATGCATCCTTTAGATCTAAGGAGCATAGCCAATCTCCCTGCTGGAGATAGGACAGAAGGGTTCCAAGAGTAAGCATCTTGAACTTTTCCTTCACTAGGAACTTGTTGAGGTTCCTGAGGTCCAGAATGGGTCGAAGGCCACCGGTTCTTTTGGGCACCAGGAAATACCTGGAGTAGAATCCGTGACCCTGCAAGTGGGGAGGCACAGGCTCCACCGCCCTGTGCACTAACAGACCTTGAAGCTCTTGAAGGAGAAGGTCTGTGTGCAGGGTAGGCCTTGGAGGCTCCCCTGGAAAATATGGAGGAGGCAGTTGATGAAAATGGAGGGCATAGCCCTTGTGGACTATCTCCAGCACCCAACTGTCCCCGGTGATAAGGGGCCACTGGTGGGCAAAGTGGGCGAGACGACCTCCTGTGCAGGGTTGGGAGAGCAGTGGAGGAGAGGCTATGCTCAAGGAGTCAAAAGCCCCCACCCTGCTAGGTGGTAGCAGGGGCCTGAGGCTTGGGGGTCCTCTGCCTACGGGGCCCATTACCCTGGCCCTTGGCTTGATGACCCTGGGGGGCAGCTTGGGCAGCCTGATATTGAGGGTACTGTTTGTAGGCAGTGCCCTTCCTCTGGTAAAAGGGCTTTTTACCCGAGCCCTTCTTTTTATGAGAAAAGGCAGAGGTCTTCCTGGACAGCCTTGTCCGTGTGAGGTGCTCGGTCTCGAGCTGAGTGGCCTTCTCGGTCATGGGCTTGCCAAAAAGGTTTTCACCTCGGCAAGGGACATCGACCAACTTGTCCTGAACCCATGGCTCGAGATCCGATGACTGCAGCCATGCCTGGCGTCGAGCCACGATGCCGGCTGCCGCGACTCGGGCTAAAGCCTCGAAGCCATCGTAGGCGGCGCGGGACGTGAACTTCGAGCAGTCCCGAATCCCCGAGGACAAGGACTTAAATCTCTGCAAAGGTTCCCCGGAGAGACCAGCAGAGAACCCGGCCAACTCCTTGGCCAGATCCCGCAAGTACATGCCCATGTACAGCTGGTACGACTGGACACGGCAAGCAAGCATCGAGCCCTGAAAGCACTTTCTACCGACGCCATCGAGGTGTCGGTCCTCCCTGCCAGGAGGCACCGTGGAGTGCATCTTCTGGCTCTTCAGACGATGCATGGACGATTCCACAACCATGGAATGGTGTGGTAGCTGTGCCTTCTGAAAACCAGGGCTCTTCCGGAGCCGATAGATCGAATCGACTCGCTTGCTAAGAACCGGCGCCGAGGCCGGTGCCTCCCAAATACGGAAGAAGAGCCATTCCAGCATCGGAGGAACCGGGACAGTAAAGGCCTCCTTCGGAGGAGAGTCATACTGCAGCGCCTCGAGCTCTTCAGCTCGAGGCTCTTCCTCGGGGTCCGCCGGAATAGCCAAGGCAGTGGCCATATCCCAGATGAACTCCGAGAACCGGGTGTCCTCCGGGGGGGACCTATTCCGGGGCTCAGACTGGGGTGAGTCCGAAGGGACGCACCGAATCTTGAAGGTATCAGGAGACTCCTCATCCTCCGTCTCCCAAGCCGACTCGTCCGAGGAAGAGTCGGGGTCCGACCCCGCGGGGCCCTGCAGCACCTGCCCTGACGTCGGAAGCACCGGCGTCGACGCCCTCAGTCCCGAACGGGAGGTCGAGGGAGACCGCGACCGAGGTCAACTCCGAGGCACGATGGACTCGAGTATCGGCTCGGTCTCCAGGGTCAACTTCGACGTCGACATCCCGGTGGTCGGGTCAGATGCGCCATACAGGCTGGCCATCAGTGCCCGCTGCTGCGCCATGAAAGCAGACATTCTGCTCTCCAAGGCTGTCATCCTGAGACTCAGCTCGGGAGATGCAGCAGCCACCGACTCGGGCCCCGGCGGCGGCTCCCTGGGAGAAGAGTCCACGAGGACTACGGGGCTTACGTGTCCAGCAGACTCCAGCTCCACATGAGGAACTTTGGCAGGCTTCTCCGGTTCCACGGGCTCGGGGCGATGGTCGGGGGTCTTAGACCTGGCCCTCGAGGAGCCAGGGACCTCTTCCGACGACGCCCTCGCGAGCCGCTTCTTCCTCTTGCGTTCCCGGTCAGGGGACCCCCTGTCCGAGGAGCTTTGACGGCGCTCGGGATCGGAATCCCGAGATGTCGAGGCCTCAGACGAGGTCCGGGCCCGGCCGGAGGCTGAGTCCGAGAAAAGCCTTTCCTTTTGCTGCTGTCGACTTCGTAGTGCCTTGGAAGACATTTTCCTACAGGCCCCGTACGACTTAGGATCGTGGTCGGGGCCGAGGCACCGAAGGCAGCAGTCGTGTGTGTTGGTGAGAGACATTAGTTTCTTATACCGATCACACTTCTTAAAACCGCTGGAAGCCATCGGGGAAAAAAAGAGTCCCCGCAAGGTCAAAAGACCGGCCTTCCAGGGAAAAAGAGAAAAAAGGGCGCGAACGCCAGCCACGAAGGGCAAAAACCGAAAAAGAAGAATCGGGCTCGATACCGGTGTACCGAACCCGACGGGAGGGGAACCGGCGTCGAACCGGTAGAAGAAAAAAGCAAAATCGCTGGAAAATCTTATTTTAACCGGGAAAAACTGGACACATGTCCGGTGGGCTTCTCGGAAAAAAAGAGACTGAGGTAATATGGCACCTTTAGGTGGGAAGGGAACCGCGCATGCGTGCCTGCATTCCCAAAGACTTTCATAGAAAGCTGGGGAAATGCTCCGCTGGGGCTTCATCGGCGCCGATGACACCCATATGTGAGGACTGACTTCCTGCTTGGTCCTGGAGAATCACAATTTCTTGGTGTGCAAATTTGTACACCACATTATAAATAGATCTCATTGTATCAAATGGAATCTGTGTTAAATAAAATAAGATTATTTTATTTTATTTATTTAACAGACTTTTTATACCGCTTTATCATTTCAATCAAAGCGGTTTACAGTATATTGTAACTTAAACTTGGTAATGTACATTAAACAGGGACATTGATAATTTGGATTTTCTGAGGCAATGGAGGGTTAAGTGACTTGCCCAAAGTCACAAGGTGTGTTAGTGGGAATCAAACCCTGGTTTCTTGGTTTTCAAGCCACTGCTCTAAACATTAGGCTAATGCATGCTAGCATAAGCTAATGCAGCAACACGTTTTAGTAAATCTAGCCCTGTGTGTTATGCTGCTGGAAGAATACCCAATCAAAAGCAGGCACAGCTCTCTGTGGGCAGGGACCTTTTTTTTTTGTGTTTCTTAGAGTCGATGCTGACTTCTGGTAACCCAGTAGCTGCTGGGTTTTTTTTGGGAAGTGTGACTAGAAGAAAATTGCCAGGCATTCCTTCTGAGGCAATGAAGAGTTAAGTAAATCTCAGATAAGCCAACATGTAAATAGTTAGTTACTCTTTAACATATGTTATTTGTCCTGTTAAAACTGTACATTTCTGTTATATTGTAAGTTCAGTGTAGATTGTCTTCACTGCACAGTTATTGTTACATGTAAACCGCGCTGATGATGAATAGCGCGGTATATAAGAAAAATAAATAAATAAAATAAATAAGTAGCTTTTTCAAGGCCACAAGGGGTGCTAGTGAGAACTGAAACCTGGTTTCTTTGTTACCAAGCCAGTACTCTACCATTAGGCAACAACTCCAAGGGGCAATAAACCAAGCAAAACTACTTGTATGGTTTTGATTACATTATTGGTGAAAATTCTGTGAATTAAAAGTATCCATGGAATTTACAAGAATATGAGCCATTTGATTATTGGCCTCCCTGCCAAACACTGAAAAAAATACTTTTGTTCTCATTCAATGAACACAGGTGCAGAATGGACATGTGGCGAGAATGCAGGAGGGATGCATTAAATATTTACTTCTGTGCAAACATTGCTATAGTATATATTGAGATGTTTCTGTTTAAAGGGATGATGCACTATTTGTACAGGAGCCAAACTCTATTAACTGTCCCTTGGAGAAGGCCTGTTTTTAAAAATATGCACCTCGGTAAAATGGACAGACTGAAAATTATCTTCCTCAAATGTGGTCAAAGTCCACAGCTTTAAGCCATGGGAAGAAAAGTTATTCCTGTGAGAATATTTAGGCCAGAAAATGCAAATATCACATATCCTTTTATTTTCAAATGTATGTTGCTGTTTCCCATATCTCTATGCCATTCACACAAACAGCAAAAGCAAAGTACGAATTGAGTGTGTAAAACAGAATTTTACACACTCATGTAGGAACTTATAAAATTGCCCCAACATATATATGGATTCAAATAGGTACTAGGAAAATATGGTACCTATTTTTATGTGATATACGAGGTGTGACAAAAAAAAAAAAAACTAGACTGTCCCATAAATGTTTTATTACAAAATCTACACAGAAATTTTGTAATAAAACATTTATGGGACAGTATCAGGTTTTTTTGGTCACACCTCGTATATCACATAAAAATGACAACTAGCACAATCAACAGGTTCATCGTTGAAGGAGAAGAAATTAAAATCGTGAACAACTTTAACCTACTTGGATCAACTATCAATAAAGAAGCAACAAGCAGTCAAGAAATCAGACAACGCATTGCTCTTGGCAGAATGGCTATGAAAGACCTAGATAAGATTCTCAAGAGCAGAGATGTCTCTCTCCATACAAAGATTCGACTTGTTCAAGCCATGGTATTTTCAATAACATATGGATGTGAAAGCTGGACAGTGAAAAAGATAGACAGGAAGAAAATTGATGCCTTTGAATGATGGTGCTGGCGGCGAATACTGTGTATACCATGGACTGCCCGAAGAACAAACCAGTCGGTACTAGAGGAGATCAAACCTAAGCTTTCTTTAGAAGCTCAGATGACAAGACTTTGGCTTTCATACTTTAGACACATCATGCGAAGAGAGAGATCATTAGAGAAAAACATCATGCTTGGCAAGATAGAAGGTCAAAGCAAAAGAGGAAGGACAGCAATTAGATGGATCAATACAATAACAGCAGCTACGGGTACCAGTCTGTCAACAATGAGCTGCCTGACTGAAGACCGAACACAATTTAGGATAGCTATCCACAGGGTCGCCATGGGTCAACTCCGACTCGACGGCACTGAACAACAACAACACAGAAATTACGCATTGTCCCCTTCAAAGTAATCCCCCCCCAGAGTTAATGCACTTCTGCATTCGCTTCTGCAACATATGGAAGCACTCGTTAAAGTCCTCCTCCTTAAGGTCCCTCAGCTCCCTCGCCACAATGGCCTTGATCTCTTGTACAGAGTTCCTTTGAGCACAATCTTCAGCCTGGGGAAGAGCCAGAAGTCTCACGGTGCAAGATCTGGGGAATAAGGAGGGTGGTCCAGAGCTGTGATCTGTTTGTTGGCCAAGAACTGCCTCACACTGAGTGCGGTGTGTGCGGGCACATGGTTGTGGTGGAGCAGCCACAACTTGTCTCTCCACAGAGCCCGCCTACTGCGCCGAACCCGGTCATGGAGGCGATTGAGGACCTGCTGGTAGACGTGCTGGTTGACTGTCTGACCCTCAGGCACAAACTGATGATGAACCACTCCCTTCTGGTCGAAGACTGCGATCAGCATGACCTTGATCCTTGATTTGGACATGCGCACCTTCTTGGGACTGGATGACAGTCGAGTCTTCCTCTGCAGGCTCTGTCTCTTGCTTTCAGCATCGTACTGGAAGACCCAAATCTCGTCTCCTGTGATGACTCGGCCAACGAACTCTGGATCTTCTCCGATCTTCTCTAGCAAGTCTCGACAAACATTGACCCGGTGCTCCTTCTGGTCGTCCGATAAAAGCTTGGGCACCATCTTGGTGCACACCTTCTACATCCCCAGCTCCTGCACCAAGATCGTCTGCACTGACTCCCTGTTCAGGCTGAGCTCCTCAGCTATCATCCGCACCGTCAATCTGCGATCACTCCGCACCAGCTGGTTCACTCTGTCAATGTTCTCAGCCGTCTTTGTCGTGGAAAGCCGTTCTGACTTGGGGTCATCCTCCACCTCCTCGCGGCCAGTCTTGAAGCGTTTGTGCCACTCGAAGACTCACGGGCTTAACATTGCATCTTCTCCATAAGCCTTTGTGGAGAAGTTGGAGTCACTCAGTTGGGCCCTTCTCCAACTTAACCAGAAATTTCAAGTTGATTCTTTGCTCCATATTTTTGCCACCTCCAGTTGCATGATAAAGCAATGGAGCAGTGTGTTACAAAAAAAACCTGAAAAAGATAAACAGAGTGAAAGAGATGAAAAATATTATAGCAGTATAGTGGCGAGATGTTGCACAACACAGTGACATAAGCAGTTAGCCAATTGGCATTGAGTCATGGGCGTGGCTGCCACAGTTTTGTTTCTTTTTTGTCACACCTGGTATACATAGGGATTCCTGGTGCAGAATAGGATCGGTATGTAGGCATGTGTGACCTGGGTGTCACTAAATTCTTGAAAGAAAGGTGAAGATTTTCTTTTTGTGCCCTCACAGGGGCAGAACTTCCCTAGAAGCAGCATATAGGGATGAACAGTGGAGACTACTCTAGCTGGGTACCCAAATGGGATATGTCCAGGGGAGGAGTTATTTGTTAAGATTTATTACCCATCTGTGGTTAAGTGCTGTTGAGTCGGTATCGACACATGGCAACTCTCTGGATAGTTGACCTAAACTGTGTTTGGTTTTCTGTTATGCGGCTCATAGCAGAGTTGCATCCATAACAGCTGTTACTGCATCAGTCCATCTCATTGCCGGTCTTCTTCTTTTATGTTGACCTTCAATCTTGCCAAGCATGATGTCTTTCTCTAATAATCTCTCTCTTGACATGATGTGTCCAAAGTATGAAAGTTGAAGTCTTGTCATCTGAGCTTCTAAAGAAAGTTTAGGTTTGATCTCCTCTAGTACTGACTGGTTTGTTCTTTGGGCAGTCTATGGTATACACAGTATTCTTCGCCAGCACCATAATTCAAAGTTATAGATTTTCTTCCCGTCTATCTTATTACATAAGAACATAAGAGCATAAGATATGCCATACTGGGTCAGACCAAGGTCCATCAAGTCCAGTATCCTGTTTCCAACAGAGGCCAATCTAGGTCATACGTACCTAGCAGTTTCCCCAAAAGACACAGGTTCCACAATGCTTGCACTGGGTCAAGCATTGATATCCTGGGTCCCTTCTTAATAATGGTTTATGGACCTTTCCTACAGGAATTTGTCCAAACCTTTTTTAAACCCAGCTACACTAACAGCCTTTACTACATCCTCCGGTAACAAATTCCAGAGTTTGACTACACGTTGAGTAAAAAAATATTTTCTTTTAATAGTCTTAAATAGTTTACTCTGTAGCTTCATTGCATATCCCCTAGTCTTTCTATATTCTGATAACGTAAACAATCGATCTACGTTTACCCGTGCCACTCCGTTCATTAATTTATAGACTTCTATCATATCTCCCCTCAGCCGTCTCTTTTCCAGGTTAAAGAGCCCTAACCTTTTTAGCCTTTTAGATACGGCGACCAGAATTGCACACAATATTCAAGGTGCGGTCTCACCATGGAACGATATAGAGGCATTATAATATCTTTTGTTTTAGCTTCCATTCCTTTCCTTATGATACCTAGCATTCTATTTGCTCTCTTGGCTGCCGCTGCACACTGGGCCGAGGGTTTTAACATGTTATCCACAATCTTTTTCCTGGGTGGTGGTTCCTAATGTGGAACCTTGCATCGTGTAACCATAGTTTGGGTTGTTCTTCCCTAGGTGCATAACTTTGCACTTGTCCACATTAAATTTCATCTGCCATTTTGATGCCAAGTCTTCTAATTTATCAAGATCCTCTTGCAATTTTCCACAATCCTCTTGGGTTTAAACAACTTTAAATAGTTTTGTGTCATCTGCAAATTTGATAACCTCACTTGTTATTCCACTTTCCAGGTCATTTATGAATATATCAAAAAGCAGCGGACCCAGCACAGATCCCTGGAGTACACCACTATTCACCGTTCTCCATTGGGGAAATTGGCCATTTAGCCCTACCCTCTGCTTTCTATTTTTTAACCAGTTCTTGATCCACAGTAGTACACTGCCTCCTATCCCATGACTCTTTAGTTTTGCCAAAAGTCTCTGATGAGGGACATTGTCAAAGGCTTTCTGAAAGTCCAGATACACTATATCAACCAACTCACCTTTGTCCACCTGTTTATTCACACTTTCAAAAAAACATAACAGATTAGTAAGACAAGATCTTCCTTCTCTAAAGCCATGTTGGCTGTCTCCCATTATTTATTTATTTATTTATTTATTTATTTAACAGTATTTCTAAACCGCCTTATCTTAATAATCAAGGTGGTATCACAGCAAGCAATCAGGTAAAGTGTGTGTGTTGTACATGCAGTGAGGATAAAACTTAGTTGTGTGAGGGATGTGTTGGGTGCTTGATTTGTTTGAGCTATATACAGGGTGGGCTATTTACAGTGGTGCTAGAATCATATTTTATATATATTCAGTTGTTTGGGAGGATTGGAGTGCTGTTATCCATTCTCTTAGGTTATGTGATGTGACCATAGTGCTCTATGAACAGCATGGTTTTCAGTTGTTTTCTGAAGTCTTTGAGGTCTGGAGTTGCCCTTAGATCGTCCGGTAGATTGTTCCATATTGTTGGAGCAGCCATGGAGAGAGCTCTGTCTGTTGTGTCCTTGCGTGTGTGCTTGTACTCATTTGGGGTGCTGACTCGGTTGCGTGTTTGACTTCTTCTGGGACGTGCGCTGGTTTCCGGTTGTATGAGCAGGTGGAGGCTGTTGGCTGATGTGTGTTCTTTTATCTTAAATAGGTTTATGATAGTCTTGTATCTGATGCGAGCAATGATTGGGAGCCAGTGTAAGTCCTTTAGTGTAGGTGTGATGTGCTCCTGCCTTGCGGCTCCGGATATGATTCGAGCTGCAGTGTTTTGTGCCAGCTGTAGTGGTTTGAGAGCTTGTTTTGGTAGTCCGAGGTATATCGGATTGCAGAAGTCCAGTATTGGGGTTATCAGTGCTTGACAGACTGTACGGAAGTGTTCTGGAGCGAGGAGTGGTTTCAGTCTCCTGATGATTCGCATCCTGTAATATGCTTTTTGGATTGTTTTGTCTATGTGTGGTTTGAGGTTGAGTTTACTGTCCAGAGTAACCCCAAGGTATCTCACCTCCGATCTTATCGGTATCGTGGTGCTTTGTATCTTTATGTTTGGTGGGTGTGTGAAGCTTTGGTTTCGAGTGATGATTAAAGCTTCAGTCTTGTTGTAGTTTATAGCTAGATTGTTGTTTTGGCACCACTTCGCCATTTGGGTAAGGCAGTCTGCTATCTTAGAGAAGTCCGGGTTTTCGATTGATATCGGGGAGTATACCATTATATCGTCTGCGTATATTGTGTATTGGATGTTGTTCTCTTTCATAATGTTGCATATTGGTTGGATGTAGATGTTAAAAAGGAGTGCTGAGAGTGCGGATCCTTGTGGTACTCCTTGTTGGACGTTTATGGGCCGGGAGGTGTCCTGTCCCACCTTGACCTATAGCTGTCTTTCTGTTAGGTACGAGTGGAACCATTTTAGAGTGGTACCGTGTATACCAGTGTTCTTCAGTCTCTCCAGGAGTATATTGTGATCAACTGTGTCGAACGCTGAGGAGATGTCGATGAAGATCATTATAATTCCATTCCTGATGTCGTCAATTATTCTTATGATGCTGTCGAAGAGGTAGATCAGGAGAGTTTCGACTCCATGGTTGGGACGAAATCCGTGTTGGTTGTCGTCGAGAGTTCCGTGTTCGTCAATGTGTTCCTGAAGTTGTAGTTGAACCGTCTTTTCGATTATTTTTGCGAGGAAGGGTATGCTGGAGATTGGTCGGTATGCTGCTGGGTCCTTTTTGTCGAGAGAAGTTTTCTTTGTGATTGGTCTTACTGAGGCAAGCTTTAATTGCTGTGGCATGAGTCCTTGAGTGAGTGAGTTGTGTACCATTTTATGAATGTTTGGTATGAGGCTTGCTTTGGTGGCTTTGACCCATGACACTGGGCAAGGGTCTGTAGGAGCAGTGCTTGTGTTGATTGTGGAGATGATGTCTGATATCTGCTCTTTTGAGGGTGAGTGGAATGTGCCCCAGGTTTTGGGGTGGACGTTCGTTCTGTTGGTTCTACTGGGTGTTGAGCGCTCTGTGGAGTGAAATTTGTCTTTTATGTGGTCGGCGAATATCTGTGGATCCACTTGTATTTCTCTTTCTGCTGCTTGCTCTTTTGTCAGGGTTTTTACTATTTCGAAAAGTTCTCTGGGTTTGTTGATGGAAGAATTTATCAGGTTTGTGTGGAATTCTCTCTTTGATTGGTTGATGTGTTCATTGTATTGTTTTTGCTTTGTTAGGTAAAGATGTTGGTCGGAAGTAGTTTTGTTTTTTCTCCATCTCCGTTCAATTTTCCTGAGCTCCCTCTTTTCCTGTCGTATTTTTGCTGAGTACCATGGTTTGTTTTGTCTCTTGTTGTGGTGTTGTTTCTTGGTCCTGTCAACGGATGGTTTGGCGGCGTTAGCTAGGACATTGTTCCAGTTGGAAACTTGTTCCTCCAGGTCCTCTGAGTCAATGTTCAAGTGTTGTATTGTGTCCTGGATGAATTCGTCCTTGTCAAAGGACTTGAATCGTCTTTGTGTGTGTGGGAAGTTCGCTCTTTCGCTTGTCCAGTCTTCTTGTGATTGCAGATTTGTCTCGATTAAGTAATGGTCAGACCATGGTACTGGGGTGATGGTGGGTGTAGAGATTAGGTCTCTTGAAGTTAGGTAGTTTGATGCGAAGATGAGGTCTGGGGATGATCCTAGTCTGTGTGTTGGTGCATTGACTATCTGTGTGAATTGAAGTGATGACATTGCCTGAAGGAAGGCCTCTGCATCTTTTGTATTGGCGGACTTGAGGTTGAAGTCTCCGATTAGTAGTGCTGGTTTGTTGTTTGACGTTATGGCACAGGCTTCTTCGAGTATGAAGGCTAGTTCGTCGGGTGGAGCACGGGGTGCTCTGTAGGTTAGGCAGATTGCAATATTCTTGTTCTTGATGCTAATTGTGTTACACTGCTTTGTATCTGTGAGATTCAGTGTCTTGAACTTGAGTTCTGTTTTTGCTATTATTAGGACTCCTCCTCCACGCTTGTGGATGCGTGGGCAGTTGTATGCTGAGTAGTTGTTCGGTACTAGTTGGTTGAGTAGTACACTATCGGTAGGGTTGAGCCATGTCTCTGTGATGCATATTATGTCTGGCTGTCGCTCTTCAATGTGGTCTACCAGAGTGTGTATCTTGTTGCAGATGGATCTGGCGTTTATGAGCTCAATTGATGTTTTCTTTGTGGAAGAGGTTGTTGCGACGTGTGCTTCCTTAGGGCCGGTGTTGGGGTTTGATTTGTGTCTGTTTTGTCTCTTTGTTTGGGAGGTTGCGAGTGTCTCTTTGTGTGTGTGTTGTGGACCGAGATATGGCAGTGCAGTTGGTGGGTACCATGGTGTGTTTGTTTGGGGGTAGTGGGGGTGTGTAGTTGGTGGGAGGAGTTGTGTGACTAGTAGGTATAGTGGGAGGAAGTATGTGGTGTGCATGTTGATAGCTTGTGATGTTCTGATAGGGCGACGCCTGTGTCCTTAGGTTTTCGTCTGTTGTTTGCTTTTTTGAGGAGAGCTGTACTTGTTGCAGGGGCTTGTCCTGGGGATGTGAAGTTGTATCTGTTGCGGTGCGGGAGCCATGACTATGTACATGCTGAGTAATTTTATTCTTTATGACGGTTTCTACCATTTCTACCATTTTTCCCAGTACTGACGTGAGGCTCACCAGTCTGTAGTTTCCCGGATCACCCTTGGAACCCTTTTTAAAAATTGGTGTTACATTGGCGATCCTCCAATCTTCAGGTATTAGAGACGATTTTAATGATAGTTCACTGATTACTAATAGCAGGTCTGCAATCTCATATTTCAGTTCTTTCAACACTCTTGGATGTATACCATCCGGCCCAGGTGATTTGCTACTCTTCAGTTTATCTAATAGTTGTAATGCATCTTCCAGATGTATCGATATTTCCTTCAATTCTTCCGCACCTTTAAATACCACTTCAGTCATGGGTAACATCCCTACATCTTCCTCAGTAAAGACCGAAGCAAAGAATTCATTCAGTCTCTCCGCTATCGCCTTGTCACCTCTTAATGCCCCTTTAACTCCTCTATCATCTAATAGACCAACTAACTCTCTCACAGGTTTTTTGCTATGAATGTACTTGAAAAAAATCTTTATTTCGCGTTTTTGCTTTCACAGCAAGCTTCTTCTCAAATTCTTCCTTTTCCTGCTTTATTAATGCCTTGCATTTGACTTGCCAGTGCTTGTGCTGTTTCCAGGTTTCGTCGTTTGGCTCTTTTTTCCATTTCCTGAAAGATGCTTTTTTGGCAACAGCAGCCTCTCTGACCTCACCTTTAAACCATGCTGGCAGCTTTTTGGACTTCCTTCCACTTTTCTTAAAGCGTGGAATACAGCTGGTCTGGGCTGCCAAGATAGTATTTTTCAACAACACCCAAGCTTGATGTAAGTCTTTAACCTTTGCAACTGCTCCTTTTAGTTTTTTCTTAACTATTTTCCTCATTTTATCATAGTCTCCCTTTCGAAAGTTAAAAGGTAGTACTGTGGATTTTCATACTATCCCTCCTACACTAATTAAATCAAAGGCGATCATGCTATGATCACTATTGCCAAGTGGCCCCAACACCCTTATCTCTTGCACTAGATCTGGTGTTCCACTAAGGACTAGGTCTAACATGGCTTCCCTCTGGTCGGTTCATGAACCAGCTGCTTCAAGAAGCAGTCATTTATGTCATCTAGGAACTTTATTTCCCTAGCATGTCCTGCCGTGACACTGACCCAGTCGATACTGGGGTAATTGAAATCACCTATTATTATTACTGCGCTGTAACTTTTGTTAGATTCCTTGATTTCTTTGAGCATTTCATCATCCATTTGTTCATTCTGGCCCGGTGGTCGATAGTACACCCCCACTGCCATCGCCTTCCCCTTTTTACATGGAATTTCAATCCATAGAGATTCTACAGCAAATTTTGTTTCCTGCAAAACGTCTATCCTTTCTGACTCAATGCCCTCTCTAACATAGAGCGCAACCCCTCAACAATTTGATCAGCTCTATCATTACGATATAGTTTGTACCCAGGTATCACAGTGTCCCACTGGTTGTCCTCCTTCCACCATGTCTCTGATATTCCAATCATATCTAACCTCATTTAGTGCTATATATTCTAACTCTCCCATCTTATTTTTTAGACTTCTAGCATTTGCATACAAGCATTTTAGAGACTGTATTTTATTCATATTAATTTGGCTATTGGTAGACATGGGTAATTTGGGATCTTTAAGCTCTGTCTGCTCCATACTCGAGGGCATTTGGGCTACTTTACTCTTTTTTGGAACCTCTCTGCTTTTGGTAGTATTCTTCAAGGATACATTCTTCCGAACCATCCGCTCTTGGGTGACTGTCGGCTTTCCCCTATTGTCTAGTTTAAAAGCTACTCTATCTCCTTTTTAAAGGTTAATGCCAGCAGCCTGGTTCCATCCCGGTTAAGGTGAAGCCCATCCCTTCGGAAGAGCCCCTCCTTTCCCCAGAATGTTACCCAGTTCCTAACAAATCCAAAAACCTCATCTCTGCACCATTGTCTCATCCACGCATTGAGACTCCGGAGCTCTGCCTGCCTTTTGGGTCCTACACGTGGAACGGGAAGCATTTCAGAGAATGCTACCCTGGAAGTTCTGGATATCAACTTCCTACCTAAAAGCCTAAATTTAGCCTCCAGAACCTCCCTACCACATTTTCCTATGTCATTGGTACCGACTGTGCAACTTTCACATCCATATCTTATTGAAAATACCATGGCTTGGACAAGTCAAGTATTTGTATGGAGAGAGACATCTCTGCTCTTGAGTATCTTGTCTAGGTCCTTCATAGTCATTCTACCAAGAACAATGCATCATCAGATTTCTTAACTGCTTGTCATTTCTTTATTGATTATTTATCCAAACAGGTTAAAGTTGTCCGCTATAGCAGACCTGCTATTAGTAATCTGTGAATTTTCATTAAAATCATCTGTAATACCTGAAGATTGGAGAATTGCCAATGTAACGCCAATTTTTAAAAAGGGCTCCAGTGGTGATCCGGGAAACTACAGACCGGTGAGCCTCACGTCAGTACCGGGAAAAATGGTAGAAACCATCATAAAGAACAAAATTACTCAGCATGTAGATAGTCATGGCCTAATGGGAGACAGCCAATATGGCTTTAGACAAGGAAGATCTTGTCTTACTAATCTGTTATGTTTTTTTTGAAGGTGTGAATAAACAGGTAGACAAAGGTGAGTCGGTTGATACAGTGTATCTGGACTTTCAGAAAGCCTTTGACAAGGTCCCTCATCAGAGACTTTTGGCAAAACTAAAAAGTCATGGGATAGGAGGCAGTGTACTATTGTGGATCAGGAACTGGTTAAAAGATAGAAAGCAGAGGGTAGGGCTAAATAACCAATTTTCCCAATGGAGAAAGGTGAATAGTGGTGTACCCCAGGGATCTGTGCTGGGTCCACTGCTTTTTGACATATTCATAAATGACCTGGAAAGTGGAATAACGAGTGAGGTTATCAAATTTACAGATGACACAAAACTATTTAAAGTTGTTAAAACCCAAGAGGATTGTGGAAAATTGCAAGAGGATCTTGATAAATTGGAAGACTGGGCATCCAAATGGCAGATGAAATTTAATGTGGACAAGTGCAAAGTTATGCACCTAGGGAAGAACAACCCAAACTATGGTTACACGATGCAAGGTTCCACATTAGGAACCACCACCCAGGAAAAAGATTTAGGCGTCATTGTGGATAACATGTTAAAACCCTCGGCCCAGTGTGCAGCGGCGGCCAAGAGAGCAAATAGAATGCTAGGTATCATAAGGAAAGGAATGGAAACTAAAACAAAAGATATAATGCCTCTATATCGTTCCATGGTGAGACCGCACCTTGAATATTGTGTGCAATTCTGGTCGCCGTATATTAAAAAGGATATAGCGTTATTAGAAAAGGTTCAGAGAAGAGCCACAAAAATGGTAAAGGGGATGGAAGGATACTCCTATGAAGAAAGGCTAAAAAGGTTAAGGCTCTTTAACCTGGAAAACAGACGGCTGAGGGGAGATATGATAGAAGTCTATAAATTAATGAACGGAGTGGCACGGGTAAACGTAGATCGATTGTTTACGTTATCAGAATATAGAAAGACTACAGGGTAAGACTAATAAAAGAAAATATTTTTTCACTCAACGTGTAATCAAACTCTGGAATTTGTTACCGGAGGATGTAGTAAAGGCTATTAGTGTAGCTGGGTTTAAAAAAGGTTTGGACAAGTTCCTGGAGGAAAGGTCCATAAACCATTATTAAGAAGGGACCCAGGATATCAATGCTTGACAGAGTACAAGCATTTTGGAACCTGTGTCTTTTGGGGAAACTGCTAGGTACGTATGACCTAGATTGGCCGCTGTTGGAAACAGGATACTGGGCTTGATGGACCTTGGTCTGACCCAATATGGCATATCTTAATTTCTTCTCCATCAACGATGAACTTATCGATTTTGCCAGTGGTCAGAATCTTTGTCTTCTTTACGTTAAGGCCCATTTTAAAACTATGTTCCTTCATCTTAAGAAGCAAACGTTTCAGACTGTCTTCACTTTTAGCCAGTATTGTGGTGTCATCAACATGCTGAAGGTTGTTGATGAGTCTTCCACCAATCTTCACACTTCTGTTGTTTTAATATAGTCCTGCTTCTCTGATCATTTGTTCTGTATATAAATTGAAGAGGTATGGAGAAAGTATGCAGTCCTGTCATACACCTTTGCTGATTTAAACTATTTTCTTCCTCTTTGTTCTCTTCCAACTGTTGCATCTTGATCAATGTAAAGATTGTGCAAGAAAACTATCAGGTGTTCTGAAATACCTATGCTTCTTAATGTGGCCCAGAGTTTCTCATTGTTCACACAGTCAAAAGCCTTGCTGTACTCAAGAAAATACATATAGATATCCTTTTGGTATTCTTTTGTCTGTTCAAGGATCCATCTCACATCCGGAATGATGTCTTCCGTTCCTCACTCTTTCCTGAACCTTGCTTGCACGTCAGACAGTTCTCATTACAGGTATGGTTGTAGTCTTTCCTGAATGATCTTGAATAGAATCTTGCTGGCATCTGGGATCAGAGTGATTGTGCAATCATTTTCCCAGTCAGTCGGATCACCTTTCTTCAGTATTGGTATAAACACAGATCTTTTATGGTCAGTTGGCCATGATGTTGTCTTCCAAATTTGCTGACAGAGCCTTGTAAGTATGGTAACAGATGCAATTGATTGCAGTAATACTAAAGTGGGAATGCCATCAATGCCCACTACTTTGTTCTTTGATAATGCTTTCAGTGCTGCCTCAATGACTTCTTTTATCACCAATGGTTCCTGATCATAAGGTACAGGTTGAAACAGTTGTTGGTCCACTTGATCTTTATGGTATAATGACTGTATATTCTTTCCATCTTTTTCTTGATCTTCTCAGCATCATTCAACATGGATCCTTGAATACCTTGTAGCATTCCAATTCGAGGCTGGAATTTTCTCTTTAATTCTCATAGCTTTAGATAAGCTGATCTTGTTCTTCCTCTAACAGTTTCTTATTCTATTTCCTTGCATGCGTCATTGTAGTACATCTCTTTGCCTTGACCACTTACAACTTCCCTTGGCTTATGCTTCAGACATTCCAAGTCCCAATATGTAAGACATCTTTGCAACATCTGACTCATTTCATGCAGAACTACATCAGCAGTCAGATATCTTGAGGACTTTGATCCAACAATATCATAAATGCTGGCTGTCCTCTGAAAAGTCTTCAGCTCATCCCCAGTAGCTAGTTGAGTGCCTTCCAACTTGGGGGTTTTCATTTTCCAGCACTATAGTGCAATTTGTTTTGTTGTGATTATCCATTCAGTTTTCATGGCAAGATACAGAAGTAGATTGCCAGGCCTTTCTTCTGTGCGGGTAATAATAGTGTTGTTACCATTGTCACAGAAATGTGATTCTCCACCGCCAACATCGTCCATTGTGCTGCTGCCCAGATGGGTGATTTGTCTTAGTTTGGCGCTTCAGCTGAGACCTGTTTATCTTGGAAGATTCTGCCAACAGTTAAACTACCAATAACTTAACTCTCAGAATCACTGATGCACACAAGCTCTCACAGTGCGGCAAGCTGCAAACTAAGTGAGGGTATTAACCGCCTAACAATAATAAAATGACAAAATGTCAGTGTGATACACAATTATACTAGTAATAACAATAATCTGAAAAGGTATCAATAATATACAGATTAAAACTGCACAGTGGAACATTCACAGAGCAAAAATATGAAACAATATCAGCAGTATACAAATGTTGCACCATAACAAGCACTATGGTAGAACATTCACATAACATAGATATGATATATAGATATGCCTGCTTAGAGCTCACCTATAAGATTCAGATAAGCCCTTACAGTCTTAAAATAAAACAAACAGGTAGTTAGTTTTTCTCATATCCACAACCTTCATCTCCCACCCATCTTAAGCATATTTCTTAATTTGTAGGTACTACTACGTATCATTTGTATAGTGCTACAAGGCGTATGCAGCGCTGTACAGGGACATGTAAGAGACAGTCCCTGCTCATGAGAGCTTACAGTCTGGTCAAGACAGACAACACAACAACTGGGGACAAGGATATATCTAGAGAATACATACGAATGAATGAGGGATACCTGAATCGATATGAATGGGGTAGGGGCAGCCCTGAGGCATCCTGAAATGTGGCTAGCCCTCTGAAGGACATGGAACATATGTATAATAATGATTTGTTGCTGAATGTATGCATGATGAGTTTGAATCTAGTGCCAGTAAGGTCCGAACACTCTTTCCATTTTTTCCTCATGAACGTGTCTACAGCAAGGAATATTTTTGCTGCAAATCCCTTCCCCTGATACAATGGCTAATTATTTCCTCTCTAAAGTCTCAGCCTTCGCCACCACCTTTTCTGCTGGAACTACAGCTCATTAGTTCTCCCAATTAAGAGAAAGAGTGAAATTTGACAATACAGTCTATTTTCATCAAAAAGTGATTACCCCTTAATAGATAATTAGCAGTTCATTAGGGAGCAAACAAAAATAATAGAACACAGTGTCTTGTGAAAGTATTCATCCCCTTGGTGTTTGTCCTGTTTTGTCGTATTACAACCTGGAATTAAAATGGAGTTTTGGGGGATAGCACCATGTGATATACACAACAGGTCTATGACTTTGAAGGTGCTAAATATTATTTATTGTGACACAAACAATAATTTAAAAAAAATCAGGAGTGTGCATATGTATTCACCCCCCAATGTCAATAGGCTGTAGAGCCACACTTTGCTGCAATTACAGCTGCAAGTCTCTTGGGGTATGTTTCTATTAGCTTAGCATATCTAGCCACTGGGATTTTCACCATTCCTCAAGGCAAAACTGTTCCAACTCCTTCAAGTTAGATGGTTTGCATTGGTGTACAGCAATTTTCAAATCATGCCACAGAATTGGATTGAGGTCTGGGCTTTGACAAGGCCATTGCAAGACATTTAAATGTTTCCCTGTAAACCAGCTTTAGCAGTGTGTTTAGGGTCATTGTCCTGCTGGAAGGTGAACCTCCATCCCAGTCTCAATTCTCTGGCAGACTAAAACAGGCTTTCCTCAGGAATTGGCCTGTATTTAGTGCCATCCATCGTTCCTTCAATCCAGACCATTTTGCCTGTCCCTGCTGATGAAAAACATCCCCACAGCATGATGCTACCACCATCATGTTTCAATATCGGAATGTTGTTTGTTGGGTGATGGGAAGTGCTGGGTTTGCGCCACACATGGGTGTTTCCCATAATAGTCCAAAAGGTCAATTTTTGCCACATCTGACCAGAGAACTTTCTTCCATGTGTTTGGGGGTCCACCGCATGCTGCTGTGCAAACTCCAAATGTGTTTTCTTATTTCTTTCGTTAAACAATGGCTTTTTTTTCTGGCCACTCTTACATAAAGCCCCACTCAGTGGAGTGTACGGCTTAAAGTGGTTCTATGAACTCCCATCTCCGCTGTGGATCCCTGCAGCTCCTTCATTGTTATCCTTGGTGTCTTTGTAGCATCTCTGATTAATGCCCTCCTTGCCTGGTCTGTGAGTTTTGGTGGGCGGCCTTCTCTTGTCAGGTTTGTAGTGGTGCCATATTCTTTCCATTTTGTTATAATGGATGTAATGTTGCTCCGTGGACATTCAGAATTTGGGATATGTTTTTTATAACTCACCCCTGATCTACACTTCTCCACAACTTTGTCTCTGACCTGTTTGGAGTGCTCCTTGGTCTTCATGTTGCTTGCTTAGTGGTGCTGCAGAGTCAGGGGCCTTTCAGAACAGGTATATTTATACAGGCAGCATGTGACTGATCACGTGACACCGATTGCACACAGGTGGATCCTAATCAATGAATTATGTGAGTTTTGCGGTTAATTGGTTGGACCAGATCTTATTTAGGGGTTTCATACCAAACGGGATGAATATATATGCACTCCCAACTTTTCCTCCATTTTCATTCCAGGTTGTACGTTAATTCGACAAAACAGGACAAAAACCGAGGGGATGAATACTTTTGCAAGGCACTGTAAAAAATACCAAATAATCCTAAAAGCCTTTATATTAGTTTAGGTATCACTAATCCCTTAACAACTCTAAACAACTAAACTCACTAACACAAAGATAAAGACAGCAGTCCTGCAGTGAGATGGGGCTATCCAGTCTTTGACACTGACTTCCACATTTAGGATTATCTCCTAGTTGGTGAAAGGTCATATGTGGATACTCACTGCTAACAGCTACTTGCTCTCAGAGAATGAGTTCAATCTCTGGAGGCAAGAGTAACAGACTTGGAAGAGCAGAGGAAGATAGAGAGGTAATACAGAGGAGACCTACAGGACATAGTAGCAAAGTCCCACCTGTCTTGGATGAGAGAGGTCACCAGGAAAGAGATAGTGTGGCAGGAAATTATCCTACAGCTACAACCTGCCCTTCAGAGGATGCAATATCCTCTTACACTAAGGATGTGTCTCCAGGGGCTTCTGCCCAAAAAGGAAAGGTTAGCATGGCTGTTTTAGTTGGTGATTCAGTCATTAGGCCTGTAGATAGCTGAGTGACTGATGGGCATGAGAATCGCTTGCTCACTTGTCAACCTGATGTGAAGGTGGAAGACCTCAGGCATCACCTAGATAGGATTCTAGACAGTGCTGGGGAGGAGCTGACTGTCTTAGTATATGTGGGCACCAACAACATAGGAAAGTGTGGGAGGGAGCATATTGAGGCCAAATTTAGGATTTTGGATAGAAAGCTGAAATCCTGGACTGCCAGGGTAGCATTCTCAGAAAGATTCCCTGTTTCAATGTGTGTATGAGATGATGGTACAGGTAAGTGGGCTTTAGATTTGTCAGGAAATAGACAATATTCCTTTTTTTAAATTTTATTTTTATTTAGTTATAACCTGTAATAAGCTAATACACTTGTTCAAGAAACATAAATACAGAATAGCAAAAAAGGAAAACAATTATTGGAAACAAAAATAATATAAATCATCTTATTCTATATTTTCATTAGATTCCTATAAATCAGGGGGGTAGGAGAGGAAAATCAGTGGAATAATAAAGAACATGAAAATTGTAAAGAAGAAAATAATTGGCTTAAGCACAAACTGTTCTGGATTATCACAGTCACTCATCCATTTTGACTGGGGATCCAGAAGCTGAGCCTGAGACAGCTAGTTTCGTAAAATGCAAGAAAGACTAAAGATGATTGGGTAAAAGAAAACATATTTAACACCGATATATCTAAGAATGCATTTACAAAGATAGGGGGGCATTCTGTGCAGGACGTCCAGGCCCCTGTGTGCCCGATTGGAATCGGACACATAGGGGCAGACACGATTCTGATCATGTGGAGCATGTCTAGCCCCACGGGATCAGAATCGCGATTAGGCCTGTACGTGCAGGCCGGGACCCGATTCCGGTTGGCCTGCATGTATAGGCCTCGACCCGGCTAACTCAGTCAAGACTCCTGAATAGAGCTGCAGTGCCCTGGCGTCTAGTTGCCATGGCACAGCCGCTCCATTCAGGAGTCGCAATCCCCGGCTGCCAACCACTGTTTTCATTCCACGCAGCCCGACCCCCGATCTGGCCTCCCAAGGCCAGGGTCAGGCTGTAAGTCTGGGGCCACTGACCGCCCACTGGCTGCCCTAACTCCACCTCTGACCTGCCCCTTTCCCGCTCCCATCTAGCCTCCCTATATAAACACCCTGTACGTATGGGTAAGTTAGTCAGGGTCAGCAGAGGGGGCCGAATAGCGGGGATGGACATCCCAATGGGACATCCATCTCTGCTATTCCTGGCTTGGAATGACCCAGATAGTATAATAGAAAGGAGGTACCCAAAGCCCATGTCCTTTGCTGCATAGCTAAAAAAAAAAAAAAAGCTTACAGCGTTCTTCCGTAGGATGTGCCACATAAGAAAAAGTCCTAATTCTTTGTCCTAGGTAAAGCTCTTTATTCCTCTTGAAATATAACCATAGAATCATCAAAACATCTTGATCAAAAACAAAACTTGCCAATAATGTCTCTTTCCTGGACTTCTGAGCCAGAAGATTCCAATACTGCTGAAACATCCAAGGTATCCAGTACAGAGGACTCCAACTTTTTCATTGGTATAGGCAAGTAAAAAATCTTATTCTTGGTTGGAATAGAGTTAACTGGTATCCTCAGCATTTCAACAAAATATTTATTTGGGAAGTCAAAAGAGGAAGATCCAAAGGTCTTAGGAAAGTTTAAAAACCGAAGACTTAAATGTGTAACATGATTTCCCATTAGCTCCAATTTACGATGAATAGTGGAATCGTTTATCATTTATTAGATTTGATATACTGCTCTTTGTTGGAAAACATACAGAGCGGGTTACAAATTGCAAAAAAAAAAAAAAACAAGAAAGAGAAGGTGGAAAGGAACTCCAATAAAAACAGGAAAAAGGCAGCCTAAAAGAAAATATCCTTGACCAAATCATCCCAACTTCCCTACATCCCTTAACGTCATTTTAAATCCTAAGAATTTTTTTGGAATGCTCTTTGGTGAGTGCCTCCTGGTTCTGGGTCAAGCTTCCCACAGAAGCAACTAAGGAGTTGATATCCAACACACATTTGGAAACTGTGGCCTCAAGCCTCACCAGGATACCCCAAATCCTACTGAGCTGACTCAGCAGTGCCATCTTCAGATAACATTCCCTTCAGCTCCCCTGAACTATGCAGGGTCTGAAGTCTATGGAGGCCCTCAGCTTCCAGAAGTATAGCCCATTCTATCATCAGTTCCCACATCAGTTCCCATGGCAGCCATGGATGATTCAGATGGGAACTTATCGCTATTGGCCCAATGGAACCTTTTGAATCGCCAAGATCTAAAATCTCCCCCCACTGCACCAGCAGGGTGGAAGATAATTGCAGGCCCTGTGATGTCTCTCTCAAAGTAATGCCGGCACTCCACTCACTAGTTTTGCAGCAAGGGAAGCCGCTGTGAAATTATATTTTATGGTAACGGCAGTCAGGCGTTGATTGAGCCGCATCTGCTGTGGGTCTGAAGTAGCAACCTTACTTGCTTTGGCCACTAGCTTTGTTTTCTTCATCAGAGCCATTTGCAAAAGGTAAATAATTTTCAAACACTCCCACAGCTAGAGATAGAGTGTCATCATCTTGACTCCACCCCCCTCCTTGAAGTGAGCAACATTCTGGGGAAGACCAGCCTGAAAGCAAGCTGCTGGGACTAAAAGCAGAGTCATCCAGGAGTGTATGGTTCTGAACAATGTATCTGTGAAAGAGTGGTAGATACTTGGAATGCCCTCCCGATGGAGGTGGTGAGGGAAAATACAGTGCAGAATTCAAAATGGCATGGGATAGACACAGTGGATTCCTTTATAGCAAGAGGATGAAATCAAAATAAATATAACTATTTTTTTTATACTTCAACAAATAGAGAGAAGTGACCTGCACGGAGCAGCTAGAACAACCCTAAACAAAGGCATAGAGGAGGGTGACCTGCACGGAGCAGCAGGTAAACCTACTCTAGCCAACGTATTTGGCAGACTAGATGGACCATACTTGTCTTTATCTGCCATCATTTATAATGTTACTATATGTTAGTATGTGAAGGATACTATCAAAATCTATCGAACCCAAATCGGGTATATTTTCTAATATTTTAGACATCTGCTCATCCATATAAGCATATGTATCAGCCCACTTTGAAGTAGCCATATTAGATCCATTATTCACAGTACTAATTGGATCTATACAGGAATATCTTATTCCACACTTATAAATCCTGCAAAGTAAATTACTAATTCTAAATATTTTTGTTGGATTAAGTTATTAAAAGCTGCTATTAATCAGCCGCCCCTAGATTTTTTAGTCCATTTTATTCTTTTTTTGTGATTAAACATTTAAAATTCTATGAAGTCTCTCACTCAGTATGGATTATCAATGTACAGCCAACCACGACAGTTGCGTTTCGAATAGCTTTGACTTAATTCTGCATCAGAACATTGATAATTCCAATATTTTAAAGGGTTCCCCAAAAGTACTTATCTTTGTAGCTCACAAAATTGGGACCCATTAAGCTACATTGATGTGTCTGTGTGTTGTGCGGAGCTAGGGTGCCTGTGTGTGTGTGTGTGTGATGAGGATGTGGGGGTGCCTGCGTGTGAGTGGTGTGGAGGTGGGGTTGTCTGTGCTGCAGAGGTGGGGGTGCCTGCGTGTGAGTGGTGTGGAGGTGGGGGTGCGCCTTTTGTACAGACACATTGTGCCCTTTACTTCCCATGCATTCATTCCTTCCCTCCCCACTTCAACCCCTCTCCTGCTGTCCCTCCCCCATTTCCAGACTCTTCCCTTCAAACCCCTCCCCTTGTGCTCACCCCCTGCCATTCATTCCCCCCACCATTCACACAGATGGCTGAATAAATTAAAAGGGCAGCATATTATAGTAATTAAAACATTTTGCCCCTTTAATTTATTCAGCCATCTGTGCAGAAAATTTAGTAACTTTTTTTTTTCCTTTTTTGAAGGCTGTGCAGACAATGGACCCTCTTCAGCTACACACCGGCTCTCTCTGCAGCGTTTTTGCCCGCGGTGGTTGGTATTCCCGTGGGCAGACACCAGTTCCTGCTCTTCTGCCCATGTGCTTTTAGCCCCAGATATCAAGACTGTTTTTTTAGTCACTATGGCAATCTGATACCTGGGGTTTGTCGAGCCCTGCCTTAGTGGAACACAGGATTTAGAACAAGAGGTGATGATACTGGGACCATTTGGCAATAGTGATTGTAATATGATAAAATTTCAATTAATATAAGAGCCAACCCCAGGGAGTGGCGATTCTTTGTTCTGTACTTGCTGTTTTCTGTTGATGGTTCTAAATAAAACTTTGAAAAAAAAATTTCAATTAATAAACAGAGGGAGAACATCAAGGAAATCTATTGTGCCAGCATTTAACTTTCAAAAGGGAGACTATGAAAAAGGAGGAAAATAGTTAAAAAAAAAACTAAAAGAAACAGCTGCAATGATCAAGAGATACATCAGGCTTGGACAAAGACTATAAATACCATTTTGGAAGCCCAGACCAGATGTATCCCACGCTTTAAAGTATGTGGAAAGAAGACCAAATGACTGCCATCATAGTATAAAGGTGAGGTGTGAGAGGCTGTTGAGTAAACAAAAATCTTTCAAAAACTGGAAAAAGAATCTTGATGAAGAACACAGGAAACAGAATAAGCATTGGAAAGTTAGATGTTAGTTAGTTAGATGGTAGTTAGACTGAGAAGGCAGGCAAAAAGGGAATTTGAAAAGAATATTGCCATTGAAGCAAAAAGCCTATGAGGGCAGTCTAGATCACAGAGGAATAAAAGAGACACTATTTATACTGCTTTATCATTTCAGTCAAAGCAGTTTACATTGTAACTTAAACTTGGCAATGTACATTAAACAGGATATTGATAACTTGGATTTTTTTTAGGTAATGGAGGGTTAAGTGACTTGCCCAAGGCCACAAGGAGTGCTAGTGGGAAGCAAACCCTGGTTTTTTGGTTGCCAAGCCAGTGCTCTAACCACTAAGCTATTCCTCCACACTAAGGAAGTACAAGACTATAGGAAAATTAATTCTTTGCTTCAGTCTTTACTAAAGAAAATATAGGGGACATATGCATGCCAGAAATGATATTTAAAGGTAATTACCTTATATAATCCACAGGGGGAATTGAAACAAATATTGGTGAACTAAAATGAAGCAAATCACCTGGAGTGGATGATATATAATAAAAACTCAAAAACGAAACTGAAGACTTACAATTAGTCATTTGTAAGCTATCATTAAAATAGACTATAGTACTTGAAGATTAGAAAGTGGCCTACCTAAAACTAATTTTTAAAAATGCTTCCAGGGCTGAACCAAGAAACTACAGACTGGAAAGCCTGACACCAGTGCCACAAAAAATGGCAGAAACCAATATAAAGGACAAAAATATAGAACATATTGATAAGTATGGTTTAATGGGACTAAGCCAACATAAACTTAGCAAAGGGAAGTCTTGCCTCAATCTGCTACATTTTTCTGAAGGTATGTATAAACAAGTAGATAAAGGTGAGCAAGTAGATATAGTGTATCTGTATTTTCTGAAAACCTTTGAGAAGATACCTCATGAGAGACTCCTGAAGAAATTAAAAAGTCATAGGATAGGATGCACAGTCCTACTGTAGATTGGGAAATGGTTAAAATATGAAAAAAGAGAGGAATAGGGCTAAATGGTCAATTAGCTCAATGGAAAAAGATAAATAATGGAGAATCCCAAAGATCTGTGCTAGACCCACTGCTTTTAATATATGTATAAATGACTGGGAAATAGGAACAACAAGTAAGGCGATCAAATTTATAGGCAACACAAAATTATTCAAAATTGTTAAATAACAAGAAGATTTTGGAAAATTCCAAGAGGACCTTGAGAAATTGGGAGACTGGGCATCCAAATGGCAGATGAAATTTAATGTGGACAAGTGCAAAATTATACACTTAGGGAAGAACAACCCAAACTATTGCTCACGACTCAAGGTTCCACATTAGGAGCCACTACACAGGAAAAGAATTTAAGTGTAATAGTGGATAATACACTGAAATCCTTTGCTAAGTGTACAGTGGCAGCCATGAAAGCTAAAGGAATGTTAGGAATAATAAGGTAAGGAATGGAGAATAAAACAAAGGATGCTACAAGGCTCTGTATCACTGCATGGTGCGACTGCACCTTGAGTATAGTAGGCAGTTCAGGTCACCACATTTTAAAAAAGATACAGCAGAATTTGAAAAGCTATAGATAAGAGCAACTAAAATGATAAAGTGGATAGAAGGATCTCCAGGAACAAGCAGGAATACGTCATCACATATGGGTACGTCGGCACCGACGGAGCCCGCGCGGGAAAGCTCCCCAGCTTTTCAGATTAAAAGCTTTTGGGGCCTCCCACTGCACATGCGCGCTGCCTTCCCGCCTTCCTGACCAGCTCTCGTCAGTTTCTTTTTTCCGCGGAGCCAGCAGGTCGTGTTCCTGTCACCGCTGAAGAAATTGTTAATTTTATTGTTTTCTTTAGACCGCGTACCTGCCTTCCCCATTCTGAAACCGGTACTGCCGGTCTCTCTTTCTTTCTTTTAAAAAAAAAAAAAAAAAAATATTTTTCTTTTCTTCAGCACAGCTTGGTACTTTGTTAGGCCTTCAGGCCTACACAATTTCTCCTCATGGAGAAGCCAGTTCCTGGTTTTAAAAAGTGTACCAAGTGCAGTGCTGTCATTCCTCTTACAGACACCCATGAATGGTGTCTTAAATGTTTAGGACCTGACCATTCCATACCGGACTGCCCATCCTGCTCCCAGATGTCGAAACGTGGATTGCAGAACCGGGCCAACAAGTTCCATGTGCTGTTTCCTTCAGAAGCATCACAGTCATCCAGGTCTTCCTCTCCGGATGGATCTCAGGTAACCAAAACTCCAGTGGGCAAATCCTCTAAAAGCAAATCTCTTTCTAAAGATCGAGAGGCTCTCAATTCTGAGTTCGAGGATTCTGCCCACGCCAAAAAACTCCGGCGGGAGGCTCCGGCCTCCAAAGCAATCATGGGGTCACAGGTTGACATCGATGGCGCGGCCTCGACAGATCACCTGTTGTACTGCTCTGGGGTACCGGCCCATACCGGTACCGACATCCAGGCAGCAGTGGCGTCTATGGGCAATACTGTCCAAGTCATGCAGCAGGCCATTCTGGCTTTTATTAATGCTGCTACGCCCTCGGTACCGCAGCCAGCGGTACCGGGTCCGGTTCCGGTAATGGCTTCCATACCGGAACCGAGGCCATCGTCTTCCAAACGCAGATCGGTTCCGCATGCCGGATCCGGGCTTTTGCCCGGTACCGATCCCATACCCGGTACGCCCGATGTCGATACCGAACGGTATCCGTATCGTGCGTTGGAAGCACATAGAGGATACTCTGCTTCTTCAGAGGATTTTAACTCCTCTGATGATTCTGATGAGTTCTCCCTTGATCTTCCTGAGGAGCCTTCTTCTCCTAACAGGAGAATGTCTCCACCAGAGGATTTGTCCTTTCAGGACTTCATCATAGAAATGGCTAAAGGTCTTTCTATTGCTTCATCCTCTGAAAAGGAACCCAGATCAAAGAAACTGGATATTTTAGGATACTCTAAGTCTCCTAAAGAGGCAGTCACCCTGCCTATCCATGAAATCCTTCAAGAACACTTGATGGACTTATGGGAGGCTCCTCTAACATTGTCTCCTTCTTCTCGCAGGTTGGACACCATGTACCGTGTCCCCCCTTCTCCTGGTTTCCAAAAAACCCAGTTGCCTCACCATTCTATTGTGGTGAAGTCTGCAATGAAGAAGATAAAGAGTACCAAAAGGCACTCTTCTACTCCTCCAGGGCGAGAATGTAAGACTCTAGACTCTTTTGGCAGGAAACTTTTCCAGGCTACTATGCTTATAGCCAGGATTAATTCCTATAGTCTTTACATGGGCATGTTTCTCAGTGAAATCGCTCTAAAAGTTCGGCATTTTGCCCCCTTTCTCCCTGAGGATAAGAGGGAGCAGTTCATTTCCTTGGTGAAACACCTTTTGGATATTTCAAAGTTCTCCAACAGGGCAGCTTTTGATTCCTTTGAAGGTGCTGGTAGGGCTTCGGGCATTGCTATAGCAGCCCGACGTCTTGCTTGGCTCCAGGCTTCTGATCTAGAACCTTGGGTCCTAGATGGCTTACGAAATCTGCCCTGTACAGGTGAGAACTTATTTGGTGAGGAGTGGCAAATTAAGGCCACTCAAATGGATGCAGAAAATGCCACCTTAGATAGACTTTCTAAGTCTACCTCCACTCCTGACAAGAAGAAGTCTTTTAAGAGGCCTTATTACAAGAAGTCCAGATTTTCTACAAATACTGGCCAACAATCCTCTCAGCCTCGTGTTGCTGCTAAACGTCAGCAACCTAAACAGGCAAGGTCAAAGCCTGCGGCGTCTGCTACGCCTCAGCAGGCTCCACCCCCTCAGGGGTTTTGACTTGCCCCTAGAGAACTTAACTTTTCTGGCTCTAGAACAACCAGAGCCCCTCACCATACCCAGAAGGTTAGCTCACTTTGCTCCCAGATGGGAGCAAATTACATCAGAGCAATGGACCCTCTCTATCATCAGAGAGGGTTACAAACTCCATTTTTCCGACCTTCCTCCTTATACTATGGTGAGGCAGTTCAATTCTCCCCCATCTTTCCTGGCCCTCTTGGGTCAGGATTAGTCTCCTCCCTCCTTGCCCAGGGGGCAATAGAGGAGGTCCCTCTTCTTCAACAGGGGACGGGATTCTACTCCCCTTATTTTCTAATATCAAAGAAGACAGAGGGCTTCAGACCAATTCTGGATCTGAGAGAATTGAACAAATTTCTTTTCAAGGAGAAATTCAAAATGCTTTCTCTGGGCATTCTCCTTCCATACCTTCAGAGTCAGGATTGGCTTTGTTCTCTAGATCTAAAGGATGCGTATACACACATACTCATCCACCCATCCCACAGAAATTACCTTCGATTTCTGTTTCAGGGAATACATTTCCAGTACAGAGTACTCTCCTTCGGTCTAGCCTCTGCTCCAAGAGTGTTCACCAAATGCATGGCAGTCGTAGCTGCCTTTCTAAGAGGCCTGGGAATTTTCATATTCCCATACCTGGACGACTGGCTCATCCGAGCTCCCTCTCAGTCCCAGGCCCAAATTTCCCTGGACCGCACAAGGCGTCTTCTGCAGTATCTAGGACTGGTAGTAAACCTTCCCAAGTCTCAACTAATCCCTACTCAGTCTCTCGAGTTCATAGGGGCCCAGTTAGACACCATCACTGCAAAGGCCTACCTGCCTCAGGTCAGGGCCCAACGCCTGCTGAGTTTGGCCTCCCAAGCTCAGTCCAGCAGTCATTTGACAGCCCGGGAAATGCTGCGATTTCTGGGCCACATGGCCTCCACGGTACATGTGGTGCCCTACGCTCGTCTGCATATGAGAGCAGCTCAATGGACCTTAGCCACCCAGTGGACTCAAGCATCTGGAGCACTCTCCGACCAAATACTCACCTCAAGCCGTCTATTTTGGTCCCTGCAATGGTGGACATCCACCAAGAATCTGTTGTTGGGGGCCCGCTTCCAACCTTTGTTGTCCCAAGCAACCCTCACAACAGATGCCTCCCAGACAGGGTGGGGAGCTCATCTTCAGAACCTCTCCACTCAGGGCACTTGGTCTCCACAGGAGGCCACCCTTCATATCAACCTCCTGGAACTGCGAGCAATTTACCTTGCCCTCAAGGTCTTCTATACCCTCCTTGTCAACCTGACTGTCCTAGTTCAGACAGACAATCAGGTAGCCATGTTCTATATAAACAAACAAGGAGGGACAGGCTCTCTGTCGCTTTGCAACGAAGCTCTCAGAATATGGGCCTTCGCCAGAGAGCATCAAATTCACCTTCTTGCAGTGTATCTTCCAGGAGTTCAAAACTCTCGTGCAGACAGACTCAGTCGAGTTCTGCTTCCACACGAATGGTCCCTACATATGGACCAGATACGCAGAATCTTTCAGGAATGGGGGACCCCGGACATAGACCTCTTTGCAAGTCCGTGGAATGCCAAACTTCCCCGGTTCTGTTCCAGAACTCAGTGTCAGGGAGCTCAGGCCCACGATGCCTTCCTCCTGCATTGGGGTCAGGAATTCCTCTATGCCTTTCCACCCATTCCTCTAATATCCAAGACTCTGTTCAAGCTCCAGAGGGATCACGGGACTATGATCCTCATAGCTCCCCGCTGGCCACGCCAGGTGTGGTTCCCTCTACTTCTGCATCTCTCCCAGGGATCCTCCCTGGACCTGGGAGCTGCGCCAGACCTTCTGTCTCAGGAGGAGGGGACTTTGTGGCACCCAAACCCCAAATCCCTACATCTCAGAGCTTGGTTACTGAAGGCCTAAGTCTTCAAGACTTTAATCTTTCTCAACCTGTGACAGATATCCTTCATGCCTCTAGGAAAACCTTCCACGAGGCGTTCTTATGCTTTCAAATGGAAACGTTTTTCCATTTGGTGTGCTCAGCAGGGTCTTGACCCTCTAGCACTTCCTTTGAATTCCCTCTTGGACTATCTCCTGCATCTTTCAAATGCAGGCCTTAAGACGAATTCAGTAAGGGTCCATTTGAGTGCTATTGCAGCATCCTTAAAACCTATAAATGGACAACCTGTCTCCTCTCATCCTCTTGTTTCACGTTTCATGAGAGGCCTGACTCTAACTAAACCTCCCATCCGACCTCCTCCGGTAGCATGGGATTTGAACCTAGTTCTAGGTCAGCTTATGAAGCCACCTTTTGAGCCTTTGGACTCTAACTCCTTCAAATTTCTTTCCTGGAAGGTTGTTTTCCTTATTGCAGTCACTTCGGCTCGCCGCATCAGTGAACTGCAGGCTTTAGTGGCTCATCCACCTTATACTAGGTTTCATCATGATAAGGTGGTCCTTAGGACGAATCCCCACTTTATGCCCAAAGTGGTCTCGCCTTTTCATCTTAATCAAGAGGTATATCTACCTGTCTTTTTCCCGGCTCCTCATGCATCCAGTGCAGAGAGGAACCTTCATACTCTGGATTGTAAAAGAGCTCTTGCCTTTTACCTCAACAGGACTCAACCACATCGAAAGTCTTCCCAACTTTTCGTGGCTTTTGATCCTTCTCATTTGGGACTTCCAGTCACCAAGCGTACACTTTCCAATTGGATCGCTCAGTGTATTTCTTTTGCTTACCAGAGTAAGAACATTTCTATGGAGGGCCATGTCACAGCTCACAATGTGAGGGCCATGGCCACTTCTATGGCTCATCTTCACTCTGTGTCCATAGATCAGATCTGTCGAGCAGCCACTTGGGCCTCGGTTCATACCTTCACAGCCCATTACTGCTTGGACAAGGACTCCCGCCGGGATGCCTTGTTTGGTCAGGCTGTCCTCAAACACCTGTTCCATACTTAAACAACTCCTGCCCACCTTCCCTGGATGGATGCCTGAGATCCATGCGAAGATGGTTTACCCTTGGAGGGGGATCTCCCAGGCATCTTAGCTAGGGAGTCCCCATATGTGATGACGTATTCCTGCTTGTTCCTGGAGATAGCACAGTTACTTACCTGTAACAGGTGATCTCTGGGAACAGCAGGAATTAGTCATCACAACCCACCCACCTCCCCTAGGAGTTGTATCTCTATCTATCTTCCTGTCCTCTCTCTCTATTGTCTCAGCTTTAAACTCGAACTGACGAGAGCTGGTCAGGAAGGCGGGAAGGCAGCGCGCATGTGCAGTGGGAGGCCCCAAAAGCTTTTAATCTGAAAAGCTGGGGAGCTTTCCCGCGCGGGCTCCGTCGGTGCCGACGTACCCATATGTGATGACTAATTCCTGCTGTTCCCAGAGATCACCTGTTACAGGTAAGTAACTGTGCTATATGGGAAAGACTTAGAAGTTTGGGGCTCTTAAGCTAAGAGAGGAAACAGATGGGGAGAGATATAATAAAGGTCTATAATGTAATGAGAGTAGAATAAACGTGAATTGGTTGTTTACTCCTTCAAAAACGTTTAAAGACTAGGGACATGCAATGAAGTTACAAAGTAGTACATTTAAGACTAAGCAGATAAAATACTTTTTTCACTCAAAGCGTAATTTAGGTCTGGAATTCTTTCCAGAGGATGTAGTTATAGACTAGTCGGTTTGGAGATTTCTTACACCATATGGCATTTTCTGTTAAAAGTAGGTAGCTATCTGTTTTTCCACAATTTGGGTGTGCTGAATCCATTTCTGCTGTCTACAAAAGCATATAAGGTGTACATTGGTTGCAAATAGCAGAAAATTAAAATGACCAACTGAAAACATGATTTGCAGCAATTAAACATCCTAAACTGAACTAAGTTTATCCAAAAAATTAGCATGGAGTCCAAATGCATCACATTTTTGTCTACAGTATCTTAGGGTTGTAAAATGATATTTTCGGTGGTTTTGTGACCATCATGTTGTTTGTCCATCCACCCTTCAGATTCTTGCAGCCTATCTGTTCCACTGTTGTACTGTTTGTGTGTTTATATGGATAGTAACTTCTTTTTATCCAAATTTAACAAAACTATTTGATAAGTTGATATTTATTTTGTAAGTGATTATATGCAAATAGGGCCCAATTCCCATCGGGGCATGTCGGCCCGTCCGGACACCCAAAAGATGGATGGGCCAGACCTGTACCCAATTCTGTCCCCACGGGAGCAGAATCGGGTGCAACCAGCCTGGATGGGCAGGACGTGCCCCGATTCTGGGCCTCTGTACATCCAGGCCGCTCCCTGTACAAACCGCCCGGGACTCCTGCATGGAGCCCAGTCCGTGGTGTCCTGTCTCAATGGTGCCAGGATGCCATGCAGGCGTCCCAATTGATGGCAAGCAGCTCTCCTGCTCATTTGCCTGCCGCCCGACCCCTGATCGTGCCTGCCATGGCCGGGATCGAGCAACGGGGAACCCCTGCTGTACCTTACCTGCCATCGGCGGCCCACATTATAAGTCCCCCGTTGGAGGAGGAATAAGTCCCCTGTCTATGTCGGCGGACCTGGACGTACAGGGCCGCAATCAGAATTGGCCCGGTACGTCCAAGTTGGGGTCCCACCTCTGGCCCGCCCTCATTCCTCCTCTGGCTCACCCTCTCCTGCCCTCTTCTAGAGCTCCCCACATAGCTCCTCTATACATGTGGGGAGCTCTGTGTTCGAAATCAGCCCCCTGGTGTTTAGCAGGGATGGACATCCAAACCGGAGTGTCCATCCCTGCTAAACATGACTCGGAATAACCCCCATGGTGTCCAACAAGTGTAAGTTTTTGTATGAAATGCAATATACAGATTATAACTCGCCTTGTGTAATAATACTGAATTAATGTATTATAACAAACTGTAATTAATCTTCAATTTTTGGCTTTATGTACAGGGCAGATTAGCAAAAAAGAATAATAATGAAGGCAACATGTAGTTTAAATAGGCAAAGGCCTGTATCGTTTGAAAAGTGTATTACTTGCCAAGAAGACAAGAAAGATAAACTGAAGTCTGCCATTAAAAAGGACTTCCATCACATTCAAGAAAATGTTTTCAAGACCCAAAAAACAGATTTGCAATTGACAGCATTACTTCTATATTTGATGCTAAAAACTAGAATTCCATGGTTTGGCACAAATATTGCTATGCTACATTTACAAGTAAAAGTCAATATATCAAGATTGTCAAAAGCAGCAGTCTAAGTTAAGCTCCAGTGAAAGTAATGCTGGACAAGCAGTAGACCTTCCTTTAGAATTTCTAGAAGTTCAAATGGAGCTGCTGTCAACTGGGAGGCATGTATGTTTTACCAGGATATTGAGGCAAAAGGCAGACTTATCTGTAGCCACATTTAAAATGAGTGATCAGATTCTGGAGGCATCCAAATATGACCAAACTCTTAGGGTCCGATTCTGATCCCGACGTAGATCTCCTTTGTACATCCAGGCTGACCCAGACGTAGAAAGGAGATAGCGATTCTGATCAGAATCTTAAACAGCACTGTACATGCAGGCCGGGACTGAGATTCAGTCCTGGCCTGCACGTACAGCAAAGCCTAACTAACTCAGTCAGGGCATTTAAATGGAGCCGCGGCACCATGGTGTCATGTTGCCATGGCGCCGCAGCTCCATTTAAATGCTGTGATGTTGGCCGCCTGCTAAAAAGTTAATTCCCTGCAGCCCGACCCCCGATCTGGCATCCTAAGGCCAAGATCGGGTTGCGGGGAATTAACTTTTGCCCCCCCCCCCAGCTCCTTCTGTGGCCCGGAGCTGCCGAAAGAACACATCCAGGAAAGTTATTCCACCCAAGGGGTAGAATAACTTTCCTGGACATTTTGCTAACCATGGACATACAGAGCCGACATCAGAATCGGCCCTGTACGTCCAGGACCAGCAACTGCCTGCCCACTCTCCGCCCCCGTGCCGCCCCTTCCCTGCCCCTGTATAACTTCCCTAGCACAACCGAAGGGAAGCTATACAGGGTCAAGAGCTGGCACGAATAGTGGGGATGGACGTCCCGTTTTGATGTCCATTCCCACTATTCGTGCCTCAGAATAACCCCCTTATGTACATCTTGCAGGTGTGAATGACCTCATAGCATCTGAGGGAAAGTATCATGTCAGCTGTTATGTCAAATTCACCAGACAGACTTCACAGGCTAAAGAACAATCAGTACCTATTGACCTTGCTATGCAGTGGCTTATCCAAGAGCTGTTTAGCATTCCTAACAGGGTCTCTCCATTTCATGCAAGGAAAGACTGGGTGGCTTTTAATTACTAGCTCGCTACCTGAGAGCTCCTAGAAAGGTTCTGTTGTAAATTTTTGAAAAGTTACTTTCTTTTTAGAAACTGTATTTCAAAAGGGGACATTTTTTTTATGGTGTAGGTTTAAAACTATGCTTTTAGTTTCTCTTTCCCAGATTTTTGAAGCAACTGACACCTCATCAGGAGTTAGTTGGCCTTGATTAGCCGGTGAAAGAATTGAGGTCAGCTGAAAACTGCATAAAAGTCTTCAGAGCCTTGTAAGTTTAGGCATTCCTAATAGGGTCTTTCCATTTCAAGCAAGGTAAGACTGTGTAGTTTTAATTACTAGCTCTCTGCTTGAGCGCTCCTAAAATGGTTCTGTTGTATGTTTTAAAAAGTTACATTCTTTTTAGGTGCTATATTTCAAGAGGGGACATATTTTTTTATGGTGTAGGTTTAAAATTCTGCTTTTAGATTCTCTTTCCCAGCTCTTTGAAGCCACTGACGCCTCATCAGGAGTTAATTCCCTCCCTATCCACTCCAGCTCCCACCATACCTATATGAGCATTCTTGCTTTATAGGGCAACTCCCCAATTAGCTACACACAGGGACTTAGAACAGCACTTTTAAAACACACTTAAAAGAGGTCAACTGTTTTTTCTCTGAAAGGACAGCTAGGAAAGAGTAGTTACTCACCTGTAACAGGTGTTCTCCAGGAGCAGCAGGAATCAGTCCTCACATATGGGTGACATCGACGTCGATGAAGCCCTTGCGGAGCATTTCCCCAGCTTTCCATGAAAGCCTTTGGGAATGCAGGCATGCATGCGCGGTTCCCTTCCCGCCTAAAGGTGCCATCTTACCTCAGTCAAATGACATAGCTAAGAACAGCACACAAAAAAGTAAAAGAAACTATGTACAACTGCAACACCCAGGGGAGGAGGGAGGGTTGTGAGGACTGATTCCTGCTGCTCCTGGAGAAAGAGTAGTTACTCACCTGTAACAGGTGTTCTCCAGGAGCAGCAGGAATCAGTCCTCACATATGGGTGTCATCGGCGCCAATAAAGCCCCAGCGGAGCATTTCCCCAGCTTTCTATGAAAGCCTTTGGGAATGCAGGCACGCATGCGTGGTTCCCTTCCCGCCTAAAGGTGCCATCTTACCTCAGTCAAATGACATAGCTAAGAACAGCACACAAAAATGAAAAAATAAACTATGTACAACTGCAACTCTAAGGGGAGGAGGGAGGGTTGTGAGGACTGATTCCTGCTGCTCCTGGAGAACACCTGTTACAGGTGAGTAACTACTCTTTCTCCAGGACCAAGCAGGAACTCAGTCCTCACATATGGGTGACTCCCCAGCTCTGGGCTACCAAGCAACCCAGGCTGAACAAGAGAACTCCCTCTAGTCTCAGCAGCAAAGAAAGGCTTTTCACTGACACAACCTCCACCAGTAGCCCAACAGAGGACAGGAGGGCAGGAGTTGCCTAAACCTCAAAGAGATTCCGGAGTACTGCTTGGCCAAAAGCACTGTCCCTACGGGACTCCCTCTCCAGAAAGTAATGGGCCGCAAAAGTCTGGCTTGAAGACCAAGTTGCAGCCCTGCAGATGTCTACCAAGGGCACAGAGTGGAGATGAGCCACTGAGGCAGCCATTGCCCTGACACGGTGGGCCGTGACCCGACCCTGCAAAGGAAGGTCAGCCGCCTTGTAAGCCCAGGTGATACAATCAGCCACCCAGATGGACAAGGTATGCTTGGACACAGCCAACCCTAACTTATTAGGATCAAAGGATACGAAGAGCTGAGTAGCCCTTCTATGCCCCTGCGTACGGTCAAGGTAGAAGGATAAGGCCCTCCTACAGTCCAGGGTATGCAGGACTGCTTCAGCCTGGCTTGCATGAGGCCTAGGGAAGAATGTTGGAAGAACCACCTCCTGATTGAGGTGGAAAGAGGAGACAACCTTTGGGAGGAACTTTGGATGAGTCCTGAGGACCACCCTGTTCCTATAAATCCTGGTGTAAGGCCTATCACAGACCAGGGCCTGAAGCTCACTCACTCGCCTAGCCAAGGTAAGGGCTATCAAGAAGAGTGTCTTCCAGGATAGGAAGCATAGTGGACAAGTAGCCATCGGCTCAAAAGGTGGGTGAGTCAGTTGCTGCAAGACCACATTCAGCTCCCACTCAGGGGCAGGAGGACAGATTGGAGGCTTGAGCAAAAGCAAGCCCCTGAGAAAGTGGGACACCAAGGGGTGAACCGACAGAGAATGTCCTTCCACCAGAGAGTGGTGAGCTGCTAGAGCTGAGAGGTGGACCCGAACAGAATTGGACTTGAGTCCCTGATTGGACAAGTGGAGTAAATACTGAAGCACTACAACACTGGCTTGGTAACCAAGCAACCAGGGTTCGATTCCCACTAGCACTCCTTGTGGCCTTGGGCAAGTCACTTAACTCTCCATTGCCTCGGAAGAAAGGCCTGGCAATCTACTTCCAGTTACACTGCCAAAAAAACCCAGGAGCTTCTGGGTCGCCAGGAGTCAGGACTGACTCGAAGGCACACATTGCATACTGGTACAGTACAGGAGAAAGGATCCACTGTACGTAGCTGACACCACACAGAAAACCTTCTCCATTTGAGAGCATAGGTTTTTCTATTGGACTGTTTCCTAGAGGCTAGGACAAACTCCTCAACCTCCTGAGGTAGGCCTCAGGGAGCCAAAACTACCCTTGCAGCCTCCATGCCATCAAATTGAGAGCTTTGAGATTGGGGTGCAGAAGGGAATCCTGATCCTGAGAGAGAAGGTCAGGTTGCAACCCCAGAGGCAGTGGGGGATCCACTGCCAACTGAAGCAGAAGTGGAAACCAAGGTTGTCTCGGCCACCTGGGAGCCCCAGCAGGACCGAGGCCTCGTCCTGAAGAATCTTGAAGAGAGTTTGGGCCACCAAGGGCGAGGGAGGAAATGCATACAGGAGGCCCTGAGACCAGGGAATCAGAAAAGCATCCGGTGCTATCCTCAAAGGATGCGGTTGCCTGGAGCAGAACTTTGGCAGTTGCTTGTTCAGTGGACTGGCAAACAGATCTATCCAAGGGAGACCCCATTTCAGGAAGATCTTCTGAACCACCAAGGGATGTAGCTGACACTCGTGGGGCTGCAGAATCCTGCTCAACCTGTCGGCCAGGTAGTTCTCCTGGCCTGGAAGGTACACAGCCCTGAGGAGCATGTTGTGCTTTAGGGCAAATGAACAAAGGTCTTGAGCTTCCCGAAAAAGGTGCCTTGACCAAATCCCGCCCTGTTTGTGCACATAAAACATGGCCACCTGACTGTATGTCTGAACTAGGACAGATTGATGAGCCAGGGCAGGAGAGAAAGCTTTGAGAGCTAGGCAAATAGCCCCGAGTTCCAGGAGATTGATTTGCTGTGCCGCCTCCCAAGGAGACCAGCGGCCCTGGGTGCACTTGTCTAGACAATGAGCTCCCCAGCCCTGCAGGGAGGCGTCAGTGGTCAGTACCACCGTGTACCCAGGAATCTGAAAGGGCACTCCTTTTAGTAGATTGGGTGGGTGCAGCCACCAGCTGAGGAAGTTCAGAAATTGTCTGGACACCCTTATCCTGTCCCTGAGGCTGCCTGTGGCCTGTGACCACTGAGTCCGAAGGCACCACTGTGCAGGCCTCATATGGAGCCTGGCATTGGGGGTCACATGTACTGTCGAAGCCATGTGGCCTAGAAGACTCAGGCAGTCTGGCGGAGACTAGTGACCTGTTGAGAAATTGGTTTGCCAAGGCTATCAATCTTTGTGCTCTGTCTTCTGGCAAGAAAGCCTTTGCCAGGAGAGAGTCCAGCCTTGCTCCTATGAATTCCAAATTCTGGGAGGGGAGCAAAGTGGACTTTGCGAAGTTTATTACAAACCCTAGGCTTTGAAGAAGAGCAATAGTTCTGAGGGTGGCTTGTCTGGCCTCCTGGCACGTCTGACCCCTGATGAGCCAGTCGTCCAGATAGGGGAAGACAAAGACTCCCTGATTTCTCAGGTGGGCCGCCACCACTGCCAGGCATTTGGTAAAGACCCTGGGAGCGGAGGTGAGGCCAAGAGTAGTTACTCACCTGTAACAGGTGTTCTCCAGGAGCAGCAGGAATCAGTCCTCACATATGGGTGACATCGGCGCCGATAGAGCCCCCGTGCGGAGCATTTCCCCAGCTTTCAAAGAAAGCCTTTGGGAATTGCAGCACGCATGCGCGGTCCCCTTCCCACCCAAGGGTGCCATCTTGCTCAGTCTGATGACATAGCTAAAAGACAGCAAAAATAGCAAAAAATAAATCATATGACTGCAACTCCAAGGGGAGGAGGGAGGGTTGTGAGGACTTATTCCTGCTGCTCCTGGAGAACACCTGTTACAGGTGAGTAACTACTCTTTCTCCAGGACCAAGCAGGAAGTCAGTCCTCACATATGGGACTCCCCAGCTTAAGGCTACCGGAGACCCAAGCTGAAAAAATGAGCTCCCTCTAGAGCATCAATACTGAAGGAAGGAATCTTCTCTGAGAACGCCCCCGACCGGTAGCACAACATCAGGGCCGGAGGGAAGGAGTTGCCTAAACCCCAAAGAGATTATGGAGTACTGCCTGTCCGAAAGCACTGTCCCTGCGGGACTCCCTATCAAGGCAGTAATGGGCCGCAAAAGTCTGGCTTGAAGACCAAGTAGCGGCCCAGCAGATGTCTGCCAATGGAACACTGCGGAGATGAGCCACTGATACAGCCTTCACCCTGACACGATGAGCCGTGACTCGACCCTCCAACGAGAGGCCGGCTGCCCCATAAGCTCAGGCGATACAGTCAGCGACCCAAATGGACAAAGTACGCTTGGAGACATGTAACCCCAACTTATTGGGGTCAAAAGAAACGAAGAGCTGAACAGCCCTCCGGTGCTCCCGCGTACGGTCAAGGTAGAAGGATAACGCCCTCCTACAGTCCAGGGTATGCAGGACCATCTCAGCCTAGCTGGCATGAGGCCTGGGAAAGAAAGTCGAAAGAACCACCTCCTGATTGAGGTGGAAAGAGGAGACAACCTTAGGGAGAAACTTAGGGTGAGTCCGTAAGACTACCCTATTCCTGTAGAACCTAGTATAAGGGGGATCAGTCACTAGCGCCTGAAGTTCACTTACTCGCCTAGCAGAGGTAAGAGCTACTTGAAACAAAGTTTTCCAGGAGAGAAAACGGAGAGGACAGGTAGCCATAGGTTCAAATGGCGGACAAGTAATCCACTGTAAGACCACATTTAAATCCCACTCAGGGGCCGGTGGACGTAGAAGAGGCTTAAGCAGGAGGAGGCCTCTGAGGAAACGAGCCACCAAAGGGTGGTTGGAAAGAGGCCTCCCGTCCACCGGCGAGTGGTGCGCTGAGAGAGCACTGAGGTGAACTCTGACAGAATTGGACTTAAGGCCTAGATTGGAGAGGTAAAGCAAAGATTGCAATACTACCGCTACCAAGCACGAGAAGGGATTCTCGCTGTGCTGAGCACACCATGCGGAGAATCTATGCCACTTAAGAGCGTACGATTTCTGGGTGGATTGCCTTCTAGAGGCTAAGACTACGTCTTACACCTCTCTAGGCAGTAGTAGGGGAGCCAGAACTACCCTTTCAGCAGCCAGTCCATCAGATGAAGGGACTGGAGGTTGGGGTGGAAGAGAGATCCCTGTTCTTGAGACAGGAGATCGCGTTGAATCCCCAGAGGAATAGGCGTGTCCACCGTCAGTTGCAGCAGAAGGGGGAACCACGGTTGCCTCGGCCACCTGGGGGCTATCAGAATCATGGAGGCCCCGTCCTTGAGTACTTTGAACAGTGTTCTGGACACTAGTGGCGTGAAAGGAAACGCATACAGTAGGCCTTTGGACCACGGGAGCAGAAACACATTCGCTGCTACTCTGAGAGGATGCGGTTGTCTGGAACAGAATCTCGGGAGTTGCCAGTTCAGAGGACTGGCGAAAAGATCCATGGTGGGAAGGCCCCACCTCAGAAAGATCTGCTGAACCACCAATGGATTCAATCTCCATTCGTGTGGTTGCAGGATCCTGCTCAGTCTGTCCGCCAGGTAATTCTCTGGACCTGGGAGGTAGACTGCCTTGAGAAGGATTCCGTGATTGACGGCCCAGGAGCACAGCCGTTGTGCTTCCTGACATAGAAGGAAGGAGCCTGTGCCTCCTTACTTGTTCACGTAAAACATGGCAACTTGAATGTCCGTCTGGACCAGTACAGACTGGTGAGATGTGAGATGGGAGAAGGCCCTCAGAGCTAAGCGTATCGCCCGCAGCTCCAGGAAATTTATCTGCTGTGCAGCCTCCCAAGGGGTCCAGAGACCCTGAGTACATGCCCCTTGGCAATGCGCTCCCCAACCTTGAAGAGAAGCATCGGTTGTCAGCACTTGAGAGTGCGGAGGGGTTTGAAAAAACACTCCAAGCACCAGATTCGGAAGATGAAGCCACCATTGCAGAGAGGAGGCAAGCAGTGTGGATATTCTTACTGAGTCTGCAAGGCTCCCTGTGGCCTGATGCCACTGAGTTTGAAGACTCGACTGAGCGGGCCGCATATGCAGGCGGGCATTGGGGGTTACATGAACCGTGGAAGCCATATGGCCGAGAAGTCTCAGGAATTGCCTGGCGGAGACCAGGGAATTGCTGCGAAACTGCCTGGCTAGATCCATTAATTTGTGGGCTCTGTCCACGGGCAGAAAAGCCTTCGCCTGAAGAGTGTCCAGCCTTGCTCCTATGAACTCCATGTTCTGGGACGGGAGCAAAGTGGACTTTGCGAAGTTTATGACAAACCCCAAGTGCTGAAGCAGAGCCACAGTGCGAAGGGTGGCTTGACTGGCCTCCTGTGAAGACTGGCCCCTTATGAGCCAGTCGACCAGGTATGGGAACACAAAAAGACCTTGAAGCCTTAGGTAGGCCGCCACCAACGCCAGGAACTTGGTGAACACCCTGGGGGCGGAGGTTAGGCCAAAGGGTAGTACTCTGTACTGATAGTGATTTCCTCCCACAACAAATCTGAGATATTGTCTGTGGTCTGGATGAATAAGGATGTGAGTATAAGCATCCTTTAGATCTAAGGAGAATAGCCAATCTCCCTGCTGGAGGTAGGGCAGCAGGATTCCAAGGGTAAGCATCTTGAACTTTTCCCTCTCCAGGAACTTGTTGAGGTTTCGCAAGTCCAGGATGGGTCTGAGGCCTCCTGTTCTTTTTGGTACCAAAAAGTACCTGGAATAAAAGCCGTGACCTCTCAGGTGATGGGGCACCGGTTCCACAGCCTGTTCCTTCAGCAGACTTGCTAACTCCTGTAGGAGTAGGTCCCTGTGTAGAGGGGATCTTGGAGGCTCCCCTGGAAAAAAGGAGGAAGGTACCTGGAGAAAATGAAGAAGATAGCCCTTTTGGACTATATGGAGCACCCAGGTATATGATGTGACGGCTGACCACCTGTGGGCAAAGAGGGCCAGCCGGCCTCCTGTGCTGATGGGAGCCAGCTAAGGAGGAGAGGCTATGCCTTCTGAGTCAAAAACCCCCGCCTGCTGTGCAGGAGCCGGTGTTGGCGGCTTGGGGGCCTTCTGCCTACGGGGCCCATGACCCTGCCCCTTGGCCTGCTGACCCTGTGGGGGAGCTGTAGAGGCCTGATAATGAGGGTATTGTTTATAGGCAGATGTCTTCCTCGGGTAAAAGGTCTTTTTTCCCCGAGCCCTTCTTTTTCCGAGAAGGGGCAGAGGTTTTTCTGGACAGCCTAGTCCTGGTCAGAGTCTCGGTCTCGAGTTCAGCAGCCTTTTCAGCCATGGGTTTGCCAAAAAGATTTTCACCTTGGCAGGGGACATCGACCAACTTGTCCTGTACCCATGGCTCGAGGTCGGATGACTGTAGCCAAGCCTGTTGGCGGGCACCGATGCCGGCCCCGGCTACTCGGGCCGAAGCCGCGAAGCCATCGTAGGCTGCTCGAGAGATAAACTTCGAGCACTCTCGAATACCAGTGGACAAGGCCTGGAACCTCTGCAAAGGTTCCTCGGAGAGACCAGCAGAGAACCCGGCAATCTCCTTTGCCAGGTCTCGAAGGTACATGCCCATGTAGAGCTGGTATGTCTGGACACGGCAAGCAAGCATAGAGCCCTGGAAGCACTTCTTACCGAGGGCATCCAGGTTCCGAGCCTCCCAGCCGGGAGGCACCGAGGAGTGCATCTTCTGACTTTTCAGTCGATGCATGGCCAATTCCACAACCATGGAGTGGTACGGTAATTGTGCCTTTTGGAACCCGGGGCTCTTGCGGACTCGACAGATGGAATCAACCCGCTTGCTTAACACCGGCATCGAGGCCGGGGTCTCCCACATGCGGAAGAGCAGCCACTCCAGCATCGGAGGAACCGGAACAGTAAAGGCCTCCTTCGGGGGAGAGTCATACTGGAGGGCCTTGAGCTCCTCGGTTCGAGGCTCCTCCTCGGGATCCGCGGGGAATGCCAAGGCCTTGGCCATATCCCGCACGAAGTCCGAGAACCGGGTATCCTCCGGTGGGGATTGTCTCCGAGGTTCGGACTCTGGTGAGTCCGATGGGACACACCGAGTCCAAAAGGTGTCGGGGGACTCTTCATCCTACGTCTCCCAGCCCGACTCCTCGGAGGAGGAATCGAGCGGTTCCGGTCGGGCAGGCACCGATGCCCTCCGCCCCGACGCCGAGGGTACCGGCGTCGACGACCTCGGTCCCGAACGGGAGACCGTGGCCGAGGATCGACTTGAGCTCGCATGGACTCGAGGATCGGCTCGGCCTCCGGGGTCGACTTGGACATCGATGTCCCGGTGGTCAGGGCAGATGCACCGGTGAGACCGGTGATCAGTGCCCGCTGCTGCTCCATGAAGGCAGTCAAGCTGCTCTCCAAGGCCGTTAACCTGAGTCCGAGCTCAGGAGACTCAGCAGCCCCCGACTCGGGCCCCGACGGCGTCGGGCCCGATGTCGGCTCCCCTGGAGGAGAGTCCACGAGGACTACAGTACTCACGTGCCCAGGAGACTCCATCTCGAGACGAGGTTGTTTGGCAGGCCTCCCCGACTCCGAAGACCCGGGACGGCGATCGGGGCTATGCGACCTGGCCCTCGAGGAGCCAGGTGCGTCCACCGACGCCGCCCTCGCGGGTTTTTTCTTCCTGCGCTGCTCCCGCGAAGGAGACCCCTGCTCAGAGGAACCCCGACGCTGCTCGGTGCTGGAGTCCCGAGACGTCGAGGCCTCTGACGAGGTCCGGGCCCGTCCGGACGCGGAGTCAGAGAAGATTCTGTCCTTTTGGTGCTGCCGACTCCTCAACGCCTTCGAGGACATTTTGCCACACGGACCACAGATCATCGGGTCATGATCGGGTCCGAGGCAACGGAGGCAGCAGTCATGTGTCGGTAAGAGACCTAAGTTTCTTACACCGATCACACTTTTTAAACCCGCTGGCAGCCATCGGGGGAAAAAGGGCCCCTGCGAGGTCGAAAGACAGGGCTGCCAGTGAAAAAGAAAAATGGCGCGAACGCTAGTCACGAAGGACAAAAACCAAAAAAAGAGAGAGTGGGCTCGATACCGGCGTATCGGGCCCAGGTGGGAAAAGGATCCGGCGTCGAACCGAAGAAGGAAGACAAAAAACAGGGTAATCAACTTTTTCCTCGGCGAAAAATGAACTACGTCCGTCGGGCTCCGCGGAAAAAAGAAGACTGAGCAAGATGGCACCATTGGGCGGGAAGGGGACCGCGCACGAGTGCTGCAATTCCCAAAGACTTTCTTTGAAAGCTGGGGAAATACTCCGCACGGGGGCTCCGTCGGCGCCGACGTCACCCATATGTGAGGACTGACTTCCTGCTTGGTCCTGGAGAAAAAGGCAGTACTCTGTACTGATAATGGTTTCCTCCCACAAGGAACCGGAGGTACTTTCTGTGGTCAGGATGAATGAGGATGTGAGAGTGTACGCATCCTTTAGATCTAAGGAGCATAGCCAATCTCCCTGCTGGAGGTAGGGCAGAAGGGTTCCAAGAGTAAGCATCTTGAACTTTTCTTTCTCTAGGAACTTGTCTAGGTTCCTGAGGTCCAGAATGGGTCGAAGGCCACTGGATCTTTTGGGCACCAGGAAATACCTGGAATAGAATCCGTGACCTTGCAAGTGGGGAGGCACAGGCTCCACCGCCCTGTCCACCAACAGACCTTGAAGTTCCTGAAGGAGAAGGTCTGTGTGCAGGGAAGGCCTTGGAGGCTCCCCTGGAAAGTATGGTGGAGGCAGTTGGTGAAAATGTAGTGCATAGCCCCTGTGGACTATATCCAACACCCAACTGTCTCCGGTGATGAGGGGCCACTGGTGGGCAAAGAGGGCAAGGCGACCTTCTGTGCAGGGTTGGGAGAGCAGGGATGGAGAGGCTATGCTCAAGGAGTCAAAAACCCCCACCCTGCTGCGTGGGAGCAGGGGCCGGAGGCTTAGGAGTCCTCTGCCTACGGGGCCCATTACCCTGCCCCTTGGCTTGCTGACCCTGGGGTGCAGCTTGGGTAGCCTGATATTGAGGGTACTGTTTGTAGGCAGTGTCCTTCCTCGAGTAAAAGGGCTTTTTACCCGAGCCCTTCTTTTTATGAGAAGGGGCAGAGGTCTTCCTAGACAGCCTTGTCCGTGTAAGGTGCTCTGTTTCGAGCTGGGCAGCCTTCTCGGTCATGGGCTTGCCAAAAAAAGGTTTTCACCTCAGCAAGGGACACAGACCAACTTGTCCTGAACCCATGGCTCGAGGTCCAATGACTGCAGCCATGCCTGGCGTCGAGCCGCGATGCCGGCTGCCGCAACTCGGGCCGAAGCCTCGAAGCCATCGTAGGCGGCGCGGGACTGGAACTTCGAGCAGTCCCGATTCCCCAAGGACAAGGACTTGAATCTCTGCAAGGGTTCCCCGGAGAGTCCAGCAGAGAACCCGGCCAACTCCTTGGCCAGGTCCCGCAAGTACATGCCCATGTACAGCTGGTAAGACTGGACACGGCAAGCAAGCATCGAGCCCTGGAAACACTTTCTACCGATGCCATCGAGGTTCCGGGCCTCCCTGCCGGGGGGGCACCGCAGAGTGCATCTTCTGGCTCTTCAGACGATGCATGGCCGATTCCACAACCATGGAATGGTGTGGTAGCTGTGCTTTCTGAAAGCCAGGGCTCTTCCTGAGTCGATAGATCGAATCGACGCGCTTGCTCAAAACCGGCGCCGAGGCCGGTGCCTCCCACATGCGGAAGAGGAGCCGCTCCAACATCGGAGGAACCGGGACAGTAAAGGCCTCCTTTGGAGGAGAGTCATACTGCAGGGCCTCGAGCTCTTCAGCTCAAGGCTCTTCCTCGGGGTCCGCCGGAATAGCCAAGGCAGTGGCCATATCCCGGACGAACTCCGAGAACCAAGTATCGTCCGGAGGGGATCTACTCCGGGGCTCAGACTGCGGTGAGTCCGACAGGACGCACCGAGTCTTGAACGTATCGGGGGACTCCTCATCCTCCGTCTCCCAGGCAGACTCGTTCGACGAGGAGTCAGGTTCCGCCCTGACGCCGGAGGCACCGGTGTCGACACCCTCGATCCCGAGCGAAAGGTCGAGGGACACCGTGACCGAGGTCGACTTCGAGCCATGATGGACTCGAGTATCGGCTCGGTCTCCGGGGTCGACTTCGAAGACGATGTCCCGGTGGTCGGGGCAGATGCGCCAGACAGGCTGGCCATCAGTGCCCGCTGCTGCTCCATGAAGGCAGACAATCTGCTCTCCAAAGCTGTCATCCTGAGACTCAGCTCGGGAGACGCAGCAGCCACTGACTCGGGCCACTCGAGGACTACAGGGCTTACGTGTCCAGCAGACTCCGGCTCCACCCGAGGGACTTTGGCAGGCTTCTCTTGGTCCACAGGCCCGGGGCGACGGTTGGGGGTCTTAGACCTGGCCCTCGAGGAGCCAGGGACCTCCTCAGACGACGCCCTCGTGAGCCGCTTCTTCCTCTTACGTTCCCGGTCGGGGGACCCCTGTCCGAGGAGCTCCGACGGCGCTTGGGATCCGAATCCCGAGATGTCGAGGCCTCAGACGAGGTCCGGGCCAAGCCGGAGGCTAAGTCCGAGAAAAGCCTTTCTTTCTGCTGCTGGTGACTTTGGAGTGCCTTGGAAGACATCTTCCCACATGGTCCACACGACTTAGGGTCGTGATCAGGACCGAGGCACCGGAGGCAGCAGTCGTGTGTGTCGGTGAGAGACATGAATTTCTTACACCGATCACACTTCTTGAAACCGCTGGAAGCTATCGGGGAAAAAAGAGTCCCCGCGAGGTCAAAGGACCGGCCTTCCAGGGAAAAAGCAAACAAGGGCGCGAACGTCAGCCACGAAGGGCAAAAACTTAAAAAGAAGAATCGGGCTCGATACCGGTGTACCGAACCTGGCGGGAGGGGAAACCGGTGTCGAACCGTGAGAAAAAAAAGCGAGTATCACCGAAAAAAATCAACTTTTATTCGGGATGACAGGACACACGTTCGGTGGGCTTCTCGGAAAAAAAGAGACTGAGGTAAGATGGCACCTTTAGGCGGGAAGGGAACTGCGCATGCGTGCCTGCATTCCCAAAGGTTTTCATAGAAAGCTGGGGAAATGCTCCGCTGGGGCTTCATCAGCGCCGATGACACCCATATGTGAGGACTGACATCCTGCTTGGTCCTGGAGAACACCTGTTACAGGTGAGTAACTACTCTTTCTCCAGGAACAAGCAGGAACTCAGTCCTCACATATGGGTGACTCCCTAGCTCTGGGCTACCAGGAACCCAGGCTGAACAAGAGAACTCCCTCTAGTCCCAGCATCAAAGAAAGGCTTTCTACTGACAGAACCTCCACCGGTAGCCCAACAGAGGGCAGGAGGGCAGGAGTTGCCTAAACCTCAAAGAGATTCCGGAGTACTGCCTGGCCAAAAGCACTGTCCCTACGGGACTCCCTCTGCAGACAGTAATGGGCTGCAAAAGTCTGGCTTGAAGACCAAGTAGCAGCCCTGCAGATGTCTACCAATGGTACAGAGCGGAGATGAGCCACTGAGGCAGCCATTGCCCTGACACGATGGGCCGAGACCCGACCCTGCAAAGGAAGGTCAGCCGCCTTGTAAGCCCAGGTGATACAGTCAGCCACCCAGATGGACAAGGTATGCTTGGACACAGCCAACCCTAACTTATTAGGGTCTAAAGATATGAAGAGCTGAGTAGCTCTTCTGTGCCCCTGCGTACGGTCAAGGTAGAAGGATAAGGCCCTCCTACAGTCCAGGGTATGCAGGAGAACTGCTTCAGCCTGGCTTGCATGAGGCCTAGGGAAAAATGTTGGAAGAACCACCTCCTGGTTGAGGTGGAAAGAGGAGACAACTTTAGGGAGGAACTTAGGATGAGTCCTGAGGACTACCCTGTTCCTATAGATTCTGGTGTAAGGCCTGTCACAGACCAGGGCCTGAAGTTCAGTCACTCGCCTGGCTGAGGTTAGGGCTATCAGGAAGAGAGTCTTCCAGGATAGGAAGCGTAGAGGGCAAGTAGCCATTGGCTCAAAAGGTGGGTGAGTCAATTGTTGCAAGACCACATTCAGATGCCACTCAGGAGCAGGAGGACGGATTGGAGGCTTGAGCAAAAGCAAGCCTCTGAGAAAGCGGGACACCAAAGGGTGAACCGACAGAGAATGTCCTTCCACCAGGGAGTGGTGATCTGCTAGAGCTGAGAGTTGGACCCGAACAGAATTGGACTTAAGTCCCTGATTTGATAAATGCAGTAAGTACTGAAGCACTACTGGGACAGTACAGGAGAAGGGATCTTCTGTACGTAGCTGACACCACACAGAAAACCTTTTCCATTTGTGAGCATAGGTTTTCCTAGTGGACTGTTTCCTAGAGGCTAGGAGAACCTCCTCAACGTCCTGAGGTAGGCCCCAGGGAGCCAAAACTAACCTTGCAGCTTCCATGCCATCAGATTGAGAGCTTTGAGGTTGGGGTGCAGTAGAGAACCCTGATCCTGAGAGAGAAGGTCGGGTTGGAACCCTAGAGGCAGTGGAGGGTCCACTGAAAGCTGTAGCAAAAGTGGAAACCAAAGCTGTCTCGGCCACCTGGGAGCCACCAGCAGAACCGAGGCCTTGTCCTCGATAATCTTGAACAGAGTTCGGGCCACCAGAGGCGTGGGAGGAAACGCATACAGGAGGCCCTGAGACCAGGGAATCAGAAAAGCATCTGCTGCTATCCGCAGAGGATGCGGTTGCCTGGAGCAGAACATTGGCAGCTGTTTGTTCAGAGGACTGGCAAACAGGTCTATGGATGGAAGTCCCCATTGCATGAAAATCTTTTGAACTACCATGGGATGGAAATTTTGAATTTATTAAACAAGCAACAAAAGACATACCAAAAAGCAAAAACAAAAACAATAACAAGCACCCCAACCAAATCCCACACCCCCCCAAAACCCCCACCCCCCGACATAGCACAAAAACAAGTATCTCCACCCCCCCGTGACCCACCTCCCCACCACCAAACCCAACAACCAGCACACGTGCCCCTTCCCCCCGACATCATCAACCCGCAATAGTTCAGCATGTCCAATGTCTGTCCCAACCCCCCAACAGCAACCCGCAGCAGTCCAACAGAAATGCAATGTCCATCCCAACCCCACCCCCAACCACCCACAACAATCCCAGCACAGTCCAATGTCCCAAATGTCCATCAGGGCTGCCAAGCCCTCACTCACACCCACAAAAACAAAACGCATTCCCCCTTTCCCACCCCCGTCCCCACAAAGGAGCAACATCTCCTCCGCCCCCACCCCAATCCCTACCCCACCCCCACCCTCCCCATAAATAAAGAAAACCCCCACCCCCCTAAACAGAAACAAACAGGCATGTGCCGTCCCCAACGAAAACCCACCAGAAACAAAACCATAATACAAGTCAAGAAATGAACACAAAAACCCAACCCTATCGGCCGAAACAGCGGAGCGGGATGCGCAGAAACACAAAAACAAAAACAAAAACAAGCACCCCAACCAAATCCCACACCCCCCCAAACCCCCACCCCCCGACATAGCACAAAACAAGTATCTCCACCCCCCCGTGACCCACCTCCCCACCACCAAACCCAACATCCAGCACACGTGCCCCTTCCCCCCGACATCATCAACCCGCAATAGTTCAGCATGTCCAATGTCTGTCCCAACCCCCCAACAGCAACCCGCAGCAGTCCAACAGAAATGCAATGTCCATCCCAACCACCCACAACAATCCCAGCACAGTCCAATGTCCCAAATGTCCATCAGGGCTGCCAAGCCCTCACTCACACCCACAAAAACAAAACGCATTCCCCCTTTCCCACCCCCGTCCCCACAAAGGAGCAACATCTCCTCCGCCCCCACCCCAATCCCTACCCCACCCCCACCCTCCCCATAAATAAAGAAAACCCCCACCCCCCTAAACAGAAACATACAGGCATGTGCCGTCCCCAACGAAAAACCCACCAGAAACAAAACCATAATACAAATCAATAAATGAACACAAAAACCCAACCCTATCGGCCGAAACAGCGGAGCGGGATGCGCAGAAACACGAAAACAAAAACAAAAACAAAACAAACACACACCTGCTCCAGGGAGAAAACGAAAACAAACATCCCCCATGGAGAGAGAGGGAGAGCGGACAAGTGGCCAACAACCCCCCCAGCCCTAGTGCAAACCCCCCTCCCCCCCACCGGAAGGAAAGCAACCCCAGATCCCTAAACCTAGGAAGAAACCCCAGGGACTAAACCCCCCCCCCCTCCTGTCTCACCTCCCTCCTCCACCCGGGAGCCAAAACAAAACCCCTAACCTCTAACAGGGAGGAAAAACCCCAGGGAACCCCTCCCCCTCATGGGGGGCGGAGGGTGAGGTGACGCCACAGACGCTCCCAACGATGGACCTCCACCACCCGCCTTTCGCGTTGCGCCATGCTGGACACTTCCTCCAGAATGTCCCGCACCACCTCGTCGAGGGGCAGGACCAACCCCCGGGTCGAGACATGACAGCGCGCTTGCCACAGGTGGTAGCGCACTACAGCCGTGACTAGGTAGAGGGTCCCGGAATCCTGCCTTAGAGGAAAGGACCAGGCCCCGTACACCCACTCCGCATACGTGAGGAGGGAAAGGTCGCGCAGGTGAAGAGCAGCGGACACCAACCGGCAGGCCTCCACGTTGAAGGGGCACTGCCGGAGGAAATGGTCCATGGTCTCCGCCTGCCCCTCACACCCGGCCCTTGGACAGACCCGCTCGGCCTGTGACCTGTACTTGAAGATGTCCCTCACGTACAAACGCCCGTGGAAAGACAACCAGGCTACATCCCGAACCTTCTTCGGTAGCCGAGGGGAGTTCAACAGCCGAAGGCCCCGCTGCATCACATCCGCCGGACAGTCCCGCAGGGCCCACCGTGGTTGATAGTGAGAGGTGAGTACCATCCGGTATAATCCTTTCCGCCCCAAGGACTGGGCGAGCGGGTCGGTCACCCCCCACCGCCGAATGAGCCCCACCATCACAAATACGTACGATGGGGCCTGTTCCCCTCTCCGGCGCACACGTGGGACCGAGGACTCCCCCTCCCACTGCTCCCAGAAGCGGGAGAACCATTCCCGATAGGAGGCCACCCACCAAACCCCACCCCCTTCCCTCATCCTACCTAAGTGAAACGCCATAGACAAGACTGACAGGAAGACAAGGGGGTGCAACATACCCAAACCACCCTCTGCCCGATCCAGGCAGACGATGTTGCGCTGGACAGGGTTCAAGCGGTTACCCCACAGAAAACAGAAAAAGACGGCACAAACAGACGCCTGATGGGACAACGGAAGAACGAAGACCGTGGCCACGTGCAGAAAGAGAGGAAGCAGAAACGTCCCGAGGAGTTTGATCTTCTCCTCGTACGTACACCTCCACCCCCTCCACCGCAGCACCCGACACCGTGCAGTCTCGAGACAATGGTCCCAATTGGACTCCGCACAGTCCTCCGACCCGAAGACGAGGCCCAAAACGCGGACCTCCCCCACGGGAGGAGGAAAGGGGGCGCAGGAAGGCGGGGAGGCCTCCGAGGAGCCCAACCACAGCGTCTGGCACTTGCTGTGGTTTACAACAGAATGGGCTACCTCCGAGTACTCCTCCACGGCCTCTCGCAGGGCCTCTACCCCATCAGTGCCGTCCACGTAAACTGAGATGTCGTCAGCGTAAGCAACGACGGACACCGGGGGCGCACCGGGCGCCTCCAGGCCCCGCAACCCACCTGAGGACAATCTCCGGAGGAAGGGGTCGAGGGAGAAAACATACAGCAGGGGGCTCAAAGGGCACCCCTGCCGCACCCCCAAGGCGACACCAAATGGCCGTCCGAGCCACCCGTTAATAAACGGGAAGCTCACCCCCGCTCGGTACAGCGCCTGCACGACGAAGAGGAAACCTGCGGGGAGGCCGAAGTGCTGGAGCACCACCCACAGGTACCGGTGACTGACTCGATCAAAGGCTTTGGACTGATCCAAGGAGACCAACCAGTGGTCCCGTTGGAGCGACCGGCCTCTTTCCACCATCTCCCGGACTGTGGCAACAGCGTCCAGAACCCCTCTCCCCCGAACGGAACAATACTGGGAAGGGGACAGCAAATCGCCCGACACCTCCACCAGTCGGTTGGCCAAACACTTGGCCAGGATCTTCCGGTCCGCGTTCAGAAGAGAGAGCGGCCGCCAGAAGTCCAAGGAGCTATCGTCCTTCCCCTTGGAGAGCAGCAGCAGGACAGACTCGCGAAATGACCGCGGGAGATACCCCGTGTCCATGATCTCCTGAAACAGGGAGGTCAGGAAGGGGGCCAGCTGGGCAATGAAAGTGCGATAGAACTCCACAGGGAGCCCATCGCGCCCAGGCACCTTCCCCAACGGCATGGCACGAATCTCCCTCTCCACCTCCACCTGCTGAATCGGAGCAGCGAGTGCATCAACCTGTGCCTGGACCAAGCCGAATACACCGGGGGGAGGCCCAGGTACGTTCGGATATGGGTGAGGTCCACGGGGCGATCCCCAAACAGGTCCGAGAAGTATTCCCCCACTATCCGCAAAAGGTCCTCCTGGGAGGTATGAATGGTACCGTCCTCGCCCCGCAGGGCCATGACCTCCCGACGCTGAACCCTCTCCCTGCAAGTCCGGAAAGGGTCTGGAGTGGCGCCCCCACCGGCCGCCCCCTCGAAGCATAGGGAGGCATGGCGATCGTAAAGCAGGCCACGGAGCTGGACACGCACCTCTTCAACCTCCTCCCGCGCTGCCCCTCGGGATACCAAACGATCCAGCGACCTCCGGAGGACAGTGTAGGTGAGGTAGCGGGATCGAGCCATGGAGGTACCCCGGGAACGGAAGAGTTGTCGGGCACGCGTCTTCACCTCATCCCACCAGGCGCCACGGGAAGGAAAAACACTCAGCAGGGTCTCCTGGTCTGCGAGAAAGGCCAAGAACTCCTGGACCACCTCTGATGTTGCCAACAACTGCACATTCAGTCGCCACAGGCCAGGACCCCTGCTAAGCTCCTCGTGGTTGGCCAGGAAGGACACAGAGAGGACGCGGTGGTCCGAAAAGTCAACCGCCTGCAACTGCGGAGGGGAACACTCCACCCGGGCACTCACATATATCCGATCGATACGACTCCTGCAGGTCCAATGGTAGTAGGTGAACCCCGGCGACCTAGGAAAGGCCCGGTGGAAAACATCCACGAGGTCAGCTGTCCGGGTCATCTCGGCCAAAAAGAGGCCCTCGTAACTGGGTGGGCAACGCTCCCCCCCTCGGTCCTGCAAAAAGGTGGTGGTGTTAAAATCCCCAGCAAGGACCACCAAACGGGAGGTGTGTAAGTAGGGGCGGATAACCCCGAACAGGGTCTTCCGCGCCAACTTAGACTGGGGGCCGTAGACCACCACGAAACGAAACCGATGGGGCCCGCAGTAGCCATCTAAAAGCAGACACCGGCCCTGCTCCAGTTCCCACACGTACTGCACCTGAAATCGGTTAGACGTGAACAAAACCGCCACTCCTGCGTAGGGCTGTGCCGCAAGGGACCAGTACGAAGGGCCCCACCTCCACTCCCGCTTCGCCCGATGAAGGCTAGCGAGCGAGGTGAGCCTGGTCTCCTGCAAGAAGATGACATCCAGCCCACTCGTAGAAAGAAAATCATAGGCCGTAGCCCGCGCCTGGTCTGAGAAAATGCTGGCCACGTTGATGGTGGCGCACGAGAACGCAGGAGTGCACGCCATGCCTATTTCGAGTGCAGTGACCCTTTCCTCCTCTTCTCACCAACCCCGGGATCCCCAAAATCCCGCTTGCAGGACAAGCCCGCGAGCTGGAGCGACTCCTCCTGGTCCACGTCGACCACCTCGAGGATCTCCTCCTCCTCCCGCTCAACCCTATCACCCCAGGAGGTGCTGGCGCCCCCGGGACCACCAGGCAAAGCTGTCGCGAGGGCAGACCCAGCCCCCACGGGATGAGGAGGCACAAACGGGTCAGGGGTCGAAGGAATGACCTCCTCCGTGGGGTCCACCACCTGTGCAGCCCCCCCCTCCCCGGACAAAGACTGAGACAATACGACAGTGCCCACCCCCGCGGGGGAGGCCAGGGCGGCCGGGTCAGCAGGGGGCTCCTGCGAAGGCCCGAACCCAACTGCGGGGGTACAAGGCCATCCTCCCTCACCCGTCGGGCGCCAGTATCCCCCTTGATTGGAGGACCCTGACTGCGGCGCGCCTTCTGCACCTTTGAAGGTCGCCGCTGAGGAAGAGGGGCCGCCCCCGCCGCTAACCGCTCCGAGCGCCGCACAGGAAGCCCTGCTTCCACAGGCAAGCCCTCATCCGCCTCAGCCGCATCAGCGGCCAAAAAGACGAAACGGTTGATGTCCAACACGGGCTCTGCATCCAGCAACGGGGATGTCTCCCGTTTCTTCCTTTTGGACTTGCCACCCTTGGAAGGGACCGTAGTCCATTCCTCAGGTGGCACCACCCTCAACCCACTATCCTGTCGTGCTACATTAACCTCCACCACATCAACCCTCTCCTCCTTCCTACCCGAATCCCCTCCCCCTGGTGGCTCCCTCGGCTCGATGGACTCCTCTGCACTAGGGCCCCCGGTCTCCTCCTGAGGGAGAGGGGCCTCCATAGCCTCCTCCCGCACAGGAGCCCGAGGTGGAGTGACGGCAACCCCCCCCGGTCCATTGTGTGACGCGGAGGGGCAGCGGGCAAAGGGGTGGCCCAACTCCCCGCAAAGGTTACACCGAATTAGCAGACACCCGGCCGAAGCGTGACCCCGTCCACCACAACGGGTGCAGACCTGCTCGGGACAGTTCATGCTCAAATGGCGGAATGAGCCACAGCGGTGACACTCGCGGGGTTGCCCAGGGTAATAGCACAAGATGCGATCCCGACCGAGGAAACCGGCCGAGGGCACGTGCTGCACCACATTTCCCACCTCACGCAAACGGATCCTGCCCTTCCACGACCCGTCCCACACCCCTAGGGGCCCAGCGCCCTTAACCAGGGGTGCGAGAAGCACCGCATGGCGCGACAACCAAAACTGGATGTCCTGCCCTGGGAGCGACTCATTCCTGGATAGGATGGTCACAGGTACCGTCCCCTGGCGAGAGATAGGCACAACACGAAAGTCAGCCCACCCTCCCTGCCCCCTCTGCTGCTGGTATCGGTCCCAGAAAATCTCCAGCCCCCGTCTCAGCATGAAACTAACATCATATTCAATGGTGTTGTTCATGTGGATAAAGGCGTAGAGATCTCCTGGGAGAACCCCCAGCCCAAGGACCATCCTCAAGACCTGTTCCCTGGCTGGAGGGGACCCCTCCCCAGCCCATTGGATCTGCGCCACGTTGCGCCGTCGGACCTCACCCCCTACTCCTCTTTGAAACCCTCCCCCTCCTCCTCCTCCTTCCCCTCCTGCGGGACCATTCCCCTGAAAACCTCCCCTCCCCCTACCCTCACCCGACGGCCCCGGAGTGGTGCCCGACCCCTTCAGAGCCTCCGCAAAGGTACGGAGGGGGGGAGCCGGCCCCCAGCCCCCATCTCCTGCCCTCCTTGATCTGTTCCTGCATCCATCTGCGGGGGATCCTGCTGCTGGACCGCAGGATCCGTAACCTCCTCACTTAGATCAACCGGAGGACTGGGGAAGGTCAACTCCGCAAAGACAGAGTCCGGGATGCTACCTCCTCCGGATCCCTGAGTGCCACCGAGAACCCCTGGACCACCACTTATCTCTACCTCCGGCTGCCGAAAGGCAGTAAAAGCCCCGGGAGGGCCCAACGGGGCCTCCAAAGCCAATCGTAGGGCATCACAGACCTGGTTCTCGGTAACACCCAGGGAACCGGAAGGCTCCCCCAAACCTCCTTCCCGCATTCCCGACCCAGCGCAAGGCTCCTGGGTTTCGGCCACCACTACCGGGGACGGACCCCGCTCCCCTTCATTCCCGGGTTCCAAGGGGACCACCGCCCCCCCTGGCCCTACGGAGAACAAGTCCTTCCCTCGTCCTGAAGCAGCCACTACCTCCTTCCCCACTATATAACCAGTCGTCCGCTCCCCCCCTTCCTCCATCAGCCCGTCCTGTAGCCCATCATCCGCCACCCCCTGTATGGCTATCGACAACAAGGCAGGACCCGCCCGAGACAACAGGGCAGATCCCCCACCCAGCACCTCCCCCACACCCCCACCCCCTGCCCCTTGTCCCTCCCAGGTCCTACCTGGTTGTCGGTGCCAGACGTGGCACAAGGATCCAGAAAAGTTTGGCCGGTAGTCAGGGCTCCAACAGAAAGGGCGGACACCCCCCTGCGAGCCAGGTCTCCGTCGGCCGCAATAACAGACAACAAAGGCAGCTGCGCATCCCGCTCCTCTACCCCCGGCCGCAGTGACAGCTGACTAGCACTTTTCTTCCCCCTCTCCCCCCCGGGGACTGCAGAAAAGAAAGAGCAGCCCCCATCCTGCCCCTTTCTCCTCCTTCCAGCACCCCTCCGGCCCCAGTCAGCCACCTCAGAACATACTGGGCGAGTGCCCTGTAGCTTTCTAGGGGCCGGGAGGGCAGCCACAATAGGGGAGTCCTGCCCACCAGCCATCCCCCTACCAAACCCCTTCCCAGTAACCTGGACAGGCATCGTAGCTGAAGGAGCAGGATTCCTATTACAGGTGGAGAAATCCGCCACCCGTGGATCCTCAAGTGGCACAGCAGAATCAAACGGCTGAGGCCAACCAGTCTTCCGCCGCCGGGGATCCCGTGCAGAAAACCCCTCAGAGCCGGAAACATCCAAAGACAGTGGATCAGCAGTATGCTGAAAAGGAACCGCCGAATACTGCTGCCTCTCTACAACACCCCCTCCAATCGAGGGGCATGAAAAAGAAGCTCCCTCTGTGCTTAAAGAGTGCCGTCGAAAATCCCGCAGCAAATCAGAAGATGGGGAAGGTCGTTCTGCAGACTTCCTGGGTTTCCCGGAAGCGTCAGTACCCATTACTCGGCGGCCATCTTGTGATTGTAATCTGGCTGGGGGAAGTCCTACAGGCAGCTCCTGCAACGACCTCACTTCCGTAATGACGTCATCAGAAAGACCCCGGCGGCCATCTTGCGATTGTAAGCTGGCTGGGGGAAGTCCTCCAGGCAGCTCCTGCAACGACCTCACTTCCTTAGTGACGTCATCAGAAAGACCCCGGCGGCCATCTTGGATGGTCCCTTCAGTGTTACACGACTGTTGGTGAGCCACCAGGATCAACGGAGCACCCTGGGGACGTGCAGGAACAATCTGAGCAGACAGCATTTCGGAGGGAGGAACCAGCGCATTCACAACATCACAACCATCACCCTGCTGCAGGTAAGACACAGGACATCCAGGAAATGCTTTAGAAGAGGAAGGCAGGGAACGGGTGGTAGACTTCCCAGGAACTAGAATGGGAGAGGGCATACTTCTAGAGGAGGATGGACCCCCCTGCTGACCCACCCCCGGGGGCCTCCCCTGGACTGCAGGTATCTTCCAACGATTATAATTCTGGTAAACTTCGGCAAGGGACCCACAACCCTGGTTCTGATAGTACGCAATCTCCAAGTACTTGGCCTTCAGGGCCCGCTTTACCCCCTTCCGATAGGTAGCATAGGCCACCCATTCCTCCCCGGGAATGGTGGCCTGCAGGCTCTCCAGGTGGGAGAGCTGGGCTTGCAGCTGGGCCGCCTCCTCCTGGAGACCCCGAAGCCGTCGCACTGCCGCCACGATGTCATCTGGGGCCCTAGCTGACTGCTGGTAGGACGGCAGGCCCGACCCCCCGTCCTCATCCTCACTGGAGGAGGTAGAGGCCTCCTCCAGGACCCAAAGTGGAGGGGGGAACCTGCCTCCTCCAGTTCTATACTCCACGGTCCTCCAGGGTCTCCCCAGGGCCTCTCCCTGCTGCCACCCAGCCTCCACACCCTGCCTGGGGAGGAGACAGGAGCCTCCTCCCTGGGGTAGCGGGCCCAAACCTCCATACCTGTGGGTCCCTCCTTCCTGACCAGGTGCAGTCCTACCTGGGGAGTCCCCCTCCTGGGGCTCCAGCTGTTCCAGGTTGCCAGTTTCTCCATCCACTGTCCGAGTAGGAGGCCCACCAGGCTTGGCAGGCCTCTGGGCCTGGGCCTCCCTTGCTGGAGGTGGCCCAGGGCCCGACATCCAGGCACAGGCAGAAAAAGGAACTGCTCCCTAGCAGGAGCTCTGCACAACTGATCCTCTCAGTACGACAGCCAAACAGGAAGTGGGTGGAGCTGCCACTCGTGGGGCTGCAGAATACTGCTCAACCTGTCCGCCAGGTAGTTCTCCTGGCCAGGTAGATAGACTGCTTTGAGGAGCATGTTGTGCTTGAGAGCAAAAAAGCAAAGGTCCTGTGTCTCCCGACAGAGGAGCCTGGACCCAGTTCCGCCCTGCTTGTTGACATAGAACATGGCTACCTGGTTGTCTGTCTGAATCAGGACAGACTGATGAGCCAGAGTTTGAGAAAAAGTCTTGAGGGCTAACCTAATAGCCCGGAGTTCCAGGAGATTGATTTGCTGTGCAGCTTCCCAGGGAGACCACAGACCCTGGGTGCACTTGCCTAGACAGTGAGCTCCCCAGCCTTGCAGGGAGGCATCTGTGGTCAAGACCACTGTGAACGCAGGACTCTGAAAAGGTACTCTCCTTAGCAGATTGGGTGGGTGTAGCCACCATCTGAGGAAGTTCAGAAATTGTCTGGACACCCTTATCCTGTCTCTGAGGCTGCCTGTGGCCTGTGACCACTGAGTCCGAAGGCACCACTGTGCAGGCCTCATATGGAGCCTGGCATTGAGGGTCACATGTACTGTCGAAGCCATGTGGCCTAGAAGCCTCAGGCAGAGTCTGGCGGAGACCAGTGACCTGCTGAGAAACTTGTTTGCTACGTTTATCAGCCTTTGGGCCCTGTCTTCTAGTAAGAAGGCCTTTGCCAGCAGAGAGTCCAACCTTGCTCCTATGAACTCCAAGTTCTGGGAGGGGAGCAAAGTGGACTTTGCGAAGTTTACGACAAACCCCAGGCTTTGAAGAAGAGTAATGGTCCTGAGGGTGGCTTGTCTGGCCTCCTGGTATGTCTGACCTCTTATGAGCCAGTAGTCCAGACAGGGGAATACAAAGATGCCCTGATTCCTCAGGTAGGCTGCCACCACTGCTAGGCATTTGGTAAAGACTCTGGGAGCAGAAGTGAGGCCAAAAGGCAATACTCTGTACTGATAATGGTTTCCTCCCACAACGTACCTGAGGTACTTTCTGTGGTCTGGATGGATGAGGATGTGGGTATACGCATCCTTTAGATCTAAGGAGCATAGCCAATCTCCCTGCTGGAGGTAGGGCAGAAGTGTTCCAAGAGTAAGCATCTTGAACTTCTCCTTCTCTAGGAACTTGTTGAGGTTTCTGAGATCCAGGATAGGTTGAAGACCACCGGTTCTTTTGGGCACCAGGAAATATCTGGAGTAGAACCCTCGGCCTTGCAAGTGGGGAGGTACAGGCTCCACCGCCCTGTCTAGCAACAGACCTTGTAGCTCCTGAAGGAGAAGATCTGTGTGCAGGGGAGGCCTTGGAGGTTCCCCTGGGAAGTATGGTGGAGGCAGCTGGAGGAAGTGCAGGGCATAGCCCTTTCGGACTATGCTTAGCACCCAACTGTCTCCGGTGATGAGTGGCCACTGGTGGGCAAATAGGGCTAGGCGACCTCCTGTGCAGGGTTGGGAGAGCAGGGACAGAGAGGCTATGCCAAAGGAGTCAAAAACCCCCACCTTGCTGTGTAGGAGCAGGGGCCGGAGGCTTGGGGGTCCTCTGCCTACGGGGCCCATTACCCTGCCCCTTGGCTTGCTGACCCTGAGGGGCAGCTTGGGCAGCCTGATATTGCGGGTACTGTTTGTAGGCAGTGCCCTTCCTCGGGTAAAAGGACTTTTTCCCCGAGCCCTTCTTTTTGTGAGAAGGGGCAGAAGTCTTCCTAGACAGCCTTGTCCGTGTGAGGTGCTCGGTCTCGAGCTGGGCGGCCTTCTCGGTCATGGGTTTGCCAAAAAGATTTTCACCTCGGCAAGGGACATCATAAGAACATAAGAACATAAGAAATGCCATACTGGGTCAGACCGAGGTCCATCAAGCCCAGTATCCTGTTTCCAACAGTGGCCAATCTAGGTCATACGTACCTAGCAGTTTCCCCAAAAGACACAGGTTCTGCAGTGCTTGTACTAGGTCAAGCATTGATATCCTGGGTCCCTTTTTAATAGCGGTTTATGGACCTTTCCTCCAGGAACTTGTCCAAACCTTTTTAAACCCAGCTATACTAACAGCCCTTACTACATCCTCCGGTAACAGATTCCAGAGTTTGATTACACGTTGAGTGAAGAAATATTTTCTCTTATTTGTCTTAAATAGTTTACCCCGTAGCTTCATTACATGTCCCCTAGTCCTTCTATATTCTGATAGCGTAAACAATTGATCCACGTTTATCCGTTCCACTCCATTCATTAATTTATAGACCTCTATCATATCTCCCCTCAGCCGTCTCTTTTCCAGGTTAAAGAGCCCTAACCTTTTTAGCCTCTCTTCATAGGAGTAGCCTTCCATCCCCTTCACCAATTTGGTGGCTCTTCTCTGTACTTTTTCTAATAACTCTATGTCCTTTTTAAGATACGGTGACCAGAATTGCACACAATATTCAAGGTGCGGTCGTACCATGGAGCGATACAGAGGCATTATAATATCCTTTGTTTTATTCTCCATCCCTTTCCTTATGATACCTAGCATTCTATTTGCTTTCTTGGCCGCCGCTGCACACTGGGCGGAGGGTTTTAACATGTTATCCACGATGACTCCTAAATCTTTTTCCTGGGTGGTGGTTTCTAATGTGGAGCCTTGCATCATGTAACTATAGTGTGGGTTGTTCTTTCCTAGGTGCATAACTTTGCACTTGTCCACATTAAATTTCATCTGCCATTTGGATGCCCAGTCTTCCAATTTATCCAGATCCTCCTGCAGTTTTCCACAATCCTCTTGGGTTTTAACAACTTTAAACAGTTTTGTGTCATCTGCAAATTTGATAACCTCACTAGTTATTCCCTTTTCCAGGTCATTTATGAATATGTCAAAAAGTAGCGGACCCAGTACAGATCCCTGGGGTACTCCACTATTCACCTTTTTCCATTGGGAATATTGGCCATTTAGCCCTACCCTCTGCTTTCTATCTTTTAACCAGTTCCCGATCCACAATAGTACACTGCCTCCTATCCCATGACTTTTTAGCTTTGCCAAAAGTCTCTGATGGGGGACCTTGTCAAAAGCTTTCTGAAAGTCCAGATACACTATATCAACCGACTCACCTTTGTCTACCTGTTTATGCACACCTTCAAAAAAACAGATCAGATTAGTAAGACAAGATCTTCCTTGTCTAAAGCCATGTTGGCTGTCTCCCATTAGGCCATGACTATCTACATGCTGTGTAATTTTGTTCTTTATGATGGTTTCTACCATTTTCCCTGGTACTGACGTCAGGCTCACCGGTCTGTAATTTCCCGGGTCACCCCTGGAACCCTTTTTAAAAATTGGTGTTACGTTGGCGACCCTCCAATCTTCAGGTATTACAGATGATTTTAATGAAAGTTCACAGATTACCAATAGCAGGTCTGCAATCTCATATTTCAGTTCTTTCAACACTCTGGGATGTATACCATCCGGTCCAGGTGGTTTGCTACTATTCAGTTTATCAAATAGTTGTAATATATCTTCCCGGTGTAGCGATATTTCTCTCAATTCCTCTGCAGTATCACCTTTAAATACCACTTCAGTCTTGGGTAACATCCCTACATCTTCCTCAGTAAAGACCGAAGCAAAGAATTCATTCAGTCTCTCTGCTATAGCCTTGTCTCCTCTTACTGCCCCTTTTACCCCTCTATCATCTAATGGTCCAATTGACTCTCTCACAGGCCTTTTGCTACGAATGTACTTGAAAAAGTCTTTATTTCGTGTTTTTGCTTCCGTAGCAAGTTTCTTCTCAAATTCCCGCTTTGCCTGCCTTATCAATGCTTTGCATTTATTTATTTATTTAAAGTCTCTTTTATACCGCGCTATTCAGCATCAGCGCGGTTTACAATAAACAGTGAACATACACATTTCCAATAGTACTTTGTGTTTACATATGAACAGGATATTCAACTTGGCTAACAGGGTAACTATGTACAACCACAATATATACAATATATACAATTTGTAGGCTGATCATGTGTTTGTATGGTTTTAGACAGTGGTGATTTAACTTGCCAGTGCTTGTGCTGTTTCCAGTTTTCATCATTTGGCTCTTTTTTCCATTTCCTGAAGGTTGCTCTTTTGGCAGCAACAGCCTCTCTGACCTCACCTTTAAACCATGCTGGCAGTTTTTTGGACTTTCTTCCACTTTTCTTAATGCGTGGAATACAGCTGGTCTGGGCTTCGAGGATAGTATTTTTAAATAACACCCAAGCTTGCTGTAAGTCTTTAACCTTTGGAACCGCTCCTTTTAGTTTTTTCCGAACTATATTCCTCATTCTATCATAGTCTCCCTTTTGAAAGTTAAAAGGTAGTACTGTGGATTCCTTTACTATCTGTCCTCCACTGATTAAATCAAACATGATCATACTATGATCACTATTGCCAAGTGGTCCCAACACCCTTATTTATTGCACCAGATCTGGCGTTCCACTAAGGACTAGGTCCAGTATGGCTTCCCCTCTGGTTGGTTCATGAATCAGCTGCTCCAAGAAGCAGTAGTTTATTTCATCTAGAAACTTTATCTCTTTAGCTTGTCCTGCTGTGACACTGTCCCAGTCGATACCGGGGTAATTGAAATCACCCATTATTACTACTCTGTTGTGGCTTTTGTTAGCTTCCTTGATTTCTTTGAGCATTTCATCATCCATTTGTTCATTCTGGCCAGGCGGGTCGATAGTATACTCCCACTGCCATCACCTTCCCCTTCATAAATGGAATTTCAATCCATAGAGATTCTACAGCAAATTTTGTTCCCTGCAAAACTTTAATCCTTTCTGACTCAATGCCCTCTCTAACATAGAGCACAACCCCTCCACCAATTTGTTCAGCTCTATCATTACGATATAGTTTGTATCCAGGTATCACAGTGTCCCACTGGTTATCCTCCTTCCACCATGTCTCTGAGAGTGCAATCATATCTAACCTCTCATTTAGTGCTATATATTCTAATTGTCCCATCTTATTGTTTAGACTTCTAGCATTGGCATACAAGCATTTTAGAGACTGTATTTTATTAATATTAATCTGGCTATTGGTAGGCATGGGTAATTGGGAATCTTTATGCTCTGTCTGCTCCTTACTCAAGGGCATTTGGGCTACTATACTCCCTTTTGGAACCTCACTGCTTTTGGTAGTATCCTTCAAGGATACCTTTGTCCGAACCATGCGCTCTTGGGTGACAGTCGGCTTTCCCCTATTTTCTAGTTTAATATCTCTTTTTTAAAGGTTAATGCCAGCAGTCTGGTCCCATCCTGATTAAGGTGAAGCCCATCCCTTCGGAAGAGCCCCCCCTTTCCTCAGAATGTTCCCCAGTTCCTAACAAATCCAAAACCCTCATCCTTGCACCATTGTCTCATCCACGCATTGAGACTCCGGAGCTCTGCCTGTCTTTTGGGTCCTGCACGTGGAACAGGAAGCATTTCGGAGAACGCTATCCTGGAAGTTCTGGATTTCAACTTCCTACCTAAAAGCTTAAATTTAGCCTCCAGAACTTCCCTACCACATTTTCCTATGTCATTGGTACCAACATGTACCAAGACAGCAGACTCCCCCCAGCACTATCTATGATCCTATCTAGGCGGTGCGTGAGATCTGCTACCTTCGCACCAGGCAGGCATGTTACCAGGCGATCCTCACGTCCACCAGCCACCCAGCTATCTACATTCCTAATGATTGAATCACCAACTATAACAGCTGTCCTGACCCTCCCCTCATGGGGACATGGCCCTGGAGAAACGTCCTCGGTGCGAGAGGGTTTTACATCACCTGGAGGACAGGTCCTAGTTACAGGATCACTTCCTGCCACACCAGGGTGATGCTCTCCTGTCACGTGACCTCTCTCCTCCATGGCAACAGGGATGCTGCCAGACTGGAGGTGGGACTTCAGGACTATATCCCTGTAGGTCTCGTCCATGTACTTCTCTGTCTTTCTTATGTCTTCCAGGTCTGCTACTCTAGCCTCTAGAGAATGGACTCGTTCCCTGAGAGCAAAGAGCTCCCTGCACTTAGTGCATATGTAGGACCTCTCACCAACTGGGAGAAAATCATACATGTGACACTCAATGCAAAAGACCGGAGAACCCCCATCTCGTTGCTGGACCTCTGTCTGCATCTTAGTTCAAAGCTTGTGTTTAGGTCTTTTAAATTCGGTATATAATAAGGATTGGTGTAGATGCTTATACTAATAAAAGTGTATCTAATACCCCTAATACACCCTGTGTACCTGAAGCTTAATTAATCTCAGGTCCTCTGTGTATGACTGATTTGGATTAAGAGCTGCACCTGAGAGCAGCCCCTTTCCTCTAAGATGTGCAAGTACCTATAAAACTACAATTACCCCAGGGGTGGGTGGGTGCTGGGGAGGGAGGGAGGGAGATAAGTCCTATTAAAGAGGGCAGTTACAAGGTACCCTGTCCTGAACCCTCAGCAGGGGGATGGGGGTACCACACAAAGCCCAGTTAGTTGAGAGAGGCAAGGTAAGTACAGCTGAGAAGGCTGAACTAGCACACCACTAAGACAAACAATAAATAATTAAACAGTCAGACAAACAGTAAATAATTAAATAAACAGCTAGAACTCACAGTAAGATGTCCCAGGAGGCAGATATCCACTCACTAGCAGAGCTCTGTAAAAGTACAGCCCTTCTCTGATCAGAGAAAAGCAAACATCGACCAACTTGTCCTGAACCCATGGCTCGAGGTCTGATGACTGCAGCCATGCCTGGCGTCAAGCTGCAATGCCGGCTGCCGCAACACGGGCCGAAGCCTCGAAGCCATCGTAGGCAGCGCTGGACATAAATTTAGAGCATTCCCGGATCCCTGAGGACAAGGACTTGAACTTCTGCAAGGGTTCCCCGGAGAGACCAGCAGAGAACCCAGCCAGCTCCTTGGCCAGGTCCCGTTGCCCATGTACAGCTGGTAAGACTGGACACGGCAAGCAAGCATCGAGCCCTGGAAGCACTTTCTACCAAAACCATCAAGGTTCCGGGCCTCCCTGCCAGGGGGCACCGCGGAGTGCATCTTCTGACTTTTCAGTCGATGCATGGCCGATTCCACCACCATGGAATGGTGTGGTAGCTGTGCCTTCTGAAAGCCAGGACTCTTCCGGAGTCGATAGATCGAATCGACCCGCTTGCTCAAAACCAGCACCGAGGCCGGTGCCTCCCACATGCGGAAGAGGAGCCGTTCCAGCATCGGAGGAACCGGGACAGTAAAGGTTCTCCAAGGTTGTCAGACTCAGCTCAGGAGACTCAGCAGCTCCCGACTCGGGCCCCGGCGGCGCCGTGCCCGACGTCGGCTCCCTGGGAGGAGAGTCCACGAGGACTACAGGACTTACGTGTCCAGCAGACTCCGGCTCCAGACGAGGAACTTTGGACGGCTTCTCCTGTTCCACAGGCCCGGGGCGACGGTCGGGGGTCTGAGACCGAGTTCTTGAGGATCCCAGGACCTCTTCCGATGATGCCCTCATGAGCCGTTTCTTCCTCTTGCGTTCCCGGTAGGGGGACCCCCGTTCCGAGGAGGCACGACGGTGCTCGGGATCTGACTCCTGAGATGTCGAGGCCTCAGATGAGGTACGGGCCCGGCCGGAGGCCAAGTCAGAAAAGAGTCTTTCTTTCTGGTGCTGTCGACTGCGCAGTGCCTTGGAAGATATTTTCCCACATGGTCCACACGTTTTAGAGTCGTGATCAGGACCGAGGCACCGGAGGCAGCAGTCGTGTGTGTCGGTGAGAGACATCAGTTTCTTACACCGATCACACTTCTTAAAACCACTGGAAGCCATCGGGGAAAAAAGAGTCACCGCGAGGTCGAAGGACCGGCCTTCCAGGGAAAAGAAAAAAAGGGCGCGAACGCCAGCCACGAAAGGCAAAAACTGAAAAAAGAGATCGGGCTCGATACCGGTGTACCGAATCCGGCGGGAGGGGAACCGGTGTCGAACCGGAGATGAAAAAACAGCGAATCGCCAAAAAAGTCAAACAATTTTCCGGGATGATGAGGACTCACGTCCGGCAGGCTTCACGGAAAACGAGAGACTGAGGTAAGATGGCACCTTTAGGCGGGAAGGGAACCGCGCATGCATGCCTGCATTCCTAAAGGCTTTCATGGAAAGCTGGGGAAATGCTCCGCAAGGGCTTCATCGACGTCGATGTCACCCATATGTGAGGACTGACTTCCTGCTTGGTCCTGGAGAAACAGGCTGGTACTTTTATAGATCTCTTTTACTTCAGCAGGTACCAAAGCTCCACCAACTGAACTGTGAAAAATCGTATTGCCAAAGTTGTTCCCCCATTACAGCTTCTGCCTCTGTCCAGAAAGAGATCCCAATGCCAGTTGAAGGACCCGTTCCATGTGTAGGAAGCCTGCATGCTGAAGATCTCAGGAAACAAATGGAGGAGCACAGAGAAGAGGTGGCGAGGATGAGGAGTATTCAAGACAGTGAGAAGAAAATTAATGAGATGCTTCTTGAAACATCCAAGTTCTTCAACAGAGGGGAAGATGGCAGCATACAGAATGACGAAGGTTGGACACGAGTCACCAGAGCCTGTAGAATCACCAATCCAACTCCTCCAGCCCTTGAATTGAAGAACATCATGCAGCCCTGGAAGTGGAGGAGCAGAAAGCATTCCAGGAAAGGGAAGAACCAGAGCTACCCAAAGTTGCAGAATCAGTAACCACAAGGAAGCGAAGGGTAGTGGTGATTGGTGACTCTCTTCTGAGGGGTACTGAGGCATCCATCTGCCGACCAGACTTGATATCCAGAGAGGTCTATTGTCTGCCATTTGCCAAAATCCAAGATGTTATGGAGAGTTTGCTGAGACTCATCAAGCCAGACTATTACCCAATGTTGCTAATCCATGTTGGCACAAATGATACTGCCAGATATCCCTCTGAGCATATCAAAAGTTACTTCATTGTTCTGGGACAGATGGTGAAGCAGATAGATGCACAGGTGGTGTTCTCTTCAATCCTCCCTGTTGAGGGTAAAGGCAGAAGCACAGAAGCTTGTATCCTGGAGATAAATGCATGGCTGAGTGGATGGTGTCATCATGAGCATTTTGGTTTCCTGGACGATCGGATGATGTTCTAAGGGCTGCAGAGCAGAGATGGCGTCCATCTGTCCAAGAAGGGTCAACTTGTCTTCAATAGCAGACTGGCTAACCTAATGAAGAAGGCTTTAAACTAGATTTGTTGAGGATGGGTGAAGAAAGCCAGCAGGTAAGTGAAACATTAAATACCTCTTTAGAAATGGGTAAATGGGGCAACATCTGGAAAGCAGTGTGTATAAATGCCTGTAGCATGGGAAATAAGATCCCAGATGTTGAGGCTTTAATGGGAGAGGCTGACTAGGATTTAGTTGCAGTTCACAGACAACCATGACTAGGATGTAATTATACTGGGCTATACATTATTCAGAAAGGACAGGGTAAGATGAAGGGGAGGAGGAGTAGCACTATATATAAAAAAATAATATTAAAGCTATATAATTATAGGGCTTAAAAGGGAGAGAGGAGGCACTGTGGGTTAAACCAGACAAAGGGAAAGAGAAATCCATTTGCATGATATACAGACCTCCCTCACTGCCACAGATAAAGGCTATGGTGAACCTGTTCATGGACCCACTGAGGCAGGAGATAAACCACAGAAATTTATGAAAAAGTTAAGAGGATTAACTACAGTTAAGTGGAATTTTGCAGATAAAGAGGAGATCATATACTGCTATTAGCAGTAAATTTGAGAGATTAAGATCATATTCCACATACCCTGGCTTAGAAATGAGGTTCACGACTGACACAGTATGCGCAAAATTAACCCATTAGGAGAAACTACCCTGGGAGAAGAAGTGGATGGCGATTTAATAGAAGACATATGCAGCATTGCCAGGAAAAGGGAAGGGATTTTCAATATGCTGGATGTTGACTGGCACATCCCTGCTGCAGTGTCATCTAGAAGTAAGGAGATCCTAAATTCTTTACAGGGAGAATTATTCAGGCAACTAGTAACAGAACCCACACGTGAAGGGGCCATACTGGACTTAGTGCTTACCAATGGGGAAAGTGTTTCTGATGTTACAGTGGGAGATCATCTCGCATCCAGTGATCACCAGATGGTGTAGTTCAGTATAAGGACTAAGGCTGATAAAATCCATTCAAAAGCAAGGGTCTTAGACTTTAGGAAAACTAACTTTGCGAAGATGGGTAAATACCTCAAGGAGTCTTTAGCGGGATGGGAACAGATGAGGGATGTAGAAAAACAGTGGATAAAACTGAAAGGGGATATTTTCAGGGCAACAAATCTTTTTGTCAGAATGGTAAGTAAAGGTAAAAGGAAAAGGAGGCTGCTATAGTTCTCAAAAGAAGTAGCTGAAAAGGTGAAGAAAAAGAGGGAGGTCGTCATGAAATACAAGAGATCACAGAGAGAGGAAGACAGGCATCTATACTGTATTTGGAAAAACTTAGAGAGGCTAGCAAAATAGTCAAGAAAGCAAAGACACAAAAAGAAGAAGAAATAGCCAATTCAATAAAATGGGGGGGGGGGGGGGAGGATAAGACATTTTTCAAATATGTTAGTGAAAGGAGGAAGGGCAAACGTGGTATTGTCAGACTCAAGGGTGAAGGGAAGGAATATGCTGAAGTTGATGAGGATAAAGGGGAATTGCTTAACAAATATTTCTGTTCTGTGTTCACAGATGAAGGGCCAGGAGCAGGACCTCAGAAAACACTCACAAACAGAAACAGAAGCAACGGGGATGTTAATCGATTTTCAGAAGACTGTGTTCATGAGGAGCTAGCTAAACTAAAAGTAGACAAAGCGATGGGATTGGATGGGATACATCTGAGTATACTGAAGGAATAGATAATATGATCCTCACCCCCATAACCAACTGTTTTAACGCCATCTCAAATTGGCTACTGACTCAAAATCTCAGAATCCAGCACAAAAAAACGGAAGTTCTTTTTATCTCAAGGAACTCTAATTTCACACCACCCACATTCCTTGAGGTTCAAGATGCCAAGTTGAAAGTAAAATCCCACATCCGATACCTTGGAGTGACTCTGGATCAGAATCTGGATATGAAGTCCCACATAGCCAACACAGTAAGGGCAGTGTATTTCAAGATTCGCTCCCTCAGACACCTCCGCCAACTGATTGATCCAGATGATTTCCGTACGGTCTACCAGGCTCTAATTATTCCCCATTTTGACTTCGCAAACTCTATATTACAAGGGCTCCCTCAATCTACCCTAAACCCGCTTCAACTAGCCTTAAACAGTGCAGCAAGAGTGCTTTTCGGGGTACCTAAAAGAGAACATGTAACACCTCTCCTGAAACAACTACATTGGCTCCCTAGCCAAGCGAGAATCACCTTCAAGACTCTGCTCCTGGCCTTTAAAGCTCACAAAGGACTCGCTCCCTCATCATTATCAGAGATGATCCAACCAATCCCTACCAACAGGCTAAGAAGAACCACGGAATTAAACATGCTAATGGTACCAAAAGAGTCCTTAAGATACAACTCCACAACAGTAAACTGATCCTTCAGTTTATGCGCTCCAAAACTTTGGAACACCCTCCCACCACACATTAGGGCCATCGCTGATCTCTTCTAGTTCAAGAAGGCCTTGAAACATCACCTTTTCATCAAATATTTCCCAGAGAACATAGTAACACAGGCACACTCAAATAGCAACAATCCCGTTCTTTCCACGTAACCTCTGCTATCCCAACAACACTTCACACCTCTCTCTCATATTAACAAGGTTATTTTTATACAATATGTCTTCCAAATGTAAATAGTTACACTGACTATTATTTGTTGTAAATAATTACCCCGGTTACCCAAGTTATTGTTCCTGTTATATGTAAACAAAAAAAACAGATAATTGTATCTTGTCTGATGTTTTCTTGTTCTATGTAAACCGCGCTGATTATGAATAGTGCGGTATATAAAAGTTGTTAAATAAATAAATAAATAAATTTGGGGACGTTTTAGCAACTCCACTGACTGATTTTTCAATGCCTCTTTGGAGATATTAATATGCGACAGAAAGAGGTAAGAGGAAAGACACCTTCCCTCTAAAGCAGGAACCTTGAATAATCAAAGAATCTACTTAACAGCCTATTAAGGCATTTCATCTGTATTGTGCTGATACTGGAACATAAAAGTTGCCATGCTGTGTTAGATCAATGGTTCATCAAACCTTTTTCCAGCAGTGGCAAATCCAGGACACAATTACATGACAGGATCTCAGAAGGTAAACAGATTCCATGCTGCTTATCCCACTTAACTATTTTAATAATGGTTTATGAACTTTTCCTCAGGAATTTGTCCAAAACGTTTTTAAACACAGCTACACTAACAGCTTTTAATAGACTAGTCGGTTTTCTGGAAATTGTGCAAAATAAAAGAATGACTACCATTTCTTGTTAAAAGTGGGCAAATATTTTATTTTACATAATTTGGGGTGCTGAATCTATTTCTGCTGTCTGACAAGCTCTATCTAGTCTACGTTTCCATGAAATCAAATACAGGTTTTACTACATCCTCCAGTAATGAATGCCAGAATTTGCTTACTCGTTGAGTGGATGATAGTAAAAGCTCTTAGTGTATTAATATTCAATGTTCTATGTAACGTTAACTTTAAATTGTTCCATGTAAATCGCATTGACCTGTATATAAAAAAATGTGAAATAAATAAATATTTGCTTTCTTGGTCATTGCTGCACAATAGGCAGAGGATTATCCACAATGGTGCCTAAATACTTTTCCTGGGTGATGGTTCCTAATGTGGAACCTTTCATCATGTAACCTTAGTGTGGGTTTTCTTTCCTAGGTGCATAATTTTGCATTTGTCCATAATAAATTTAATCTGCCATTTGGACATCCAGTCTTCCAATTTATCAAGGTCCTTTTGCAATTTTTCACAATCATCTTCTGTTTTAATAACCTTGAATAATTTTGTGTCATCTGCAAATCTGATCACCTCACTCGTTATTCCCATTCCCATTTCCAGGTCATTTTTGAAGATGTTAATTTGCAGCGGGCCCAACGTGTAATCAAACTCTGGAATTTGTTACCAGAGGATGTAGTAAAGGCTGTTAGTGTAGCTGGGTTTAAAAAAGGTTTGGACAAGTTCCTAGAGGAAAGGTCCATAAACCATTATTAAGAAGGGACCCAGGATATCAATGCTTGACCCAGTACAAGCATTGCGGAACCTGTGTCTTTTGGGGAAACTGCTAGGTACGTATGACCTAGATTGGCCACTGTTGGAAACAAGATACTGGGCTTGATGGACCTTGGTCTGACCCAGTATGGCATATCTTATGTTCTTATGTTCTCATCACTTTTATTTAACACTTCTATTTAACATCTACATACAGCCCCATCTGTGAGATGATCAAAAAACACAAAATTCACTACAAACTATATGCCGACGATATCATGGTATATGCCCCACTTGAAATACACAAGGCCGACCTCTCAACCTTAAAATCATGCGTTGAAGACATGATCACCTGGCTCAGCAACAACAACTTAACTACAAGAAGACAGAGGCACTCTTCGTCACAAGACATATCTCATTCATCTCACCACAATCAACATATGGCAAAGGTCCATAACAGTAAAAAAGGAGATTGAATACCTAGGAATCAACATGGACCAGCACCTCACCATACAATCTCACATAAAGAGAACCACCGCAAACACCTACCATAAAATGAAAGTTATCAGAAGACTAAAGCCAATCCTGAAACAAGATCACTTCTGTTCCATTTGCCAGGGAGGAATAGCCTAGTGGTTGGGACAAGTTACCTCGGGCTGGATGGCCAGGGGTTTGAATCTCGCTAGAGGACAGCAACCTTGGGCCGGAAGGACTGGAGTTTCTAGTCCCACAGGTGCTCCTTGTGGCCTTGGGCAAGCAACTTAACCCTATGTTGCCTCAGGTACAAAAATGTAGATTGTGAGCCCTTTGGGGACAAGGGAAATATATATATATATACAGTACCTGAATGTACACTGCTTTGGCTGGTAAAAAAAGCAGTAAATAAGCTTAGTTAAATAAATAAATAAAATAAATCAATCACTCCCATACTTGACTACTGCAACACACTCTACCAAGGACTCTCAAAACAAACCATCATGCCACTCCAAATAGCACAAAACATAGCAGCACGAATCATCACAGGAACATCTAAACAAGAGCACATCACTCCTATACTTGACCAGTTATATTGGCTCCCAACACATTCCGGATTCAGGTTCAAGACAACGTTAAACATCTTTAAAATCATCCACCAATCATCGGCCAACATCCTATAAGACCTCATACTAAGATACACAAGTACCCGACCCAGGAGAAACAACAACAAGCATATGATTATCACACCCCACAAATACCAAAAATCCAAACAATCTACATCCAGTAGGGCACTTTCACTATATGCCCAATCGATATGGAACTCGCTTCCAGATGACATGCGAGCGATAACAGACATCAAAGACTTCAGGAAGAAGCTGAAAACTCTACTTTACACAAACCACTTGGGACACATTACTTACCCACCTAACCAAGGAAAAGATCCAAACTACTCCCTGATAGCCCCATGCCATGGTCTAACAACGTATCTTTAACGTCATATACCTGAAACCACTTAGAGTGAAGGAAAAAGTGGTATAAAAAAAACCTGGTTAAATAAATAAATAAAAAAAGGGTGGTTGTTCACCTAGGCTGCAGGAAGCACAGTACAAGGTCTTTGGTGGGGGGATAGGCTTCACAGCTCATTCCCTTTCTCTGATAATGGCTTGGGCAGCACCTTAGTCATTACATACAGTTTTCGACATTCCCCTTCCCCTCCTGATCCCCCCCCCACACTCTCTCAGCCCATAACCTGACTCTCTTCTTTCCCCCTCTGTCTACCTCGCCCTCTGATCATTCTCTCTTAAACACGTAGTCTTTTACTTCTCTGTCCTATTCAATTATGGTGTTCCTTTCTGTTTTCCTAGTCTTGTAGCCAAATTTGTGCTTTGTAAACTGCTCTAATGCTCCGCTTGAGTGGTATATCAAGAAATCAATAAAGATAAAGAGATTGTGGAGTGAGTTCCCCAGTGTTGATGGAAAAAGGTTGCAAAGGCCAGGAGGGTATGGAGACCAAACACAATTAGCACACTTGCTCACGGCAGCCTGCACACGGGGCCACAGCATCTAGCAGCACCACCTATATAGAACACCTACCCCTGTGATTTAATGGGAGGGGGGCCATCCAGGCACAGAGGGCCCCCTTCATGCCCCCTCTTTCTGGGAGGGGCTCTGGGAGTACACCAAAAGTAGGTAGTAAATCCTACACAGCAGTCATGGCTCACTAGAACTGGGAAGATCAAAAGAGCTTCCCAGGTCCATGGATTGCTGCAACGTCAGTGCATGAGGGCCTGGCATGGGACACTGATCAGTAAGCTCCAACACTTACAGACCATATTCAGGGATAGCAGTATTATGCTGCTGCTCAGAGCTGGGAGGCCTCAGCCACATCATCCTCAGTCAGGGTGAGGGGCCATCAGCCCACAGGCAGGGCCGGCCCGTCCATTGAGTGAGAATGTTGTTCGCACAGGGCCCCGCGCAAACCACATTCTCGCTCAATGGACAGCTGCAGAGGGAGCCGGGGAAGCCCGCCGAAGCCCCGGCTCCCTCTGCACAGCATACCAACGTGAAGAGCCTTTACCTTCATGCTGGCGGCTGTTTCAATGAAGCTGCAAATGCCAGGAGAGATTAAAGGGCATTGCCTTTAACCTTTCCCGGCATTCGCGGCTTCATTGAAACAGCTGCCAGCGGGAAGGTAAAGGTTCTTCATGCTGGCGGGCTGTGCAGAGGGAGCCGGGGCCTCCCGTGGGCTTCCCCGGCTCCCTCTGCAGCCCCTTAGACGGTGCGGGGCTCTTTGGAAGGGGGGGGGGTAGCTAGGACTGGATGGGCTGTGACGGGGGGAAACAGACTGCAATTGGGCTGTGATGGTGGGGGGGGGGAACGGACTGGAAATGGGCTGTGATGGGGGAAACAGACTGGAAATGGGCTGTGATGTGGGGGGGGGAATGGACTGCAATTGGGCTGTGATGGTGGGGGGGGAACAGACTAGAAATGGGCTGTGATGGGGGGGGAAACAGACTGGAAATGGACTGTGAGGTTGGGGGGAATGGACTGCAATTGGGCTGTGGGGGGGAGGACTGCAAGTGGGCTGTGATGGTGGGGGGGGGGAACGACTGGAAATGGGCTGTGATGGGGGAACGGACTACAATTGGGCTGTGATTGGGGATGACTGCAAATGGGCTGTGATGGTGGGGGGGGAAAGAACTGCAAATGGGCTGTGATGGTGGGGGGGGAATGGATGAAATGGGCTGTGATGGTGGGGTGGAACTTGGACTGGAAATGGGCTGATGAAGAGCTGGATTAGGACTGGAAATGGGCTGATGGGGGCTGGAATAGGGCGAAGTGGGCTGACGAGGGGGCTAGGATTGGAAATTAGCTGATGGGGGAGCGTGGAGTGTAAATGGGCTGATAGGGGACTGGAATGGAACTGGAAAAGAGCATATGGGTGGCTAGGACTGGAAATGGGCTGATGAGGAACTAGGATAGGACTAGAAATGGGCTGATGGGGGGAACGTGGACTGCAAATGGGTGATGGGCTGGAATAGGACTGGAAATGGGCTGATGGGGGCTGGAATAGGACTGGAAGTGAGCTGATGGGAGTTGGAATAGGGCTGGAAATGGGCTGATGGGGAGCTTGGAGTGGAAATGGGCTGATGGGAGGCTGGAATGGAACTGGAAAACAGGATATGGGAGGCTAGGTCTGGAAATGGGCTGATGTGGAAGCTTGGGAGACTGGGACTAGAAGGGGGCAGGTGCTGGGTGGGTCTAGAACTATAAAGGAGCTGATTTTGGGGGAGGACTAGAAAGGGATGGGAATGAGAATGGAGAGGGGAAAAGATATTTTGTGTGGGAGGGAATAAAAGTCTACGATGGGCTGGGTATTGGAAGAGTAAGTGGAGATTGAGAATGGAAGGGTGAAATTTGAGTGGATGATAAAGAAATAAGGAAAGAAATGGAGGAAAGAGCAAAAGGGGAAAGAATAGTATGTTAAAGCAGATATAGAGAAAAAATTTGGAAAAAAATCTAAAAGAGAAGAAAGGAAAATGGATAGCTCGCAGAAGACACAAAGAAACCAGAAGAAAAGGACTGGAGCAATTACAACTGAAAAGAAAATCACAAGCAACAAAAGGTAGAAAAATACTTTTTCATTTTGAATTTATTAACTGGAATATATCAGCTCTGGGAAATATGCATCGTTAACGTCTTTTGTGTTTTGTTTAGTACAAGAGGAAATTAATTTATAGTTGTATTTCTCCATTGTTGTTGTACATCCCAAGTTTGGCTTTTGGGGTTCCCAGTTTAATTATTGTCTTCCTATTTCTAAATTGTGATCCCTTGTTCTTTGGTGATGGTCTATGTCAGCGATGGCGAACCTATGGCACGCGTGCCAGCTGCGGCACGCGAAGGCCTTGCAGCTGGCACGCGGGAAGGTCCGCAAGTAAAATTTAAAAAAAAAAAAAAGCTGTCTTCTCCCGCTGCCGGGGCCGCCGCGGCAGAATCGAGTGTGCCGCGGGGCCCCCCCTGCCCAGCACAGCCTGCCCTCCTCCTCTATCCGCTCTCTCGTCGCAGCTCACAGTGACACGCGCCGGCTTTCAGAGAGCGAGGGAAGAGTTTCTCCCTCGCTGCTCTGTTAAGCCCGCGGGGGCTGATGGGAAGTTCCCATCAGCCCCCGCGGGCTTAACAGAGCCGCGAAAGGGAAACTAATCCCTTCGCGCTCTGAAAGCCGGCGCGTGTCACTGTGAGCTGCGACGAGAGAGCGGATAGAGGGGGAGGGCAGGCTGTGCTGGGCAGGGGGGGCCCCGCGGCACACTCGATTCTGCCGCGGCGGCCCCGGCAGCGGGAGAAGACAGCTTTTAAAAAAAAAAAAATTCCCTCGGCTGGGCTGGGCTGGGGGGGGTTTGGATTGCTGATGGGGTGGGGGGGGTTAGGAGTGCTGATGGGCTATGGGGGGGCTGGGGAGGGTTAGGAGTGCTGATGGGCTGGGGGGGTTAGGAGTGCTGATGGGCTATGGGGGGCTGGGGGGGTTAGGAGTGCTGATGGGCTGGGGGGGGTTAGGATTGCTGATGGGCTGGGGGGGGCTGGGGGGGGGTAGGAGTGCTGATGGGCTGGGGGGGTAGGATTGCTGATGGGCTGGGGGGCTGGGGGGGGTTAGGAGTGTTGATGGGCTATGGGGGGCTGGGGGGGGGTTAGGAGTGCTGATGGGCTGGGGGGGTTTAGGAGTGCTGATGGGCTATGGGGGGGGCTGGGGGGGTTAGGAGTGCTGATGGGCTGGGGGGGTTAGGAGTGCTGATGGGCTATGGGGGGCTATGGGGGGCTGGGGGGGGGTTAGGAGTGCTGATGGGCTGGGGGGGGTTAGGAGTGCTGATGGGCTATGGGGGGGCTGGGGGGGTTAGGAGTGCTGATGGGCTATGGGGGGCTGGGGGGGGTTAGGAGTGCTGATGGGCTATGGGGGGGCTAGGACAGGAAAGGGGCTGATGGGGAGGGGTTAGGACTTGAGGTGGGTTGATGGGGTTAGGACTGGTAATGGGCTGTGGGCTGTTGGGGGGGTTAGAACTGGTAATGGGCTATGGGGGGTTAAGACTGGTAATGGGCTGTTGGCTGATGGGGGCTGTCTGGTAATGGGCTATGGGGGGGTTAGGACTGATAATGGGCTATGGGGGGGGGGCTAGGACAGGAAATGGGCTGATAGGGAGGGGTTAGGACTTGAGGTGGGCTGATGGGGTTAGGACTGGTAATGGGCTGTGGGCTGATGGGGGGGTTAGGACTGGCAATGGGCTATGGGGGGCTGACTGGAAATGGGTTGATGGGGTTAGGACTGGAAGTGGGTTGATGGGGGGGGGCTAGGACTGGTATTGGGTTGGGGGTTGCTAGGACTGGAAATGGGCTGATGGGGGGCTAGGACTGGAAATGGGCTGATGCAGGGACTAGAAGGGAATGGATGCTGGGTGAGGCTGGAACTAGAAGGGAGCTGATGTTGGGGGAGGATTAGAATGGGATGGGGCTGGGAGAGTAAAATGGAGAGGGGAAAATATTTTGTGTGGGAGGGATAAAAAATCTACAATTGGCCGGGTATTGGGAGAGTAAGTGGGGATTGAGGATGGAGGGGTAAAATTTGAGTGGATGAAATAGGAATGAGGAAAGAGCAAAAGGAGAAAGATTAGTATGTTAAAGCGGATGTAGAGAGAGAGAATGGAAAAAAAAACTAGAAGAGAGAAGAAAGGACAAATGGACAGCAGATGATGGAGAGTTAGCAGAAAACATGAAGAAACCAGAAGAAAGTGGCTGGAGCAATTGCAACTGAAAAAAAATGCACAAAAGGTAGAAAGATATCTCTTTGATAAGTTATCAGCATGCATGCAACAACAAACATCACATTAATTTTTTTCATGTATAGATTCTTTGGGAATACACACCGAGTCCTGACACAGTTAACAGTTTTAAGAAGTTTATCTTTTTTTTACTCAGGATACATTTGACATGTTATGTGAATAATACATTTAAAATATATTGTGTAACTGAATCAAATTCTTCCTAAATTCATTAAATTGAATGAAATCATTAAAACATTATAAATTGCCAATAAATTGAAATGAAAACCAAAGGATTGTGAATCAAATTGATTCTCTGACAATACAAAGATTCCAACCTTTACAAATGATGTTACATAGTTCAGGCAACTTTATAAAGAGTTTTTAGATACTAAAATCTTGTTGTTAAGGTTTAATTGACGTGCTGGCACTTTGAGGAAATTCTTTGGTTTTGTGCGGCAGTTTGGGCACTCGGGCTCAAAAAGGTTAGCCATCACTGGTCTATGTTCTGCATTTTAACCAAGCTGAGTTATTCTGTTCATGTAGTTTATATTTGACCATGTCACTTGTTCTCTTTCCCCAGTAGGAGATGCATTGGTATTCTCTGAGATGTATTGGTTTAATATTTGCAGTGTTGCCTTTTGATAGGTAGGGTTTGGTGCTTTGTGAGTCCTGGCAGAGCTGTTATGATATGGTGGATTTGCTATGCGTTCTAAATGGGCAGTGTTTGTAGTAGTTCCTAATGGGCCTGGCGGTTGGCACTGGAATATAGTAACGTAGAAATCTGTTAGTCTTTCTTTATCCAGACACTCATTAAGAAGCATGTTTACTAAAAATGCATGTTAACATTATGCAAGTATTTATGCAAATGAGGCTCCCTATGCAAATGAGGCCCCGCAATTAATCTCCGCACATGGCCCCGCACCCCCCTTGGGCCACCCCTGCCCACAGGTACATGGCTCATGGCAGCTCCATGGCCTCCCAGGTGCATGTATTCACTGCCACATGTACCCCATGCACAGTCACCAGGGATTAGACAGCTCCTATACAGCCACACTGTCAATTAGCCATGAAGTGTATGACCTAATTTCATGCCCTCCCCTCCCCACCCCTGTACTCTTCTGGCTCCAACTGTGCCTCTGAGGCAAATACTAATGGCAGCACAGAGCACAGGCCCTATCTCCTGACACCTCCACAGCACACAACACCAGCAGCCCTCTGAAACCTATCCAGTGCATATGCACATGTGAACAGCAGTCCATCAGGACAGCTTTTGCTGTGTCCATGGATGTTTGACCACTGTCCTCAGGCCCTGGTGTTGACGTTGTCAGTTATACTATGCAATACCTCCAAAATGATGGCCTAGGGGTGTGCCTTGCTATTCAGCTTCTATCTCCTATTGGCACCCTATTCTTCCAATGTTTTTAGCCCTGATCCTGCCCTTCATATTTCTTAACACTTGTATATGAACCGCGCTTTCCAAACCGTGTGGTTGGCATACAGGAGCATTTATTTTATTTATATTTATTTCTGTGTTTTCTATACTGCTTTATCCAATAAATAAAGGCGGTTTACAAGGAAGAAACTATTACAGAAAACATTCGAAGGCAACATTTCAAACATATCAAAGTGAGCGTTATAAGCACATAAGGTGCATGGCGAGTGCAGTTAGCACCTGGTCAGCTGCTGGCGTTAGCTGTGACCATGCTACTGGTGTGGTTATGTAGCTAGTGCGTGACTACCATGCCCACCACAGCCACATGTGCTGACCCCACCTCTCTCCACTTAGTCTCCACCTTGGCCCTGCCTACTTGTACACTGTTACAGAAGCACAAGATTTGCAGCATGATGACATTTGTTGCACGCGCTCCTTGCTACTGCCCAGTTCACTCTAGCAAATATGTCCTTATATGATCTATGTCCAGTCTACGAATATATGATTTCTTATTTGCCACTCAGTGCAGTAATTAAAGTGGCATATTTGAATACATCAATAGACTGAAGTTATTTACAGCTTCCAAATTTACCTTAGTAGGGACAAGAAAGAAGCTGCTTCAGGAGGTGGCCCTAGGTTTATTGAATGATCTCTGACTGAATGTACACAATGAGAGAATTTATTCAAAATTTAGGAAATTATTAAAATCATGGTTATTTACAAATTTACGTCAGTACCAGGAAAAATGGCAGAAACCATCATAAAGAACAAAATTACTGAACATATAGATAGTCATGGCTTAATGGGAGACAGCCAACATGGCTTTAGCCAAGGAAGGTCTTGTCTTACTAATCTGTTATGTTTTTTTTGAAGGTGAGAATAAACAGTTAGACAAAGGTGAGTTGGTTGATATAGTGTATCTGGACTTTCAGAAAGCCTTTGACAAGGTCCCTCATCAGAGACTTTTGGCAAAATTAAAAAGGAGGCAGTGTACTATTGTGGATCAGGAACTGGTTAAAAGATAGAAAGCAGAGGGTAGGGCTAAATGGCCAATTTTCCCAATGGAGAAAGGTGAATAGTAGAGTACCTCAGAGATCTGTGCTAGGTCTGCTGCTTTTTAACATATTCATAAATGACCTGGAAATGGGAATAATAAGTGAGGTTATCAAATTTGCAGATGACACAAAACTATTCAAAATTGTTAAAACTCATCTTGATAAATTGGAAGACTGGGCATCCAAATGGCAGATGAAATTTAATGTGGACAAGGGTGAAATTAGGCCTTACCTGCTAATTGGCTTTCCTTGAGGAACTCCAGTCCAGTCCCGCACCTCAGGGTAGAGAACCTCTTCCAGCAGCTTTGGAGACTGAGCACGTCACAACTTTGATGACACCAGATTACATAGGCAGCTGGCACCACCCCCAGCCTCCCAGTATCTTTTTGACAAAGCAGACTCACAGGAGCAACAAATAAGAAGTTAATGTCCAGAAAAAACACTAACCTAACACATAATACTAAACACTCAGGAAACACAATTTTTAAATTCCCAAGGCAGACCCCCTTTCTTTACCCCCCCCCCCCCCCCCCCCCCCCGAAACAACGAGGTCCAAAACTCGAAGGAACCTACCCTGGAAAACAACACCTTACCCACCCCCAGCCGGCGGTGGGAAATCCCAGCCAACTCGCTGTGATTGTACTTCTTTTGGCCCGGGATCGCTTAAGCACGCAGAACTACAGAAGGGAGGGTTCCAGGACTGGACTGGAGTTCATCAAGGAAAGATAATTAGCAGGTAAGGCCTAATTTCACCTTCCTTATCGTCCTTCCAGTCCAGTCCTACACCTCAGGGATGTAACAGAGCCCCCTAAACAAGGGAGGGACCCGCGAGCCCGGCCTGAATAACTACTGAACTGAATTTCGCATCGTCCCTTGCTTGCACATCCAACCGATAGTGCAACTAGGACCAAGTGGCCACCCGACAAATATCCACCAGTGAAACCAAACTCCACTCCGCCCAAGAAGCCGCTTGTGCCCTAGTAGAATGAGCCCAAAAGCCCTGCGGAACCTGTTTTCCCCAATGGCCTCCTTAACTCATCTGGAGATGGAGGACTTAGCCGCAGCTTCCCCCTTACGCGGACCCCCAAAAGAGAATGAATAACCGCTCCGACTTTCGAAATAAAGCCGTTCTCTTCAAATAGCGCTTCAAGTCCGCCTAAGGTCGAGAAGTCACAGCTGTGGGTCTAGTATACCCACAGCAATCCAGTTAGTACCGGCAACACTACAGGCTGATTCAAATGAAACGGTGAAACCACCTTCTTCAAGAAGGAAGGCACCGTCTTCAAAACCACCTTTTCCTTAGAAAAAGTAAGAAAAGGCTCCCTGCACGACAATGCCTGAAGTTCCGAAATTCTCCTAGCCGAACAAATCGCCACCAGAAACACCGTCTTTAAAGTCAAATCCTTTAGAGTACAAGACACTAATGGCTCAAAAGGTTCCCGCAACAGCGCCAAAAGAACTAAATTAAGATCCCAAGCAGGAACCAAAACTCTCTTGGGAGGATGGATCTGCTTTACTGCCCTTAGAAAATGAATGACTTCAGGCTGCCTCCCCAAGGAGTCGCCTTGGATCTTACTTCGATAACAAGCCAAAGCCACCACCTGAACTTTTAGAAAGCCCCAAGTCAAGCCCTTATCAAGCCCGCCTGCAAGAAATCCAGCATTTCCGGAACCGAGGCAGACAGAGGGTTACACACTCTCTGAATACACCATCCCTCAAAAATTCTCCACACTCGAATATATGCAAGGGAGGTAGATATCACCTGGGAGGAATAACCTCATTTCCTTAATCTCGCCCTCATAAGAGCCATGCCGTAAGTGAAAACTGATCCACCTGTGGCATTATGATCGGACCCTGCTACAACAGATCTGGCCTGAAAGGGAAGTCTCCATGGTTCAGCCGCCCTCAACCACACGAGATCAGCATACTCAGCTGCCGTGGCCAATCCAGGGCAATGAACACAACCATCCCCCTGTGCACCTCCACCCGCTGCAGTACGTGGCCTATCAGCGCCCAAGGTGGGAAGACATAGAGCAGCCATTGGCTCTGCCACCTTTGAACCAAAGCATCTAGTCCCTCGGACATTCTTTCCCTTCGACGACTATAAAACTGACTGGCTTGGCTGACACAAAGGTCGCCATTAAATCCATGACCAGTTCCCCCCACTGGTGAACCATCTGCTCGAAAATCTCTTGGTTCAACTGCCACTCCCCCGGGTCCAATCGAACCCGACTGAGGTAGTCGGCCGCAACGTTCTCTGATCTGGCCACGTGTGCCACCAAGATCACCTGTAGGTGAACCTCCACCCAAGCCATCAGAAGTTCTGCCTCGCTCTCCAGCCTGGCACTGCCTGTGCTGCCCTGACGATTGATATATGCCACCGTGGTAGCGTTGTCGGAGAAGACTCGTACTGCACGAGCATGAATCCGAGGTAAAAATTCCTGTAGGGCAAAGCGAACCGCTCTCATCTCCAGCTGATTGATGGACCAAGTCTGTTCCTCCGGAGTACACCAACCCTGTGCCACTTGCCCTTCGCAATGGGCTCCCCATCCTGACAGACTGGCATCCGTCGTCAAAGTAAGCCAACATGGTGATTTCAAGGGAATACCCAACTTCAAGTTCTTCTCAAACAGCCATCACCTGAGGGCCTTACGAACCTCTCGGGGACATACCAGTCTGCGAGACAGTGGCTGATGCTGGTCAACGGCCTCATGTGAGCTCGAGCCCAGGGGACCAGGTTGATCGTTGCCGCCATGGTACCCAAAAGCTGAAGATAATTGCCATGTCGTCGGTTCTGCCATGAAGAGAAACTGCTGATCCAACAGCCGAAGAGCTAGTACCCTCCTCTGAGGAAGGAACACCCGAGCCTTGAAAGTGTTGAAGTGCGCCCCCAGGTACTCGAGATCCTGTGAGGGGGTCAATTGACTCTTGTCGACATTGATGATCCAGCCCAACTCGTTTAAGAATCTGACTACTCGATCCATTACCTGAGCTCGAATGAGCCAATCGTCCAAGTAGGGATGAACCAAAATGCCTTCGTGCCACAACGCGGCAGCAACTACTACCATAACAAATAACTCTGTATATAGTTTAATTCTGTTCCTTTGTACATAGTTCACAATTTGTTAATTGTTAAATGTAAGTTCCAACTTGTTATCTGTAAAAACAGCTCTCCCTGTTTACTGTTGTTCCATGTAAACCGCATCTGATCAATGGAAGGAGCGGTATATAAAAAATCTGTTAAATTAAAAATTAAATAACCTTGGTGAAAATCCGCGGAGCAGTTGCGAGACCAAAAGGAAGCGCCTGAAACTGAAAATGACCCATCGGCACTGCAAAGCAAAGAAACTGGTGGTAATCCAGATGAATGGGAATATGCAGGTATGCCTCTGTGAGGTCTAGAGAAGTCAAGAACTCCCCTTCTCTGATGACCATCATTACGGACCGAAGAGTCTCCATATGAAACCGGGGAACGCAGAGCACCGATTTACCCACTTGAGATCGAGAATGGGCCGAAAGGACCCCTCCTTCATTCGTACTATGAAATAGATGGAGTATCGACCTGTACCGCACTGCTCTATGGGCACCGGGACTACAGCCTGCAATTTCAAAAGACGTTGTAGCGTTTGCCGTACACATCCGCCTTTGCCTTCGCCCGACAGGAAGAGTGAACAAAGGCCGGCGATAGAGGTTTGGCAAACTCGAGGGCATAGCCCTCCCGAATTACTCTCAGGTCCGACATGACTCGGGCCCAGACATGGTAAAAATCCCTCAATTGACCTCCTACGGGACGTACCACTGCCTGGGCCCCCCTCGCTTCATGTTACTTCCTCGGGTTTGAGATAGAGTAAGAAGCTCCATAATATCCCCTGCCAATTCCCCGAAAACCCCGAAAGGGAGGCAACATAGGCGCAAAGTGCCCTCTCAGGAAAGGGGAAAACTTCACAGATCGAAAATGCCTGAACTCCCGAGAGTGACCCCAGATTGGACCGGCAGCTCAAACTTGCTTTGGTTTATCCTCAGGAAGATGTCCACCCTTGGACTCCCTCAAATCCTTTACCAACTTCTTGAGCTCCTCTCCAAACAACTGCTTCTCCTTGAAAGGCAGCTTACTCAAGCAGGTCTTGGAAGACACATCTGCCAACCAATTTTGGAGCCAGAGGTAACGGCGAGCCGCCACCATCGAACCCATTCTGTTCGAAAGCGCTCTTACTAGATCATAAAAAGTGTCCACTAGGTCAGCTGTGCCCGATTCTAGCTGTGCAGCAGACTCTACATTCTGTGCCTCTCCAGTCGTACCCAGGAGGCCTTGCACCCAGTGCAAACAAGCCCGCGCCACCAAAGCCCCGCAAGCCAAGGCCTGCAGTGAAAGTGTGCTTACATCAAAAGCCTGTTTCAACAGGGTATCGAGCTTCCTATCTTGGACATCCTTGAGGGCAGCACTGCCCTCAACTGGAATAGTGGTCTTCTTTGTCACCGCTGACATTGTGGCATCAATCTTTGGGGAACGAAGCATCTCTTTTTCCGGTTCAGTCAAAGGATATTTTTTATTTATTTTTTTATTTAAAAGGATTTGTATCCCGCTTTATCCTTGAATCAAAGCGGTGTTCACTGCAAACCAATCAAGTGGGGGGGTGTGGGGGTGTGGGCATGCAGTGGTTGTGAGGGCAGCCTCCGTGAGTGGGTGGATAGGTACAACTTGATTAGATGTGTGCTAATATACAGGATGAGCTATTTACAGTGGGCTATATATAAAGGGTGGGGGGCTGATGCGGGTGGGGAAGATATGCTGATCGGTTGGAGGTCACGTGATGTCACCATAGTGTTCTGTGTAAAGCGTGGTTTTGAGAGCTTTTCGGAAGTCCTTGATATCAATCATTGATCTTAAGCTGTCAGGGAGGGAGTTCCAAATGGCGGGTGCTGCCAGGGATATAGCTCTTTTTGATGTGGTTTGCCTCATTTTGGTGAAGTCTTTGAGGGTTGTGATGGTGTTCGTGGTGCCTCTCCTTCTGGGTCTGGAGTTGGAGTCGAAGTTGATGATTGCCTGCAGGTTGTCCACTGAGATGTCCTGTTTGATCTTGAATAGGTGCAGTATGGTTTTGTATCGGATGCGAGAGGCTAAAGGGAGCCAATGTAGGAGGTTCATGATGGGGGTGATGCGGTCATGTTTTGTGGATCCTGTTATTATGCGTGCCACGGTGTTCTGCGCTAGTTGCAAGGGTCGGAGTGAATGCTTTGGGAGGCCATGGTAGATGTGGTTACAGTAGTCCAGGATTGGAGTGATGATGGCTTGGCAGACTGTTCTGAAGTGCTGGGAGAGGACTGGTTTGAGGCATCTGATGATTCGCATCTTAAAGTATGTGTTTCTGACGGTTTTGCCGATTTGTGACTGGAGGTTCAGCTCTCTGTCGAGGGTGATTCCGAGATAGTGTATCTCTGGTTTTATGGGTATTGAGATGTTGTTGAGTTCAATGGTGGGGGGGGGGGGTGAAAGTGGTGTTTCTGGTGATTAGTAGAGCTTCTGTTTTGTTGTAGTTTATTGTCAGGTTGTTTTGTAGTAGTCATCTCGTCATTTGTTGTAGGCAGTCTGCTATTTTTGTGTAGTCTGGGTTGTCCAGGTTGATTGGGGTGTATATCATTATGTCGTCTGCATAGATTGAGTGTTGTATGTCGTGCTCTATGATGATGTCGCAGATGGGCTGTATGTACAGGTTAAATAGTAGTGCCGAGAGGGCGGATCCTTGTGGTACTCCTTGTTTGGCTTGGAACGGTCGGGAGGTGTTGGGGCCGCATTTAATTTGGAGCTGTCTGTTTGTGAGGTAGGAGGTGAACCAGTTCAACGTGGTGCCGTGTAGTCCTATTTGTTGGAGTCTTGAGATGAGGATGTTGTGGTCGACTGTGTCGAAGGCTGAAGTGATGTTCAGGAAAATGATGATGATGCCTCTTTTTATGTTGTCAATCACTTTGAGCAGTTTGTCGAAGAGGTGTATCAGGAGAGTTTTGACGCTGTGGTTTGGATGAAATCTGTGTTGGTGTCGGTCCAGTGGGGCGTGGTTGTCGACGTGCTCCTGGAGCTGGTGTAGCACTGTCTTCTCGATGATTTTTGCCATGAGGGGGAGGCTGGTTATAGGCCTGAAGGCTGCTGGGTTATCTTTATTCAGTGTGCATTTCTTAGGGATAAGGCGGATCGTTGCAAACTTTAGGGCCTCTGGCACTATCCCGCAGGTGAGGGAGTTGTGCACTATGTTGTGGATAGTTTTGATGAGTCTGTCCTTTCTTGATTTGATCCATGCCACTGGGCATGGGGCGGTGCTGGTGTTGAGTTTGGTAATTATTTGGGATATCTGCTCCGTTGACAGTATGCTGAAGGTGCTCCAGCTCTGGCTGGATGTTGATGGCTTGGAAGGCGTGTTTGCAGTTGTCGTTTTGGGGATGGCGAGCTTGATTTGGAGGTAGTCAGTGAACGTCTGTGGGTGTATTGTTTCATCTTTCTCTGGTGTTGGTTCGTTGGTGAGAATCTTTACTACCTCGAATAGTTCTCTGGATCTGTTGGGGGATTTGAGAATAATGTTTGTATAGTATTCCTTTTTGTGCTGATTGATGAGTTCGTTATATTCTTTTTGTTTTATCAGGTATAGATTCTGGGAGCTTTCAGATCTGGTGCGCCTCCAGCATCACTCAAGTTTCCTTAGTGTTCTCTTTTGGCTCCGGATTTCATTTGAGTACCAGGGGGTGTTTTTAGTCTTTGAATGGTGGGCTTTTGAGGTCCTGGTGTCTGGTACTTTGGCTGCTGAAGAAATGATTTTGTTCCATCTTTCTGTTTGGTTCGCTGAGTTGTTGTTAATTGAGTTCAGGTCGGGTAGTATCGCCTGTAGGAATTGGTCTTTGTTGAAGTTCTTGAATCTTCTGCCTGTGTGTTGTTTGGTCTGGTTTTCTTTTGGGCTTGTTGATTGTATTTCAATTTTAATTAGATGGTGGTCAGACCATGGTACTGGTGATATAGCTGGGTTCGAGATGCTGTTCCTTTCTATCAGGAGGTTGGGAGCAAAGATGAGGTCAGTTGAGGATCCGAGTCTGTAGGTAGTGGTTGTGATGATCTGTGTGAATTGTAGGGAGCTCAGGGCTGTAAGGAAAGATTCCGAGTCTTTGCTGGAATATGATTTGAGGTTGAAGTCACCCAGCACAATTAGGGGGTTTTGGCTGGAGTTTGCTACGCAGACTGCTTCCAGTATAGTAGATAGACCATCTGGGGAGGCCTGTGGAGCTCTATATGTGAAGCACAGGGCTAGGTGCTTGTTTTCGATGGTGATTGATTCATATTGTGTTACAGTTGTTGCAGTTTTGGTCTTGAATCTTAGGTTGTTTTTTGCCAGGATCAGGACTCCTCCTCCTTTCTTGTGTGCGAGGGCAGCTGAAGGCTGTGTGGGATGGGAGTGTTAGTTGGTTGAGGAGCACATTGTCTGTGGGTGTAAGCCATATTTCTGTGATGCAGAGTATGTCGGTCTGTTGTGCTTCTATGTGGTCAGCAAAGGTGTTGATTTTGTTTCTTACTGACCTGGCGTTGATGAGTTCTAGGGTGATGGATGGTAGGTTTCTTGTGAGAGAGTGGGGATTTGTTTTTGGTTTGTTAGGTTTTCTTTGGCAGGGTTTCCTGTGTGAGGGTTGGAGTGTTTCTTGGTGCTGTGGAGTGTTAATGTGGCTCCATGCATGTGCCTGCATGGTGTTTGTGGGGATTGTTTGGTAGGGAAGCAGCTGTGTGAGAAAGAATGCCATGGGGATGTAGTGTATGGCATACATTTTGGTCTTGCAGGGGTTACCTTGTGGGAGGCATGGTGTTCTGCGTTCCAGGGTATTGGCTGGGATTGATTGTTCAGTTGCAGGAGGTTCACAGTGATCTAGCTGGGAGTTTGTGTCGAGGTGTTGCTTTGCCGTCATTGTATGTTGTTAGGTGGAGCGCCCAATCTCAGGGAGTTCCCACTCCTCCAGGATCATCTGTTTAATGGCCCTATGCAAAGGAAAAACCTTTTGAGGCCTACGTACTGCCTGGAGTATTGGATCCTCCAACGCGTCCTCCTCCAGCACTTCTGCTGGCGTCATGTTAAGTGTCTTGAGTGATTCGGTAATGAGTCCGGCCAGCTCCTCCTTACGGAAAACCCTAACGATCCGAGACTCATCCTCCAGAGGAAGTTCTCCTTCTTCCTGATCCTCCTGTTTAAACTCCTGTTCCTGTTCTTCTTCTGATGAAGCAGAACCAGCCTCACCAGCCATCTGGCTCTGCTGACGTTTCTTAACAGGAGGTTGTGAGAGATCAGGCTCTGCAGCCAGAACCTCCACCAAAGCTCCCCTCTTCTTAGCCTTATGGCCCTTAGTCTCCCCCTACTGCTTCAGGGAAAAAGCCTTATGCAGCAACAAAACAAATTTGGGGGAAAAATTGACCGGCACCAAAGTCGTGGGCATTTGTGAGGAGGAAGGACCAGGAGAAACCCCATGTTGGCCCTGCTGCAGCTCCAAGAAAGCCAAACTAAGGTCCCCCTCCCCCGAGGAGAGGCCACAGAACCCTGGGCTGCTGGCACAGTCACAAAAGTAGCTTCCTCCAGCATATTTTGCTCTGCAGAGCGGATTTCTGCAGTACACCCCTTGCAGACTCCTTCCGCAGACTGCGAGCTCCTGCATGCTCCACAAGCCCCACATTGTGGCCTGGAAGGTATAATCTTTAACAAATTAATAACAGGAAAAAATCCTGCCTTGATTTTTTTTTTTTTTTTTTAAGAAAAACGGCAAGGAACAAAGCACAGCAAAAACTCCTTTCCCTGCAAAAACAAGAGAAAATCAGGTCACACTAACACAACCAAACACTAATCCAAATACACAATAAAACTTTACTGAAACCACGCGGCCGCGATCCCCACTTCCCGCGCAAAGAAAATGGCGCTGGAACGCTGAAAAACCCCCACCTTCTCTCTCTCTGCCATGCGGCCCAGCAGGAAAAGCCTGATCGCACTGAGAATGGGTCCCCGCAGCACTTAGCAACACTCCCCGGAGCAATGGACCGCTTACCTAGATGCTCTCACTGATGACATTCCACCGAGCTGAAGGAAAAAGTGCTGCTACCAACCCGTCTCCGACGATTACCTGCACTCTTTCAACAACCGCTCCTCACCCGCACAGGAGGGGTTCAGGAGCGGCGTCAGACCACTGAAATGACTGGCTGGCATTTCCTCGGCCCCTGCAACCAGGTCTGTCCGCGTTCTGCCTCTTGCCTTCTTTTTCTTTTTTTTTAATTTAACTTTTCCGGCAGGAGTGCGAGGCATTGCAAAACATATTAGGAAATTTAAAGGGAAACCAACCCCAAATTAAAAACCACTAAATTCAACCAAATTAACCCAATTAACTACAATAACTCTTCTCAGTTGTCCCTTCAGTGAGTCCCAACTCAGAGAACACCTGCTCCAGCACAGAGAACACCTGCTCCAGCTGCTTGGAGACTGAGCTTACTGGGAGGCTGGGCGTGGTGCCAGATGCCTAAGTATCCTGATGTCATCAAAGTTGTGACATACTCAGTATCCAAAGCTGCTGGAAGAGGTGCTCTACCCTGAGTTGCGGGACTGGACTGGAGGGACGAAAAGGAATGCAAAGTTATACACCTAGGAAAGAAAAACCCAAACTATGCTTATACAATGCAAGGTTCCACATTAGGAACCACCACCCAGAAAAAGATTAGGTGTCATCGTGGATAACATGTGAAAACCCTCCGCCCAGTGTGCACCGGCGGCCAAGAGAGCGAATAGAATACTAGGTATCATAAGGAAAGGAATGGAGAATAAAACAACGGATATTATAATGCCTCTGTATCATTCCATGGTGTGACCGCACCTTGAATATTGTGTGCAATTCTGGTCGCCGTATCTTAAAAAGGATATAGCATTATTAGAAACGGTACAGAAAAGAGCCACCAAAATGGTAAAGGGGGATGGACGGATACCCCTATGAAGAGAGGCTAAAAAGGTTAGGGCTCTTCAACCCTGAAAAGAGATGGCTGAGGGAGATATGATAGAAGTCTATAAATTAATGAATGGAGTGGAACAGCTAAACGTAGAGCAATTGTTTACGCCATCAAAATATAGAAAGACTAGGGGGCATGTAATGAAGCTACAGGGTAACCTATTTAAGACTAATAAGAGAAAATATTTGTTCACTCAATGTGTAATCAAACTCTGGAATTTGTTACTGGAGGATGTAGTAAAAGCTGTTAGTGTAGCTGGGTTTAAAAAAGGTTTGGACAAGTTACTGGAGGAAAGGTCCATAAACCATTATTAAAGTGGACCCAGAATATTCACTGCTTGCCCCAATACAAACATTGTGGAACCTGTGTCTTTTGGGGAAACTGCTAGATACTTGTGACCTAGATTGGCCACTGTTGGAAAGAGGATACTGGGCTTGATGGACCTTTGTCTGACCCAGTATGGCATATCTGATGTTCTTATGTTCTTAACATAGTTCAGTCTGGATCTTAATCATTATGTAATGAATATATTATTTGGTATGAACAGCACATGCATTTTGATTATTTATTGTATAATGTAATATGTGCTGAATCAACTAATGTAAGCTGCCTTGAGCTATTGGTAGCAAATGTTCTCCATGGACAGCAGGATAAGTCCTCACATATGGGTGATGTCACCAACTGAGCCCTAGCATGGGAGTATTTTTCAGCTCCTAGAAACATTTGGAAATCTTCATCATGCATGCATGCGTCTTCCCTCCTGCCATCACCACATCATTTTGCTTCAGTCAGATGAAAGCCAAGAAGATACAACTACAAGGAGAGGTGAGGGGGTGGTGAAGAATTATCCTGCTGTGCACAGGGAACAGCTGCTACAAATGTGTAACTTTGTTTTCTTCATGGACAAGCAGGATAAAGTCCTAACGTATGAGAATCCCTAGCTACAAGCTACCTCTAATGAACAAAGGGGAAAAACTGTGTACCAGAATAGAAGGCACATAAGAAGCACAGGGGGGATACTCAAATGCATTTGCACGGTTTGCAGGCCTGCAAGCTGTGTAAATGGCGCTGAACGGGATACAAGCACTAGCCAAAGCCTCCAGATATCCCCCCATATGTTTATGGTGTGACAGGGCTTTTGGAACATTTCATTCTTTTTTTGATTTCTGAGGCAGCCTGAACAGAAAGAAATGGGCCTAGAGATGATGGAGCTGAATTCTAATCCCCAAACAGATTATGGCTGACTGAATCTGTCGTCGTATCAGGAATTCCAATTCAAACAGTGATGAGAAGTAAAAGTGTAGACCAAAGCCCATGTTGCAACTTTGCAAACCTCTTCCATGGAGACTGAGAGCAAGTGGGCCACAGAAAAAGCCATAGCTTGAACATTATTAGCTGTGAAATGACCTTGAAGTATCAAGACTGCCTAGGCATAAGCGAAAGTGATGTAGTCTGTGAGCCTAATTGAATGAGTGTGCTTGGAGATGGCTACCCTGAACTTGCTTGGGTCAAATAAACAAAATGGTGGGCTTTAGTTTGCTTCAAGTAGAAGGCCAAAGCACCTTTAAAGTCCAATGTGTGCAGCACAATTTCCTCTTTGTAAGAATGGAGTTTTGGAAAAAAGGTTGGTAAAATGACTGACTGGTTGAGGTGGAAGTCCGACACCACCTTCAGAAGGAACTTAGGATGTGTATAGACAACTACCCTTAAGTACAGAGCTGAAAGATTCCAAATTACCCCTATCAACTTATAACCAGATTAATATGAACAAAATACAACCTCTAAAATGCCTGTATACAAATGCTAGAAGTCTAAAAAATTTGATAGGACAGCTAAAATACATGAAAGATTAGATATGATTGGCAATCTCAGAGACCTCGGTGGCAGGAGGACAACCAGTGGGACACTGGGATATCTGGATACAAAGTATATCACAACGATAGGGTAGATCAAACTGGTGGAGGGGTTATGCTCAATGTTCAAGAAGGCATTGAGTCACATAATAACATAGTAACATACATAATATATGATAGCAGATGAAGACCAGTATGGTCCATCTAGTCTGCCCAGGAAGGCGGCAAGAGTAGGTGCACCTGCCGCTCCGTGTAGGTCATCCCTCCCCATGCATTTGTTTAGGGGTGTACCCACCACTCCATGTAGGTCAACACTATTTACTGAGATATAATAGTTAAGTTTGTTTTGATTTTATCTTGTTGCTCAAAGGGATCCACTGTGTCTGTCTCCTACCATTTTGAATTCTGTCACTGTATTTGCCCCCACCACTTCCATCAGGAGGCCATTCCAAGCATCCATCACCCTTTCAGTGAAAAAATATTTCCCGACATTGCCTTTCAGTTTACCCCCTTGCAGCTTCATGTCCTCTAGTTTTACAGCTTCCCCGTCTTTGGAAGAGGCTTGTTTGTTCATTCATACTCTTTAAGTGGAGTGGAGGAGTAGCCTAGTGGTTAGTACAACTGCCTAATACCCAGAAGATCAAGGGTTCAATTCCCACTGGCACTCCTTGTGACCTTGGGCAAGTCACTTTACCCTCCATTGCCTTGGAAGAAAAGGCTGGCAATCTACTTCCAGTGATACATTGCCAAGAAAACCCAGAGGTAGCTGGGTCACTATGAGTCAACACTGACTTGATGGCACTAAAAAAAAACAACTCTTTAAGTATTTAAAGGTCTGAATCATAATCTCCCCAGTCCCTCCTCTCATCCAGAGTATACATATTTAGGTCTTCAAGTCTCTTCTCATAAGTCTTCTGATGCAGGCTCCAAATCATTTTGGTTGCTTTCCTCTGAACCATTTCCAGCCTTTTTATGTCCTTTGCGAGATATGGTCTCCAAAACTGAACACAATATTCCAAGTGAGGCCTCACCAGTGATTTGTACTTTGGCATTAGTACCTCTTCCTTTGTGCTGGTAATTCCTTTCTGTATGCAACCCAGCATTCTTCTGGTTTTGCCACCACCTTGTCACACTGTTTCGCCACCTTAAGATCCTCAGAAACAATCACTCCGAGGTCCTTCTCCTGGTTCGTGCATATCAACCTCTCGCCCCCTATCGCATACAATTCCCTTTGATTTCTGCTTCCCAAGTGTATGACACTGCACTTCTTCACATTAAATCATAACTGCCAAGCATTAGACCATTCTTCCAGCTTTTGTAGATTTTTCCTCATGTTACCAACTCCCTCAGGGTAGTCCACTCTGTTGCAAATTTTCATGTCATCTGCAAAAAGACAGACTTTTCCATTCAGTCCTTCAGCAATATCACTCACAAATACATTGAACAGTACCGGCCCCAGGACCGAACCCTGGGGCACACTGCTAATCGCCTTCTTTTCATCCGAGTGACTTCTGTTTACCATCACCTTCTGTCATCTGTCACTCAACCAATTTCAGATCCAGTTCACCACTTTGGGACCCATCCCCAAGCTTTTGAGTTTATTGATAAGCCTCCTATGAGGAACAGTATCAAAGGCTTTGCTGAAATCTAGGTAGATCACATCCATCCCATGCCCTTGATCTAGTTCTCTGGTCACCCGGTCAAAGAACTCAATCAGATTTGTTTGGCAAGATAGTCCTTTGGTAAAACCATGTTGCCTCATATCATGCAACCTGATGGTTTCGAGGAAGTCCACTATTCACTCTTTCAGGAGCACCTCCATTACTTTTCCCACCACCAAGATAAGGCTTACTGGCCTGTAGTTTGTCACTTCTTCCCTACTGCCACTTTTGTGAAGAGGTACCACATTAGCCTTGTGGAACTTCTCCTGTCTACAAGGATCTATTAAAAACATCCTTTAATGATCCTGCAAGAACCTCTCTGAGCTCTTTCAGTATCCTGGGATGTATCCCATCTGGACGCATGGCCTTGGCCACTTTCAGTTTTGCAAGCTGCTCTAACACATCATCTTTTGTGAATGGTGTGGTATCTACTCCATTCCCATTTGTATATTTGTCAATCAAAGGTGGTCCTTCTCCAGGATTTTCTCTATTAAAAACAGAGCAGTAGTATTTGTTTAGCATTTTTGCTTTTTTAATGTCACTTTCTACAAATCCATTCTCAGCACTTTTGAGTCCTGCAATTCCACCTCTGATTTTCCTCCTCTCCCGAATATACCTGAAAAAAGTTGTGCCACCACACTTCACATCTTTAGCCATCTTTTCTTCTGCCTTGGATTTTGCTATCCTTATTTCTCTTTTTGTCTCTTTTAGTTTGATCCTGTATTCTTTTCTGTGTTCAGCCGTTTGCAAACTTTTGAATTTTGTGAAAGCTGTGTTTTTTGCCTTTATTTGTGCAGCCACTTCTTTGGAGAACCAAATAGGTTTTCCTTTTGTTTTTATTTACTTTCCTTACATACGTATCTGTTGCCCCTTTTATTGCCTCCTTTAGTCTTGCCAATTGCAATTCCACTTCCCTTATCCCCTTCCATCCTGCCAACTCCTTCTTCAGGTACTTGGCCATTTTGCTGAAGTCAGTGTTTTTGAAGTCTAGGACTTTGAGTTTGCTGTAATTGGATTCTACCTTGGCTTTTATCTCAAACCACACTGTGTGATGATCACTGCTGCTCACATGGGCACCCACCTGGATATTTGACACGCTATCTCCGTTGGTGAGCACTAAATCCAGTACCCATGTCCCCTGCATTTCAGCAGCTTTAATTGCTTTTGACATACAGTATAGGGCTCCTCCTCCTCCTTTTCTACCCTCTCTCTCTTCTAAATAGATTATAGCAAGCTATAGCTATATTCCTTTCATGCGACTCATTAAACCATATTTCTGTAATGGCCACAATGTCCAAGTCCATTTCCACCATTAGGGCTTCCAGATCAGGAACTTTGTTGGCTAGGTGTCGAGCATTTGTGTGCACTGCTTTCCAGCATTCGTTGACTGGTTTGCCTGTGTTTTGCATGGATTTTGTTCTACACGCCCCTTCCCACTTGCCATCGATGTGTGGTTTAAAAGTGTAGCTGTTTCCAATGTCATTTTGCCTTTGCTGGGTGTGACGTCCTGAACTTGTCCTTCTCCATATGTCACCCCCTTTCCCTAGTTTAAATGCCTGTCCACATACTGCCTGAATTTTTCACTTAGGATTCTTTTCCCTATGACAGAGAGATGCAGTATATTAGCACAGTATAGCCTCTTGTTGATCCATCTGTTTCCCCAGTCACCAATATATCTAAATCCTTCTTGTTTGCACCAGGTTTGGATCTATGTATTAAAGTTATTTATGCAAAACAGCCTTTCTGCCCCCTTATCATGCACAGGTAGAACTTCTGAGAATGCTATAGTGTTAACAATGGGCTTGAGTTTCTCTCCCAGAGTCTGGAAGTCCCTTTGAACTGCAGAGGCACTGTTTCTAGCCAGGTCATTTGTGCCCAAGTGGATGACAACTTCAGTTTTGAAGTGCTCACTTTCAAAAATAACTATATTTATTTAGCAATGCTTATATACTGCTTTTCACTGGGTCAAAGCAGTGTACATTTGGGTACAGTACATATTTTCCTTGTCTCCAAAGGGCTCATAATCCTTTTTTGTACCTGAGGCAATTGAGGGTTAAGTGGCTTGCCCAAAGCCACAAGGAGTGGCAGTGGGATTAGAAACCCCAGTCCCTCCGGCCCAAGGTTGCTGTCCTCCAGCAGGATTTGAGCCCCTGGCCCTTTGGCCTGAGGCAACCTACCCAACCACTAAGCCACTCCTCCCTCTATACCAACAATTTGGTTTGTATTCCTGCTGGCTGAAGAGCCTGGGAGGCATTTGACCATCTTCTCTCCTTTGAACAATGTTCCCAAGTTGGTACCTCTGATGATGGAATCTCTAAGTAGTAATAGTTTTCTGCTTTGTGATTGTTTCTTCATATTTGGTGCATTGTCAATAGATTGGGCATTAACTCTCTCATTTAAGAGTACTTCATTGTCCATGGATTGGGAACCCTCATTATCCAAGGCAGAGAAGGCATTATGCAGGGTTATCTCTTGATGTATAGGGTGTCTCTGCATTATAGGTCATAACCTACCAGAGCCCACTGTGATCCATTTGTTCCTGGGCTGTTTGATTCTTTGTGGGAGCAGTGGTGGATTTTGTTCCGTTTGTACCCTAGAAGAGGTGTGTTTAATTGCAGCTAATTCTTGCCTCAGTAGAGTCAATTCTTTATGCATAGCAGCTAAATTGAGGCATATAGGGCAAGCTCTTAGGTTCCAAATGATTCTTATCAGAATGAAAGCTCCACCGTTATTGCACTGACTACTGTCACAGTGCTGACTCATTAGTGACCCCTATGGAGACAGAAGATAGTGCAGATCAGGGAAATAATGACGTGCTGAGAAAGCACATGGTGGAAAGTTGCCAGGGGCAACGTAAGCAAGTGAGGTCACGAGCTTGGAAGACACCCTCAGCCAATAGGGAAGCCAGGGGATTTTCACCTGACTCTAATCAGCTAGGGAGTGGTGCAGCTAGGAATTACCTAAATAAACCTAGCTCACAAACAGTTAGGCAGAGCAAGAACGAGACGAGGGCTGAAGAGCTTAAGCACAAGACCGGGAAGGTACAGCTTAAGAGCCAAACCAGGAGCCAAGATAGGAACTGGAGAGAAACCCAGAGAAGGAACTGGTTACAGGAGGAGGACGAGAGGAGCTGTGGAGAGAGCGTGTCAGAGTACCCCATTGGAAGCTTGAATGGACGTCTGTGTGAGTCTGAAGAGTGCTTGAATGAAAGGTACAGACAGCGTGACACAGCTAAGGAAAGTAAATGTAACAGCCCAGCGTGGAGCAGAGATAAGAAAGAAAAGGTACAAGCCAGGAAGTTTAATCCCAGTGCAAGAAGAGGAGCAGAGATATTCCTGTACCCTTTTTATAAGCAAAGTAAAGGCTTTTTACCTAAAGAAGGGACACACTCTGCAAGGTACGTGAGACCTAGAGTTTCCCAAGGGCTGCCGTCAGGAGTTCCAGCTGGTTATCAGTTCCTACCTAAAGCAGAGCTCAGAACAGGGCCAATTCCCCCTAATAGTGGGGCAGAGCAATTCCTCAACCTGTTTCACAGAGGTCAGCAGAGGGGAGGCTCCTATTACCACAGCAAGAGAGATTGTGGTAATTACCAACAGTTTTCCTCTAGCAAGGGAGAACGACGTCACAGCCAGGACGGGCTGTTTGCTGAGCCCACACAGAGGGAGAGTGCAGAGGGATTGATTCCTGATGTGGAGCCAATGCAATGTGATTTACCTATAACTGAAGATATTATAGAAATGGACTGTAGTCTTTCTGTAGCAGATGATATAATACCTCTCAGATAAAAAGGAATAAGCAGCCTGCCAAGGCAAAGCAAGGCCTTATTCTCAGTGGCTACAAGCCCATGTTTAAAAGTATATTTTTGTTGCTGAAAGAAAGCTATTTTTGTGTTCAAGTTTTGCTTTCTGTTTCACCCAAGAAGGGTTTTTGTTTGTGTTGCTGTAAATATTTGAATATCCTATTTGGGAAGGGAAATAAAGCCCTATTTACCTTATTCGGTTGTCCACAACTATTTTTGGTGTAATCTGGCAGCAGCTACAACTACCAGGAGGCCAGTTACACAGGGGCCTAGTGCAATACCAAAGCTCACCAGTAGGTGCACCAAGAGGGCCCGCGACACTACACAACATGATGATTAAGCAGTCCTAGGAGAAGGAAAAGGAGAAAAGATGGGTGTAACACCTAATTTAAAAGGATAGATGTCAATGTATATGATGACTATATAGGCAATGCAGCCCTGAGGTGGGTGGGGTGAGAGGTGGGGTGGGTGGGAGCCTAAGTGTTGTTGGCCAGTAGGCCTTACATGAACTGAGGGCACACTCAGATATCTGATTTAAAGGCTATGCAAGGAATGTAGGCAGTCAGAATATTCCTAAAAACTTATATCCAACAGTTAAAATCTATACTAAAAAAACAGGCAATAGTAAAGTCTGAAAGTTTAGCTATGTGGAGTCTCTGGAAGCTCTGAAGACTAGAGTTGATCAGGTGCTTGTGGACAAGCTGTAAAGGTGATTTAATTAGCCCCAACCTGTGAAGCAGGCTTGTAACAGACAATGGAAAGTGAAATATTCAAACTGAACTTTTACTTCTATGTATCAGTCTACATAGGATTAAAGTTTTGCATGAAACAAAATACACTGTAGAATCTCTATAGATAGAAATCCCATGTAAAGATGGGAAGGCGAAGGCAGTGGGGGTGTACTACTAATTGCCTAGCCAGAATGAACAGATGGATGATGAAATGCTAAGAGAAATCCAGGAAGTTAACAAAAGTTTCAACACGGTAATAAATGGGTGATTTCAATTACCTCTGTTTCGAATTGGTCAGTGTCACAGCAGGACATGCTAGGGAGATAACGTTTCTAGATGAAATAAATGACTGCTTCTTGGAACAGCTGTTTCATGAACTGACAAGAGGGGAAGCTATTTTGGACCTTGTCCTTAGTGGAACCAAGGATTTGGTGCAAGAGATAAGGGTGTTGGGGCTACTTGGCAATAGTGATCATAGCATGATCACATTTGATTTAATAAATGAAAGCAGGGTGGCAAGGAAATCCACAGTACTACCTTTTAACTTTCAAAAAGGAGACTATGATAAACTAAGGAAGAGAGTTAAGAAAAAAATAAAAGGAGCAGCGGCAAAGGTTAAAGATTTACTTCAAGCATGTAGAATATACCTTGGAAGCCCAAACCAGCTGTATTCCATGCTTTAAGAAAAGTGGAAGGAAGTCCAAAAAACTGCTAGCATGGTTTAAAGGTAAGGTCAGAGAGGCTGTTGTAGCCAAAAAAGCATCTTTCAGGAAATGGAAAAAGGAGACATATGATGAAAATGGGAAACAATATAAGCGCTGGCAAGTTATATGCAAGGCATTGATAAGGCAGGCAAAGAGAAAATTTGAAAAAAAAGCTTGCCGTGGAAGCAAAAACACATAAAATCTTTTTCAAGTATATTCATAGCAAAAAACCTGTGAAAGTCAGTTGGACCATTGGATGATAGAGGGGTAAAAGGAGCGCAAAGGGAGGACAAGGCCATAGCGGAGAGAGTGAATGAATTCTTTGCTTCAGTCTTTACTGAATAAGATGTAAGGAAGATATCCATGCTTGAAATGGTATTAAAAGGTGATATATCGGAAGAATTGAAAAAAATATCAATAAACCAAGATGTATTACAAATATTTGATAAACTGAAGTAAATCACCTGAACCAGATGGTATACATCCGAGGGTGTTGAAAGAACTAAAATATGAGATTGCACACTTACTATTAGTAATCTCTGAACTATCATTAAAATCATCTGTAGTACCTGAAGATTGGAGAATGGCCAAATTTTAAAAAGGGTTCCAGGGGTGATCTGGGAAACTACAGACCACTGAGTATGACGTCAGTACCCAGCAAAATGGCAGAAACCTTTATAAAGAATAAAATTACTTAACATGTAGATAATCCTGGTTTAATGGGAGAAAGCCAACATGGATTTAGCCATGGAAAGTCTTATCTTACTAATCTGTTATATTTTTTTGAAGGAGTGAATAAACAGGTAGACAAAGGTAAGCCCATTGATGTGAAAGCCAGTTCTGATGGGGCACATCCGGTTGTCCAGTTATCTGGACAGCCGGATATGCACCCGATTCTGATCTTGCGGGAACTAGAGAGCCCCACGGGAGCAGAATCAGGGCATAGGGCCTGGATATCCAGGACATGCCCCAATTCCGTGCCTCTGGATGACCAGGCACTTCTCCGGCTATTCTGGTCACTATATCTTAAAAAAGGATATACTGGAATTAGAAAATATACAGAGAAGTGCCACCAAAATGGTAAAGGGGATGGAAGGATACCCCTATGAAGAAAAGCTTAAAAGATTAGGGTTTTTCAACTTGGAAAAGAGATAGCTGAGGGAAGATAAGATAGAGGTCTATAAATTAATGAATGGGAATGGAACGGGTTAACAAAACCCATTTAAGACTAATAAGATAAAATATTTTTTCACTCAACGCGTAATCAAACTCTGGAAATAGTTACTGGAGGATGTAGTGAAGGCTATTAACGTAGCTGGGTTTAAAAAAAGGTTTGGACAAGTTCCTGGAGAAAGGGTCCATAAAACATTATTAAAGAGGTCCCAGGAAATCTACTGCTTTCCCTGGGTAATGCAGAACCTGTGTGCCTTTTTGGGAACCTGTCATGTACTTATGATCTGTATTGGCCACTGTTGGAAACAGGATACTGGGCTTGATGGACCTTGGTCTGACCCAGTAAGGCATTTCTTATGTTCTTATGTTCACCCTACTATGGAAAAATTTTGTACAGGGTGAATTAGTCACTAGGGCAGTGCTTTTCAAACTTTTATTCTGTATGACCCCATTTTAACAACTGAAAATTCACGTGACCCCAGATGATAATGAAATCAAAATAGCAGATCTTCAGCCTCCTTCTGCTCCCTCCACTCGTCTAAATCAAAAAGGCAGCAGCAACAGTATTGACATCAGCGCAACAGTCAGCACAAGTTCACCTGTGTCAGTGTGTCGTGTATGCTTACAGACCCCAGTACTCAGCATGGGTTTCCAGTCTAACAGGAAGCTTACACAAGAGCGGCAAGGGCCTATGAATATTCACTGGCTCACAGGCCACATGCTGACTAGTAACTTCCACTACTTGGCAATGGTCACAGTGAATGTCCAGAGAGAAGGGGAAATGGCCATGTTCCTGTGACCCCATCCACTAATGGGTTTTGTAACCACTGCACTAGGGCCTGTAACTCAGTAACCCTAAAAACAAGACTTTCATGCAGTTGATAAGAGCAGCTTTCATCAACTGCATGAGAACCATATTCCACTAATGTCGCTATGCTCATTTAATCCCTCTTCTCAAGCCACTTCACTGGCTCCGTATCCATTTCCACATCCAGTTACAACTTTTCCTACTGACCTACAAGTGCATTCATTCTGCAACTCCTCGCTACCTTTCCCCTCATTTCAACCTACACGCCTCCCCAAGAACTCCACTCCTCTGGCGGATCCCTTTTATTGGTACCCTTCTATGCCACTGCCAACTCCAGACTTTGTTCATTCCACCTTGCTGCTCCATATGCAAAATTTGTAACATAATTTTATTTATTTATTTATTTATTACAATCTTTTATATACCGCGCTATTTGGTATCAGCGCGGTTCACATACAACAACATCAACAGAATAACAGGCTATTCCGTGTTTACAGCAAACAGGTATATAAACTTGGGTAACATAAGGTTAACTTATTACAAACATGATTATATAAAAGGTATCATGACAACACAAAAGTCCTAGTAATCTTACTGAGAAAGTGGGAGAGGCTATTTGAAGATAAGATAAGATAATTACACAACACACCTCATGATACCAATGTATACAACCATACCACACATAGACTATTGTATATAGATATAAAAAGTTTATTATATATAGTTTGTAATGTCGCTATTACCCCACAGCTTGAGCTTGTAGAGTTAAGCAGCCTGATCTCTTATTCAGACAGTAAAATAGTGCTTGGGGAAAGCACTGCCTCCTGGGAGTTGTAGTTTTCACCAACCGAAATAAAGAGAGTAGTGGAGCTCGAGTGGTTCAGGCAAATAACAGGATTTTAATTCCCCTTCCAAACGGCTTTTACATAACAGAAAATAAAGAACAGTTGGCCATGTATCTTCTGGCAGGAAATAATATAAGAATGAAACATAAACAGCTTCCTATATCAGCATCACAGTAATCCAACTTAAAGAGCAATTCTCTGTTCCAAAACCTTTGGTGCTTTTTCTTCTAGCTGCTACCTGCAGCTCTCTTTCTGCACAGCTTAATCCTAACACACAGGTCTTATCTTATCAGACACAGATATTGTACAGTCCATTGACTCAACAGGCAGGTATTCTAAAGATGGTTCTGTTTCCATCGGTTCATATTGGTTCTCAGCTGGAAATGTCTGCAATTGACTACAGGGTGTTTCCAAGCACACACCTATTCCTTCAGCATGAGACTTTTCCCTGCAGCCTTCTGCTACACAAGGTTGGGAATAGCCACAGTATTCAGCACATGTAAAGCCCCACCCTTCTGGGCTAATATCAGAGCACTTCTTAAAAACAGCTTTGCTTTTATACCAGTCACTCAGCCTACCTTTTGGCTTCCTTATGGGAGATTCCTTTTGCCCTCCAGGATCCGCTACAGATACAAGCCTTGGAGTTTCTACGCGCACACAAGTCTGCCTTCTTGGTACATTTCCCTTCTGGCTGCCTTTTATATACGGCACCAAACCTGGGCTGCTTGTACCTGGCTCCTTTGCACTGGTTCTCTGCTCGTTTCTTTTGCTGACTTCCCTTTCTGAGTCAAAGGTCAGAGAATCTTCTGTTAACATTAGTTCCTCTGAATCCTCACTCCCAAACCAATCTTCTGCTTCTCGTGACTGCTCTCTTGCTTGCACTCGTGGCTGTTCTAACGGCTGTGTTCTCAGCTGCTCTCCCGGCTGTGTTCCCGGCTGTGCTCCCGGCTGTGCTAACTTCCTTCCTAATGAGCTTCCCTTATATCTCTGGCTTCCTGGGTTTAATCTGACCCCTCCCTCCAGCAGGTGTTCTGCCTCAGCTCGTGACCGATGAGCTGAACTGCAGCAGGGGCGTGTTTTCCTCTCCACTGATCTGCTCTGTTTGTGGTTTCCCTGGAAACCAGGAGCCATGTGCATTTGTTTTCTTTCTTCAACTGAAGCTAAATCCTGCGTTTTAGCTCTCTCTAAGGGATCTGAAGGACCTTCTACACCACAAGTTGTAACAAGTTAAATGCACATAGTTTCAAAGTTTAATGTAAAAATTGCTGTCATATTTTATGTAAACCGCCCTTGATCTAAGGAAGGGGCGGTATATAAAAGCTTGTTAAATAAATAAATATAAATGCCTAGAACAAACTACCACCAATGTTTGGAGTTCTTAACTCCTGATACCAATGAAGTCAAGGATGAATCCTTTCTCATCTTCAGGAGGCATCAGTAGATGACTAATGCCTGGGCAACCTATGGGAGTTTGGTTCCAATAGACCTTGAGAACCCTTGATGTAGATACTCTGCCAGTGTCTGGTACAACCTCTGAAGTCATCAAGACCAATGCTGCCAATGCCAAAGTCGATGGATTGAACTTTTTAGTGCCAAAATTTCATTGGCACTGCTTCTCCTCACCCTGAAGCCCTCTTGTCATCTGTAAACACAAATCACAAGCCAGCAGCTTATGGCTGGGCCCTAGGCAGTTTAGGCACCAATCGTGGGTATCCATAAGGGATATCGTCCTAGAGTACTTGATGCACTTTTAATTCCACTAGTGAGTGTTACATCTTGGCTGGAAAATCAGCGACTGCAAAATCAAACAACTCTATAGTGAAAAAAGAATTACATGGCTGGATCACCTGAAGCCTAAGCAAGTACATAGCTAGGTGAGAAAAAGAAAAGAAACTTGAAAGCATTCAAAAAATCTATTTAAAGGACACTAAAAGGGACAGAAGCGGCATGTGATAGCAGGAAAAGAAACAATTCTTGAAAGTAAGAGACAGAAAAAATACTTTAAACTCACAAATGAAATGTTCACAATGTAGCCCAAAATGGGCATCTAGTGTGCTCTGCAGTGAAAAAGAGACTGTGAAAAAATGGCACATTGACAGCAGGCAGCAAGATGCAAGCATACGTGGTGAAACTTTCCAAAAGCTTCTTGAAGGAGCAGAGAAATGATCCCACGCTAGGGCTCTGTTGGTGAATTGCCCATACATATGGGCTTTATCCTGTCTGTGCATGTTAAAAGAAGTTGATCACATTAAATTAAATGTTCCTTCATGGGGAGGAGCCAGCATGGATTTAGAAAAAGTAGGTAGTGCCTTACTAAACTTTTAGAATTCTCTGAAGGTGTGAATAAATTGGTGGATAAAAATGAACCGGCTGATATGGTATGTTTGGATTTTTCAGAAGGCTTTTGAGGTCTATAAATTAATGAATGGAGTGGAACGAGTAAACACAGATCGATTGTTTACGTCAACAGAATATAAAAAGACTAGGGGACATGCAATGAAGATACAGGGTAACCTATTTAAGACTAATAAGAGAAAATATTTTTTCACTCAAAGTGCAATCAAACTCTGGAATTTGTTACCGGAGGATGTAGTAAAAGCTGCTAGTGTAGCTGGGTTTAAAAAAGGTTTGGACAACTTCCTGGAGGAAAGGTCCATAAACCATTATTAAAAGGGACACGGGATATCACTGCTTGACCCAATATAAGCATTGTGGAACCTGTGTCTTTTGGGGAAACTGCTAGATACTTATAACCTAGATTGGCCACTGTTGGAAAGAGGATACTGGGCTTGATGGACCTTGGTCTGACCCAGTATGGCATATCTTATGTTCTTATGATAGTCCCACATGAGAAACTCCTTATTAGAGCCTGTTGTTATTAACTGCCATCAAGTCAGTGTCGACTCATGGCAACCCTCTGGATAGTTGTCCTAAATTGTGTTCGATCTTCAGTCAGGCGGCTCATTGTTGACAGACTGGTACCCATACTTGCTGTTATTGTATCAATCCATCAAGCTTGGGTGTTGTTGAAAAATACTATCTTGGAAGCCCAGACCAGCTGTATTCCACGCTTTAAGAAAAGTGGAAGGAAGTCCAAAAAACTGCCAGCATGGTTTAAAGGTGAGGTCAGAGAGGCTGTTGTTGCCAAAAAAGCATCTTTCAGGAAATGGAAAAAAGAGCCAAACGACGAAACCTGGAAACAGCACAAGCACTGGCAAGTCAAATGCAAGGCATTGATAAGGCAGGCAAAGAGAGAATTTGAGAAGAAGCTTGCTGCGGAAGCAAAAACGCGAAATAAAGACCTTTTCAAGTACATTCATAGCAAAAAACCTGTTAGAGAGTCAGTTGGTCCATTAGATGATAAAGGGGTTAAAGGAGCACTAAGAGGCGACAAGGCGATAGCGGAGAGACTGAATGAATTCTTTGCTTCGGTCTTTATTGAGGAAGATGTAGGGATGTTACCCATGACTGAAGTGGTATTTAAAGGTGCGGAAGAATTGAAGGAAATATCGATACATCGGGAAGATGTCTTACAACTATTAGATAAACTGAAGAGTAGCAAATCACCTGGGCCGGATGGTATACATCCAAGGGTGTTGAAAGAACTGAAATATGAGATTGCAGAACTGCTATCAGTAATCTGTGAACTATCATTAAAATCATCTCTAATACCTGAAGATTGGAGGATCGCCAATGTAACACCAATTTTTAAAAAGGGTTCCAGGGTTGATCCGGGAAACTACAGACCGGTGAGCCTGACGTCAGTACCAGGAAAAATGGTAGAAACCATCATAAAGAATAAAATTACTCAGCATGTAGATAGTCACAACCTAATGGGAGACAGCCAACATGGCTTTAGACAAGGAAGATCTTGTCTTACTAATCTGTTATGTTTTTTTAAAGGAGTGAATAAACAGGTGGACAAAGGTGAGTCGGTTGATATTGTGTATCTGGACTTTCAGAAAGCTTTTGACAAGGTCCCTCATCAGAGACTTTTGGCAAAACTAAAGAGTCATGGGATAGGAGGCAGTGTACTATTGTAGATCAGGAACTGGTTAAAAGATAGAAAGCAGAGGGTAGGGCTAAATGGCCAATTTTCCCAATGGAGAAAGGTGAATAGTGGTGTACCCCAGGGATCTGTGCTGGGTCCGCTGTTTTTTGACATATTCATAAATGACCTGGAAAGTGGAATAACGAGTGAGGTTATCAAATTTGCAGATGACACAAAACTATTTAAAGTTGTTAAAACCCAAGAGGATTGTGAAAAATTGCAAGAGGATCTTGATAAATTGGAAGACTGGGCATCAAAATGGCAGATGAAATTTAATGTGGACAAGTGCAAGGTTATGCACCTAGGGAAGAACAACCCAAACTATGGTTACACGATGCAAGGTTCCACATCAGGAACCACCACCCAGGAAAAAGATTTAGGCGTCATTGTGGATACCATGTTAAAACCCTCGGCCCAGTGTGCAGCGGCGGCCAAGAGAGCAAATAGAATGCTAGGTATGATAAGGAAAGGAATGGAAAATAAAACAAAAGATATTATAATGCCTCTATATCGTTCCATGGTGAGACCGCACCTTGAATATTGTGTGCAATTCTGGTCGCCGTATCTTAAAAAGGATATAGCGATTTTAGAAAAGGTACAGAGAAGAGCCACCAAAATGGTAAAGGGGATGGAAGGATACTCCTATGAAGAAAGGCTAAAAAGGTTAGGGCTCTTTAACCTGGAAAAGAGACGGCTGAGGGGAGATATGATAGAAGTCTATAAATTAATGAACGGAGTGGAACGGGTAAACGTAGATCGATTGTTTACCTTATCAGAATATAGAAAGACTAGGGGACATGCAATGAAGCTACAGGGTAAACTATTTAAGACTAATAAAAGAAAATATTTTTTCATTCAACATGTAATCAAACTCTGGAATTTGTTACCGGAGGATGTAGTAAAGGCTGTTAGTGTAGCTGGGTTTAAAAAAGGTTTGGACAAGTTCCTGGAGGAAAGGTCCATAAACCATTATTAAGAAGTGACCAAAGATATCTATGCTTGACCCAGTACAAGCATTGTGGAACTTGTGTCTCTTGGGGAAACTGCTAGGTACATATGACCTAGATTGGCCACTGTTGGAAACAGAATACTGGGCTTGATGGACTTTGGTCTGACCCAGTATGGCATATCTTATGTTCTTATCTCATTGCTGGCCTTCCTCTTTTGCGCTGACCTTCTACCTTCCAAGCATGATGTCTTTCTCTAGTGATCTCTCTCTTCGCATGATGTGTCCAAAGTATGAGAGTAGATCAGCCTGTGCAATAAAAAAATTATTTTCTGGTGTGGTTTCCAGACTACAATGGCATTCAATAATAAAGCAGCTGAAATGCAGGGGATGTGGGGAAAAGAAGACATGATCTGGATGGTGTTGGAAAAAGGAGATGTACTGCCTATGGATAGCTAGATTAATATGAATAAAATACAGTCTCTAAATTGCTTGTATGCAAATGCTAGAGGTCTAAAAAATAAGATGGGAGAGTAGGACTATATAGCACTAAATAAGAGGTTAGATATGATTGGTATCTCAGAGACAAGGTAGAAGAAGTACAATCAGTGGGACACTGTGATACTTGGGTACAAACTATATCATGATAGAGCAGACCAAATTGGTGGAGCGCTTGCGCTCTATGTTAGAGAGGGCATTGAGTCACAAAGGATTAAAGTTTTGCAGGAAACAAAATTTGCTGTAGAATCTCTATTGTAATGGGGAAGAGACATCCTGTGATATGGAAACAGAGGAACCTAAGTGCAGTAGGGCTGTTTCTGGTAGGAAGGATAAGCTCAGGACTCCCAGTTGCCAGGAGCAACACAAACAATCCCAGCCCCGAGGGCAGGAACCCCGCCCAGCTAGCAAACAATCCCCATCTCCTGGGCCTGATAGCTTTCACATGGGAGGGGGAAGGGCTAGATTAGCTCCCAAGCAAACGTATAAGAAACGTTCATTAGAGTTTAGCTACAGCAAGAGGAAGGGCAACAGCAAGAGAGAGAACAGGGAAGATGGAGGAGAACAGAATCAGCTGGAAAGTTTGTGCAAGCTGAGGTCTGGCTCTTGGAAGCAGCGTCTGTCCCAGTGTGAAAGGAAAACGTATGTAAGTGATTCAGTGGATTCTGATTCTGATAGAGAGAGACAGAAAGCAGCTGACAGGAATAACTGGAGGAGCAGGGCACAAAAACCCTTTGACCAAAACTCCAGGTATTTATCCTATGGTGAAGGCATCCAAAGGGAGAAGTTACCAGTGAGGATAGCTGGGAAGCACTTACAAGCTCCAAGGAGTGAAAGATATACAGTGCAAGACATTTGTATGTCAGAAGAAGAGGATGAGCAGCCAGAACACAGAGAAAAACCTCTGAGGTTTAAACCCCATCCTGAGAGAGCTGTGCACGGACTTTCTCCTGCTTCAAAGCCAGAAGGTAGGCTGTATAATCCTTGTAAAAGTGGTTATAAGAATTTCTCTCATAAGAACTATAAAGAATATGACTCTCCCCTAAGCTATGCCAAGAGATATAGTAAAGCTGATCCTTACCTCATAGAGGCAATAATAGAGAAGCCTCTGGAACAGACAGCAGAGAATAATCTGGAAACGTTGGATACAAGGCATAAGTTGTATTCAGCTGATAGCCAGCCTGAGTCAATGCTAATTTATCCTCCAGATGAAGAATTATCTGATACCCAGATGGACTGTACATTAACAGTAACAAATGATAGGATTTCACTGTGCTAAGCCAGATACCTGAAGAAGTTGGTTCAACTGGCAGTTGAAAAGCACAGGACTTTATTTCCTAATACCAAGGGACTGTATGCAATGAATACCGTACCATTTGTGATTTAAGTTGGAAGCTGTTATAAGTTATTTTTCCTACCTTATGCCAGAGTGTATGGTTTTTTGTTCCTATGTTACTTTGTGTTTGAATCCGCCCCGGGAGGGGAATTAAAAGCCTGTCTTTGCCTGAACCACTCGATTCATGACTACAACTTATTGAAAAGGTCCACAACTACACCCTTAACCTTTCAATAAAAGGTCTCCAGGCTACCTACCCCGTATGCTGAAGCTACGGGCGGACTACTGGTGACACTATTGATTGAAATCCCATTTAAAAGGGGAAGGGGAAATTATGGCAGTGGGGGTGTACTATCGACCACCTGGCCAGAATGAACAAATGGATGATGAAATGCTCAAAGAAATCAGGGAAGCTAAGAAAAGTTACAGCACAGTAATAATAATGGTTGATTAAATTACCCCAGTATTGACTGGATCAGTGTCACGGCAGGACATGCTAGGGAGATGAAGCTTCTAGATGAAATAAAAGACTGCTTCTTAGAGTAGCTGGTTCATGAACCGACCAGAGGGGAAGCCATTTTGGACCCATTCCTTAGTGGAACACCAGATCTGGTGCAAGAGATAAGGGTGTTGGGGTCACTTGGCAATAGTGATCATAGCATGATCACGTTTGATTTAATTAATGGAGGAGGGATGGTAAGGAAATCCACAGTATTACCTTTTAACTTTTGAAGGGGAGACTATGATAAAATGAAAAAAATATTTAAGAAAAAATTAAAAGGAGCAGTTGCAAAGGTTAAAGACTTACATCAATCTTGGGTGTTATTTAAAAATACTATCTTGGAAGCCCAGACTAGCTGTATTCCATGCTTTAAGAAATGAGGAAGGAAGTCCAAAAAACTGACAGTATTGTTTAAAGGTGAGGTCAGAGAGGTTGTTGTTACCAAAAAAAACATCTTTCAGGAAATCGAAAAAAGAGCCAAATGACAAAAACTGGAAACAGCACAAGCACTGGCAAGTTAAATGCATGGCATTGATAAGACAGGCAAAGAAAGAATTTGAGAAGAAGCTTGCTGTGGAAGCAAATACGCATAATAAAGACTTTTTCAAGTACATTCATAGCAAAAAACCTGTGAGAGAGCCAGTTGGACCATTAGATAATAGAGGGGTAAAAGAAGCACTAAGAGGGGACAATGCCATAGTGGAGAGACTGAATGAATTCTTTGTTTCCGTCTTTACTGAGGAAGATGTAGGGATGTCACCCATGACTGAAGTGGTATTTAAAGGTGATACTGCAGAAGAATTGAAAGAAATATTGATACACTGGGACGATGTATTACAAATATTTGATAAACAGAAGAGTAGCAAATCACCTGGACCGGATGGTATACATCCAAGGATGTTGAAAGAAATATGAGATTGCAGATCTGGTATTAGTAATCTGTGAACTATCATTAAAATCATCTGTAATACCTGAAGAATGGAGGATGGCCAATGTAACGCCAATTTTTAAAAAGGGTTCCAGGGGTGAAAAATGGTAGAAACCATCATAAAGAACAAAATTACTGAACATGTAGATAGTCATGGCTTAATGGGAGACAGCCAACATGGCTTTAGACAAGGAAGATCTTGTCTTACTAATCTGTTATATTTTTTGAAGGTGTGAATAAACAGGTAGACAAAGGTGAGTCAGTAGATGTAGTATATCTGGACTTTCAGAAAACCTTTGACAAGGTCCCTCATCAGATACTTTTGGCAAAATTAAAAAGCCATGGGATTGGAGGCAGTGTACTACTATGGATCAGGAACTGGTTAAAAGATAGAAAGCAGAGGGTAGGGCTAAATGGCCAATTTTCCCAGTAGAGAAAGGTGAATAGTGGAGTACCCCAGGGATCTGTGCTGGGTCCGCTCCTTTTTAACATATTCATAAATGACCTGGAAATGGGAAAAATGAGTGAGGTTATCAAATTGCAGATGATACAAAACTATTTAAAGTTGTTAAAAACCATGAGGATTGTGGAAAATTGTAAGAGAATCTTGATAAATTGGAAGACTGGGCATCCAAATGGCAGATGAAATTTAATGTGGACAGGTGCAAAGCTATGCACCTAGGAAAGTACAACCCAAACTATGGTTACATGATGCAAGGTTCCACATTAGGAACCACCACCCAGAAAAAAGATTTAGGTGTCATCGTGGATAACATGTTAAACCCTCCACCCAGTGTGCAGTGGCGGCCGAGAGAGCTAATAGAATGCTAGGTATCATAAGGAAAGGAATGGAAAATAAAACAAAGGATATTATAATGCCTCTGTATCGTTCCATGCTGCGACTGCATCTTGAATATTGTATGCCATTCTGGTCACCGTATCTTAAAAAGGATATAGCGTTATTAGAAAAGGTACAGAGAAGAGCCACCAAAATGGTAAAAGGGATGGAAGGATACCCCTATGAAGAGAGGCTAAAAAAGTTAGGGCTCTTCAATCTGGAAAAGAGACTGCTGAGGGGAGATAGGATAGAGGTCTATAAATTAATGAATGGAGTGGAATGGGTAAACGTAGATCGAATGTTTACGTCATCAGTATATAAAAAGACTAGGGGCATTCAATGAAGCTAAAGGGTAACCTATTTAAGACTAATAAGAGAAAATATTTTTTCACTCAACGTGTAATCAAACTCTGGAATCTGTTACTGGAGGATGTAGTAAAAGCTATTAGTGTAGCTGGGTTTAAAAAAGGTTTGGAGAAGTTCCTGGAGGAAAGGTCCATAAGCCATTATTAAAAGGGACCCAGGATATCACTGCTTGACTCAATACAAGCACTGTGGAACCTGTGTCTTTTGGGGAAACTGCTAGGTACTTATGACCTAGATTGTCCACTGTTGGAAACAGGATACTGGGCTTGATGGACCTTGGTCTGACCCAGTATGGCATATGCTATGTTCTTATTTTCTTGTGTACTATCATCCATTCTGGTATTGTTTACAGATCTCCAATTTAAACAGAAGAAATGGATAAAGACTTTATCATTGCTAGTACAAAAGTAGCAATGAAGGGAGAAGTGATCATACTGGGTGACTTTAATCTACCAGATGTGGAATGGAGTATTCCTTCTGCACATCTGGAAAGAAGTAAAAAGATTGTAGATGCCTTCAAAGAAGCATTGTTTAGACAAATGGTGATGGAACCAACCAGGGAAAGTTTGACGCTGGATCTAGTACTCACCAGTGGAGATAGCATATTGAATATCAGAGTGGGTGCCAACCTTATTAACTGCCTAGTTGCCTTGGCTATAGGCGGTATATCAAATAAACTCAAACTAACTGTAATGTGAGGTGCAATTATTATCACACACTGTAGTTTGAGGTAAAAGCCAAGGCAGAGTTCAATCTCAGCAAACTCAAAGTCCTAGATATCAAAAATGCTGACTTCAGTAAAATGGAAAAGTATCTGAAGGAGGAATTGGCAGGGTGGAAGGAAACATAGGAAGTGGAAATGCAGTGGGCTAAACTGAAATAAGCAATAAAAGGAGCAATGGATATATATATAAGGAAAATAAATAGAAACAAGAGGAAAAATAAATCTATACCATTCGCCAAAGTGGCTGCATAAATAAAGGCAAAAAGAACTAGCTTTCACAAAATTCAGAAAATTACAAAAAAGGAACACACAAAAGAATACAGGATAAAGCTAAAAAAGACAAAAATGAAATAAGGATAGCGAAAACAAAGGCAGAAAAAAAGATGGTTAAAGATATGAAGTGTGAAGACAAAACCTTTTTCAGGTATATTTGGAAAAAGGGGAAGACGAGAGGTGGAATTGCAAGACTTAAAAGTGCTGAGGACAGATTCGTGGAAAGTGACATCGAAAAAGTGAAAATGCTAAACAAACACTTCTGTTCTATATTCACAAAAGAAAATCTTGGAGAAGGACCAGATATGATTGACAAATATACAAATGGGAATGCAGCAGATACCACACCATTCACAGAAAATGATGTCTTTGAACAGCTTGCAAAACTGAAAATAGACAAGGCCATAAAACTGGATGGAATACATCCCAGGATACTGAAACTGCTTAGAGAGGTTCTAGTAGGCCCTTTAAAGAATGTTTTAATAGATCCTTGGAGATGGGAAAGTTTCTTCAGGACTGTGAAAAGACTGATGTGATACTTCTTTACAAAAGTGGTAACAGGGAAGAGGTTGCACACTATAGGCCGGTAATATGTACCTCTATGCCAGGAAAAGTAATGGAGGCACTACTAAAAGAAAAACTAGTGAACTTCCTAAAAACCAATGGGTTGCATGATCCGAAGCAACATGGTTTTACGAAAGGACTATCATGCCAAACAAATTTGATTGAGTTCTTTGACTGGGTTTCCAAAGAACTAGATCAAGGGCATGCAATGGATGTGATCTACCTAGATTTCAGCAAAGCCTTTGATACTGTTCCTCATAAGAGGCTTATCAATAAACTGGCAGATGGGTCCCAACGGGATGAACTGGATCAGAACGTGGTTGACTGACAGATGACAAAAGGTGGTAGTAAACGGAACTCATTCAGAAGAGAGGAAGGTGAGTAGTAGTGTGCCCCAGTGATCAGTTCTGGGACCAGTACTGCTCAATGTATTTCTGAGTGATATTTCTGAAGGACTGAAGGGAAAAGTTTGCCTTTTTCAGATAATACAAAAATTTGCAACTGAGTGGATTCCTCAGAGGGAGTGGACAGCATGAGGAAAGATCTACAAAAACTGGAAGAATGGCCTAATGTTTGGCAGTTAAGATTTAATGCAATGAAGTGCAGAGTCATATACTTGGGATGCAGAAATTCAAAGGAATTGTATACAATAGGTGTCGAGAGGGTGGTGTGCACAGACAAGGACGACGACCTTGGAGTGACAGTGTCTAAGGATCTCAAAGTGGCAAAACAATGTTATAAGGCAGAAGGATGCTGGGTTGCATACAGAGAAGAATAACGAGCAGAAGAGAGGCAGTATTAATGCCCCTGTACAAGTCGTTGGTGAGGCCTCACTTGGAGTATTGTATTCAGTTCTGGAGACTGTATCTCACAAAAGAAATTAAAGAACTTGAAATGGTTCAGAGGAAGACGACCAAAATGATTTGGAGCCTGTGCCATTAGACATATGAGAAGAGACTTGAAGATCTAAATATACCCTAGAGGAGAGGAGAGGCAGGAGAAATATGATACAGGCCTTTAAATATTTAAAGAGTATTAACCAACACACATACCTTTTTCAAAGAAGGAGAAGCTGTAAAACTAGAGAGCATAAAATGAAACTACAAGGAGGTAAACTTAAAAGCAATGTTGGGAAACACTTTTTCACTGAAAGGGTGGTGGATTTTTGGAATGCCCTCCCTATGGAGGTGGTAGGGGCAAATACAGTGACGGAATTCAAAATACCATAGGACAGACAAAGTGGATCCCTTTGTAGCAAGAGGATGAAATCAAAACAAATATCTTTTATACTTCAACAAATAGAGGGGGATTACCTGCAGGAACCGGCAGTTACTACTACTCTAGCCAACTTACTAGGCAGACTAGCTGGACCATACTGGTCTTTATCTGCCATCATATACTATGCTACTATGTTAGGTGGTGCCTGTGGCGGGTGGTGGGATGGGGGTTTGGGGCAGGGTGTGTAGATAGGATTGTTACAGGGCATGAGTCAATGTAGTGAACAGCGGTATGTCCCAAGGGAGCAATGCAGTAGGCCTCAATGTGGTGGGGATTGGGAGGCATGAGTCCAATATCATCATAGCAAACTATGTGTATACAGGAACTGGACATATCCTAGGAGGAGCAGTAGATTGGCTGAACAGGGCTTTACTGTAATATGAATCAATGTGTGGTTACGGCCTGCAAAAGGACATACGGGAGGTTGCAGTGTGGCACACACGTTGGGGGGGGGTGTGGTCTAACAAAAGTAAGATCTCGGATCTTGCTTTTAGGAGCAAGGACAAAAGGCCCCCTGCGGACATATCCATACTTTGGGATGTCATTACCGGGATATTGTGGTGCTCTCCCCAGAGGGTAGGTGATGGGATGTCAGTGTGGACACAGCACTGGGTGGAGGTAGACATGTACATCTTGAGAACGTGACTCCTCATTCTGTGGAGGTTATTAGCATGTCATTTCAGTAACCCTGGCTGGCTCTTGCTTTTGCAGTGGCAGTGTGTATACTGCACTATGCCTAATCACTAATTCTAGCACCTGTCAGGCCTGAGGTATTGGAGGTATGTGGATAAGCATGTGTAGGGCATAGCCATCCTTGTTGTGTCCATCCCTGTATCATTTCCCTTCCTAGGGCTAGTTGGATGCTCTGTACAGGAATGTCTTATAGCATAGTGCAGGAATATGAAAGTACTGTAGGAGCATGTGAGTCCTGTCTTTGTACCACTGACATGAAGAAGGGCTTGACATAGGCATCACTGTGCCATGTCCAGTCACTGACTATGGGTAGACAGCTTCAGGTGAAACATTCCTTGTAGAGGCCTGGGGGGAGGGGGATATCCGTGTCTGGAGCCAAGTAGGTAAAGGACAGCGTCGGAACTGTGCCAGACATCTACCACTTTACCTAAGTGGTGCATGAAGCAGCCAGGGCCTCCAAGGTGCAGTCAGATGGAACTGTGCTGGCCTCCCCTGCCTGGAGAAGGCAGATGCATGGTACCCGACCCATCTGCACAATAGGCCAGCCCCAAACCCTGGGGAGCTGTTTACTACTTCCAAGACCTGCAGCTATGGGGAGTGAAGGGCAAGACAAGCAGACAAGGGTGTTGATGCCAGGTATGAAGCCGGAACAGAGTATGCTCCTCCAATCTCCCTAAGGTGGAAGGCATCATTGCTGAAGCCATAGATCCACAACCACCAATTAGGTACAATATGGCCACTGTTCATTGCTGGAGTTCATACTGTAGCTACTCCACATGGCACATCAGCATAGAGGGACTTGCAGGATGTCCATTTCATGCCAGGTCATGGTTGTGGACAGCACATATGTCCAGAGGCTTTACTATGCCCAGCCTTATGTGTGCAGCATTGTCACAGTGTGACATGCTTAACAGCCCCGCAGCTGACAATCTACTTGCCACTGCCACTGCCACTGTCACTAGGCCCCTTTCACTTGTTCCAGCTGTCAGCACTGGTTATCCCAAAATGGTTATGCTGCAGTATCCGTCATGGCAGCCTCTTGGGCATTGATCCCATACTCAGTTGGCTCCTCCAGCAATTAGAAACCTGTTCATGGATGGAGGGGTTATGGGTATGGTCGTGGGGAAGCTATGCTATCTATTACCATGTCCCCTCCCCCCCACCGGATCTCACCGTATACACTGCAAGGAGTATTGCTAATGACAGTCAGCAGAGAGGCAGAGTGCCACAGCTGACACTTCCAGCCATACCCCAGCTGTGAGAGGGTCAAGCATACTCCACAGCCAGACTGGTGAGAGGGCCAAGTCTACTACACAGCCAGACTGGTGTAGTCCTAAGCAGGGATGCTCAAGACATATCCCAGGACAAGGTTGAAGCACGTGGCCATTACACCTATCTACTATGTCCTGCACACATATGTATGGTAAACTGCATCACGTCCGTGCAAGGCACTTGCTGTGCAGTCAAAAACATGGCAGATGATAGGAACTGTGGCATCACTGACGGCTATGGTCAATGGCCATGGTATTGAGGTCCTCAGGGCAAGATGTCAAGGAACAGAAGGATGTGCTACTTGTGGTGCTAGGGATCGAGGCAGCATGCAGTGTTGTGTACACAACATTGTCATATAGGGATTGTAAGTTCAACTCTTGTCCCAGCTTACAGCAGTATGGCAGTTTTTGAGCAAATTCTTTATTGTCCTTGTCAAGCTGCCTTCTCTCTCTGCCTCTCCCTCAGATCAGTCAAAGCCGGGTCCATCTGATGTCTCATGCACACCTGCGGGAACTGCTCAACTAGGCAGGGATGGTGACAGTGAGCAGCCGACCGGTGTAACAGCACCTTGGGCCAACACGATAGCGGCAGACAATGAGGGCACAGCTGCAACCCCTCACCCTCAACAGCCAAAGTGTCCTCCTGACGAACCTCCACCTCTGCAATTCCTATCACCAAGGAGCTGGGAGCACCATCTGCTGATGCTGCTGAGCAGTAGATGCTTCAGGTGGAACTTATCATGGGCATCCACACACAATTGGAGACGATGCAACATGAAAGACAGGAATCAACACAGCTGCAGTGGAAGCAGGTTATGCACGAGGTGAGGCACCAGAAGGTACAGCTCCACTTTTTTTTGGAGATGGCAGCCTACCAAGACTCAATTGTGCACTCACTCTAGGAGATTGCAGCTGTCAGGTCACCTCATGAGATGACAGTCCCTCAGGGGGCCTCTCCATGGCCACCTCGCCTGCCAGCCAACAGGCTGATAACTTCACATCTTGGGGAGGCAGATGAGACTGACAGAAATGCCTCGGAGATGGTACCACTGAGGTACAGGGCACAAGTGGGGAAGTGGGTTGGGGGTGAGGAGGAAGGGGGTGGTGGTGGTGGTAAGAGAGAGTGGTGTTAGATTTGGGGCACATTAAAATATTACTCGCACTAAAAATTCTCTTGTATGAGTCTGTTTCTTGCTGCCAGCGCTGCTGCTGTTGCTTGCTGGCTGCCCCTCTGCGCCCCTTCCTCTCCACCATCCTGCCTTCTGTCTGTATCTTCATGGATCTCCTCTTCAGGGAGGTGGATCCCATGCTGCATGTGTTGAACATGCTGCAGATGCTCTCCAGGCTGTATAGCAGCTCTCCCCCACTCCTGTCCAGACACAAGGTATCCCAAAAGCCTGCCCCACCACCATCCTGGTATGTGTCAGTGCTCTATTGTGCCCTCCTCCTGTGGTATCTGAGGGTTATGCACTAGAGTAATCAGCTATGATTTCTGGGTATCCCCTTTTACCTGCGAAAGCATGGTGAGAGGCACATATCACAAATGGTACAATGGCAGGGAGTTGTAGTCAGTGTAGTGAGCCTTTTGACATCTCCATGATAGCAGACAAATAACAGTTATGGCAAACTGAGCTCCCAGGCAATGATCCCTGTGGATCTTTATCTTTATTAACCATTTGATATATCGCCCTAGGCGACAGGGCATCAGAACGGTTTACAATTTTAAAAAGGCTGTATAGAAGAAAGAAAGAAACACCATTTGCTGACAAACAGTTAAGAGCAGAGAAGGGTAAAGAGGGTTGGGAATAGTTAACTAGGTAGATGAGGAAGGTAAGTTGTAAGCAAGCTGGAAGAGATAGGTTTTAAGTATGGATTTGAACCAGGGAAATGAAAGCTCTGAGTGTAGGATGGTAGGTAAAGAGTTTCATAAGGCAGGGGCCAGAATAAAGAAGGCGGAATGTCATGTTTGTTCCGGATGTGCTCAGGAGACTAAGGGAAGTGCCAGAAAATGGGTATGTAGTGACTTGAGGAGACAGTGAGGAGTATGAAACTGGAGAAGATATTGTGGGGTCCTGTGTAGATTGCCCGATGAGTTGTAGTGAGAATCTTGTAATCAATGTGATGCTTTATTGAGAGCCAATGAAGGTGGGCAAGAATGGGCACGATATGAAGAAGTTGCAAGCAACAAAGTTGGTAATAGGGAAGACCGGCAAGTGCACCATTGCAGTAATCAAACCTGGAAATCTCCAGTGACAGAAGAAGAGTCGTAAGGGAGTGTGAGTCAAGAAGGGGACGGAAGGCATGGATCTGGCACAAAGAGATAAAAGTCCGCTGAACCAAAGAGGAGAGGTGATCATGGAATGTTAAGGAGGAATCCAAGGTGACATTGAGGTAACGAAGGGACTGAACTACAGGAAATGGAAAATGAGCCAGAAGTGCGGCTACAGAGAGACAGGGAGTATTAAAGGTAAACCAAATAGCGGAACATTTAGAGGGATTAAGATGTAGACAGTTTGTGCAAAGCTAACTAGAAACAACAGATAAACAGAAAATAGACTACGGACAAAGAACAAGAGGACAGGAAAGACTGAAACCAGTGAAGAATAGAACCTCAAAGCCCACAATTGGAGAGATGAGAGAGTAGAAGTGAATAGTCTACCAAATCAAAGGCCGAGGATAGGTCTAGAGCAGGGGTCTCAAACTCAAATTGCTTTGAGGGCCAAATGAGGACTTGTAAAGTAACCCGGGGGCCGCATAAGACGCGGGGCCTCATTTGCATAAGGGGCCTCATTTGCATAAATATTTGCATAATGTTACCATACACTAACTTTTAGTAAACATGCCTCTTTAATGAGTATGGATAAAGAAAGACTAAAAGATTTAGAAACAAGAAGACAATAATTAAACTGGGAACCCCAAAAGCCAAACTTGGAATGTACAACAACACTGTAGAAATAAAACTATAAATTAATTTCCTCTTGTACTAAACAAAGCGCAAACATTAATGATGCACATTTCCCAGAGCTGACATATTCCAGTTAATAAATTCAAAATAAAGAGATATTTTTCTACCTTTTGTGCATTTTTTTCAGTTGCAATTGTTCCAGCCACTTTCTTCTGGTTTCTTCATGTCTTCTGCTAACTCTCCATCGTCTGCTGTCCATTTGCCCTTTCTTCTCTCCTAGTTTTTTTTCCATTCTCTCTCTACATCTGCTTTAACATACTAATCTTTCTCCTTTTTCTCTTTCCTCATTCCTATTTCATCCACTCAAATTTTACCCCTCCATCCTCAATCCCCACTTACTCTCCCAATACCTGGCCAATTGTAGATTTGTCTTCTCTCCCAGACAAAATATTTTTCCCCTCTCCATTTCACTTTCCCAGCTCCATCCCATTCTAATCCTCCCCCAACATCAGCTCCCTTCTAGTTCCAGCCCCACCCAGCATCCGCTCCCTTCTAGTCCCCCCATTAGTCCATTTCCAGTCCTATCCTAGCCTCACCATCAGCCCATTTCCAATCCTAGCCCCCCATCAGCCCATTTCCAATCCTAGCTCCCTCCCCTCACAGCCCATTTCCATTCCAAGCCCTCCTCCCCATCAGCCATTTGCAGTTCAAGCCCCCCTTCCACTCAGCCCATTTCCAGTCCTAGCAACCCCCCCCCCCAGCCCATTACCAGTCCTAGACCCCCCATAGCCCATTATCAGTCCTAACCTCCCCATAGCGCACTTTCAGTTTTACCCATCACCCCATTGTCAGTCTTACCCCCCCCTAGCCCATTACCAGTCATAACCCCCCCTGCCAATAGCCCACTTCCAGCCCTAACCCCCATTACCCCATTTCAGTCAGCCCCTCCATAGCTCATTACCAGTCCTAACTCCCCCCATCAGCCCACCTCCAGTCCTTCCTAACCCCCACCTGCCCATTTCCAGTCCTAGCCCCCACCATAGCCCATTACCAGTCATAACCCCCCTGCCAATAGCCCATCTCCAGTCATAACCCCCCCCTGCCAATAGCCCATCTCCAGTCATAACCCCCCCCCCCCCGCCAATAGCCCATTTCCAGTCATACCCCCCCCTGCCAATAGCCCATTTCCAGTCATAACCCCCCTGCCAATAGCCCATCTCCAGTCATAACCCCCCCCCTGCCAATCGCCCATCTCCAGTCATAACCCCCCCCTGCCAATAGCCCATTTCCAGTCATAACCCCCCCTGCCAATAGCCCATTTCCAGTCATAACCCCCCTGCCAATAGCCCTTCTCCTGTATTAACCCCCCCCTGCCAATTGCCCATCTCCATTAATTACCCCCCCTGCCAATAGCCCATTTCCAGTCATACCCCCCCCCCTGCCAATAGCCCATTTCCAGTCCTACACCCCCCCCCCCAGGTAAATTTTAAAAAAACCTGGCTTCTGCTGCTGCAGCAGAAAATCAGCTGTCCCGCGGCCCCTTCCCCTCTGCGCGGAGAGCCCTGAGTGTGCTTCATCTGCGGCGTGCTTTTTAAGCCGCGAAGAGAGTATTTCCCTCTCGCGCGGCTTAAACCTAGTCACTTTTCAAGCCTCGCGAGAGGGAAATACTCTCTTCGCGGCTTGAAAAGCACCCGCTGATGGAGCACTCTCGGGGATCTCCGGGCAGAGAGGAAGGGGCCGCAGGACAGCTGATTTTGCTGCTTGAGCAGCAGAAGCCAGTTTTTTCTTTTTAAAAAATTGACCGTCGATTCTGCCGTTGCCACGGCGGCAACGGCGGCAGCAGAAGCCGTCGCGGGCCGCACAACGTTCTCTCGCGGGCCGCATGCGGCCCGCGGGCCGCGTGTTTGAGACCCCTGGTCTAGAGAAACAGCAAGTGAGAAGCACCCATATCACGCGCAATGTGGACTTCGTTAAGTAGGGATATGAGAATGGTTTTTATACTGTGGCCTGATCAAAATCCTGACTGGCGGGGGTGTAGGAAGTGGGTGGAGTCGAGGTGAGAGGATAACTGCAAAGACCAACTTCTCGAGGATTTTAGAAAGGAATGGGAGATTTGAAATGGGACAATTAGCTAGGACATCTGAGGCCAGGGATGATTTCTTGAGAATAGGACAGATAATGGAGTGTTTCCTGTCACCAGGTGCCCCTAGTGGTCGGTTGGAGTAAGGACATCTGGCGCATTTAATTAATTTTTAAGGAGTGATTGACCTAAAGGGCCTAGAGGATTCTGGTCCTTGTAGTATAGAACTCCTTATGAAGAACGATTCAAGCCAAAGTGTAGAGTAACAAGGCTTTATTTCCCCGGTCAACGCTAAGGTCCAGTCAGACGCAAAGAAAGTAAATACAGTCCTTCTCTTTAACAAAAAGGTTCCACCAACATTTCAAACAATCAACTGTTGTAGGTTTCACAGTTAAGTGTAAGTCTGGGCTAAGGCTTCTTTTAAATCAAAACAAATTAATATATCAGCAGAGAAATGGTTACAAGCTTCACCATCAGCAGAGTTCTTCTCTCTCTAGAAATCCTGCAGGGGAATTCATGCTAGCTGCTGAACAAAGATTACATTCCATCGGCTCCTCCTGAGGAATGGGAGTACTGTTTTCATATTCAAAGTCCATTGACTCAGGGTCACTGCCCTCCTCAGATGAATGATAATTTTCACTCCCTGTTAACTCCTCACAGGGATTCTTTAGCTTCCCATAAAACTCTCTTATTAAGCTTTGGGGAAATGCTTTTAAAAGGTCAGTTTTACTTCTTCTCCCCTTACAAAGTTTAACTCTTTGAACAGGGTTTTCATCAGTAAAACTTTCTCTTAGAATTAAGGATTTTGCATACCTTGGCTTCTCTAAGCTGCCACACCCAGAGCTCCCCTTGTAACGTGCTTTCTCAGGCAGACAAGCTGTTCTATGCAGTGCTCTGCTTTCAGGGCTATCAGGCAAACCAGGTATGGATTTCCACCCTTTGTGGTTCTTAGCAAAGGTATCTCTGTAGTAGGAACTTCCTTTCCTTGTTCCTAACTGGTTTGATACAATGAACTTACTTGGGCTAGGAGAGTTGCTTTTACCAGGCAAACTGCTTCTTCTGTTTGCTTTGCTATGGACTCCGTCCCAATATGTTTGGCCTCTCTGGACTCTATCCCTTTGAGTGAAACTCCTTTGGATTCTGTCTCTTTGAGCTGGCTGCACGTGGAAGCTGTCCTGTTCCAGGTTCCTTTTCCCACAGCTATCCAAACTGCTGTTCCAGACTGTGCTCCGTCCTGAGCCTCTTGCTGAGCCTCTTGCAGTGATACTTGCTGTGCTTCTGGCTATGTTCCTGGTTAGGCTACTTTCGCCGCTCCTGTTGCTTCCACGGCTCTCCTTGCTGCTTTGCCGGCTCTTACTACTGCTCTCTTTGCTGCTGCGCCGGCTCTTACTACTGCTCTCCTTGCTGCTGCCTTCTACCATCTGGTTTCCTTTATAAAGGGATTTTTGGTTTGAACATTTTGGGCTTGATCTCAGGTGAAACTGCTTGCTACTAATGCAATCAGTGTCAGAGCACGTTGCTTCTGGCTCTGTGGAACTGCTCATACGCCCTCTGGCTGTGCTGCGCTGGAACTGCGCTCTCTGCATCTTCTCAGTTCCATGTAAAACAGGGTTTTTTTCTAAAACTATTTCCTTCATAGGTTCCGCTTTATGACATTCCAAAGAGAAGTAAAGATATCGGATGTGAGACTAGAGTTGAAGATGGTAAGCATGAAAGGGAGGAGAGCTAAAGAGGGTTCTGTGATCCACGATGAGGGAATGGCGTCAGAAGGGCATGTGGTTTTATGTGAAGACTGGAGGGCCTTGAGCAGGGTGGCTGAGGTTATGGGCTGGAATGACGACCAAAACTGAGAGAGGATTGTGAGGTCAGTGCAGGAAGAAGGGGGTCCCGACGAGGGATAAGGACTGTTGACGAATGTAGAATGTAGCACAATGATCTTCTCAGAAAAGTAAGTAGCGAGCTGACCTGTATCCGGCAAGAGAGAACAGACGGATGCAGCGGAATTAGTGCGGGACTGGGAAAGAGAGCAGAATACGGAGTAGAGCTGTCTAGAGGAATTTGATGCAGATGAAATGGTGGCAGAGTAATACGAACTTCTAGTTTCACAGAGTGTGTGCCTGTAATTATAACAGTAATGATGGAAGTGTGACAGGCTAGTAGGGGCGTGATGATGATGCCAGAGGTGTTTGGCCCAACGGAGTTGAGCCTGGAGGAGGGAGAGATCGGCAATGAACCAAGGATGGTGCTGTGATGGGTGATGGGAGTGACTAGGTTCAAGGGGGGGCCAGGACATCAAGGTGATTACTAAGAATGGTATGCCTGGTCTGGACCTGGGTATCAGTAGAGAGGGAGTTGAAATCCTGAGGGAACAAGACATCAGCGGAGGCTGGGCTGGGAGCAGAGTTGGTTGCTGGGGTTGCTGCCCCGGACATTCCTGTAGCCTTATGCTCCTCCTGGCTGGCAGGATCATGTGTTTCACTTTTGCTCCCATGATCCTTGTCCCCCCCTTCTGGTGCCACCCTAGAAGTCCTTTCTTCCTCTTCCCATTTCCACCATATTTGCTGACTATGTTCCTAGGCAGCTTACACTGTGGCTCTGTTGGCCCTCCCACCCTGGGTCTGGGATGCACTCTTCAGTTCACTGTTGGGTGGGGGGGGGGGGGTTGGAGTATGCCTTTCCACTCACAAGACTGTGCTACCGCACCCATGACTTTCCCACCCATGTCCTCATCCTACTTCTCCCTACTATCGCCACTCCTGCCCCCACTGCACTCCACTCTGACAATAGCACAGGCTTGGACACTTCCTTTCACCTCTGACACAGATAATGCTTATCCTTCTGGTGCCATGCCTATCATGCATCTGTGTCTCCAAACATATGTTTCTGGAATGCTCTACCACCAATCAACCAGACAGCAGCCTGACCAAGAACTGACTGGGATAGGATGAACGCATCATGGCAGGAGACAGGGAACTGGACACACATTATCTGTTATCTGCATATGGGCATCTACCACCACTTGCATATTCATCAAGTGGTAGTGATGTCTGTTGGAATATGCCTTTTTGTTCATGGCCAAATGGCTTCAGGACCACATGTACAGTTGTGGTCAACATTTATTGGCACCATTGCATTTTAGGCATGTTGTGTACAATATCTTGAGAAATAATTGGAAATATTCCAAATATATGTCATCATAATATTTTAATAGTATGTTGTGACACTGTATGCTGTACAGGACTCCCTTGGACCTCCTCGGGCACACCAACAACACGACAATCCAAGCACCAATTTGAATTCAGTGTTTTTATAATGAACACAAAAAGTTGCCTTCCAAATGTTACAGCAATACAAGGAGTAGTACTGCTACTCCGACTTCTCATTAGGGGGTACCCCCAATACACCGGGCTCCTGGCAGCAGCAGTGCCGGGCATCGCCTCCCCTTTTTGGAATACAAACTCAGTAAAAGTTCCCAAGAATCAGTACAAAATCAATCATAGGCAATCCCATGCACACAGTGCACCAAAACCCACAGTCTTTTCTTTTACAATCAACAGTGTTGCTCAGCTACACAGTTGAACTGGCTGTGTAGCCCCCCTTCCCTTCCTCCCTTCAGGTTCTGTATGAGCTTGTTGAACCTGCTCTGGGCTAAAGCATTCACTTTTCTGGAAACAGTACCTCCATGGATTCCAGGTGATTGTCCTCCTCATACTCTTGAGCTTCCATGGGTTCCTCCTGCATGATTTCACTGCCGTCTTCCCTATGGTTCCTAGGGATCTTTTCTAGGGCATGGCCTGCTCCGCCCTCCCCCTTCCAGCCTCCCTCGGGTTCCAATGAGTATTGCCTAGTGAGCCAGGGAAACTGAGCCAACTCAGGATCCTGCAGTGGCTCGGTGGACTGGCTCTGTTCCTTCCTAGCAGGGGACATTGAGGAAAGTCTCCCCCCTTCTGGAGGCCAGGCCTGGGCTTTTTTTAGATTGGCAAGTTCTATGCTTTCCTCAGGGCTGTAACGAAGCCTGTATAATCCCAGAGGTATCTTCCTTTGGTTTGTTATCCAGTGGACCTAGACAGGATTAATGGCACCCTTCACTAATATTTGATTGCACAACCCTTGGTAGTGATGACAGCCTTCAAACGTTTCTTGTAGCCATCTATAAGATTTGTACATCTGTCTGCTTCAACTGCAATTTGTTACAGCGCATGAATGTTTCCAGGATTCCTTTTAGCAATGGCAGATTTCAGCTTTTTCCAAAGGTTCTCGATTGCACTGAGAACAGGACTCATTGCTGGCCAGTTTAAAACAGTCAATTTGTTCCTTTATAACCATTCTTTTGTACTTTTGGATGTATGTTTTGGGTCATTGTCCTGCTGGAGGACCCATGATCTTCGACCAGGCTTTCTGGCACTAGGTAGCACATTTTGCTCCAAAATACCTTGGTAGTCATCTGACTTCACAAGTCCTTTAATACATTTCAGGCCTCCAGGTCCTGAGGCACAAAACAGCCCCACAACATTATGGAACCTTCACCATATTTAACTGTAGGAAAGGTGTTTTTTTTCCCTTATAAGCTTCATTTCTTCATCTTGTCATGAGGTAGACAGCGCAGAGCCTGAAGTATTAAAAGGGTTTAGAAATGAAGAGCTTACCTCACAGTCACAGGGTCAGTGGAGACATTCACAGTGCGAGGGGGCAGGGAGTGAAGAAACAAACATTCCTCAGGGCTGCAGTGACGCAGAGAGAATTCAGAGCTCTAATCAGGCTCACCTGTGGGAACAGTCACGTTCCACGTCCAATAGGCAGCCCAATAAAACCAGGGGAAAATCAAGTGAAGAGGAGGGTGAATTCACAGGCAGAGTCAGACTGAGACCCAGAGGCAGTTTCAGATTCAGAGACGGAACAAGCTTTCCCCGAGCAAGGGAAACAAGCTTGGAGCGCAGCCAGAGTGTGGAGGAGAGTCTGGGACCTAGCCTGGAGAAACAGACAAGGAGCAGAGAGATCCTCAGAGAGGCTGAGTTGGGAACTCCAGACCAAACAGTAAGAGACCCGCTGTCTTGGAGATCCAGGTTTGAGCAGAAGCAGTCTGACGAACCCGAGTGGATCAGGAGAGATAGAGCTAAGGTCTTCCCAACCAGAGGGGTCCTCGCACCCAGGCAAGCAGTCAGATCACCAGAGAGCAAAGGTCACACTCTGAAAGTCTCACAGGAAGCAGGAAGCAAGTGCTACACTGCTAGACCCAGCAACAGATACTGCCGGAGCAAAGCAGTCTGCAGCTCTGATAGAAAACCCTGGCTAGAGGAAGAAGGACTAGAAGCCATATTCTCTCGTGGGAAAGATAAGTACCCTCTGTATTATAAAGGGAGTGGAGTAGATTCGGGGAGGAGAAGCAAAGCATACAGGAAGCAAGAGTTCCCTCAATGGCTTAGGGACTGGGAAGAATTCCCCAGCCCAGCTCCTGTTGCCTCTGACCCCCAGCAGCAGCACTTGTATCTCCCAAGAACAGAGTTTACCCCAGAGCAGAGGTCTGAGTACAGGTTTGCAAAAACTCAGAGATCCCACGCAGGTCAAGCCCAAGAGGGGATGCAGTGGGAAAGCACTATCCCAGAGAATATTCAGGAGCCAATGGATTGCAGTTTGGGAGTAACAGATGATTTAGAATCTCTGCGTTAAAGAGAAGAAAAGGAAGTGTGTTTTGATTTCTTTGGAGGAAGATAATACTTTTGTGTTTTGGGGAAAGCAAAGAAGAAGCTTGGTTTTGTTAAAGTGTTCTTTTGCCTGTGATGTAACAGCTTAATTTGTGTTATCCTTATCTGAAAGCCATCCATACGGGACAGGGAATAAAGCCCATCCTTAATTCCACTTTGGACACGACTCTTGAGTCATTATTATTCCACAACTCAAACTGGATCCCCATCTAGGCAGCTGCCTAGGGCGACACAGTCAGCCAACAGGCTTACAATCTGTAAATGTATCGCTGGTCTGCATTACCAAAGAGCTCAAATTTGGTTTCATCTGTCCACAGAATATTTTCCTAGAAGGATTGTGGTTTCTCATTATGGGTTTGGGCAAAGATCAGGGGTGCCTTTTTATGTCCATCTTTGAGCAGTGAGGTCCTCCTTTGCCTTCATCCATGAAGTCCTTCTTTGTTTAGTGTGTGGTGTAAGATGCGGGTTGAAACCACCGCTCTAGATTAGCCTTAAGCTCTTTGGATGTTGTATGTGATGTCTTTTTAACAGTTCGCACTAACCTTCGAAGACATCTTGGATTAATTTTCCTCTTCCCACTATGTCCTGGGAGGTTCTTGACAGTTCCCTGAGCAGAAAGAAAACTTCTTAACACCATTGTGACTTGTAGACACAAGGTCTTTGGAGATGGCTTTGTACCCCTTTGAAGTTTGATGTTTGGTGATAATGGCTTTTCTGACTGACTCAGGCAGCTCTCTTGTCTTCATCATTCAGAAAATGGAACAAGGAATGAATGTGGTCATTTTAAACATTAGAGCCATCATTCATTGGTTGATTCAAGTCATGTGAGTACTGACAATTGATCCCAACTGCATTTTATTTTACTGCAATAGGAATGTGGTTCTTCTGTTCAAACTGATTTGAATTGCTTACAAGGGTGCCATTAATCATGTCCTGGCAATGTTCCAGTTTTTATACTCTTTCCTACTATTTTCTTTTTTTAATTTAAATTTCAAAAGATTTATTACAATCCAAAACAGCAAGAAAAGAAAGCAATACAATAATGAATCTATAATATCCAAAATCTAACACTAGCCCATGTCTAGAAGAGACTGATGCCAATAAATAATAAACCAACTAATATAATAAAAAGAAAAAAAAGAATTTGCTCAACCACAAAGAAGAATTACAAAACCCAATTTTTAACTATTCCCTCCAGTATTGCAATATAGTCAAATGTTCTGTGTTACATAAAAAAAAGTTATCCTGCCCATACGCCAGACATTTGCAGGGATACTTAAAAAAAAAAAAGAAGCCCCAACTGACAAAACCTGGGGCCTCATGGCCAAAAAGGCTTTATACCTCTTCTGCCCACAAAATAACAGAGATGTCAGAGAAGATACTAATCTTCTGCCTACAAAATAACTCTGTTTTCTTTTTAAAGAAGAGAGACAAGACCATATTCTTATCCATCAGTGAGTTAAATGAAACAAGAAGTATAGCCCTAATGGAAATCTCATCCATCGAAGACTCAATTTATTCTGAAACATTTAAAGTATTGTCAGCATTTCATGGAGTCAACTCTCCCTGTTCTCCCTGGTTTGCTGGTTGAGAATTAAAACTACTAGGCAAATAATACAAATTATCCAATACCAACATTTCCCAACCAGCAAAACCCAACAGTTACTTCAAATATTTTTGGAATAACAATGGAGTAATATAACTAGCTTTAGGGAAGTTGAGTAAACGCAAATTTTTAACCTGTAAGGTATTCTTCAGCATTTCCTACTGACAATGAAAAACAAGGCTATCTTTTATAGAGGAGGCAGCTACATCATATACTGTTCGAACTGAAGATTCAGTCTTTTGTAATCTAGAGTCACAGTCCGTGAAATACTTGTCATGCAGAGCAAACTTCTCAACCGTTTGCTTAGAGAAGTCTGCCAGATCACCAATAGTAGTAGAGAATGAGGCCTCCACACGGGACAAAACATACAGAATATCCATCAAGGTTACTTGAGAAGATTGATCTCTAGAGACAGCAGACAATAGCTGTGAACTCAAAGAATTAAAAGCCCCAGCCATTTGGACCACCTGTGGCAAAGGAAGAGCCACACCAGGTCACCCAAAGACCGGGAAGAGTCTACTTCAGATAACTCTTGGGCTTGCACTGACCCAGCCACAATAGGCAAGGAAAGTGCAGAGCCTGAACTCCTATTGCTGGAAAGTGGGGGTGGGTTAACTTTTCCCAAAACCGACGAGGTCAAAACATCAGAAGAGGAGACATCAGGACAAGACATTAGCCTACCTCCAGAAGATTTCGCCATCAAATCCACATGATTATCCATCGGGCCAAAAGCTTTAGCCAATTTGAGGGGGTTAACTATACTCACATTAAAAGTCCTCTTTTTCCTCTTGCCCATCACGACGTTCCTTGTCGCTCCGAAGGGGCTCCAAAAGGGCAAAACCTGCCCCTTTGACCATGCCCCTTCGAACACGCCACGTCCACGTCCCGCGGAGCAAGCAGGTGCTTTAAGCTCCTGCAGCTGTCATTAGGGGGCATGGCCAAGATGGTCCCAGTTGAGCAGAGGCAGGGCTCCAGCAACTGCCTGCACGCTGACACAGCACAGCACCCGTGGAATGGCAAATCCTAAAGGTAACAGTCTCCCGTCCTTTTTTAATTGGTCTTGTTTTATTTGATTCTTTTGTGTGTCAAATATGTGTGCATATATAGTCCAAAGCCATTTCACTGGCCACTTTTTTTTTTAGGAGATATTGGACATTAAGGGGTTGAACTGCAAAAGTGCCAATAATGTTGACCACAACTGTATGTAGCCTATTACACTAGGATGTATGGAAAGACTGCAATTTCATAGAAGTCCTGCATAGTATGCTGTCTTTTCTCCATAGTGGCAGGGAAACTGATGAACCTTCTGAGCCTTCTCAAGAGGGCTGTAGTGAAGTAGCAGACTGTATAATTCCAGCTGTTGCTGCCACCACATGCTAGAAACTGCCCATTGTCAGGAAGTCTAGGGTTATGGTTACTTTCAGTGCCATGGGCAGTGTGTGGCTTCTGGCAGTAGCTGGCTTCAAGTCCCATCTCAACATGGCACAGAAGTCTGTGATCATGGCTGCATCATTCTGGTATGTTTGTAACACTTCCTCCTCTGTAAGTTAGAAGTATTTGACCCTGGGTCTGTAAAGCCATGAAGTATGGTACCATTACTTCCAAGGCTGGCCCACAACCTGCTGCTGTTGCTTTTCCCTGGCACATCTGTGGTATCTCCACCTCCGTTGCTATTTAACCACCACATTTCTCTTGGCGTACCTATCACAATGTCTGCAAATGCTGCTGAGGCAGTCCAGCAAAAAATAAATTGTTGCTCTCTACGGCACAATTATCAACGGATATTGTGCCGTAGAGAGCAACAATTTATTTTTCACTGGAAGAGTGTGGAACCGAATGTGTTAAATTCCCAGATTGAGTGGCATTGGTTCTACTGATTGTGGGCTATGTATAACAGTTCGCAAGCGCTAGCGTTTTTGTAACGTCTTGCATTTTTGATGGGATTGCAAGTTCGAGAAGCAAGAGATGATCAAAGGTCAGTGGTATTTATATGTGTTTATTTAGGTATTAAATAATCTTTTTTGGTTGGGTAGTTAATGGTTTATTTGGTGTTTTAGTGAGAGCAAGAGAAACATGAGGTTTCCCTGACAAAGCCAATGTATGGCGAAACTGTGGCCCATAGTCGAGTGAAGCAACTTCAAATGAAAGGGTTTGATAACGAACATTCACTGTGTCATTGTGGCAAGTGGATGGTTGTAGAGAACTGAAACCCACCGTTTGGTTTTTTATCTATGTTGATTTTTACTCTTTTGAAACATGGTTTTTATATACATGAGGAGACACAAAGGTTAGTGAGGCTATTATTATAGCAATAAGATATTTGAAACAGTATTATATGTTTTCCTCATTGTGTGTGGTTTTGATGGTCCTTATAGGATGAAGAGTGAGCAGTTTATGCCATCCTAGAGTGGTTGGGGATTCAATAGAACCAGTTTTTCAAGCTATGTCAACATATGGAGATTTGAAAAGCGGAGAATTCAACATTCTAGACTCCTTTGAACAAACGGATGCATGACATACTATGGCTCATAGCTTGAATTTTAAGATAAAAGAAAGGAATATTCACAAGGGAAATTGGTTATGAGAAGAAATCGAGGTATCTTAAAATATGCAGATTATTTGAAAATTATATGAGTTTTATTAATGTATATCAATATATATTGAAACTTCTATATGATTTGGAAAATGTGGGAACTTTTGACATATGTACATCAAATGTATGTTTGTGAATTATATAGGAATTTGTAAGTTTATGAATTTTGGGGATTATATATTAAATGTAATATTTTGTATAAATTTATATCAGTGAATTAAAAACGTTTTTGGAAACACATTAGTAATTAGGCAGTTTATACATCCTTATGATTTTATGACATGAATATATGTGTAAATGGATAGGTTATTATAGCTGCATTTGCATTGTGGAAAATATAACATTTACATGCAGAAATGGCAATTTTATAAAGGGCTACATTTACATGTGGATGTCCACAACACAAAGAAATTGCAAGGGGGCATGTCAGGGATGGCATGGGCAGGTTAAAGTCTAGATGTGAATTCCCCATTTCATATTGGAAATGCATATGTATGACCAAAATGGTACTTGGTGTGTTTTACAGTTGTTCCCTGGCACATATAAAAAGTACTCATTTTGGCTAGCCCTTTACAACTTCAGCCAGGAAACTTAAATATTACAAAATCTAAGTGTTAGTACTATTCTATCAGCTTAGTTTCTTGTTTAGATCATTCTCACAAAGCAGAGAATAACTGCACATTATGTTTTCAGCGTCAGCCTATTACTAGTAATGTATTCATTATTAATATATGAAGAAACTGACTTCCAGCAGCTGACACAGAACCTATCTTATTAAATATGCATATGGTCCCCAGCTCTATTAGAATGCCCAGCTGTATGCAAAGAACACTACCTATGCTGTTACACACCCGTGAGTGCCTAAAAGACATGAGATTTACAAAGCTAATTTTGAAAATAGTCTACATGGAACTCAAGTGACACCTGATGTTGTTTCTGAATAGTGAACTCTAAATGTAATTTAACACACAACAATTGTTCCGTCTACCGACCATCATTATCAGAAATGCTGAATTTCTCTTTAAAAAGGAAGTGGTTCAACATGCCAAATTTTTTTCTTATAGGAATTACATTTGTCTGGCAAACTGTAGTAATGCATTTTTTCAATTGCAGTTATAAATTTACATAAAGGTAGTCACAGATTATAATGATAAGGGTGTATTCCTTATAAAAAGAACGGCATTAGATGAAATACAAACACATCAACCTATGAAGAATATTGTGAGATCATAGGCTCTATTTTATATCTTTTTACCACTGTCACATTTTGAAGTAGATCTCATAACACAGCAGTCAATCTCCTAATACATAGTACTACCACTTTAAGACTTTCATTTTCAAAATCAAAGAGAAACAGAAAAAGCACTGTGACAGGATAGATAAAATTTGTATTGTGAATCATAAATTTATGTCTGCAGAAAAAGGCAGCTAAGATAACCTCAGAAGGTGGCTTTGGTGAGGCAGACTGTCAGGGCCAGCTTAACCATTTGTCAAACTACGTGGTTGTTTAGGCCAGGGCAGTTTAGCTGCAGTCAAAGAAAAACAACAGATCCAGACAGCCACACAAACTCAAAGAATCACCAGTGCAAACATTTACCTGCAGGGAGGGTGAGTAAAGCGTAGTTACTCACCTGTGACAGGTGATCTCCAGGAACAGCAGGAATTTAGTCTTCACATATGGGTGACGTTGGTACCGATGGAGCCCCCAAGGGAACGCGCCCCAGCATCCAGTAGAAAAGCTTTTGGGAGTATCCCACTGCGCCTGCGTAGCTGCTTTCCCACCTTCCCAACTCTGCTTCCTCAGTTGAGCTTGTAGCTGAGAGAAAAGAAGAGTAAAAAGAGACCCTACAACTCCTAGAGGAGGAGGGTGGGTTGTGAAGAATAAATTCCTGCTGTTTCCAGAGATCACATGCTATAGGTGAGTAACTACGCTATCTCCAGGAACAAGCAGGAATGTAGCCTTCACATATGGGACTCCCTAGCTCAAAGATGCCAGAGAAATGACCTCAGAACCAGTGGTCCTCAGGGCAGGTCAGCGGCCCGGGTAGACGCGGCTGGCATGAGTGCCTGCCGCCAGGCATGGATGCAGTCATCGGACCTTGAACAATGGGTTCAGGACAAGTTGGTTGATAGCCCATGCCAGGGGGAGAATCTCTTTGGCAAACCCATGACCAACAAGGTCGCAGAGTTGGAGACCGAGTACATGAAGAGGACACGGCTCTCCAAGAAGACCTCTGCCCCTTCTAACAAGAAGGGCTCGGGTAAAAAGCCATTTTTATTTATTTAGCCAATTTTGTATACCACCTTATCCTTCAATCAAAGTAGTTAGGGACATAACAAGGGGTCTACATTCAACAGAGGGGTGATAAGACATACATATATTGCTGGGGGTTGTCCCAGGTCTGAGTCGTTGGTGTTTGGTGGCTGTATCGGCAAGGATAGCGTAGTTACTCACCTGTAACAGGTGTTCTCCAGGAGCAGTAGGAATCAGTCCTCACTTATGGGTGACGTCGGCGCCGACGGAGCCCTCGTGGAGCAATTTTCCCCAGCTTTCAAAGAAAGCCTTTGGGAATTGCAGCGCGCATGCGCGGTCCCCTTCCCACCCAAGGGTGCCATCTTAGCCAGTCAGATGACATAGCTAAAAAAGACAGCATAAAAATTTGCAAAAAACTAAAGCAGATGATTGCAACTCCACGGGGAGGAGGGAGGGTTGTGAGGACTGATTCCTGCTGCTCCTGGAGAACACCTGTTACAGGTGAGTAACTACGCTTTCTCCAGGACCAAGCAGGAAGTCAGTCCTCACTTATGGGACTCCCAAGCTCAAGGCTACCGGAGACCCTAAGCACAAAAATGAGCTCCCTCTAGCTCAGCAGCACAGAAGGAAAGAATCTTCGCTGAATTATTACCCACCGGTAGCCCACATCCAGGATGGAGGGTAGGAGTTGCTCAGACCTCAAAGAGATTACGGAGGACTGCCTGTCCGAAAGCACTGTCCCTGCGGGACTCCCTCTCGAGACAGTAATGGACCGCAAAAGTCTGGCTCGAAGACCAAGTAGCGGCCCGGCAGATGTCTGCCAGCGGAACAGAGCGGAGGTAAGCCACTGACGTAGCCTTTGCCCGAACGCAATGAGCCGTGACTCGACCTTCCAAGGAGAGTCCGGCTGCCCCATAAGCCCAAGAGATACAGTCCGCAACCCAGATGGACAGAGTACGATTGGAGACCGGGAGCCCCAATTTATTGGGGTCAAAAGACACAAAAAGCTGAGAAGCCTTACGGTGCTCCCGCGTACGGTCAAGGTAGAAGTTCAAAGCCCTTCTACAGTCCAGGGTATGGAGGACCGTTTCAGCTCGGCTGGAGTGTGGTCTGGGAAAGAAGGTTGGAAGTACCACCTCCTGATTGATGTGAAAGGGGGAGACCACTTTTGGAAGAAATTTTGGGTGAGTCCGTAGGACTACCCTATTTTTGTAGAACCGAGTGTAAGGGGGATCAGACACGAGGGCCTGCAATTCACTTACGCGTCTAGCGGAAGTGAGGGCTATCAAGAACAGTGTTTTCCAAGAAAGAAAACGGAGAGAACAGGTAGCCATAGGTTCAAAAGGCGGACAGGTGATCCGCTGAAAACCACATTCAGGTCCCAGTCAGGCGCTGGCGGGCGCAGAGGTGGTTTAAGTAGAAGGAGACCTCGGAGAAACCTCGCTACGAGAGGGTCGTTGGAGAGAGGTCTGCCGTTCACCGGCACATGATGTGCTGAAAGAGCACTGAGGTGAACTTTGACGGAGTTGGACTTAAGTCCCAGATTAGAGAGGTAAAGCAAGTACTGCAAGACCACCGACACCGGGCAGGAGAAGGGATCCTGAGACTGTCGGGTACACCAAACGGAAAAAACGACGCCATTTAAGGGCGTAGCATTTTCGGGTAGAAGGTCGTCGCGAAGCTAGGACGACCTCCTCCACCTCTGCCGGCAGGAGAAGGGGAGCAAGGACTACCCTCTGAGCAGCCAGGCCATTAGGTTGAGAGACCTGAGGTTGGGGTGTAGCAGAGACCCCTGATCCTGAGTGAGGAGATCCGGTTGAAACCCCAGGGGGAGTGGATCCTCCACCGCTAATTGCAGCAGGAGCGGAAACCATGGCTGTCTGGGCCAGCGAGGGGCCACCAGGATCATGAAGGCTTTGTCTCGGCGAACCTTGAAAAGTGTCCGAGAGACGAGCGGGATGGGAGGGAAAGCGTACAGAAGGCTCCCCGACCATGAGAGTAGAAACGCGTCCGCCGCAACCCGAAAGGGGTGTGGCTGACGAGAGCAGAAGCGAGGAAGTTGCCGGTTGTGAGGACTGGCAAAGAGATCCACCGTGGGGAGGCCCCACTTTAGAAAGAGCTTCTGAACTATCAAGGGATCCAGACGCCACTCGTGCGGCTGAAGGATCCTGCTGAGTTTGTCCGCCAGGCAATTCTCTTGGCCTGGGAGATAAACTGCCTTGAGGAGAACGCCGTGACTGACGGCCCAAGAGCAGAGCTTCTGTGCCTCCCGGCAGAGGAGGAAGGAGCCCGTGCCCCCCTGCTTGTTCACGTAGAACATGGCAACTTGATTGTCCGTCTGGACAAGGACGGACTGGTGAGAAGTCAGGTGGGAGAAGGCCTTGAGAGCCAGGCGGATCGCCCTGAGCTCCAGGAAGTTGATCTGCTGAGCAGACTCCCACGTGGTCCAGAGGCCCTGAGTACGAGCCCCTTGGCAATGCGCTCCCCAGCCCAGGAGGGATGCATCTGTAGTCAGCACCCGGGTCGGCTGAGGTGACTGGAAAGGCATGCCGAATATCAGGTTCGGCCGCTGAAGCCACCACCGGAGAGACGAGATCAGCGGCTCGGAGACGCGCATTAGGTCTGCTAGGCCGCCTGTGGCTTGTCGCCACTGCTGGCGGAGACACCATTGAGCAGGCCGCATGTTCAGGCGGGCATTGGGGGTCACATGGACGGTGGAAGCCATATGGCCGAGTAGTCTCAGGAAGCGCCTGGCGGAGACCAGGGGCTGGCTGCGAAAACGGTCGGCTAGGTCCATGAGCCGTTGAGCCCTGTCGAGCGGTAGGTACGCTCGTGCCTGAGGAGTGTGCAGCCTTGCGCCGATGAACTCGAGATCCTGTGAGGGGAGCAAAGTGGACTTTGCGAAGTTTATAACAAAGCCCAAGTACTGCAGAAGAGTCACCGTGCGGCGCGTGGCGTTGGTGACCTCCAGAGCGGACGCTGCTCTGATGAGCCAGTCGTCGAGGTACGGAAAGACATAGAGGCCGTGAAGCCTGAGATGGGCCGCCACCACCGCGAGACATTTTGTGAAGACTCGCGGTGCGGAGGACAGGCCAAAGGGCAGTACTCTGTACTGGTAATGATTTCCTGCCACCACAAACCGTAGGTATTGGCGGTGGCTTGGGTGGATGAGGATGTGCGTGTAGGCATCCTTTAGATCCAAGGAGCATAGCCAATCTCCCTGCTGGAGGTAGAGCAGAAGGATTCCAAGGGTAAGCATCTTGAACTTCTCCCGCACGAGGAACTTGTTGAGGTTGCGCAAGTCCAGGATGGGTCTGAGGCCTCCTGTTCTTTTTGGTATTAGAAAATACCGGGAATAAAAGCCTTGACCTTTCAGGTGGTGGGGCACCGGTTCCACCGCCTGTTCCTGTAGAAGACCTGCTAACTCCTGAAGGAGTAGTTCCCTGTGCAGAGGGGGTCGTGGAGGTTCTCCCGGAAAATAGGAGGGAGGGACCTGGTGGAAGTGGAGAAGATAGCCTTCTCGCACGACTTGAAGCACCCAGGCATCTGAGGTGATGCTGGACCACCTGTGGGCGAAGTGAACCAGCCGGCCTCCGGTGCTGGGAGGAACCAGCGGGGGGGGGAGAGGCTATGCTTAAGGAGTCAAAAACCCCCACCCTGCGGAGCAGGGGCTGGTGGTGCAGGCTTGGGGGCTTGCTGCCTACGGGACCCGTTACCCCGTCCCTTGGCCTGCTGGCCCTGTTGGGGAGCTGGAGGGGCCTGATAGTGGGGGTACTGTTTGTAGGCAGCCGCCTTCCTCGGGTAAAAGGACTTCTTTCCCGAGCCCTTCTTTTTCTGGGAAGGGGCGGAGGTCTTCCTAGAAAGCCTAGTCCTGGTGAGAGTCTCCGTCTCAATTTGTGCAGCCTTATCAGCCATGGGCTTGCCAAAGAGGTTTTCGCCTCGGCAGGGGACATCGACCAACTTGTCCTGCACCCAGGGCTCAAGGTCAGACGACTGAAGCCAAGCCTGTCGGCGGGCACCGATGCCGGCTGCGGCCACTCGAGCCGATGCTTCAAAGCCATCATAGGCTGCTCGGGACATGAATTTTGAGCATTCCCGAATGCCAGTGGACAAGGCCAGGAACCTCCGCAAGGGTTCCTCGGACAAACCAGCGGAGAAGCCGGCTAGCTCTTTAGCCAGGTCTCGGAGATACATGCCCATGTATAGCTGGTAGGTCTGGACACGACATGCGAGCATAGAGCCCTGGAAACACTTCTTACCAAGGCCATCCAGGTTACGGGCCCTCCCTGCCAGGAGGCACCGAGGAGTGCATCTTCTGGCTCTTAAGACGATGCATGGCCGATTCCACTACCATGGAATGGTGTGGTAGCTGTGCTTTTTGGAAGCCAGGGCTCTTGCGGACTCGATAGATAGAATCGACCCGCTTGCTCAGGACCGGCGAGGTGGCTGGACTCTCCCACATGCGGAAGAGTAGTCGTTCCAGCATGGGAGGAACCGGTACAGTAAAGTGTTCCCTGGCGGGAGAGTCATACTGGAGGGCGTCGAGCTCTTCGGCTCGAGGCTCCTCCTCGGGGTCCGCAGGGAAGGCCAAAGCCTTGGCCATGTCCCTGACGAAGTCCGAGAACCGGGCATCCTCCGGGGGGGACTGTTTCCGAGGTTCGGACTCAGGTGAGTCCGAGGGGACACACCGAGTCCGAAAAGAATCAGGCGACTCTTCCTCTTCAGACTCCCAGACCGACTCCGACGAGGACTCGGTGGGGTCGGCCCGGGCAGGGCGCGGCGCCTGCCGCCCCGACGCCAAGGGAGTCGGCGTCGGCGACCTCGGTCCCGAACGGGAGGCCGAGGGTGACCTCGACCGAGGATCGACTCGAGTTCGCATCGACTCGAGGATCGGCTCGGTCTCCGGGGTCGACTTGGACGTCGACGTCCCGGCGGTCGGGGCAGCGGCGCCAGCGAAGCCAGCGAGCAGTGCCCGCTGCTGGTCCATGAAGGCAGACAGTCTGCTCTCCAAGGCCGTCAACCTGAGTCCGAGATCAGGTGACCCAGCAGCCCCAGACTCGGGCCCCGACAGCGTCGGGCCCGACGTCGGCTGTCGCGGAGGCGAGTCCAGAAGGACCACAGGACTTACCCGAGCAGGCAGCTCCGACTCCAGACGAGGTCGCTTCGTGAGGTGCTCCTTCTCCAAGGACCCGGGGCGGCTATCGGGGCTATGCGACCTGGCCCTCGCGGAGCCAGGAGCGTCCACCGACGCCGCCCTCGCGGGTTTCACCTTCCGTCGATGGTCCCCGGAGGGAGAACCCCTGTCGAAGGAACTCCGGCGACGGTCTGAGCTGGAACCCCTGGACGCGGAGGCCTCCGACGAGGTCCGGGTACGGCTGGGGTCAGCGAAGATTCTATCCCGCTGATGCCGCCGACTTCTCAACGCTTTGGAGGAAAGTTTGCCACAAGGCCCACAGATCATTTCTTCATGATCCGGGCCCAGGCAGCGGAGGCAATTGTCGTGTGTGTCAGTTAGTGACATATTTCGGTCACACTGACCACACCGCTTGAAACCACTGGCAGCCATCGGGGGAAAAAGGGCCCCGGCGAGGTCAAAGGACCGGGCTGCCAGGGAAAAACCGAAACGAAAACTGACCAAGTCAGAAAAACCGAAAAAGAAGGAGAGGACTCGTGACCGGCGTCGCGAGTCCGGGCGGGAAAAAGACCGGCGTCGAACCAAAAGAAAAAAGAATAATTATGAAGGAAAATCAACTTTTTCGCGGGGACACGACGGGTACGTCTGTAGGGCTCCGCGGAAAATAGAAGACTGGCTAAGATGGCACCCTTGGGCGGGAAGGGGACCGCGCATGCGCGCTGCAATTCCCAAAGGTACTTCCAACCTTCTTTCCCAGACCACACTCCAGCCGAGCTGAAACGGTCCTCCATACCCTGGACTGTAGAAGGGCTTTGAACTTCTACCTTGACCGTACGCGGGAGCACCGTAAGGCTTCTCAGCTTTTTGTGTCTTTTGACCCCAATAAGTGAGGACTGACTTCCTGCTTGGTCCTGGAGAAACGGTGATTAAGAGTTATAGGAGGGAGGAGTGGCCTAGTGGTTGGGGCAAGGTACCTCAGGCCAGAAGGTCAAGGGTTCAAATCCCACTAGAGGACAGCAACCTTGGGCCAGAAGGACTGGGGTTTCTAGACCCACAGGTGCTCTTTGTGGTCTTGGGCAAGCCACTTAACCCTCCATTGTCCATGTTCCCTGTAAAATAGTTATCTCCAAATTATAATGCCCTGTTCAATGTAATTTCAGTTTGTTCAATGTAAACCACCTTGATATCATGAAAGGTGGTATATAAGAAATGTTAAATATAATACATTATGGTACTTGTTCAAATGAGTCCATGAACAGGTGGGATTTGTGGAAGTCCTTGAGGTCTTTTTGTGCTCTTAGTTCCTCATGGAGAGAGTTCCAAAGGTCCGGCGTTGGGAGTGCAATCTCTCTTCTGGAAGTTGCTTGCTTCGTCTTGTGGTATCCGGCTGGAGTGCGGAGTCTATTGCTGCCTTGGGTTCACCTGGGTCTGCTGCTTATGTCTTTGGTTATTGTTGTTGTTGTTAAGTGCCGTTGAGTCGGAGTCGACTCATGGCGACCCTCTGGATAGCTATCCTAATTGTGTTCGGTCTTCAGTCAGGCAGCTCATTGTTGACAGACTGGTACCCGTAGCTGCTGTTATTGTATCGATCCATCTCATTGCTGGCCTTCCTCTTTTGCGTTGACCTTCTATCTTGCCAAGCATGATGTCTTTCTCTAATGATCTCTCTCTTCGCATGATGTGTCCAAAGTATGAAAGTCAAAGTCTTGTCATCTGAGCTTCTAAAGAAAGCTTAGGTTTGATCTCCTCTAGTACCGACTGGTTTGTTCTTCGGGCAGTCCATGGTATACACAGTATTCGCCGCCAGCACCATAATTCAAAGGCATCAATTTTCTTCCTGTCTGTCTTTTTCACTGTCCAGCTTTCACATCCATATGATGTTGTTGAAAATACCATGGCTTGAACAAGTCGAATCTTTGTATGGAGAGAGACATCTCTGCTCTTGAGAATCTTCTTTCATAGCCATTCTGCCAAGAGCAATGCGTCGTTTGATTTCTTGACTGCTTGTTGCTTCTTTATTGATAGTTGATCCAAGTAGGTTAAAGTTGTTCATGATTTCAATTTCTTCTCCTTCAACGATGAACCTGTTGATTATGCCAGTTGTCATGATCTTTGTCTTCTTTACATTAAGGTGCAGGCCCATTTTGAGACTATGTTCTTTGATTGTGAGAAGCAAATGTTTCAGATCATCTTCACTTTCAGCCACTAATGTAGTATCATCAGCATAGCGAAGGTTGTTGATGAGTCTTCCACCAATCTTCACACCTCTGTTGTCTTCATACATACAATCCTGCTTCTCTGATGATTTGTTCTGCATATAAATTAAACAGGTAGGGGGAAAGTATGCAGCCTTGTCTTACACCTTTGCTTATTTTAAACCATTCTGTTTCTCCTTGTTCCGTTCGAACTGTTGCTTCTTGATCAATGTACAGATTGTGCAAGAGAACGATCAGGTGTTCTGGTATACCCATGCTTCTTAATGTGGCCCAGAGTTTCTCATGGTTTACACAGTCAAAAGCCTTGCTATAGTCGATAAAGCACAAATAGATATCCTTTTGGTATTCTTTAATCTTTTCAAGGATCCGTCTCACATCCGCAATGATGTCTCTCGTTCCTCGCCCTTTCCTAAACCCTGCTTGCACTTCAGGTAGTTCTTGTTCCAGGTATGGTTGTAGTCTCTCTTGAATAATCTTCAGTAGAATCTTGCTGGCATGTGGGATCAGAGCGATTGTTCGATAATTTCCACAGTCAGTTGGATCACCTTTCTTTAGTATTGGTATAAACACAGATCTTTTCCAGTCAGTTGGTCATGATGTTGTCTTCCATATTTCTTGGCAGAGCCTTGTAAGTATGGTAACAGCTGCATCAGATTGCTGCAATACTTCTATAGGACTGCTATCAATGCCTGGTTCTTTGTTCTTTGATAAGGCTTTCAATGCTGCTTCAACTTCTTCTTTCATCACCAATGGTTCCCGATCATAAGGTACAGATTGAAACGGCTGTTGGTCCACTTGATTTTTATCATATAAAAACTCTGTATATTCCTTCCACCTTTTCTTGATCTTCTCAGCATCATTCAACATAGAACCTTGAGCATCTTGTAACATTCCAATTCGAGGCTGGAACATTTTCTTTAACTCTCGTAGCTTTAGGAAAGCTGATCTTGTTCTTCCTCTAATAGTTTCTGCTTCTATTTCCTTGCAAGTGTCATTGTAGTACTTTTCCTTGTCCTGTCTTGCTGCACGTTGGAAATCTCTGAGTTCTGCGATTATCTTTCTTTCTCCTCTGGCTTTAGCTTCTCTGCGTTTCTGGGCAGTTTTCAGAGTTTCTTCCGTCATCCATTTTGGCCGTTTTTGCTTTTTCACCTTTTGTAGAGACTTCTCGCTTTCTTCCAACACAACCTTCTTGATGTCATTCCATAACTCTTCTGGAGCTCTGTCATTAGTATCTAAAGCAGCAAATCGATTTTGCAGGCAGTCTTTAAATTCCAGTGGTATATTCTCAAAGTCATATTTTGCTGCATTCATGAGTGGTTTGCTCTTTTTCAACTTTAGCTTGAGTTTGCATACTAGTAGTTGATGATCTGTACCACAGTCAGCTCCAGGTTTTGTCTTTGTTGATGTTATAGAACTTTTCCATCGTTGACTTCCATAGATGTAGTCAATTTGATTTTTATACAATCCATTGGGTGAAGTCCATGTGTACAGTCGCCGCTTGTGTTGCTGGAAGAAGGTGTTTGAGATGAATAGATCATTGGTCTTGCAGAATTCTATCAGTCTTTCTCCAGCTTCATTTCTGTTGCCAAGTCCATATTTTCCAACTACTTTGCCTTCTTCTTGTTGCCAACGTTTGCGTTCCAGTCACCCATGACTATCACGATATCCTGTTTGCATGTTCTGTCAATTTCAGCTTGTACTTGTTCATAGAACTCTTCAATTTCATTCTCTTCTGCAGCTGTTGTTGGGGCATATACTTGAATTATAGTTGTGTTGATAGGCAATCCTCGTAGACGAACAGAGATTAAGCGTTCGCTGACTGCATTGTATTTCATTACATTTCTTGCAAGTTTCTTCTTTATTATAAATGCAACACCATTTCTTCTTTGTCTTTCATTTACAGCATAGTAGACCATGTGATCATCTGATGCAAAGTGCCAGATGCCAGTCCATTTCAGTTCGCTGACACCCAACAGATCAAGTTGTACACGTTCCATTTCATTCTTGACCACCTCCAACTTCCCTTGGTTCATGCTTCGTATGTTCCATGTTCCAATGTGTAAGGCATCTTTACAGCTTCTGACTCTCATTTCATGCGCAGCTACATCAGCAGTCAGACTTCCCGAGGGCTTTGATCCAACCACATCATAAATGCTGGCTTTACTCTGAAAAGTCTTCAGCTCTTCCCCAGTAGCTAGTTGAGTGCCTTCCGACCTGGGGGTCTCATCTTCCAGCACCATAGCACAATTTGTTTTGTTGTAACTATCCATTGGGTTTTCATGGCAAGATACAGAAGTAGATTGCCGGGCCTTTCTTCCGCGCAGTTTAAGTTTGGTGTTGTAGCCGTTGTCACAAAAATGTGATCCTCCGCCGTCAACACTGTCCCATTCTGCTGCTGCCCAGATGGGTGGTTTGTCTTGATCTGGCACCTCAGCTGAGACCTGTCCATCTTGGGAGACCCTGCCAGTAGTTAAACTACCGATAGTTTAGCTCTCAGCATCACTGATGCACGCAAGCCCTCACAGCATGACAAACTGCAAACCAAGCCTTTGGTTATTATGGTCTGTAAAACCTCTGCTGAGCAGTGGTGTATGATCTTGAAAATGATTAGTGTTGCCTTGAATTTTGCCCGTGCACTTATAGGTAGCCAGCGCAACTGTCAGAGTACTGGTGTTATGTGCTCGTATTTGGCTGTGCCTGTGATTATGCGCATTGCAGTATTTTGAACCAGTTGAAGTGGGTGGACAGTCTGCTTGGGTAACCCCTGATATAATGAATTTCTGTAGTCCAGTATGGGAGTGATGACTGCCTGGCATACGGTACGGAAATGTTCTTGGCCTGAGGATTGGCTTGAGTCGTCTGATGATCTTTAAACAGTGGTATGCTTTTGCTGCAGTCTTGTTTATGTGGAATTGGAGATTCAGGTTCTTGTCTAGGGTGACAACTAGATATTTTATTTTGTCCTTTGTTGTTATTGTCCTGTGTAGTATGTTGATTTCTTGGGGTGGGTTGAAAGTTGTGCTCCTGGAAATAAACATTGCTTCAGTCTTATCAAAGTTCACCTTGAGGTTATTGTTGGCGAGCCAGGTGTTCATATGTTCGAGGCACTTGGTCATTGAGGTTATGTCAGGTGTGCTCAGGTCAACTGTGGTGTACACCATGATATCATCTGCGTATAGGTGATATTGTATGCTGTGTTGTCTGATGATACTGCATATGGGCTAGATATAGATGTTGAATAGTATTGATGATAGGGCCAATCCCTGTGGTATTCCTTGTGTGGTGGGAAACTGGGTTGATTTTTTCTCTCCACATTTTACTTGCTGTGTTCGGTTGCTTAGGTAGGAGGTGATCCATTTCAGTGTTGTTGCGTAGTCCAATTTCTTGGAGGCGCTGTGGGAGTATGGAATGTGATACCGTGTCAAAGGCAGCTGAGATGTGGATGAAAATTAGTAGGAAACCATTCTTTATATTATCTAGTCCTCTCAGGAGGTTGTCAAAGAGGAAGGTGAGTATAGTTTCTACATTGTGATGTGGTTTGAAGCCGTGCTCATGCATGTTCAGCGGCGCATGAAGGTCCACATGATCCTGCAGTTGTCTTTGTACTACTTTCTCGATGATTTCTGAGATAAATGGCAGGCTTGAGATCAGACGGTAAGATTTCGGATCAGAGGTGTTTAGCAAGTTGCCTTTGAGGATTGGTCATATGGTAGCTTGCTTTAGAATCTGTGGAAGGTGTCCTTGTTGGAGGGACTCCTTCACGATTTTGTGTAGGTGGTGACTTAGTTGATTCTTGGAAGCCTTGATCCATTCTACTGGGCATGGGTCGTATTAAGGGTGCCCACAATGTCTTCTATCTGCTGTGTTGTTGGTATAGAGAAGTCATTCCAGGTTTGATGAGATTCTTAGCAGGTATGGTGGAATTCCATCATTGTTGGGTTGTGATCTGCGATGGGCATGGTGTGTGCTGGATTTGTGTTCTTGTTCATCATGTAGCCTGCGAATTCTGGGGGTCTATTTGATGTCCACTGTGGAGTGGGGTGTCTTTTGTGAGTTGTTGCACTATGTTGAATAATTCTCTTGGTTTGTTGGCTGATTTCAGGATTAGGCTGGTGTGGTGGTGTTGCTTGTGGTTGTTGATCAGGTTGTTGTAGGCTTGTTGTTCGGTTCTGTATTGGAGTGCTGCCTCATGTGACTTGGTACGTCTCCATTTTCTTTCCAGCCTTCTGAGCGTATGTTTTGCTTCCCAAAGCTCATTTGAGTACCAGGGAGCATTGGTTTTTCTTCGGATGTGTGTTTTTTCCTTGTTTGGTGCTGATGCAGCTTTCGATAGGGTGGAGTTCCATTTGTTTATGGTTTCATCTATGCCACTGCATTCTTGTTGTATTTGTGGCATTATTTCCTGTAGGAAGGTCTCCTTATGGTAGGTTTTGAATCTTCTTGTTTTGGTTTCTCCTTCGGCTTGCTGTGTGGGGGTTTTAAGGAGTAAGATGAAGAAAAGTACGTGGTGGTCCGACCATGGAACTGGAGTGGGCAGTGGGGTTGTGGCTTGGTTCGGTCTTATTAGCTGCACTGGCATGAAGATAAGGTCGGGTGTGATTTCATGCTGGTGTGTTGGTGCTTTAACCATTTGTTGGTAATGTAGAGATTCCATTGCTCTGAGAAATGCTCTGGTTTCTTTAGTGGGTGAGGAGGTTAGGTTGTAGTTGCCCAGGGTGCCAGTGGCTTGTGCTGGGTGATAATGCAGATATTGATTCCAGTATTGCTGAGAGATGATCCTTCGTTGCATTGGGGGGTCTGTAGGTGAGGCAAATGCTGATGTGATGGTTGGATATGATGATTGCGTTTGACTCAGTTGAGGTGCTGATGGTGACCGTTTTAAACCTGTAGCTTTTTCTGACTATTATGAGGGTTCCTCCTCCTCTCTTGTGCTCTCTATGGCAGCAGAATGCTGTGAAGTCCGGTGGAGTCACTTGGTTCAGGATGACCTGGTCTGTGTCTGTGAGCCTGGTCTCGGTGATGCATATGATGCCCAGCTTTTGGTCCAGAATGTAATCATAGATGGTATTTGGTTTGTTCCGGATTGATCTTGCATTTATTAGTGCATATTTGATAGTTGATGCGAGTATGGGGTTGCTTATGGTTGCTCGCGGTGGTAAGGCCTGCGCTCCGCTGGATGGTCTGTTCACTGTTTGCTTGGGCCGGTGGCGTCCCTGCGAGGTGGTGGTCCAGTCTGTGGGAGGCAGTAGAGGGTATATAGGCATTGGCATATATATGTTTGGTTGGACTCCCTGCATGAGGAGTAGTAGAGTGCAGTATGCTATTAGGTACTGCCAGGTTGCATGCATGTTTGCTTGCCTTGGCTGGGCATGGGATCTCCCCGCCTCCTGTCGTGTATGGGCTCCTGTGGGGTGTGGGAGGGCTCAAGCCCTTTTTGGCGGTTGAAGGTAGGGGGGAGATCACTGATGTGAGCAGCCATTGGTGACTGAGTTCCTTCTGGGTAGCATGTTGAGGGCTGTGCTCTAGTCTGTTGGTCCGGATTCCTTTGTCAGGGTTTTGTGCTGTCCATGGGTGTCTGCTGTTCTGGAGTTGTGGTTTCAGTTGTATGGTCTGTCATAGGGGGTTACGGAGTTTGTTGGTTGATTTGTTCTGGGTGAAGAAGTTGTTTGTGGTTGGTTTTGTTGCTTACCTCCGGCTCCTTCGATGTTTTGGAATGCTTGGTGAGCTTCACAGATACTGAAGGCTGATGTGGCTTTGTCTCTTCAGGTGTGCGCTCTGCGGTGCGGAGGATGGTTGGCCTGGCCTTTCTTGGGGTTTTGTGGTATTGGCCCAGATCCCCGCCTAAAGGCCACACCAAAGGGCCCTTTGGCGAGGCCCTTAGGCACAGGCCCGCCAGGCGCGAGCGCACCTGATGGCTGCTTTCTTTTAAAGGGGATTCCTTTGCTCCGATTGGGTTGGAGCTTCAGAGTGGGAACACAGCTTCCTTCCCGCTCTGGCACTCAACCCCGATCAGGGGGAGCTTGCAGATGGTGGTGTTCATCGTGGCTCTGCTCTGTCCCTCCGGCTGATGGCTGCTTTCTTTTAAAGGAGATTCCCCTGCCCCGACTGGGCTGGAGGAAGGGTGCTGCTTACCGAAGCTACCCCCATTTTCAGGCCTCCCCGGCTCCCCAACAGGGGCAGCAGGCCAAGAGACATGGGCATAGCCCGCATAAGCAGAAAAGCCCCAAACTCGAGGCACCGGCTCCGGCCCAGTCTGGCAGTGGCTTTTGACTCCTATAGCATGGCCACTCTTCCCACAGGAAAAAGGCAGATCACAGGGGGCCGGCTTGCCCTGTATGCCGACAGGTGGACAGCCATTACCACCGATGCCTGGGTCTTGCAGGTAGTCCAAGAGGGCTATCTTCTTCACCTAGCCCCGGAGCCTATTTCCAGGAGAGCCCATCAGGTCTGCACTTCACCGGGACCTTCTTCTGAAAGAGTTAGCAGGTCTTCTCGAGGATCAGGCGGTAGAACTGGTGCCCCATCACTTGCAGGGAAGGGGCTTCTACTCCAGGTACTTTTTGGTGCCAAAAAGGACAGGAGGCCTCAGACCAATTCTCAAACTGCGCAACCTTAACAAATTCCTGGTGAGGGAGAAGTTCAAGATGCTCTCCCTTGGAATATTTCTGCCTTACCTCCGCCAGGGAGCTGGCTATGTTCCTTAGACCTGAAAGATGCGTATACACACATCCTAATACACCCAAGACACAGGCAATATCTATGCTTTGTGGTGGGGGGCAATCACTACCAGTACAGGGTACTCCCCTTCGGCCTTGTCTCGGCCCTCAGGGTGTTCACAAAGTGCCTAGCTGTGGTTGCCGCCTTTCTCAGGCTCCAAGGGATCTTTGCATTCCCCTACCTCGACGACTGGCTCATCAGAGGTTCCTTAGCCACTGAGGCCCACCAGGCCACAACTCGCACCATCCAGGTGCTGCAGCACCTAGGGTTCATGATCAACTATCCCAAGTCCAGCCTTACTCTAACTCAGCAGCTAGAATTCATTGGGGCCAGCCTCGACGCCCTTCAAGTGCAGGCCTATCTGCCTGCAGACAGGGAAAGCAGACTTATGGCTCTGGCAGGGCAAGTGAGTCACAAGTCTGCAGTGTCAGCAAGGCTTTTCCTGTATCTCCTCGGGCAGATGGCTTCCACAGTCCATGTGACCCTGGATGCCCACCTCCACATGCAGACCACTCAGTAGTGCCTCAGGGACCAGTGGTCTCAGGCCTCAGGACGCCTTCGGGACAGGGTCAAAGTATCCAATCGTCTGGTATGGTCCCTAGCCTGATGGCTCCAGCCGCATCACTTGGAGGCGGGAATGCCTTTCTAGGTCCCTCTGCACACAAGGATCCTGACCACGGATGCCTCCCTGCTGGGCTGGGGGCCCATTGTCAAGATTTCGGTGGACATGTTCTATGTGAACAAACAGGGTGGCACGGGGTCCCGTCCCCTATGTCAGAAAAATGTGGACCTATGCTCCTTTGCAGCCTGGCATGGCATTCGTCTCCGAGCAGTCTACCTGCCGGCCCAGGACAACTGGCTAGCAGACAGGCTAAGCAGGATTCTCCAACCCCACGAATGGCAGCTGGACCGCGGGGTAGCCAATTGGCTCTTACAGACCTAGGGGCAGCCGGTGATGGACCTGTTTGCGAGTCTGGACAATCACCAGTTGCCCCTTTTATGCTCCAGGTGACCCCACATGCACAGGGTGGCCGCCGATGTGTTTCTGATACCATGGTCCGGGGACCTTCTGTATGCGTTCCCCCCGACATCTCTGGTGGCCAAGGCGCTGTTCAAGATTCTTCAGGACAGGACCTCGGTCATCCTTAATGCCCCTCGGTGGCCCAGGCAACCCTGGTTCCCACTTCTTCTGAAGCTAGCAGTGGAGGCCCCAATCCCCTTGGGGTCCTCCCCACATCTCCTGTCTCAGGAGGGGGGCTCTTTTCTATCACCCCAATCTCAGCTCACTCAACTTGATGGCGTGGCTGCTGAAAGGGTGATTCTCGCTCCGCTCCTCCTTCCAAAAAATATTGAGGAGGTCTTGCTGGCCTCGCGAAGGCCGTCAACCAGACGAGCATATGCCTTGAAGTGGCGTAGGTTTGCGGTATGGTGCAAGGAGCAGGAGGTAGATCCTTTCTCTTGCCCAGTAGGGGTGGTTCTACAATACCTTCTCTACCTCTCTGATTTGGGCCTCAAGTCCAACTCTGTCAGGGTGCACCTCAGTGCCCTTGCAGTGCATCACTTTTCAGTAGATGAGAAGCCTCTCTCCGCCCACCCCTTGGTCTCTCGGTTCCTCAGAGGCTTACTTCTCTTGAAACCCCCGGTCTGCCCCCCGGCGACCGAGTGGGATCTCAATGTGGTGTTAGGGCAGCTTACTAGGCTGCCCTTTGAACCAATGGCTACCTGCTATCTACGGTATCTTTCTTGGAAGGTGGTTTTCCTGGTGGCACTCACATCCGCTCGGCGGGTGAGTGAGCTCCAGGCCCTAGAGTCGTAAAGACCCTACACCAGGTTCTATAAGAACCAGGTGGTGCTTCCCACGCACCCCAAATAGAAATTACACTTACCTGGTAATTGTAGTTCCTTGAGTGCGACAGCTTAGTCCTCCACTTCTGGGTAGTGCACCTCCTCCTGCAGCCTGGAGACTGGACCAATCAGAATTCTGCCATCACTGGATGTAGCCTGCAGGCATTACCCATCAGCCCCAGTGAACTACTGACAAAGCAGACTCAAAATAGCAAGAAATAGATAGTTAACCGGTCAAACAAGGAAAAGTGCAAACCAAACAAGATCCTCCCCATTCACTTCCCCCTTTCTGTTGTACCAATTGAAAGGACCAGCGAAGGAAAAAGGAAAGTTAGAATTAACCAGAAAACTGGATTCTCCGAAAAAACACTCACCTGTATAAGCACCCTTCATGACCGACTGCGTGCCGGGGCAAGTCAGAGAAGCGAGGGCGGGGATGAGGACTAAGCTGTCGCACTCAAGGAACTACAATTTCCAGGTAAGTGTAATTTCTATTTCCTTATCGTGCCTCCAGCTTAGTCCTCCACTTCTGGGATGTAACAGAGCAGTACTAAAGGGAGGGACTTTGCCAACTGGCACGCCCAACGAAACTATGCTCCGCCCAGGAAGCTGCCTGCACTCCAAAAAAAGCGATCCCTCAACTCCCCAGGCACTGGCCTCCCTTGCAACAAGCAAGCTGAGAAGATCGAATCCTGGATCCCACTGGAAATGGAGACCGTCGCCCCAGCTTCCACCTTCCTGGGGCCCCCAAATAGTCAAACAAAACGCTACAAGGAAGGGAAGGAGCCTGCGACCGCCACATAACGACTCCGAGCCCCCCGCACGTCCAAGCGCCTCAGACCCCAATCAGAAGTAAGCCTCCGCCCGCCGGAGAGACCGGGAGAGACTCCGCTTGATTCACAAGGAAAAACGAAGACAAGCTAGACAGAAGCAAGCTGTTGGCCAGAACCGGATTACTGAGCCGAAAGACCAAAGACAGACAAGGAAAAATTCCGTATACGAGAGCGGCTGCAGATGTGCCGAGACAAACAAACGGCTACTAACAGCACAGCTTTGGAGGCCAAGATTGTGACCGAAACTGAAGCTCTGACTCAGACGGCGGAACGGAATCCGGCGTGTTGGGTGAAATTAGATCGGTTTAAGAAAAACAGACACTATCACTGTGCGACCCAAGCGCTGCGCCCCGCACGTTACCACCGAAACAGGTAACGGCTGCCAGCCGCCCCCGTAAAGAACTGGAAGCTAACCGTTTATCAATCCATCCTGCGAGAAATCCAATACCACCGATACTGACACCGTGGCAGCGTGAATCTGATGTCTGGAGCCCCAGCCATCAAGATGCACTAACCACGGATAAGGACCAGCGGGGCCGCATGCTGCCGCACGCAGAGGTTCTGTGTGCAAAGCCCCCAGCAAAAGAAGTCCTCTGTTCTGCTTACTCCACAGCAGACTCTCCGACCACGGCTCCAAGGTCAAGTACCCCCATGAGGACCACTGTCACTCCATTACAACCGACCTTCCCCCAAAACTGGAGAAATTACCGGAGCCTGAAAATACGGTCCAAGCAAGAATGCAGTCTCAGTCTGCCTAGAGTGCCCCAAACAGCCAGCCCAAACAATCGTGAATATCGACAAGAAGAACACCGCAACATCAGTCAACAGAAACGTAATACCAAGGAAACGGACACTGTTGACATGTGAGTGCGCCTCCACAAGCACCCGATCTCCCGGAGGTACCATGTAAGCACAAATGCAAGGGACATAGACAAATACGGGAGACTCAGTACCCGGCCTCCATACCCCGTGCCGAGAACCCACTTGAGCAAGGGTTGAATGCGTGAAACACACACAGAGGAGGGACTCCCTCTACAAAACCGTTCCAGCGGCCCGGAGCACTAGACCCAAGACTGTGCCACAGAGACGACCTTCTCCGCCGCGTCAATACGGACCCTTTAACCAAAATAGCACAGACGGGTCAGCGCAACTGCCAAACAACGAAGCCGTGCGCTGCCAGTACAGGCTCTACAAATAAAGGGAATTGCCCTGGAGCAGACATGTGTAACACATCCCCCGACCATCTTGTAGCCAGAGAAATAACAGTGGAATACACCGACACCCTAGTAAGAGGAGGTCTTAAGGATAGCTGCCTGTGCGGACCAGGCGCAAAAAATTATTCAGTATGCTATCCCAAAAGCCCCCCCACCAGGGTAGGGGATACTGGATACCAAAGGAAAGTTATGAGGAGCAAAGTTATTCAATGGCCTTTAGACCCTCAGCAATAAATCTTGGGCATAAATCTGGAGTTACAGAACGTTACAGATGCCCATGCCGCCCCTAAGCCCTGAGCGCCCATGAGGCGGCAATGTGGGTAGAACTCCCCTGACTTGCAGAGATCCACCTGGTCGCAGCAAGGCACCATTGGATGCCCCAGCTGCCCCCTGGTGACCACAGCCTGTAGGACAGGCACTACCTGGTTGACAGTTGAACTGTTAGTATAATTATATAGATAAAACAATGGGTATTTATTTATTTAATGATTTATTTACTGGTTTTTGGAAAGTCTCCGAAACCTGTCTTCAGGAAACGACCGGCTGAGAAGAATACAAATCAGAGCCACTGACTGAAGTACCCTTTGAGCTTGTCTACCCCGCCAACCACAAGCTAGGGCTCTGCCCTTGAACCTAAAAGCCGGCAATTCGCCGAACATCCTGGGCCTTATGCTGTGGCAGGCTTCGCCGCCTTGTTGAGAGCAAGGAGGCAGGCTGCTTCTGCCACGTAGGTCCATGCTTAGCTGGCCACTTGCCTGAAACCCCAGGCCCTAAGCGATGCTTCTCAGGGACACGAGCAGGCAGGAGAAGACATGTGGCATCCGATCAATGTGAAAACTGCCGCGCTATAAAACTAAGAATAAGCCAACAATCACCTAAGGAAAACTGCTTCAGAGGATCAACTGACCAACGGTAACAGAATGAAAAGAAAATCAACGTAGTATGTGCCACAGTAACTGCTGTTTATCTTTTCCGTCCAAGAGATCGCACAAAGACGCCACTGAAGCAGCGGGGCCCTGTAGCTAACGGCGAGGACACAGAAGTGTTTGATGCACCTCCACAAAGGTGCCGAAGAACACACCGCGACCGACGCGTAGGCCTACTACCGATGCAGATGAGCCCCAGGAGGGAACTGGGACGAACTGTAGATCTAAGGGGCCATAACGAGGACAAGAACCCTGAAACCCCAGTGCTCAAGCCCTTACTGGCACCACTAGGGTGGCAGACCTAGAAAAACCGAAAGACCCTGCTGGGGAAGATGCCACACGCCACGCAAGGAAAGAGATGTCTAACAACTATCCCAAGCAGCCCCCCGAACACATCAGAGAGAAGGGATGCTACCGGCAGCCGAAGCCCTCTCCGGCCAGGCTGCTATCCGCATCCAGACACATTAACACCCCGAGGTGCTAATCGCATAGAGACACATTAGCACCTCGAGGCATCTCTGAAAAAAAAACCCCGCGATGCTGAAAACTGCTGAACAGGACAAGAACAAAACCTGCCAGACCTATCAGGGGCTACTGACTTGGGACCCAACGATATGGGCATTGAGCTACCCCCCGTAGTTGTCTAAGTGTATTCTTATTTATGTATTTTTCAATTTGGGGTGTTTTTTTTTTTTTTTAACTCTACCATCACCACAACAAAACCAAACGCGAACACAGCCCAACGAACGCACTCCTAAAACAGTGTACGCGTTACCTAAAATCACTATCGAAGTACCCAACGAGTAGAGAAAATCCCCAGAAACACCAATCTCTGAGCTTTGTGTGTGGGTCACCTGAATGGTAAACGTGGTCACACAGGGCGGCCTCAAGCTAATGAGCACTGTCTGTGCCTGGAACTGCAGAAGCCGCAGAACGGCGAAGTCTTATTCAAAAATCCACTGCGGAAGACACTCCCTTCTACCCCGATTCCAGAAAGGGACGGGAGGGGGGAAACTTGGTAAACCTGGACCTGGATCCGTTGCCGAACCTCCTGACGTGCAGCCATACCACCAGACAGGTAGCCAGCACCGAAGAAGTAACCTAAAGGCAAAACTTGACAAAATACAGTAATTGCCCCCCCCCAAGGAGCGTCGCGAGACATCCTCCGATGACTGCTCTCCCGAGGTAGTCCGGCCAACATTGGTGAAAAATTAACTGAGGACAAATTCCTGGGGTTTTTTTGTTTTTCAAAATAAAGTCGAAGTACAGGTCTGGTACATAACATAACCTGAACAGTCAGCAGCAGTGTCCAGATACCCGCTGCCGCCGAAAATCCAAATTATCGCTAGCCTCATCCTGATAGCACAGTAGACCTGCGTTTCAGGTGGCCTATACAATTGGCTGAAAATTGAAGCCACTCAGATAAGGGCGGCTCTCAATGGGCTAGCTGCTGCCCCATGCTAGCTCTGCAAAGGGATCCCCACACGCACAAACCAGGTAGTGCGGGTCACCCCTGCTAGAAATTCTCTGTAAGAAAAGTACCTACCGCAGAGTTACTAGTATGTTCTGGAAACCTGCCAATGGAAATAGACACCGTAGGTTCGGGGTTGTTGTTTTTTTATTTTTTATTTTTTTATCATGGAACTTTAGCCCACAAACAGTAACCAACTCACCCAGGAGAGAAAACAAATCGTTTTCATATTTGCCAGTGAAATTTAAAAGCAATAAAATAAAAAATACTGCCCGCACGCGCTGCCTACCCGTGTCGAGGCAAAAAGCGCGGGAAGAAAAATCTGGTCTCCGCCATAGCCACGCCGGCCCGCCATTACCAAAAGGCGAGGCCTGGACGCTTAACCCTGTGAGAGCTGTGCCCAACTGAAAGAAACAGAGCGAACGGAGGCCCTGTTATAAACAGTTTAGTGTACTTATTCGAGAGGACCTTCTGCGAAAGAGAGAGGGACCCAAAAACAAAATAAATTAATTAATTAAGTAAATAATTAAGTAAGTAACTTAACCAAATAGATGAAATAAAATAATCAAAGTAAAAGAAAAGAAAATGCCCTCTCTATAGAATAGGACCTCTTCCCCGAACACGGATCGCTACTAACCGCTGCCATGCGGCCCCCGCAAGGGAAGAAAGGGCGCCAGCCCGAGCCGGCCCGCCCAAAGCTCCGCTTGTTTAAAAACTGACCGAATTAAGTTCCATGTCCGCAGACCTTACCAGCGGTGCTGACAACTGGGAGGAATTGGCCCGTCCAAGGCACAAGGAGATAGGCGCTCACCTCACAATGCCACTCAACTCAGGCGTGAGCGGCTGTCGTGGAGAGAATCGCTTTGCCAACTGAAGGGCTGAGGGCCTCATCCTGCAGCCACGGCAAGCCGTCGTCCGAGGCACCCACACAGGGCGCTGGTACGACATGCAGAGCTCTCCCCCGTACTGTCCAGGGGGAGAGATCCAAACTGGCAAGTTCTCACATCACTGATTCAAACAAGAAAAACGGGAGAAGGCAGCTTCATACAACCCCGGGACAGAACTGTTTAGTTCCCTGAAAAGAACAGCTCTTCCAAAAAGCAAATAAATAATACAAAATCTGCATGAAAAGAAATAAAACAAATCAATGAAAGTAACGTAAAATAAAAGAAAACTAGTAGATTTAAGAGAAAAACCCCTAAACCCTGCCTAAAGTGCCCTTGCTATGCTAAAGTGAGCCTAGAGCTAGGCTCACTACGTCTCCCTGCTGCCTGGAGACTGGACACACTGGGGCTGATGGGTAATGCCTGCAGGCTACATCCAGTGATGGCAGAATTCTGATTGGTCCAGTCTCCAGGCTGCAGGAGGAGGTGCACTACCCAGAAGTGGAGGACTAAGCTGGAGGCACGATAAGGAAGTTCCTTCCAAAAGTGGTTTCTTCATTCCACCTCAACCAGGAGGTGCTCCTGCCTGTCTTTTTTCCCAGGTCGCATGCCAGTCGGGCAGAGTCAGTCCTGTATACCCTAGACTGTAAGAGAGCGTTGGCCTTTTATATCCAGCGTACGCAACCCCATCGGAAGGCTTCTCGGCTTTTCGTTTCTTACGACCCTAGTAAGCTGGGGGTGGCAGTATCTAAGTGTACGCTGTCCACCTGGGTGGCAGACTGCATTGCCTGGGCAGATAGGGCAGCCGAGCTTCCAATGGCGGGTCGGGTTACGACCCATAGGGTCAGAGCCATGACGGCATCAGTGGCTCATTTGCGCTTTGTTCCTTTGGCAGACATCTGCTGGGCCGCCACCTGGTCTTCGTGTTAGACTTTCGCAACTCATTACTGTCTGGACAGGGAGTCTCAGCGGGACAATGCCTTCGGTCAGGCTGTACTCCGTAACCTTTTCGAGGTCTAGGCAACTCCTGCCCTCCTACCCTTCTGTGTTCAGGCTACCAGAATGCTATTCTCTTAGTTTACATTGCTATTGCAGCTGCATGCGGCTCACGTAGAGGGAGCCTTTTTTAGCTATGGGTTCTTGGTAGCCTATAGTTGGGGAGTCCCATATGTGAGGACTGACTTCCTGCTTGTTCCCGGAGAAAGCATAGTTACTTACCTTGAACAGGTGTTCTCCAGGGATAGCAGGAATCAGTCCTCAAACCCTCCCTCCTCCCGTTGGAGTTGCAGTCCTATTATTATATTTTGTTCTTTTTGCCGTCTTTTTAGCTATGTCATTTGACTGAGCAAGATGGCACCCTTGGGTGGGAAGGGGACCGCGCATGTGTGATGGCAACTCCCAAAGGCTTTCTCTGAAAGCTGGGGATTTGTTCCACATGAGGGCTCCATCGGCGCCGACCTCACCGACTTCCTGCTTGTTCCCGGAGAAGAATAAATTCCTTCTGTTTTCGGAGATCATATGCTATAGGTGAGTAACTACGCTATCAACAGGAACAAGCAGGAATGTAGCCTTCACATATGGGACTCCCTAGCTCAAAGATGCCAGAAAAACTACCTCAGAACCAGTGGAGGTTTGCCTCAGGGTAGGCTTCAAGAGGTCATGAATTCTTCAAGGATGTCTGGAATCGTTAAGTTCCAAAAAGGGGGGTAGGAATTGCTCTTAAGTCTGAAAGAGGTGCTGGAGAACAGTCTGACCAAATATGACAACCAGCGGGAGTCCTTGTCTAGACAGTAATGAGCAGCAAATGTATGGACCGAAGACCAAGTTGCTACCTTGCAGATTTCATCAATGGCTATAGAGCATAGATTTGCCATCGAGGTAACCATTGTACGAACATTATGAGGAGTGACGTGACCTTCAAATGATAGTCCTGCTTTATCATAAGCAAATGAGATGCAATCTGTTACCCATTTAGAGAGAGTACGTTTAGATACTGGCAACTCTGAGTGACTGCGGTCAAAGGAAATGAACAACTGTGAAGCTCTACAGTGCTCTCGAGTCCTTTGAAGATAGAAAGCCAAGGCATGTTTGCAGTCAAGAGTATGCAGGATTGCCTCTGCCCTAGACGAATGTGGTCTAGGAAAAAACACAGGAAGGTAAACTGACTGATTCAAATGAAAAGGAGACGCAACTTTTGGCATAAAATGCAAGTGAGTCCTAAGGACAACCTTGTTATCGTGGAACCGGGTGTAGAGTGGGTCTGCCATCAAAGCATGAAGCTCACTAATATGTCTAGCTGAAGTGAGAGAATTGAGGAAGATTTATTTATTTATTTATTTATTTAACAGTTCTTCTATACCGCTCTATTTTAGATCAGAGCGGTTTACATTTAACATCAACTATACAACACAAGGAAATTTGAGTTGTATTTACAATAAACAGGGAGATCAACTTGGCAGTAACTGGGGGAACTATGTACATTCTATAACTCTATACATTGTATTACACTGGTACCTGATTTCAGGTAGGACATATCTACATCTTATTTACACAGGGGGTCTTAATTCTATTTCAGTGGGTACTTCTGAGCGATCAGTTGATTATCCTTTTTCATGCTGAGTCTGATTGTTTAATTGTAATGAGTGATTGTCTGAGGGGCCATATGCATGGTTATTAAGGCTGGATTCCGGGTAGTATGTAGTGAACAGGTGCTGCTTTAATGCCTTCCTGAAGTGGGTTAGGTAAGTGATGTTTCGAATAGAGGTGGGGAGAGCATTCCATGCTCTGGGCGCGTAAATCGTAAAGGCCCTATTTGTTGTTGCTTTTGTGCATTTTGTTATTACTTTTGGGACCTCTAGGGTGTTTTGCATCATGGGTCTTCTGTTTCTGTTCTGTGGTACTTTATGTATCATCTTGCTGAGGGCTGTGGGGGTCATAGTGTTTGAGGCTTTGAAGGTTAAGGTTAGAGCTTTGTGGAGGGTTCTTGCTTGAACCGGTAACCAATGGAGGTTCATCAGCACTGGCGTTATGTGCTCTCTCCGTGAGGCCCCTGTTAGTACTCTTGCAGCAGTGTTCATTGCAAGCTGGAGAGGAGCTAGCGTTGCTTGAGGGAGACCATGTAGAATTACGTTGGCATAGTCGAAATGTGGTAATATCAATGCCTGATAGATCGATCGGTAGTCGCTGAAGTCAAGTAGCGGAGAGGAGGAGGAACACTCATCCTTGTCAAAACTTGCCTAGGCTTCCAGATGTGCAACTCAACCAGCACAGCCCACCTGGACTCACTCACCATAACAAATAACACCTGCACGATCAACCTACTGTACCGAGCACCAACACCATGCTCAGAGGATCTTGCAACGATAATGGGCCTCGCCTGCAACTCAAACAGACCACGATCCCAGAACTGGATCCTAGGTGATTTCAACCTGCCTACGCTACCGGAATCTCAAGCCTCGGCTTTCATAGAAGCGTTACAGGAACTAGGCTACGATCAGCTGGTCAATAATCCCACCCACGTCAAGGGAAACAAACTTGACCTGATCTTTGCCCCACAGACAGATACGGATACCACCCAACCAATGCCACCAACCATAACTCCTGTGCCATGGTCAGATCACAGCCTGATCCAATTCCAGATACCTATTAACACACACAATAAAAACTCCAACAAAATCAACACTGTCCACGAAACCTCTTTGAAGCGCTTCCGCCCCTTTAATAAAGAAGAGCTTCGAGAGAAGATCCTCCCACTCCTCAACAACATACCACACGACCTAGATGCATTGGTGTCCACATGGGACGAGAGCCTTAAGACCATCGCATGCATACCAGCCACTAATAAAACAACAAAGAAACGAGAGCACGCACCATGGTATATCAAAGACCTCCGAGATTCACTCAAGTGCCTGCGTAGGCTCGAGAGAAGATGGCGTCGATCTCGCTCTACTGAAGATCAAGGTAATTACATCAATCACCTAAGAGCACACCGTGATGAATTAACAAAAAAGCGGAAACAATATCATTCCGACATCTTGAAGCGGTCACTAAACAAGCCCCACGACCTCTTCAATATAGTGAAATCTCTCATAAGAGAACCTCCAGCAGACCAGTCACAGATGCCACACCCCCAAGCATACTCCAACTACTTACAGTCTAAAATGATCCAGACTACTACATCTGCAACCAACTACCTACAACCTGAAGTGACCCAGGCTGGTGCAACCTCGAGCTCCGCGGAAAACAGCTCTCAGCATAACTTGCCCCAACCATCACCACTATCCAAATTTGAAAAAATATCACGCAGAGAGATTGAAGACACTATCGCTGCAATCAACCCCACTACCGCACCCAATGACCCATGCCCTGCTTTATGGATAAAGGAGTTACGATGTGACTTAAGCCAATATCTGAGCGAATTAATAAACCAATCTCTTACAACCGGATCGTTTCCACAAAGTCTGAAACAAACATCAATCAGACCACTGCTAAAAAATAACAAGCTGGACCCAACGAAAGTGGAATCTTACAGACCAATTTCAAGTATCCCCATGCTTGCCAAAGTAATTGAAAAGCTAGTACAGCGCCAAATTCAACAGCATATTGATACTGAAGCCCCACTGGATCCTTCCCAGCATGGGTTCAGAGAAGCACATGGGGTTGAAACCCTTCTCACCAACCTATTTGACCATCTAGTCTCTGGAACTGACAAAATTAATCAAGGATTCGCCCTCATATTCCTCGACATTGCAGCGGCTTTCGACTCGGTGAGTCACGAGATCCTCATACAACGCCTCAGCGAGAAAGGAATTCAGGGAACAGCTCTAAAGTGGTGCAAGTCATACCTGACTAATAGATGGCAACATGTAAGGTCAGGCTCCACAACCTCCGAACCATTTTTACAAAACCAGGGTGTACCACAGGGCTCGTCACTATCTGCATTGATGTTTAACATCTACATGCAGCCCATATGTGCACTAGCACGTTCATTCAAGGTCAACTGTCTAGCCTACGCAGATGACATCCTCCTATACATCCCATTCAGGACCAACCAACCAGACCTCTCCCCTCTAACAAGATGTTTTGAGGCAACAGCAGAATGGTTCAGCACACAAACATGAGAATCAACTACAGTAAAACAGATGTCCTTTTCATCTCAAGGAACCAGGACTTCACCCCTCCACTCTCTTTAAAAATCGGCAACACAGAACTGAAAACTAAACCTACAATACGCTACCTTGGCGTTACACTGGATCAACAACTGGATCTGAAAACCCACATAAAAAACACAGTAAAAACAGTATACATGAAAATAAGGACCTTAAAACATCTCCGACCGCTACTTGACTTCAGCGACTACCGATCGATCTATCAGGCATTGATATTACCACATTTTGACTATGCCAACGTAATTCTACACCTTCCATGAAAGAAACTTTAACGAGGTCATAGCCAAGGGTTCAAAGGGAAGCTTGAGAAGCTGCACTAGAACGACATTGAGATCCCATGTCACCGGTGGTGGTTTGATGGGAGGCTTGGTCAGCAAAAGATCTCTCATAAAGCGCGCTACAAGCGGTTGTGAAGAGATAGGCTGCCCATCCAAGGGAGGATGAGAGGCAGCAATAGCACTGAGGTGAACTCTCAACGAGTTGGTCTTGAGACTAGATGAGGACAGATGGAGGAGAAACTGAAGTAGCACTTATACTGAAGCTGAGAAGGGATTGAGATCCTTCTGGGAACACCAGGTAGAGAATCTATGCCACTTAAAAGCATATGAACATCTGGTAGATGACTTCCTGGGAGCTAAGAGGATCTCCTTTACTTTCCGAGTAAGGTTAAAATCTTGTAATGCTACGCTTTCAGCAGCCAAGCTGTGAGATGGAGAGACTGCGGATTGGGATGGAGCAGCATCCCTTCTTCCTGGGAGAGGAAATCGGGAGCAGATCCGAGATGCAGAGTTTGAATCTGAGACAGACGTAGCAGAAGAGGAAACCAGGGTTGATGTGAAGCCCCTATCTGCTTGGAGCTTGAAAAACATTTTGGGAATGAGAGGAATGGAAGGCATACAGGAGACCCCGACCCCAAAGGAGGTGGACAGCTTCTATCTGCTGGTTGCTGGACATAGGATTCTGGGTGCAGAAGCGTGGAAGCTTGGAATTCTATGGAGTGGCAAACAGATCTATTTCTGGAGTCCCCCAGGTCTGAAAGATGAAAGAGGTTGTATCCGGATGGAGAAACCATTTGTGAGGAAGAAAGATCTGACTCAATTTGTCTGCCAAGATATTTTGCTCCTCTGGGAGATACACCGCTTGGAAGTGTATCTGATGAGCAATGGCGAAGGACCAGAGACAAAGGGCCTCCCTGCAGAGGAGCCAAGAGCCTGTTCCTCCTTGCTTATTCACACAGAACATGGCCACCTGGTTTTTCATCTGGAGCAGGACCCTGTGGGATCATAGATGATCCTAAACACCCTGAGGGCATTGAAAATAGCATGAAGTTCCAGTAGATTTATCTGGAACTGGGACTCCTGTTCTGTCCAGAGGCACTGAGTGGAGAGAGTGCCCAAATATGCCCCTCAATCCAGTTTGGGGGCATACGTTGTCGAGGTGTATTGATGTGGAGGCATCTGAAAAGGTGACCCAATGAGGAGATTTTCTGGGAAACACCACCTTTGGAGGGATGTGGCCAGAGGGGCAGTGACTCGGATCTTGTCCCTGAGACAGTCCATGGCTTGCTTCCACTGGAAGGCAAGTGCCCATTGGGCTGTGTGCATATGTAGACAGGTGTATGGAACCACATGCATTGTTGAGGCCATATGACCCAGAAGTTGGAGCATTTCCCAGGCAGTCAGATGATCTCTGAGTTGCGCTTGGGATGCTAGCTCCATGAGATGAGCACAATGGGGTTGGGGCAGGAATGCTCTTGATCGTTGTGTGTCTAGGCGAGCTCCTATGAATTCTAGTGCTTGGGTTGGAGTGAGATGGGATTTTGGAAGATCTATGACAAAGCCCAAATGTTGCAGTACCTGCATTGTTCGAAACAGAGAGAGGTGGACCTCCTGGGAGGTGCCTGCCTTTATGAGCCTGTCGTCTAAGTAAGGGAAAACAAATATCCCTAGAGATCTTAAATATGCGGTTATGACTGCCATTCACTTTGTAAAAGACTCTTGGGGCAGAAGCGAGTCCGAAAGGAAGGACTCTGTATTGATAGTGTATTCCCTGACAGATGAAGCATAGATATTTCCTGTGTTACGGATGAATGAGAATATGTGTGTACGCTTCTTTTAGATCTAGAGAACAGAGCCAGTCCTGACTCTGGAAGTAGGGAAGCAGGGTCCCCAGTGAGACCATCTTGAACCTCTTGGGGACCAGAAACTTGTTTAGGTTTCTGAGGTCCAGGATGGACCTGTACCCTCCCCTCTTCTTTGCTATTAGAAAGTATAAAGAGTAACCCGATTCACCTGCAGAGGTGTTGGAACCTCTTCTATGGCACCGTGTGATAGAAGAGAAGTCACCTCTTGCAGCAGGAAAGCAGTGAGAGGGGGCTGAGCATGATATTCTTCCACTAAGGTGGCAGGAGGGGCAAGATGTAGAGATGAAGTCTATAGCCCTCCCTCATTATGGTTAGTGTCCACTGCTCTGAGGTCATGAAGTGCAACCTGTGGGCATAATGAGAGTCTGCCTGCTATGTGAAGGGGGTGGGGAACCTCCAGAGGCAGGGTAGCTATGTTCTCTAGGAAAAAGTCAGAAACCAGGTGCAGATTGAGTCTGCGGAGCTGGATGAACTTTAGGAGCCTGTGGCTTCTTATGTTGTTTGGGAGGCTGTTGTTAAATCAGTCAGGGCCTAGTAGCAGTAAAGAGTTTCAGTTTAAAGTTACAACACAGAAGAGAGCTTTCTGATTAAATTTAGAACTCAAGACTCCCTCTATCCAAGCAAGGGCTGTGGGACTCCCTCTGGAGATTGGTCACAGATTATCTTAGAAGCAGAGGACAGGGTACTGTGTAGCAGCCAGCTTTTAATAAGTCTTTTCCCTCCCTCCCCCCCATCACCCACCCACCCTTGGGATAATCGTAGCTTTATAAGTTGTAGGGATGGACAGATAAAGGGATACCAGAATCCCCAATATGTAATTGAAGATGGATGAATTTCTTGATACAAAATGTGTTTAGAAGTTTGACTTCTCACCTACTTCCTTTTAAATAGAATAGGATGTCATGGTCATGAGTTCTCTGTAACTGTCTTTAAAATAGATGGAACAGTGTTAACGCAAGCAAAAAGAACATAGGCTATGAACTGTGCAAGCATAAAGTTCATTGTACAGTCAACTGGAAGTCCCTGCTGACAAAACATAATTTTTGCAACTTTTGCAATTATAAATTTCATCTAATATACTGTAATCAGATCTTACTCTGTAAAAAGAATTTTGGCGACACCTTGTGTTATTTCATGGTTATAATAAATGATTGTTACTTCCTCTTTTTCTCTAATAAAAAGAAGCTTTTAGGAGGAGAACTTTGAATTCGGCAGGCGTGGAACTATGCGTGTCCATAGACCGTCTGTTGCCGTCTTCCCTCTGAGCTCAAAGAAAATAGCACTTTGTGTGTGTGATTGTGTTTCTGTATTACTCTCTGTCTGTTTCCTCACTGCTTGATGGACCAGAGACCTAAAGAGCCGTGGTATTGTGGTCAGATCATGGAGTTTTCTTCAGTTGGTGCTGGACTCGGATCTCTGTGTTCCTTCAGTAGCTGGAAAGAGCAGACAAGTCTCAAGGACACAGGCAGTGGTTGCGGTGAGTGAGTATACTAAAAAATTGACATATATCTGTGTATATATTGTGATTGTAATGTAAAGTCGGTAAGGTTAATTAGAGATCTCAGTTAGATAAGTGAAGTGAGATGGGGCAAGAGAAAGGAAGCCCTAATTGTGAAATGAGGCGCAAATTTTGGTGAAGCGCCCTTATGTTAATATTCAATGACTGCCAGTAACCACAGTTTGCCGTTCCCCTTGGAACATTTCAGTGGGACAAATTGAGTTGATTACAGTATGAAATATGATTAGATTTAAGCAAATTTCATACCAGTCATGAATGGTTTTGTGGCAGTTTAAGGCTGAAAAGTGCAGCAAGCCACTGACTCTGTGTTTTGAAAAATTTAAAAATCAAGTGTTTAGGATGGATAGTGTAAATATGAAAGAAACGGAAGCTTACAGGGAAAAACTTAAGTCATTGCTTTATGAAAAAAATAGAAGTTTTGAAGGACTAATTTTCATGTCATAACTTTAGTATGAAGTTTTTTTTATCTAATTTAGTGGTTCGGGAAGTGTGCTGTGCATTGTACATTTTGATATTTACTGCAGTAATAATGTAGAGATTTACGGCACAGATAACAGTTTGGCATGACTGCAATATTAGCAGGAAAGAACGTATTGAGCAACTGTGGTAAGATTTTCTTTGTTAGACTAACCATTAGGGAAGTTAAAAAAAACCTCCAAATGTGATTAACTATTTCTCTTACTTGTGTATGTATAGTAAATAAGTTTTGTTTTTTAGGTCTGGATCTGAACCTATTTTGGGTTATGAGAATTTATTTACTGATTCCATTCTATGTGTAATAATGCAAATGCTGAAAAAATGATTGATGATATATTTTCTCTAACTTGTATTTCTAGTTATAATTGATGTGAATGAATGGGAAGATCTTCCATGCTTTGATATATTTAGATATTTGATAAAATTGTGTGATGTGATAAAGGTTAAGAAAAGGGAAAAAAGTGAATGATGCAACTACATTCAAACAAGTGAATTAAGTAATTAAAACAGTATGGCGAATATATGTATAATGTTGAAAGTTCAACTATAATAGAGTATGAGTAAATGTCTGAAGAAAAAAATGCTGATATTTCCCTTAGTCTCTTTTAAACTAATCTGCAGGAGTCGATTGGAGGAGTGATTTAAATTTTCATGTCGTATCTGTTTTAGTTATTATGAAAGACCTCTGCAGAACTGATGTTGTTAATTGCAAGTGTGATCCAATATGCTTACCTCTTCTGTTGCTGCTGTTTGTGTTCTCACTCAGAAATTTCCCATTGGACGTAAGACACTGGGCTGGTAGCAGTAGTCTTTGCAATCCAAATTACTGATTTTTTTTAGTGCTTTAACATGTCTCTCATTAAGTTTTCGTGTCTTCTACACTTGGAAAAAACCCAGCTTCCTTTCAGCTCTAGATTGCTACTGTTTGACCTTACACTGTACTGATGGTTCTGCTTTGTACAATGAATAAGGAAAACTGATGCAATTATAAGAATTGATTCTGTGACAGAGTCGGCTGCTTTGCTATTTGCTAATGCTCAACTAGCTGGAGTGTTCACTCTTTCTAGAGCTCTTGAGTTATCTGCTCACTTGATCAATACTGATTTTGCCTCAGGCTTCTTGCATGAGGAGCTCTATGTGCTGATATGTGCTGATACTACTATGCTGTTTTGTTCTGAAAATAGTGTAACAAAGATAGAATTGTTAAGTTATTAAGAAGTGATAATTGATTTCTAGTTGGTTCAATTTGGTGTTAAAGGTTTTATAGTTTATGAATGTACACACCCTTATATAAATGTTCCTTCCTTTATGAGCTTAGATGTCTATGTGAATTAGAATGGAATGGAGAAGTAGTCTAATGACTAGAGTACTAGCACTCCTTGTGACCTTGGATAAGTCACTTAACCCTCATTGTCTTACAAAGAAAAATTTCAAGTTATCAATGTTCCTGTTTAATGTGCTGTACCAAGTTTTAGTTGCAATGTGAACTGCTGTGATTAGTGGGGAAAGTAGTATTAAAAAAAATAACAAAAAAACAAAGAAAAGTGCAAAAATAGATAAACCAGGTCAGTTGGGTGTGGCTGGGAGGTTATATGCTGAGGTGAACAGATGGGATTTAAGTAGGGGCCTGAAATTGGTGTAGTTATCTTCCAGATAGAGTGGAGTGGGAAGAGAATTCCACAGAGCTGGACCAAGGAAGAAAAAGGCAGAAGGTAGACTGTAAGTGTGCACGAGATGGTGGGGGGAAGTGAAGTTGATTAATGTGAAGAGAATGAAGACTACGTGTAGGGATGTGGAAGCGGAGAAGACCAGTGAGGTATTGGGGTGTTTGTATGTACAGGATGTGGTGATAATGTTTAAAGTAATGTGAGTTGAATCATCACCTAAGATAAGACAGCCTTCCTAATAATCATTGACAAACAATTGAAATGAGTTTAAATTATTTGTCATGAACTGATAGTTATGTTTTAATGTTTGTTACCCCTTGAATAAATCAGATTGACTATATCATGTATATTGTTAAGGCTAGAGAATACATCACAAATATAATTAGTGATATGAATATGTATAATTGTGTTCCTGACAGGAAAAAGCAATGTGACTATCAGGCCACATGCTAACATTTGATTTGGCAAGTAGACAGAATAAGTTTAGGAATGTAGATGAAAATAATGAGTATGTTACAGACTAGCTATGTAATAGTTTAGTGCTAGCTATGGATGTATTGTAATTAACAATAGATAATATAATTCTGTTCAACAATTTATGACTGTCATTAGGGATGAATAATTGTGCTTGTTTGCAATTGTATGGCATCAAGAGAGATGCTGTAGTGGAGAGTAGGATTTTTACAAATTATATATTGTATGCACTGAATCCTATGGGCCGAAGAGGAAAACGACTGAATGAAATGCTACTGGATATGGAGACTCCTGATAAAGATCAGCGATTCCAGAGGAACTACTCATGTATGCGCAGCAGTGAAGCATGGGTGGATGGTCACTGAAAAAGATTGATCTAAGATGTGCATAGCACAGCCCATGGTGTGAAAGGATGCTGCTGACCAATCTGGAGTGATGACTGGTGTCTCTGAATTATTGCTAGATCTACGAGAAGCAGTTGGCCACTGCTGGATGAGGTAGTGCTTACAAGAATAATTGGTAAAGTCTTGCTCTCTGTACACATTTTTATTGGGGCTAAGCAAAGGTAAACAATGTCACATGATTTTGTTTAATGATTTCTTCCAATGAACAAGATGGAGCTCACCTATGGACCAGATGTGCCTAGGACTTTGAAAGAACATCTCCAAAAGGAAGCCTATTGTAGAAGATTATTCCGGAATTGGACATGTTTCAACTACTGCTCTTTAGTAATGATTCTTTCTAGAATCACAGGGAGGACTGTAGGGATGGACAGATAAAGGGATACCAGAATCCCCAATATGTAATTGAAGATGGATGAATTTCTTGATACAAAATGTGTTTAGAAGTTTGACTTCTCACCTACTTCCTTTTAAATAGAATAGGATGTCATGGTCATGAGTTCTCTGTAACTGTCTTTAAAATAGATGGAACAGTGTTAACGCAAGCAAAAAGAACATAGGCTATGAACTGTGCAAGCATAAAGTTCATTGTACAGTCAACTGGAAGTCCCTGCTGACAAAACATAATTTTTGCAACTTTTGCAATTATAAATTTCATCTAATATACTGTAATCAGATCTTACTCTGTAAAAAGAATTTTGGCGACACCTTGTGTTATTTCATGGTTATAATAAATGATTGTTACTTCCTCTTTTTCTCTAATAAAAAGGAGCTTTTAGAAGGAGAACTTTGAATTCGGCAGGCGTGGAACTATGCGTGCCCATAGACCGTCTGTTGCCGTCTTCCCTCTGAGCTCAAAGAAAATAGCACTTTGTGTGTGTGTGATTGTGTTCTGTATTACTCTCTGTCTGTTTCTCACTGCTTGATGGACCAGAGACCTAAAGAGCCGTGGTATTGTGGTCAGATCATGGAGTTTTCTTCATAAGTGCTTAAACCTCTTAAAGGAAAGGAGGTGCCATATTCACTCTCAGGTGCAGCTGTTTATTCTCATCAGCATACCTTAAGGACCTGAGATTAATTAAATTTCAGGTGAACAAAGTACATCAAACATATTAGGTATAGCTTTATTAGTATAAGTATCCTCAGAAACCCTTAGTAAGTAAAAATCTTAAATATCTAAACACAACCTTAAAACGAAGATGCTGACAGCAGTCCAGCAGCGAGATGGGGGCTTTCCAGTCTTTTGCATTGAGTGTCACATGTATGATTTTCTCCCAGTTGGTGAGGGGTCTTACATGTGCACAAGGTGCAAGGAGCTCTTTGCTCCCAGGGAACAAGTCCGATCTCTGGAGGCCAGTGTAGCAGACTTGGAAACATAGACAGAGAGGTACATAGATGAGACCTACAGGGATACAGTCCTGAAGTCCCACCTCCAGTCTGGCAGCATCCCTGTTGCCTTGGAGGAGAGAGGTCACGTGACAGGAGAGCATCACCCTGGTGTGGCAGGAAGTGATCCTATAGCTAGGACATGTCTTCCAGGTGATGTAAAACCCTCTTGCACCAAGGAAGATTCTCCAGGGCCAAGTGCCCATGAGGGAAGGGTTAGGACAGCTGTTATAGTTGGTGATTCGATCATTAGGCATGTAAATAGCTGGGTGGCTGGTGGACGTGAGGATCGCTTGGTGACATGCCTGCCTGATGCGAAGGTAGCGGACCTCATGCGCCACCTAGACAAGTTCTTAGATAGTGCTGGGAAGGAGTCTGCTGTCTTGGTACATGTCGGTACCAATGACATAGGAAAATGTGGTAGGGAGGTTCTGGAGGCTAAATTTAGACTTTTAGGTAGGAAGTTGAAATCCAGAACTTCCAGGGTAGCTTTCTCCGAAATGCTTCCTGTTCCATGTGCAGGACCCAAAAGGCAGGCAGAGCTCCGGAGTCTCAATGCGCGGATGAGACAATGGTGCAAGGATGAGGATTTCAGATTTGTTAGGAACTGGGGAACATTCTGGGGAAAGGAGGGGCTCTTCCGAAGGGATGGGCTTCACTTTAACCGGGATGGAACCAGGCTGCTGGCATTAACCTTTAAAAAGGAGAGAGCAGCTTTTAAACTAGATAATAGGGGAAAGCGGACAGTTGCCCAAAAGCACATGGTTCGGAACAATGTATCCTTGAAGGATACTATCAAAAAAATGAAGTTACGGCACATCAGCAGAGAGGTTCCAATAAAGACAAAGGTAGCCCAAATGCCCTTGAATACAGAGCAGAAAGAGCTTAAAGGTTCAAAATTACCCCTGCCTACCGATAACCAGATTAATATGAATAAAATACAGTCTCTAAAATGCTTGTATGCAAATGCTAGATGTCTAAAAAATAAGATGGGAGAGTTTGAATATATAGCACTAAATGAGAAGTTAGATATGATTGGATCTCAGAGACACGTTGGAAGGAGGACAACCAGTGGGACACTGTGATACCTGGGTACAAACTATATCGTAATGATAGAGCTGATCAAATTGGTGGAGATAGATGGCATTGGAGTCACAAAGGATTAAAGTTCTACAGGAAACAAAATTCTCTGTAGAATCTCTATGGATTGAAATTCCATGTAAAAAGGGGAGGGCGATGGCAGTGGGGGTGTACTATCAACCGCCTGGCCAGAATGAACAAATGGATGATGAAATGCTCAAAGAAATCAGAGAAGCTAACAAACGTTACAGCACGGTAATAATCATGGGGGATTTAAATTACCCAGGTATTGACTGGGTCAGTGTCATGGCAGGACATGCTAGGGAGATAAAGTTTCTGGATGAAATAAACAACTGCTTCTTGGAGCAGCTGGTTCATGAGCCGACCAGAGGGGAAGCCATTTTGGACTTAGTCCTTAGTGGAACTAAGATCTGGTGCAAGAGATAAGGGTGTTGGGGCCACTTGGCAATAGTGATCTTTTGGGGAAACTGCTAGGTACTTGTGACCTGGATTGGCCACTGTTGGAAACAGGATATTGGGCTTGATGGACCTTGGTCTGACCCAGTATGGCATATCTTATGTTCTTATGACCCTGAGGTTGGTATTGAGAAGCAAGGGTATTAGAAGGGTAAAACTTCTTTTTCTTACCAAAGAAAGTTTTCTTTGCAGCTGCCTTTTTCCTAGCAGGGTTGGCTGTAGTTCTAGAAAACTTATTTAGAGTGGTGTTCTCAGATTCTATCTGAGAAGCCTTATCTTGCCAGCCTTTGCCAAAAAGGTTTTCACCTGTACAGGGAATATTGCCAGTTTATCTTGAACCCACTGTTCAAGATCTGATGCCTGAAGCCATGCAATCCTGCATGCATGATGCAGATTGATGTGGCTCTGCTAGTGCACTCAAAGAAATCAAAGGTTGCTCTATTAAACAAACTTTGACACATTCTGGGCATGTCTAACCAATGTTAGTCACCTCTCTTATCATCTGGAAGAAGAGGGGACATAGCCTCAAGATCCCTAGTAACTTCTTTGAGGAACATTCCCATATAGAGAATATATGAGTTTATCCTGGCTGAAAGCATAGAAGCCTGAAAACACTGGCGCCCAAAGGCACTGAGAGTTCTCGATTCTCTACCTGATGGGTTAGAGGAATGGGTTTTCAAACTCTTAATGCAATGCATCGCCGATTCTACGACCATTGAATGGTGGGGGAATTGCGTCTTTTGGAAGCCGGGATACTCCAGTACTCAGTACATGGTATTGAGACATTGAGTATATGGAGAAATAGTAAGAGGAGTTTCTTACATCCGGAGCATGAGATCATGGAGAATGTGGTGAATCAGAAGTGTAGCTGCCTCCTTAGGAGCATTGAGTATTGGAGGATCTCCAATTCCTCTGCCCTGGGCTCTTTCTCGGATGTCACTGTTATAGAGAGACCCCTCAAATAAACTCCTGAAGGAGGGGGACATACGCCTTTCCAGTGAGAGAGAAGGATCTTCCAGCAGACTTTGTAGTCTCCAGGTATCGAGTGACTCATCATCCGAAGATTCACATTCAGAAGACTCGAAGTATCAGCGGGAGTTTTGTTCCTGCTCCGCTAAGGTTCAATACCGGTTAACGTCAGTATCGGAATGAGGGATCTGCTTGGCCGAGGCTTTGGTACCGTGAATGGACTCGAGGGCACGCATGGGTGGTAGCGAATCTAATGGTATGTACCCTGAAGCAGTTTGCATTGGTACCGAAGTCAGTACTGGTGTCGGCGGTACCGTTGATAATGATTTGACTGTGACCGAAGCCGCCAACAGAGCCACCAGGCTGCACTCGATGGCCAGGATACACTGATCCATGGAGCCTACCGATGCTTGGGTGTCGGTACCAGAGATTTGCACTACTGTCCCAGAGCATGGCACCAGCTGCTCTCTTGAGGTGGAGGCCTCAGGAGCATCTTGGGACCCTTCGATGGCTTTGGAGGAAAGGTCCTCCTGCCGGGGTTGTTTGGCTGGCTGATCCACCTCTAGAGCAATGCTCAAGGCATCTCAGTGCTTAGAAAGAGACCAACTCTTGGGGGGATGGTCTGTCTTTGAAGGAGACTTGTACTTCAATACCTGAGATCCTTGAGAGGAAGACTATGCAAAAAAACCTGTATCTGAGGCAAAGAGTGTGCCTAACTTCGCGGCTCGATTCTGTAGGCCTCTCTTAGTCATCTTCTTACACAGGGGACATTCTAACGGCTAGTGGTCAGGCCCGAGGCTTTTGAGACACCAGTCATGAGTGTCAGTAGCCGAGATGGTGCTGCACATTTAGAACATTTCTTAAAACCACTAGCTGGTTTCTCCATGTGTCCGTAGACAAAATGGTAGGCTTACGGCCTAAAATGGCATTGATACGCCTGAAGAAAAGTTCTTCTTTTTTTTAACAGGAAAGAAAGAAAGAAAGAAAAGTACAGACAATGAGAGTCGGTTCCTGAGTCGACGAGAAGGCAGATGCTAATAACAAAAAAACAAAAATAAAGAACTAAAGTATTTTCTGCGGTGACAGGATTTGCTTCCTGCTGGCTCTCCTAAGTCTATCCCCTTTCACCTTCATCCTATGTCCCCTTGTTGCAGAGCTTTCTTTCCATTGTGGAGCCAGGCTGAGTTAGCCAGGTATGTGGCTGGACGTGCAGCCAGTCAGAATCATGGCCCAGCCTGTACGTCCAGGCCATAGACACGATTCTGATCCCATGGGCACATCTAGCTCCCACGGGCACGTCTAGCCCCCAAGGGATCAGAATCATGTCTACCTCTGTATGCCCTGATTCTGATCAGCCATATAGGGGCTGGATGGCCAATACGGAATTGGCCTCTTATTGTCCAATATCTCCTAAAAGAAGTGGCCAGTGAAATGGCTTTGGACTATATATGCACATATATTTGACACATAAAATAATCAAATCAAATAAAGCAAGACCAATTAAAAAAGGAAATAGTAGGAAATAGTATAACTATTGCCAGGACATGATTATTCTCCCTCCATGACAACTTAACTATAAAAATGTTAAAATTCACACAGGTGAGCTAAAATAAAGATTGTGAAAAATGGAGAGACCTTCAGATTCTTGTAAAGGGACTTATAAAGAGGATACAACCCTTACTAACAGGTCCCAACCATATCATTCATCGATCTCATCCATTTGGTCTGTGGTAGCTGTCATTGGTGTGACAGCACCATAGAGGGCCCTTGCTGGACTCATCCTGCCACTTAGAAAATCTACAAAGTTCATCAATCTACTACATGTATATTGCAATATGTGGTTTATTTGATTATCTGTCTCTGTCCAAAACTATATGTAGGGCGTATTATACGTTCAGTGCGGAAATGACTCAATGAACATTACAGCAGAATTACCACTAGCAACTTTTCGGCTCCTCTGGTAGCTCATTTCATTTAAAATAATCATGCTGCTAATGAATTCTCTTGGAGAGTTATTGATCAGATTAAGCTAGTTAGGCGGGGGAGGAGGGGTAATCCTTTGTGCAGATTGAATTACATAAAACAATGGATCTTTCGTTTAGCTTCATTGGAACTTAGAGGGCTCAATAATGAAACTGAGTGGATCTCATTAGGTTGATATGATTTGATTAGTTTAATTGATTCCTCTTTATATTCTGACATATTTTTCAGTTTTACACAACAGTTGTAAGAATTTGATGGAGTTACCAATTGATTTGTGCTTTAGAGTGCTTTCTCCTGAGGCAAGGCTTAGTCAAGCCTGAAACATGATGTCATGTTTGGTTATATTGATTATAATCATTTAAACTAAGTATATTATGATTATATTGTGATATTTATAACATTTTGATAAAGTTTTGATATGCTATGTTATAATATATTTCTAATGTGGCTGGTGTTGTAATGGCTAAGACCAATGAATGATATGGTTGCGACCTGTTAATAAGGGTTTTATCCTCTATATAAGCACCTTTACAAGAATCTGAAAGTCCCTCCATTTTTCACAATCTTTATTTTAGCTCAGCTGTGTGAATTTTAACATTTTTATAGTTGTAGTTATGCAGGGAGTATAATTGTGGTGTTCTTTATATGTTTTACTCTTGATAGATATCACCAAAAATGACCTCAATCTAATAGGCCATGATTATTGGCACACTTATAAACAATTCACTTGTTTTATAGGGCATAAATCATATCTGACCCGTTAGCCTATGTAGTTTGGGTTTGATATGACTGATAAAGGTGATTTGACATCCACTGAATCTTATTGAACATTTGAATATATTTTTGGAAGGGTTTTTTTTGGACTATTCTTGGATATTTTACTTTTCCTATTTTATTGGTAATTTGTTTCAAATTTTTCAATTAATATTCAAAGCATAACATTAGATTTCATTTAAGAATTACATTAAAATATTAATTATAGAAAATGCAATAATAAACAGCATTTTCACAGGCAAACTGTATTTAATTCATGGAACTGGGCTTTTTGATTACTGCTCAATCTGTGAGCAGGTAAAACTACCAGTCTTCTTCAACATTACCTGTACTATTTACCTCAAACTCCAAAGGCAGTGTTGAGGAAAGGGTGGAATATTGAAGAGTATAAGTACTCACATTATTTCTGATAGGATAATTACATACAGTAAAAGCAGATGCAAAATCTCTGGCAGTATGTTTCCAGGGGTAATAACCAAGTAAAAACCTGGGAAGACTTGTTTGGATTATTGGTGCCTACGTTACAGGTACCAATACTCAGGAGTTTGCACCAGTGTGCCCATTCAGTTTACTACTCCTAAATGCCTATTCACAGGATACAAAATGAGTGAACCATTGATGGGTGACAAGCTTTTCTTAATACAGTTTCTACTAGAGGATGTTTTGATGGTATAAGAATAATTTTTTATAAGACAGTGTTAACAATAAGACCTAGGCCCTCTATATAGATCAGGGGTCTCAAACACGCGGCCCGCGGGCCGCATGCGGCCCGCGAGAGAAGGTTGTGCGGCCCGCGACGGAGGGAAATAAAAAAAGCCTTGCTTCTGCCATTGCCGCCGTGGCAGCGGCAGAATCGACTGTCAATTTTTTTTTTAAAACGGGCTTCTGCTGCTCAAGCAGCAAAATCAGCTGTGCTGCGGTACCTTCCTCTCTGCCCGGAGATCCTTCATTGTGCTCCATCAGCGTGTGCTTTTCAAGCCGCGAAGAGAGTATTCCCCTCTCGCGAGGCTTGACAAGTGAATAGGCTTAAGCCGCGCGAGAGGGAAATACTCTCTTCGCGGCTTAAGAAGCACACGCTGATGAAGCACAATGAGGGATCTCCGGGCAGAGAGGAAGGGGCCGCGGGACAGCTGATTTTCTGCTGCAGCAGCAGCAGCAGCAGAAGAAGCCAGGTGTTTTTTTTATTTACCCGGGGGGGGGGTAGGACTGGAAATGGGCTATTGGCAGGGGGGGGTGTAGGACTGGAAATGGGCTATTGGCAGAGGGGGGGGGGTAGGACTGGAAAAGGGCTATTGGCAGGGGGGGGTAGGACTGGAAATGGGCTATTTGCAGGGGGGGTGTAGGACCGGAAATGGGCTATTGGCAGGGGGGGGTGTAGGACTGGAAATGGGCTATTGGCAAGGGGGGTTATGACTGGAAGTGGGCTATTGGCAGGGGGGGTGTAGGACTGGAAATGGGCTATTGGCAGGGGGCGTTTAGGAGTGTAAATGGGATATTGGCGGGGGGGGGTTATGACAGGAAATGGGCTATTGGCAGGGGGGGGTTATGACTGGAAATGGGCTATTGGCAGGGGGGGTGTAGGACTGGAAATGGGCTATTGGCAGGGGGGTTATGACTGGAAATGGGCTATTGGCGGGGGGGTAGGACTGGAAATGGGCTATTGGCAGGGGGGTTAGGACTGGAAATGGGCTATTGGCAGGGGGGTGTAGGACTGGAAATGGGCTATTGGCAGGGGGGGTTATGACTGGAAATGGGCTATTGGCAGGGGGGGTGTAGGACTGGAAATGGGCTATTGGCAGGGGGGTGTGTAGGACTGGAAATGGGCTATTGGCAGGGGGGGGGGTGTAGGACTGGAAATGGGCTATTGGCAAGGGGGGTTATGACTGGAAGTGGGCTATTGGCAGGGGGGGGTGTAGGACTGGAAATGGGCAGTTGGGAGGGAGCGTGTACTACAGGACGTGGGCTATTGGCAGTTGGGGGTTAAAACTGGAAATGGGCTATTGGCAGGGGGTGTAGGACTGGAAATGGGCTATTGGCAAGGGGGGGTTATGACTGGAAATGGGCTATTGGCAGGGGGGGTTATGACTGGAAATGGGCTATTGGCAGGGGGGTTATGACTGGAAATGGGCTATTGGCGGGGGGGGGTTATGACTGGAAATGGGCTATTGGCAGGGGGGTATGACTGGTAATGGGCTATGGTGGGGGCTAGGACTGGAAATGGGCAGATGGGGGTTAGGACTGGAGGTGGGCTGATTGGAAGGGGGGCTTGAACTGCAAATGGCTGATGGGGAGGGGGCTTGGAATGGAAATGGGCTGTGAGGGGAGGGAGCTAGGATTGGAAATGGGCTGATGGGGGGCTAGGATTGGAAATGGGCTGATGGGGGGCTAGGATTGGAAATGGACTGATGCAGGGACTAGAAGGGAGCGTATGCTGGGTGGGGCTGGAACTAGAAGGGAGCTGATGTTGGGGGAGGATTAGAATGGGATGGAGCTGGGAAAGTGAAATGGAGAGGGGAAAAATATTTTGTCTGGGAGAGAAGACAAATCTACAATTGGCCAGGTATTGGGAGAGTAAGTGGGGATTGAGGATGGAGGGGTAAAATTTGAGTGGATGAAATAGGAATGAGGAAAGAGAAAAAGGAGAAAGATTAGTATGTTAAAGCAGATGTAGAGAGAGAATGGAAAAAAAACTAGGAGAGAAGAAAGGGCAAATGGACAGCAGACGATGGAGAGTTAGCAGAAGACATGAAGAAACCAGAAGAAAGTGGCTGGAACAATTGCAACTGAAAAAAAATGCACAAAAGGTAGAAAAATATCTCTTTATTTTGAATTTATTAACTGGAATATGTCAGCTCTGGGAAATGTGCATCATTAATGTTTGCGCTTTGTTTAGTACAAGAGGAAATTAATTTATAGTTTTATTTCTAGTGTTGTTGTACATTCCAAGTTTGGCTTTTGGGGTTCCCAGTTTAATTATTGTCTTCCTGTTTCTAAATCTTTTAGTCTTTCTTTATCCATGCACTCATTAAAGAGGCATGTTTACTAAAAGTTAGTGCATGGTAACATTATGCAAATATTTATGCAAATGAGGCCCCTTATGCAAATGAGGCCCCGCGTCTTATGCGGCCCCCGGGTTACTTTACAAGTCCTCATTCGGCCCTCAAAGCAATTTGAGTTTGAGACCCCTGATATAGATGATATACTGGTATATCCACCTTCTTCTCTTCCTCCTTTTAGGGGGCAATTTTATAAATCTCTTTTGTATGTAAAAGATCTCCTATAAAATTAGGTCATGCCTAAAATCAGGGCTGGCGCAAGGAGATGAGGCACCCTAGGAAAACCTTATCCCTTGCGCCTGTTAGTCGGCTGCCCACCCACCTGCCCCTCATTGCCACTGTTGTTGCCCCTCACCGGGACCTACAGCACTGGTAACATTTTAAAACAGCCCCATGGCGCTTACCTTCAAACCTCGGCACCATGGGGTTGTCTGGTTCTGCCCCTCCCTGCCTAGTTCGGCTAATTGTAGTGCTGGCCCTGCTAAAAATATGCATATAATATGAAGGCACATATCTTTTAGAGTAGGTATACTCTGGAGAGGACTTTGGGTAGAGGATCAGCAGAGTAACAATTTGCATGCATATTTTATAAAATACAGATGTACATGCTACTATTTATGCCTGTTCCCAAACAGATGTAAATTTTCATACCTTCAATGTAGGTGCAATTTCTGAAGGATATGTGCTAGTATCTCAGGTGCAAATAAAGGTCAGCAAACAAGTTCTAGATAATACCTTTTTATTGGATTAGGTTAATATATTTTCGACAAGCTTTCAAGAGTTATACACTCTTCATTAGGTCTATGAAGGAATAATGCAGTTACACTGGATTTAAATAGTACAAACTCATCTAGATCTGGGCTGCCTGCATATGTTATTATATCTCAAAACCAGTATTTTTGTCGAAGCGTGCCGAGGGAGGGTAAGAACTGAAATCTAACCCTCTCCAGACGGCAGGCTGCTTTTATTCATTGTCGGTTCCCCACCAATCATCAAATGTTTAAAAGTCCACTTATCTTCAGATTAATCTTCAAATACTTTCTGGTCAGAGTTGCTTTGTTTAGAGCGACATCGGTGAAAACACTTGATACAGGGATCATTCCCGAAACGTGCATGTCGTGTGAAGAATTGGACAACTTAGCAACGGTGTAATGAAAGTATTTGGAGATTAATCTGAAGATAAGTGGACTTTTAAACATTTGATGATTGGTGGGGAACCGACAACGAATAAAAGCAGCCTGCCGTCTGGAGAGGGTTAGATTTCAGTTCTTACCCTCCCTCGGCACGCTTCAACAAAAATAGTGTTTTAAGTTGTTTGGGGTGACTGAAGGTGAATTTTTGGATCTGGACTGATTAATTTATTCACTATTTTGGGTTTAGATAGATATTTTATATTATATATTATATCTCAAAAAGCAAGGTGTGAGATACAGTGACAATTTATACCACACAGATCCTGTCTGATATTAGATAGTCTGCATCTGTCATTCAATTACAAGGAAAGGCATAGGTGAGGAGAAAGTAACCCTTTGCATTTCAATGTTTTATGTCTGGTAATGGGTAAGAAAACCAAAGTCTCTATTCAGTCTTTTTTGTCTGTGTTAGAACACTTGATCATTTTAATTTAAAATGTCTTCCTTTCATGTATCTTTCTGAAGTTTCCTTTCAGAACTATGATTGTGAGGTCATGAGGGAAAGGTTAGGACAGCCGTTATAGTTGGTGATTCGATTATTAGGCATGTAGATAGCTGGGTGGCTGGTGGACGTGAGGATCGCCTGGTAACATGCCTGCCTGGTGCGAAGGTAGCGGACCTCACGCGCCACCAAGACAAGGTCTTAGATAGTGTTGGGAAGGAGTCTGCTCTCTTGGTACATGTCGGTACCAATGACATAGGAAAATGTGGAAGGGAAGTTCTGGAGGCTACATTTAGGTTTTTAGGTTGGAAGTTGAAATCCAGAACTTCCAGGGTAGCGTCCTCCAAAATGCTTCCCGTTTCATGCGCAAGACCCAAAAGGCAGGCAGAGCTCCGGAGTCTATAAAATACAGTCTCTAAAATACTTGTATGCAAATGCTAGCAGTCTAAAAAATAAGACGGGTGAGTTAGAATATATAGCACTAAATGAGAAGTTAGATATGATTGGTATCTCAGAGACATGGTGGAAGGAGAACCAGCGGGACACTGTGATACCTGGGTACAAACTATATCGTAATGATAGAGCTGATCAAATTGGTGGAGGGGTTGCGTTCTATGTTAGAAAGGACACTGAGTCACAAAGGATTAAAGTTTTGCAGGAAACAAAATTTGCTGTAGAATCTCTATGGATTGAAATTCCATGTAAAAAGGGGAAGGCAATGGCAGTGGGGTTGTCCAATTGACCGCCTGGCCAGAATGAACACATGGATGATGAAATGCTCCAAGAAATCAGGGAAGCTAACAAACGTTACAGCACAGTAATAATAATGGGTGATTTCAATTACCCCGGTATTGACTGGGTCTGTGTCACGGCAGGACATGCTAGGGAGATAAAGTTTCTAGATGAAATAAATGACTGCTTCTTGGAGCAGCTGGTTCATGAACCGACCAGAGGGGAAGCCATTTTGGACTTAGTCCTTAGTGGAACACCAGATCTGGTGCAAGAGATAAGGGTGTTGGGACCACGGCAATAGTGATCATGGTATGATCGCATTTGATTTAATTAATGGAGGAGGGATGGTAAGGAAATCCACAGTACTAACTTTTAACTTTCAAAATGGAGACTATGATAAAATGAGGAAAATAGTTACGAAAAAACTAAAAGGAGCAGTTGCAAAGGCTAAATACTTACATCAAGCTTGGGTGTTGTTAAAAAATACTATCATGGAAGCCAAGACCAGCTGTATTCCATGCTTTCAGAAAAGTGGCAGGAAGTCCATTAAACTGCCAGCATGGTTTTAAGGTGAGGTCAGAGAGGCTGTTGTTGCCAAAAAAGGAACTTTCAGGAAATGGAAAAAAGAGCCAAATGACGAAAATGGGAAACAGCACAAGCACTGGCAAGTTAAATGCATGGCACTGATAAGGCAAGCAAAGAGAGAATTTGAGAAGAAACTTGCCGTGGAAGCAAAAACGCGTAACAAAGACTTTTTCAAGTACATTCATAGCATAAAACTTGTGAGAGAGTCAGTTGTACCATTAGATGATAGAGGGGTAAAGGGGGTAAAGGGGCAGTAAGAGGGGACAAGGCTATAGCGGAGAGACTGAATTCTTTGCTTCGGTGTTTACTGAGGAAGATGTAGGGATGTTACCCATGACTGAAGTGGTATTTAAAGGTGATACTGCAGAAGAATTGAAAGAAATATTGATACACCGGGAAGATGTATTACAACTATTTGATAAACTGAAGAGTAGCATATCACCTGGACCGGATGGTATACATCCAAGAGTCTTGAAAGAACTGAAATATGAGATTGCAGACTTGCTATTAGTAATCTGTGAACTATCATTAAAATCATCTGTAATACCTGAAGATTGGAGGATCGCCAATGTAACGCCAATTTTTAAAAAGGATTCCAGGGGTTATCTGGGAAACTACAGACTGGTGAGCCTGATGTCAGTACCGGGAAAAATGGTAGAAACCATCATAAAGAACAAAATTACTCAACATGTGGATATTCACTGCTTAATGGGAGACAGCCAACATGGCTTTAGACAAGGAAGATCTTGTCTTACTAATCTGTTATGTTTTTTTGAAGGTCTGAATAAACAAGTAGACAAAGGTGAGTCGGTCGATACAGTGTATCTGGACTTTCAGAAAGCCTTTCACAAGGTCCCTCATCAGAGACTTTTGGCAAAACTAAAAAGTCATGGGATAGGAGGTGATATACTATTGTGGACCAGGAACTGGTTACAAGATAGAAAGCAGAGGGTAGGGCTAAATGGCCAATTTTCCCAATGGAAAAAAGTGAATAGTGGAGTACCCAAGGGATCTGTGCTGGGTCCGCTGCTTTTTAACATATTCATAAATGACCTGGAAAAGGAAATAATGAGCCAGGTTATCAAATTTTCTGATAACACAAAACTATTTAAAGTTGTTAAAACCCCAAGAGGATTGTGGAAAATTGCAAGAGGATCTTGATAAATTGGAAGACTGGGCATCCAAATGGCAGATGAAATTTAATATGGACAAGTACAAAGTTATGCACCTAGGAAAGAACAACCCAAACTATGGTTACACGATGCAAGGTTCCACATTGGGAACCACCACCCAGGAAAATGATTTAGGCGTCATTGTGGATAACATGTTAAAACCCTCCACCCAGTGTGCAGCAGCGGCCAAGAGAGCAAATAGAATTCTAGGAATCCTAAAGAAAGGAATCTTAGAAAAGCGAAAGCTGAGGGGAGATACGATAGAAGTCTATAAATTAATGAATGGAGTAGAATGGGTTATTTATTTTATTTATTTACATTCTCTTATATACCATACTATTCTGCATCAGTGCGGTTTACATAGAACAAACTGAAATTACATTGAACAGGGCATTATAACTTGGAGATAGCACAGTTACTTACCTGTAACAGGTGATCTCTGTGAACAGCAGGAATAAGTCTTCACATATGGGTATCGTCGGTACCGACGGAGCATGCGCGGGAACGCTCCCCAGCGTCCAATCAGAACGCTTTTGGGAGCATTCCACCACACCTGCATGCTGCCTTCCCACCTTTCCCAACTGCCTCTCCTCAGTTGAGTTTTAAAGCTGAGACAAAGGGAGAGAGAGAGAGAGAGGTGAAAGATAGATAGAGAGAACAACTCCTAGGGGAGGTGGGTGGGTTGTGAAGACTTATTCCTGCTGTTCCCAGAGATCACCTGTTACAGGTAAGTAAGTGTGCTATCTCGAGGAACAAGCAGGAATGAGTCTTCACATATGTGGACTCCCTAGCTTTAGATGCCAGGGAGAGATCCCAGAAGTTGTGTGTCCCTGGGACAGGGCTGCACTTCCCCACATGGATCTCTGGCATCCCATGAGGGATGGTGGGTAGGAGTTGATTAAGTATGGAACAGGTGTTTAAGAACAGCCTGACCAAACAAGGCATCCCGGCGGGAGTCCTTGTCCAAGCAGTAATGGGCTGTGAAGGTATGAACTGAGGCCCAAGTGGCTGCTCGACAGATGTCGTCAATAGACACAAAGTTTAGATGAGCCATTTAGGCTGCCATGGCTCTCACATTGTGAGCTGTGACATGGCCCTCCAGAGAAAGGTTCTTGCTCTGATAGGCGAAAGAAATACACTGGGCAATCCAGTTAGATAATGTTCTCTTGGAGAATGGTAGTCCCAAATGAGAAGGATCAAAGGCAACAAAGAGTTGAGAGGACTTTCTATGTTGCTGTGTCCTCTGTAAGTAAAAAGCCAGAGCTCTTTTACAGTCCAGGGTATGAAGATTCCTCTCTGCACTTGATGCATGAGGTCCTGGAAAAAAGACAGGTAGGTAGACCTCTTGGTTGAGGTGAAAAGGCGAGACCACCTTAGGCATAAAGTGTGGATGAGTCCTAAGGACCACCTTGTCATGATGGAACCTTGTATAAGGTGGATTAGCTACGAGTGCTTGCAATTCACTAATACGACGTGCTGATGTGATTGCAATGAGAAAGATAACCTTCCAAGAAAGGTACTTCAAGGAGGTGGTAGCCAAAGGTTCAAAAGGCGGCTTCATAAGCTGACCCAGAACCAAGTTTAAGTCCCATGCCACCGGGGGTGGTCTAATGGGAGGCTTTGTTAAAAGGAGGCCTCTCATGAATCTTGCTACAAGAGGATGAGAGGAAATAGGTTGTCCATTTAGAGGCTTAAGGGAAGCTGCAATAGCACTCAAATGGACCCTTACTGAATTTGTCTTAAGGCCTGCATTAGACAGATGGAGTAAATACTCCAGCAAAGATTCCAGAGGTATGGCAAGGGGGTTAAGACCCCTCCCAGAACACTAGATAGTAAACTTCTTCCACTTGAAAGCATAAGAACGTCTAGTGGAAGGTTTCCTGGAAGCATAAAGAACATCTTTCACTTGTTGAGAAAGATGAAGATCCTGGAGATCCAGGCCTTCAGCAACCAAGCCCTGAGATGCAGAGACTGGGGATTGAGATGCCATAGCTTTCCGTCCTCTTGAGAGAGGAGGTCTGGAGCAGACCCTAACTCCAGGGAGGGAGCTTGAGAGAGATGTAGAAGCAGAGGGTACCACACTTGCTGTGGCCAATGTGGAGCTATGAGAATCATGTGGCCTCTGTCTCTCTGAAGCTTGAAGAGGGTTTGGGGAATTAGGGGAATGGGTGGAAAGGCATAGAGGAAGTCTTGACCCCAGTGAAGGAGGAAAGCATCCCTTGCCTGAGCTCCCTGAGCCAGAGTTCTGGAACAGAACCGGGGAAGTTTGGCATTCTACGGACTTGCAAAGAGGTCTATGTCCGGGGTTCCCCAAATTTGAAAAATCTTGGACACCTGGTCCACATGTAGGGACCACTCGTGTGGAAGCAGAACTCGATTGAGCCTGTATGCCCAAGAGTTTTGAACGCCTGGAAGATAAACTGCCAGAAGATGAATGTGATGCTCTCTGGCGAGGGCCCACAGTCGCAAAGCTTCGTTGCAAAGCGACAGAGAGCCAGTTCCTCCCTGCTTGTTCACATAGAACATGGCTACCTGATTGTCCGTGTGGATAAGGACTGTCTTGTAGCTGAGCAGGGTGTGGAACACCCGCAGAGCAAGGAAGATTGCTTTGAGTTCCAAGAGATTGATGTGTAGACAACTCTCCTGTGGGGACCAGATGCCCTGGGTTGAGAGGTCTTGAAGATGAGCTCCCCATCCCACTGGAGAAGCAAATGTTGTAAGAGTTGCTTGGGGTAGAGACTGCTGAAAGGGGGACCCCAGCAACAGGTTTTGAGGGGACTTCCACCATTGGAGGGACAAAATGAGGCGACTTGTGTTTGCTATTTTGTCTGACAGGCAGCCTAATGCCTGGGTCCATTGGGTGGATAAAGTCCACTGAGCTGCCCTCATGTGAAGGCGAGCATATGGTACCACATGCACGGTGGATGCCATGTGGCCTAGCAACTGTAACATCTCTCGAGCAGTTAGGAGGGGCTTCAACTCTGCTTGAGAAGCTAACTGCACCAAGCGAAGGCAACGGGCCTGGGGGAGATAGGCCCTTGCCCTTGTGGTATCCAGCAATGCCCCTATAAACTCCAGGGACTGAGTAGGGATCAAATTGGATTTTGGGATGTTTATTACCAGCCCTAAATACTGAAAGATACGCATTGTGCAGGTTAGAGAACTCTTGGCCTCTGACTGAGTGGGAGCTCGAATGAGCCAGTCGTCCAGATAAGGGAAGACGAATATTCCCAGGGTGCACAGAAAAGCAGCTACCACTGCCATGTATTTCGTGAACACCCTTGGTGCAGAGGCCAGACCAAAAGGGAGCACTCTGTATTGATAGTGCTTCTCTTGAAAAAGGAACCGAAGGAACCTTCTGTGAGTTGGATGGATGAGAACATGAGTGTACGCATCCTTGAGATCTAGAGAACAAAGCCAGTCCTGACTCTGAAGGTATGGCAGCAGAGTTCCCAGAGAAACCATCTTGAATTTTTCCTTGACTAGGAATCTGTTCAACTCTCTGAGATCTAAGATGGGTCGGAAGCCCCCCGTTTTCTTTGGAATAAGAAAATAGGGGGAGTAGAAACCTGTGCCCTGTTGTTGAAGAGGCACTTCCTCTATTGCCCCCTAGGCGAGAAGGGTGGCAACCTCCTGCCCTAACAGGGTGAGGAGGGAGGTTGGAGAATTGAACTGGTGCACTCTTGTAAGAGGGGGCAAGCTTGAAAAATGAAGTTTGTACCCCTCTCTTATGATGGAGAGTGTCCAATACTCTGCTGTAATTTGCTCCCACCTGGGAGCAAAATGACATAACCTTCCTGGAATGGTGGAGGGCTCTGGTCCTTCCAGAGCCAGGAAGGCTAAGTTCTCTAGCGGAAAGTCAAAGGCCCTGAGGGGGCTGAGGTTGCTGGGCTGGAGGAGGCCTAGCAGCCTTTGCTTTGCTCTGTTTGGATGATTGCTGACGTTTGGTAGGGAACTGAGCTGCAGAAGATGCCCGCTGACCATAAGCAGGATAGAATCTTCCCTTTTTAGAAAAAGGTGTTTTCTTGAATAACCTTTTCTTAGCAGGAGCAGCTGTGGATTTGGATAGTCTATCCAAAGCAGAATTTTCAGCATCCATCTGATTGGCTTTTGCTTGCCAATCTTTACCAAACAGGTTCTCACCTGTATAAGGGATATTTCCCAATTCATCTTGAACCCAGATCTCCAAATCAGAGGCTTGAAGCCAAGCAATCCTACGTGCACCTATGGCAATAGCTGAGGCTCTGCTTACACATTCAAAGGAGTCGAAAGCTGCACGGTTGGAGAATTTGGAGATATCTTGGGCATGTTTGAGCCCAGTGAGAAAGTCCTGCCTTTTATCTTCAGACATAAAAGGACTTAAAGTCTGCAAATGGCCAGTGACTTCTTTTAAGAACATTCCCATGTAGAGACTATAAGAATTAATTCTCGCAGCAAGCATGGAAGCTTGGAAGACTCTTCTTCCAAAAGCATCCAGGGTTCTACATTCACATCCTGGAGGATTAGAGGCATGCCTTTTGGCACTTCTAATCTTTCTCATTGCAGACTCAACCACAATAGAGAGGTGAGGAAGTTGAGTTTTATGGAAACCACGACAAGGAGGGACACGATACATGGTATCCAACCTGCGAGAATGAGGAGAGGTGGTCAGAGGTGCTTCCCACATCCTCAACATGAGATCATACAGAATCTCATGAATAGGCAAGGTAGCTGCCTCCTTAGGAGTTTTAGGATATTGTAAGATATCTAACTCCTTGGCTCTGTCTCAGGGGCTACTGTGACAGAAAGGCCCCGAGCCACCTCCCTGATAAAGTCTTGAAAAGACAAGTCCTCTGGAGGAGACATCCTTCGTTTAAGAAACATAGAAACATGATGACAGAAAAAGACCACAAGGCCCATCTAGTCTGTCCTTCCATAACAACAACTACAACAGTCCACTTTTTACCTTTAGAGATCCTCTGTGTTGGTCCCATGCTTTTTTGAATTCTGTTACTGTCCTCATCTCTACCACCTCCACTGGGAGACTATTCCACGGATCCACTACTCTTTCCGTAAAGAAATATTTCCGCATATCACTCCTGAATCTATCTCCCTTCACCCTCATCCCATGTCCCCTCGTAGCAGAACTTGCTTTCAATTGAAAGAGGCTCTCTCCCTGAACATTTATGCCACGGAGGTATTTAAACATCTCAATCATATCACCTCTATCCCGCCTTTCCTCCAAGGTGTACATATTAAGATCCTTAAGTCTGTCCTCATATGCTTTATAATGAAGCCCATTAATCATTTTAGAACAACCCTCTGCACCGACTCCATCCTATTCACATCCTTTTGAAGGTGCGGTGGAAGAAGCATCACTGCATCGACGGACTCTTCAGAATCCTCAGAGTCCTCAGAGGTATCGAAGTATCGTCTGTCCGGATGCTCCTGCAAAGCCCAATACCCGTACCGACTGGGATCGGCATCGGGAATAACCGGTACCGGGGGATCTGTACCAGAGGGCTTCAGAGGACAGAGTACCGGCATAGCGGACACTGAAGCCGATGTTGATGCCACCGGTACCAGGATCGGTACCGATGGCGATGCTAGAGCCGGTACTGGCAGAGTAGTCTGTTGCAGTACCACCGGCGTGGATGCCACAAGGAAAGCCGCCAGACTACGTTCTATGGACAGAATCCTCTGATCCATCGACGCCGCCAATGCTTGGAAGTCGGTACCGGTGGAAGCCACCGGTACCCCAGAGCATGGCACCAGGAGATCTGTCGAGGCCACGCCATCGAGATCATCCTGGAACCCCGATGATGATGCTTTAGAGGCCGAAGCCTCCTGCCGGGGTAATTTTGCCGGTGCAGAATCCTCGAGGGCAACGCCAGAGGCATCTCGATGCTTAGAAGGAGATCTACCCTTCGAGGACCGGCTGGATTTATGCTTAGTTACCTGAGATCCATATGAGGAAGAAGAAGCCCTGGAAGACGTCGATGCCACTGAAGCCGCATCAGAGGGAAACAGGGTACTGAGCTTGGCAGCTCGGTTCTGCCGACCTCTTTTAGACATCATAAAACAGGACATACAATCTGTTATGGAATGGCCAGGACATAAACATTTTAGACACCAGTCATGGGTGTCGGTGACGGAAATGGTACCGCCACATTTTGTGCACTTCATAAATCCTGAGGCAGGCTTTTCCATATTAAGGAAAAGAAGTTTTGGGCCTAAGGCCAAAACGCAAGTGCACCTGAAGAAAAAGAAGGGAAAAAAGTTTTTTCTTTTTCTTTTTTTTACAAGAAGAAAAGAATAAAGACCGGCGGTACCGGTAGAGCGTCGAAGAAGGCAGACGCGACACAAAAGAAATAAAGAAAAAATAAGAAAATTCTGCGGTGACAGGAACACGACCTGCTGGCTCCGCGGAAAAAGAAGAACTGAGGAGAGGCAGTTGGGAAAGGCGGGAAGGCAGCATGCAGGCATGGTGGAATGCTCCCAAAAGCGTTCTGATTGGACGCTGGGGAGCGTTCCCGCGCAGGCTCCGTCGGTACCGACGATACCCATATGAGAAGACTCATTCCTGCTTGTTCCTGGAGATTACTATTTTACAGGGAACATGGGCTATGGAGGGTTAAGTGGCTTGCCCAAGACCACAAGGAGCACCTGTGGGACTAGAAACCCCAGTCCTTCTGGCCCAAGGTTGCTGTCCTCTAGTGCGATTTGAGCCCCTGACCTTCTGGCCGGAAGTACCTTGCCCCAACCACTAGGCCACTCCTCCACTCCATGGGTTAACATCAATTGATTGTTTACGCCATCAAAAAGTAGAAAGACTAGAGGACATGTAATGAAGCAACAATGTAACCCATTTAAGACTAATAATAGAATTTTTTTCACTCAACGTGTAATCAAACTCTGGAATTTGTTACCGGAGGATGTAGTAAAAGCTGTTAGTGTAGTTGGGTTTAAAAAAGTTTTAGACATGTTCCTGGAGGAAAGATCCTAAAAGGGACCCAGGATATCACTGTTTGACCCAATACAAGCATTGAGGAACCTGTCTCTTTTGGGGAGACTGCTAGGTACTTATGACCTAGATTGGCCACTGATGGAAACAGGATACTGGGCTTGATGGACCTTGATCTGACCCAGTATGCAATATCTTATGTTCTTATGTTTTTAAGAATGATTTTCCTTTGAAAAGTGCTCATCTATTAGGCCAGCGATGGCGAACCTATGGCACGCGTGCCAGCTGTGGCACGCGAAGGCCTTGCAGCTGGCACGCGGGAAGGTCCGCATTTAAAAGGTCCCAAATTTAAAAAAAAAAAAAAACCAAACAAACCGGCTGCTTCTGCCGCGGCAGCCTCAAGAGCTCTGCCGCGGCAGCCTCAAGAGCTCTGCCGCGGGGCCCCCCCCTGCCCGGCAGAGCCTCCCTGCATCATCTACCTTCAAGTCGCAAAACGCGGTCTTCTTTCAGAGCCGCGAGAGTTTCCTTTCTCGCGAACAGAGCCGCGAGAAAGGAAACTCTCGCGGCTCTGAAAGAAGCCCGCGTTTTGCGACTTGAAGGTAGATGATGCAGGGAGGCTCTGCCGGGCAGGGGGGGGCCCCGCGGCAGAGCTCTTGAGGCTGCCGCGGCAGAGCTCTTGAGGCTGCCGCGGCAGAAGCAGCCGCTTTGTTTGGGTTTTTTTTTTTTAATTTGGGCTGATAGGGGGGAAGGGGGTTTAGGACTGGTAATGGGCTATGGTGGGGAGGCTAAGACTGGAAATGGGCTGATGGGGGGGGTACTTAGGACTGGTAATTGGCCATGGGGGGGGCTAAGACTGGAAAGGGGCTGATGGGGGGGTTAGGACTGGTAATTGGCCATGGGGGGGGGCTAAGACTGGAAAGGGGCTGATGGGGGGGGGGTAGGACTGGTAATTGGCCAGGGGGGGGGTTAGGACTGGTAATTGGCCAGGGGGGGGGTTAGGACTGGTAATTGGCCGGGGTTAGGACTGGTAATTGGCCATGGGGGGGGCTAAGACTGGAAATGGGCTGATGGGGGGGGGGTTAGGACTAGTAATGGGCCATGGGGGGTGCTAAGGCTGGAAGTGGGCTGGTGATGGTGATGGTGATGGTGATTTGGGGGGGGTAGGACTAGTAATGGGCTATGGGGGGGGGCTAAGACTGGAAATGGGCTGATGGGGGGGTTAGGACTGGTAATGGGCTGATGGGGGGGTTAGGACTGGTAATGGGCTATGGGGGGGCTAAGACTGGAAATGGGCTGAGTGGAAGGAGGGCTTGAACTGCAAATAGCTGATGGGATTGGGGCTTGGAATGGAAATGGGTTGTGAGGGGGAGGGAGCTAGGACTGGAAATGGGTGAGGGGGGGCTAGGACAGGAAATGGGCTGATGGAGGGGCTAGAATAGGACTGGAAATTGGCTGTTGGGGGGGTGCTAAGATTGGAAATGGGCTGTGGTGGGGGTTTGGATTGAAATGGACTCATGAAGGGGCTAGAACTGGAAGTAGGCTCATGGGGGGCTTGGATTGGAAATGGGCTGAGTGGAGGGGAGCTAGGATTTGACATGGGCTGATGGTGGGGCTAGGAAAGGACTAGAAATGGGCTCATGGGGGGCTGGGTTTGGAAATGAGCTGATGGAGGGACTCGGATGGGACTGCAAATAGATGGGGGAGCTAGGACTGGAAATGGGCTTATGGGGGGTTAGGACTGGAAGTGGGTTGATGAGGGGGGGCTAGGACTGGTATTGGGTTGGGAGGTTGCTAGGACTGGAAATGGGTTGGGGGGCTGCTAGGACTGGAAATGGGCTGATGCAGGGACTAGAAGGGAATGGATGCTGGGTGAGGCTGGAACTAGAAGGGAGCTGGTGTTGGGGAGGATTAGAATGGGATGGGGCTGGGAGAGTAAAATGGAGAGGGGAAAAATATTTTGTGTGGGAGGGATAAAAAATCTACAATTGGCCGGGTATTGGGAGAATAAGTGGGGATTGAGGATGGAGGGGTAAATTTTGAGTAGATGAAATAGGAATGAGGAAAGAGCAAAAGGAGAAAGATTAGTATGTTAAAGCAGATGTAGAGAGAGAATGGAAAAAAAAAACCAAGAAGACAGAAGAAAGGACAAATGGACAGCAGATGGAGAGTTAGGAGAAGACACGAAGAAACCAGAAGAAAGTGGCTGGAGCAATTGCAACTGAAAAAAAATGCACAAAAGGTAGAAAAATATCTCTTTATTTTGAATTTATTAACTGGAATATGTCAGCTCTGGGAAATGTGCATCATTAATTTTTGCGCTTTGTTTAGTACAAGAGGAAATTAATTTATAGTTTTATTTCTACAGTGTTGTTGTATATTCCAAGTTTGGCTTTTGGGGTTCCCAGTTTAATTATTGTCTTCCTGTTTTTAAATTGTGATTCCTTGTTTGGTGATGGTCTGTTCTGCATGTGTAACTGAGCTGAGGTATTCTGTTTATATAATTCCTATTTGACATTGCCACTTGTTCTTTCCCCAGTAGGTCATGTATTGTTGTTCTCTGAAATGTATTGGTTTAATATTTGCAGTGTTGCCTTTTGATAGTTAGGGTATGGTGCTTTGTGAGTCCTGGTAGTACTGTTAGGATACGGCGGGTTTGCTATGGGTTCTAAATGGGCAGCGTTTGTAGTAGTTCCTAATGTGCCTGGCGGTTGGTACTGGATTATAGTAATGTAGAAACCTTTTAGTCTTTCTTTATCCATATACTCATTAAGAGGCATGTTTACTAAAAGTTAGTGTATGGTAACATTATGCAAATATTTATGCAAATGAGGCACCTTATGCAAATGAGGCTTTAATGGACGTGCTGGCACTTTGAGGAAATTCTTTGGTTTTGTGCGGCAGTTTGGGCACTCGGGCTCAAAAAGGTTAGCCATCACTGTATTAGGCTAATGTTCTGTTTTTCTCTGTAACAGTTTATAGTATGTCTATGAAGATTGATACATGACCTCAGTTTTTGGCTTGTTTTTCCAATGTAGCACTCCTCTTCACCTTTTTTGCACAAGGTCGTATATATACTACATTCATAGAGAAGCATGAATGTGAGCCTTTTATTCTGAATGTCTTTTCCAGGTAAATAGTTATAGAATCCTGTGATATGTATTGGTATAACTTGCACCATGCATTTTTGCAGGATTTTGTGCCATTTTCTTCCATTTGGGATTCTGTTTGGAGTTTACTCCTTAGACGTTTTTGTTTCAGTTTGGTTGATTAGTGGAATTTTAGAATCAGAGGTGTGGGAAAGATTTTGTTTAGTAAGTCATCCTCCAGAAGGTGAAATTAGACTTACCTGCTAATTGTTGTTCCTTTAGGACCTCCAGTCTAGTCCCGAACCATAGAAGTTGTGCACGTTCTCCCGCAGCTTGGAGACTGAGCATGTCACAGTTTTGATGACACCAGAATAAATACTGCAGGGACCGCCTTCCTGTTCCAGTACTCTATTGACAAAGCAGACTCACCAAAGCAATAATTAAGTTAGCAGATAACCACTTGGTAAACTAACTACAACTTGCAACTATTGTTCATGAAAGAATAATGTCTTTTTTTTTTCTTTTTTTTTGCAACAGAATAGAATGACCAACATCCCCCATTTCCCAACCTCCCGTGACCTACCGTGCAGCGAGAGAGTCTCTGAACACCCTCTTACCCTCTCACGCTTCAGGGCACTGTTTGGCAGGTTAAACCAGGGAGGGAAGCGGGACTAGACTAGAGGTCCTAAAGGAACAACAATTAGCAGGTAAGTCTAATTTCACCTTCCTTAGCGTCCCTCCAGTCTAGTCCCGAACCATAGGAGATGTAACATAGCAGTAACCACTTTACCGGGAGGGACCTGCCAGACCAGCCTGAAGCACCGCTGATCCAAAACTACAGTCCCGCTCCGCCTGCACATCAATTCTGTAATGCTTCACAAAGATATGCAAGGACGACCAAGTTGCCGCCCTACAAATATCCACCGCCGGCACTAAACTACACTCCGCCCAAGATGCTGCCTGCGCCCTAGTGGAATGCGCCCTCAAACCCACTGGAACAACTTTGCCCTTGAGCAGATAAGCCAACGCAATTGCTTCCTTAATCCACCTAGCAATAGAAGCCTTAGCCGCCATCTCTCCTCGCCTATGCCCTCCAAACAGCACGAACAATCTGTCTGTTTTCCGGAACGCCACTGTACGCTACACATACTGCTTCAACGTTCTGCCGACGTCCAGGCGATGCAACCGACTCCCCTCCTGGCTCTTACGGTCCGTCCGGAAGACCGGCAACGGCACCACCTGATTCACATGAAAGGCGGACACTACCTTCGGCAAAAAAGGAGGGCACCGTCCTCAACACCACTTTGTTGGTTTCAAACACCAATAACGGCTCCCTACAGGACAAAGCCTGCAACTCTGAAACTCTTCGCGCCGAAGCAATAGCTACCAGAAACACCACCTTGAGAGTAAGATCCTTCATAGTCGCCTTAGCGGCTATGGAGTGGAGGAGTGGCCTAGAGGTTGGGGCAAGGTACCTCAGGCCGGAAGGTCGGGGGTTCAAATCCCACTAGAGGACAGCAACCTTGGGCCGGAAGGACTGGGGTTTCTAGTCCCACAGGTGCTCCTTGTGGTCTTGGGCAAGCCACTTAACCCTCCATTGCCCATGTTCCCTGTAAAATAGTTATCTCCAAGTTATAATGCCCTGTTCAATGTAATTTCAGTTTGTTCAATGTAAACCGCCTTGATATCATGAAAGGCGGTATATAAGAAATGTTAAATAAATAAAATAAATAAATAAATAAATAAAATAAATTAGCCAAAGGCTCAAACGGCTCCCTCACTAACGCCTCCAGAACTGTATTCAAGTCCCAAGCGGGAACCGAAACTCTACGTGGAGGCCACAAAAGCGCTGACGCCCGCAAAAACCTCTTTACATCCGGGTGCACGCCCAACGCCACACCATGCACCTTACCACGAAAACATAAAATAGCCGCCAGCTGCACCCGACGCGACGCAGCCACCAGCCCCTTCTCGAAGCCATCTTGCAAAAAGGCCAAGACCTGCGCTACCGAGACCGCTAACGCCTTAAGTCCTCTCTCTTCGCACCAGGCCTCAAAAATTCGCCAAACTCTGATATACGCCATGGACGTTGACCTTCTCCTGGACCTTAAAAGCGTCGAGATCACCGCCCCCGAGTATCCCTTCGCTGCTAATCTTGCCCTTTCAAGAGCCAAGCCATAAGCGAGAACCGATCCACCTGAGGCATGAGTAATGGCCCCTGCCTCAGTAGATCTTTCCTGACCGGAAGCCTCCATGGCGGCTCTACCAGCAGACGCCTCAAATCGGCATACCACGGCCTTCGTGGCCAGTCCGGCGCTACCAAGATTACGTTTCCCTTGTGCCTTTCTATGTGCTGGAGGACCCTTCCTATCAGTACCTAAGGTGGAAATATGTATAGAAGCCGATCGTCCGGCCACTTCTGAATCAGAGCATCTAACCCCTCTGACATCCGCTCTCTTCTCCTGCTGAAGAACCTCTCCACCTTTGTGGACGCATACGTTGCCATGAGATCCATGGCCGGGAGTCCCCAACGCCGTACTATCAGTTCGAACACTTCCTGATTGAGCATCCACTCTCCCGGATCTACTCTGACCCGACTCAAAAAATCTGCCGTCACATTGTCTACTCCTGCCACATGCACCGCCGATAACGCTAGGAGATTCTTTTCGGCCCACTCTAACAGCCCTTCCGCTTCCTCCTCAAGTGCCACGCTGCCCGTGCCACCTTGCTGATTGATGTATGCCACCACCGTGGCATTGTCCGAAAACACTCTTATCGCACTCCCCTTCAGTTCCCGCTGAAGATCCTTCAGGGCCAGAGTGACTGCCCTCAGTTCTAATCTGTTGATCGACCATGTCCTCTCCATTTCCGACCATTGCCCCTGCGCATACTGCCCCTCGAAGTGCGCACCCCAACCGAACATGCTCGCATCGGTCGTCACCGCCCTCCAATTCGGAGCTTCCAGAGGCATACCCTTTTCCAGACAACCGGGGCTCAACCACCACTGCAGCGACAACTTGACTGCCGGAGGACAAGCCAACCTCTTGGATAACTGATTGGATTGATGCGACCATCTCCTGAGCAGAGACCTTTGCAATGGCCTCATGTGAGCTCTTGCCCATGGCACCACCTCCAAAGTGGCCGCCATGGTGCCCAACATCTGTAAATACTGCCACACCGAAGGGGTTGCTACGCTCTGAAAGGTCCGGAGCAATTCTCTCAGCCTGTTGATCCTGACCTGTGGCAGAAACACTCTGCCCTTGACCGTGTCGAATCGAGCTCCCAGATACTCCAACTCCTGAGTCGAGTCCAGTTTGCTCTTTGCCATGTTTACTACTATGCCGAGAGAAAAACCCCTGATGAAACAGACTGGCAGTGAAACGTAGCAGCGCTGAGACTGGCGTTGGGTAATCAAAAGATGACCTAGATTGGCCACTGTTGGAAACAGAATACTGGGCTTGATGGACCTTGGTCTGACCCAGTATGGCATATCTTATGATGTTATGTTCTTATGTAAAAGATAAGCACAAATCCTTTTTCCTTCTAAAGAGATTAATTGACAAATTTTTGAAATTACCAACTTGCACATCCACACATTTTGAAAAGTGAACTTGGTAAAAGCAACGTTATGGTCATTGATGCAAAATAGAGCATTTGGTTGATGATACATTACAACCGTAGCTCTTATAAGTCTGAGACCAGTTGCTTTAAGTTTTAAAGTTCTATTCATAGATAGGACTGAATGTACTTATAAGGAACGGGAGCGTATTAGAAGTTAATAGTTCTCGGGTTAATATTGGAGCAATAAACAATAATTTTAATGCTCAACTGTTACTTTGCTCTACGGAATTGACCATTTTGGGTAATGTTTACTACCCAGCCTAGCGACTGCAGAAACTCTACTACTCTCCGTGTAGCCAACACACTCTCCTCCTTTGACTTTGCTCGAATTAACCAGTCGTCTAAGTAAGGATGCACCAGAATGCCTTCCTTTCTTAAAGCCGCCACTACCACCACCATGACCTTGGTGAATGTTCTTGGCGCTGTGGCCAGTCCAAACGGCAATGCTTGAAACTGAAAATGACCCATCGGCACTGCGAATCAAAGAAATCTCTGATGTTCCAACCTGATCGGAATATGCAGGTACGCCTCCGACAGATCTAGGGACATGAGGTACTCGACCTTTTGAACCGCCGCTATCACCGATCTTAGCGACTCCATGCGGAAATGCGACACTCTGAGGCATCTGTTCACTCTCTTGAGATCCAGAATCAGTCTTAAGGTGCCTTCCTTCTTTGGCACTACGAAATAGATGGAGTATCGACCACAGGCGTATTCTTCTTTCGGTACCGGAACCACCGCCTTTAGCTCTAATAACCTTTCCAAGGTCTGCCGAACCTCCTCCCTCTTTGAATGTGTTCTGCAGGGCGAAAGAACAAACGCGTCTCTCACAGGGCGTTGAAACTCTAGCGCGTATCCTCTCTGTATGATTTCCAACACCCATTGATCCAACGTAATTTGGGTCCATGCTGGAAAGAACTCCCTTAAGCGACCCCCCACGGGAATCATTCCAGCTTGGACCTCCCTTGTTTCATTGTGGCTTTTTACCGCTTGGGGAGGAGGAAGCCCCAAAATCTCTGCCTGCTCCCCTGAAACCTCGAAACCCCGAGGACCTGTACTGAAACCGTCCTCTCTGAAACTGACCAAACCGCGTCTGACGAAAACGCCGAAACTCCCGCTGTTGACTCCGCGACGGGGTCTCCAGACGCCCCTGCTTCACCTTATCCTCCGGCAATCTGCCCCCCTTTGTGTCTCCTAAATCCTTTACCAGCTTGTCTAGGTCTTCCCCAAAGAGAAGCTTGCCTCTAAAGGGGAGCTTCCCCAATCTAGCCTTGGACGCCGCATCCGCCGCCCAGTTACGGAGCCAGAGGGATCTCCTTGCCGCCACTACTGATGCCATACTCTTTGCCAAACCTCGTATAAGGTCATACTGACTATCCGCCAAATACGCCGCACCCGATTCCAATCGGGCTGCTTCTTCCACTGCTCCTTCAACCTGCAGCCCTTTCAACCTCTGTGACCATCTCAAACATGCCCTCGAAACCCAAGCTCCACAAATCGAGGCCTGCATGGAGAGCACATTCACCTCAAACACCTGCCTCAGCAGCGTATCTAGCTTTCTATCCTCCACCGGGATGGTAGTTTTCTTAGTGACTGAGGACACCGCCGCATTCACTTTAGGAGGTTTAAACAGATCCTTATCCGACTCTTGAATCGGATATAACCTGCCAAACAGCCGTGAACCTCTCACATTTGCTTCCGGCGTGTCCCACTCTTCTTGGATCATCTCCTTAAAAACCCTATGAATGGGAAACACCCGTTGCGACTTCCGCACGGCCTGCAACACTGGATCCTCCAACGAAGCATCCAATCCCTGCTCCTCGGCCGGCATATTTAAAGCCTTTAATGATTCCCAATCAACACCGCCAGCTCCTCTCTAAGAAACACTCTGACTACCCTGGCCTGGTCCTCTGGTTCCGGCAACTCGCCTTCTTCTAAATCCTGATCCACGTCCGAGTCCTCCAAATCCTCTGAGTGCCCCTCCAGCATTACCTCCACATCCGTCGTGTCCACTGTCCGCTTGGCCTTTTTCTCGGGACCTCCCCCTCTCCCCTCATCCAGGGGAGATCCCTTCCTCTTGGCTCCGGGCGAGAGTTCCCCATCAGGCCCTGCTAAATTGGCCCCAGCACCGCCCAGCGCCTGCTGCAGTAGGGACAGAAACTGTTGTGCAAAAACTGCTCCCAAACCTCCCTGCATAGGAGCCTGGGAGAACGGCATATCCGGCGCCAAAGAGGGACCCGGCACTGGCTCCTGTAGAAGCATAGGCGCCTCCGATCGCCCTTCCGCCCCCACAACCTCCTTTGCCAAATCTGACGCTGTCTGGTCCTCCATAGCAGACCCCAAGGCACACACAGAACAAACCCCTGCCTCTGAGACGGATCCCCTCCTTACCCCACAGAGGAGGCAGCGAGTCTTAGAAGGCATAGGTCCTTATGCCCCCTCAAACTGCCTGGCCAAATGCACTCTCTGAATCCTCTTTATTTTATGTTATCTATATATATTTTCTTTTTTTTTTTCTTTTTTTTTTTAACGGTGCCTTGCACCTGACCGTGTACCTTAACCCGCAGCCTTCTTAGGCAGCTGTAGCACGAACGATCTCGTCACGGCCCTTTCTTCCCGCCAAAACCCCACGCGACGGTAAAAGGGCTGCCGGCACACTGTTTGCTTTAAAATTCACTGCCCACTGCTGTCCACCGCACGTTCCGCTCTCCGGCCAAGCTCTCTAGTGGAAAAACGCGTACTCACCGGTCTGCCCCTCCCCGGCCTCCTCCGGACCGACGAGGGCCTGAATGCCGTTGCTCACCCGCCGACAACGATTGCCTGCCTCTGAGCACGGCCCGGCAGTTCTCAACGGCGTCTCTCCCACCGTGGGGGAGAGAAAACTGGAGTCCCTACACTCGCTCCCCACACTCTTCTCCGGCGCTCTGATAATCACTGAGAGGGGGGAAAACGGGGGGGGGGGGGGGAGAGAGGGCAATCTCACCACTCTGCCATTCAGTTCTTTCAACTTTCCAATTTTGCCAATTTAAAGGGCCCACAGCCCTTAAATAAAATCCGGGTTCTGCTTTTTTTTTTTTAAATCCCCTAACTAATCTATTCTTAATAATTCCCTCAGTGAGTCTCAAGCCATAGAACTCACGCCTCCTTCCGCTGCTTGGAGACTGAAAACTGGAATAGGAAGGCGGTCCCTGCAGTATTTATACTGGTGTCATCAAAATTGTGACATGCTCAGTCTCCAAGCTGCGGGAGGACGTGCACAACTTCTATTGTTCGGGACTAGACTGGAGGGACGCTAAGGAAATTGGGGTTGGCGATCTTTGATAATTTCTCTTAGGTTTTCTATACCATAAGTGGTACACATTCCATCTTTTTCTTTCCTTGTAATGCATAGGCCCTTCCTAGGTGTTTTGAGTGAGGATGCAATTCTCTTGGAGATCCTTTTGGGATGATATACCTTTTGTTTGAACAATTATGTTAGAGCTTTTAATTGTTTAATCTTGTCTTGGGGGTCAAAGCAAATGTGGCGATGTAGCCTAGCTGTATATAACACATTTTTTATATGTGGGGGATGGAAGCAGGAATTGTGAAGGTATTTGCATCTGTCAGTTGGTTTCCTGTCTATTGATGTTTGTAAGTGACCACTCCAGAGATATAGGGCTTGATATTCAAAGGGATTAACATGGTTAGCAGACCTGCTAACCATGTTAATACTTCTATCCGGGATAGTCAGAGACACTAAAAGCAAGAACTCATAATAAAAAATATTTCTGGGTAAATTCGAAACAAGACGCCTATGGGGAAGTCAGTTGACTCATTTGATGACACAGGGGTAAGAAAAGCAATAAGGGAGGATAAGGCCATAGCAGAGTGACTAAATGATTCTTTGCTTCGGTCTTCACTTAAGAAGATGTAGGGGAGATAACCATAAGAACATAAGAAATGCCATACTGGATCAGACCAGGGTCCATCAAGCCCAGTATCCTGTTTTCAACAGTGGCCAATCTAGGTCACAAGTTCCTGACAGTTTTCCAAAAAGACACAGAGGTTATATAATGCTTGTATTGGGGAAAGCAGTGGATTACCTGGCTCCTCTTTAATAATGGTTTATGGACCTTTCCTCCAGGAACTTGTCCAAACCTTTTTTAAACCCAGCTACACTAACAGCTTTTACTACATCCTCTGGTAATAAATTCCAGAGTTTCATTATGCATTGAGTGAAAAAACATTTTCTCTTATTAGTCTTAAACGGGTTACACTGAAGCTTCATTGCATTACTCCTAGTCTTTCTACTTTTTGATGCTGTAAAGAATAGATCTATGCTCACCTGTTCCACTCCATTAATTTATAGACCTATCATATCTCCCTCAGCTATCTCTTTTCCAGAATGAAGAGCCCTAACCTTTTAATCTTTCCTCATAGGGGTATCCTTCCATCCCGTTTACCATTTTGGTGGCTCTTCTCTGTACCCTTTCCAATTCTGCTATATCCTTTTTAAGATACGGCGACCAAAATTGAACATAATATTCAAGGTGCGGCCGCACCATGGAACGATACAGAGCCATTATAAAGCGTAGTTACTCACCTGCAACAGGTGATCTCCGGGAACAGCAGGAATTTAGTCCTCAGATATGGGGTATTGTCGGTACCGACGGAGCCTGCACGGGAACGCTCCCCAGCGTCCAATAAGAACGCTTTTGGGAGCATCCCTCAGCACATGCGTGCTGCCTTCCCGCCTTTCCAACTGTCCCTCTTCAGTTAAGTTTGTAGCTGAGTGAAAGGATAGAGGGCGAGAGGAAAGAGACAAAGAGAGAGAGAGAGACAACTCCTAGGGGAGGTGGGTGAGTTGTGAGGACTAAATTCCTGCTGTTCCCGGAGATCACCTGTTACAGGTGAGTAACTACGCTTTCTCCAGGAACAAGCAGGAATGTAGTCCTCACATATTTATTTATTTATTTATTTAACTGTATTTCTATACCGCTTTTTCTTACAATCAAGGCGGTTTCACAGCAAACAATCAAAAGGGGTGATAGTGTTTTTCATGCAGTGAAGGATATATTGTGACTTGTGTGTATGTTGTGTTGTGTGTTTGATTATGTTGAGCTATGTACATTGTGCGCTATGATACATCGTGTTTTATAGTACATTCTTTTATACATTTAGTGTTAAGAAACATCATGTGCCGTTATACATTCTCTTTTCAGTGGGTCGGAGGGAGGTATGTTGGTTGTTCCTGGTAGTTAGATCATGTGACGTGTCCATAGTGTTCTATGAACAGCGTTGTCTTCAGCTGTTTGCGAAAGTCTTTGAGGTCCGTCGTTGATCTCAGATCGTCTGGGAGGTTGTTCCAGATTGTAGGTGCAGCCAGGGAGAGTGCTCTTTCTGTGGTGTCCTTGCGTGTGTTTCTGAAGTCTCTTGGGGTGCTGACTCGGTTGGAGGTTCCTTTTCTTCTTGGGCGTGTGCTGGTGTCTGGTTTTATGAGGGTGTGCAGGCTGTTAGCTGAAGTGTGTTGTTTGATCTTAAATATGTTTATGATTGTTTTGTATTTGATGCGTGAACTGATTGGGAGCCAGTGTAAGTCTTTCAGAATAGGTGTGATGTGTTGATCCAGATATTATGCGGGCTGCGGTGTTTTGTGCTAGTTGTAGTGGTTTGAGTGTTTGTTTTGCTAGTCCAAGGTAGATTGGGTTGCAGAAGTCCAGTAAGGGGGTTATTAGTGCTTGGCATACGGTACGGAAGTGCTCAGTGGCGAGGAGGGGTTTCAGTCTTCTGATGATTCTCATTCTGTAGTATGCATTTTTGATTGTTTTGCTTACGTGTGTCTTGAGGTTCAGTTCATTGTCCAGAGTCACTCCGAGGTATTTTACTTCTGATTTTATTGGTATGGTTGTATTTTGTATCTTGATGTCCGGTGGGTGGATGAAGTCTGGGTTACGAGTGATGATTAGTGCCTCAGTCTTGCTGTAGTTGATTGTGAGGTTGGTGTTTTGACACCATCTTGTCATTTGTGTGAGGCAGTTTGTTATTTTAGAGTAGTCCGGGTCGTGAACTGAGATAGGTGTGTATATCATGATGTCATCTGCATAGATAGTATATTGAATGCTGTTCTTTTCAGGATGTCGCATATTGGCTGGATGTAGATGTTAAACAGTAGTGCTGAGAGTGCGGATCCTTGTGGTACTCCTTGGAGGACTTTTATGGGTCGAGAGGTGTTGTGTATCCGCCTGTCGGTTAGGTATGAGTGGAACCATTTTAAGATGGGTCCATGTAGCCCAATGTTTTTTAGTCTTTCCAGGAGAGTTTTGTGATCTACTGTGTCAAATGCTGAAGAGATGTCAATGAAGATCATTATGATTCCATTCTTGATGTTGTCTATGGTTCGTAGGATGCTGTCGAAGAGGTAAATCAGTAATGTTTCGACTCCATGGTTGGGGCGAAAGCCATGTTGGTTGTCATCTAGTGGTGCATGGTTGTCGATGTGTTCTTGTAGTTGTTGTTGTACTGTTTTTTCGATTTCTGCCAGAAAGGGTATGCTGGATATTGGTTGGTATGCTGCTGGGTTGTTCTTGTCGAGAGTTATTTTCTTTGGGATCGGTCTTACTGTGGCGAGCTTTAGTTGATTCGGCATGAGTCCTTGAGTGAGAGAGTTGTGCACTATGTTGTGTATGATGTGGATGATTTGGTGGCTTTGACCCATGACACTGGGCAAGGGTCTGTAGGGGCAGTGCTTGTATTGCTTGTGGAGATGATGAGGGATAGCTGCTCCGTTGAAGGTGAGGAGAATGTGTCCCAGGTCTTAGGGTGTGAGTTAGACCTGGTGGGTGCGCTGGGTCTTGTTCGCTCTGCTGAGTGAAATCTTTCCTTGATGTGGTCAGCAAATTTTTGCGGGTCTATTTGTACTTTATCTTCTGTCCTTTGCTCTTTTGTGAGGATTTTCATATGGGGACTCCCTAGCTGAAGATGCCAGGGAGATAGCCCCAGGAAGGTGCCACCATCAAGGGTGAGGATCCTTCCTCCCATGGATCTCTGGCATCCCACCAGGGTTGGTGGGTAGGAGTTGGTTTACGTTTGAAAAAGGTTTTGAAGAACAGCTTGGCCAAAGAAGGCATCCCGACAGGAGGCTTTATCTAGGCAGTAGTGGGCTGTGATTTTGTGTACCGAAGCCCAGGTGGCTGCTCGACAAATGTCATCGATAGACACAGAGTGGAGATTAGCCACAGAAGCTGCCATGGCCCTGACATTATGAGCTATGACATGGTACTCTCATAAGTAAAGGATATGCACTGGGCAATCCATTTAGATAAAGTTCTTTTAGAGACTGGAAGTCCCAAATGACTAGGGTCAAAAGCTATAAAAAGTTGTGAAGACTTTCTATGTTGCTGTGTTCTTTGTATGTAAAAGGCCAAGGCCCTTTTGCAATCCAAAGTATGAAAGTTCCTTTCTGCATTAGAGGCGTGAGACCTGGGAAGAAATACAGGAAGATAAATTGATTGATTTAAATGAAAAGGCGAAACCACCTTTGGCATAAAATGAGGGTGAGTTTGAAGAACAACCTTATCATGATGAAACCTAGTATAAGGAGGATCAGCCACTAAAGCTTGCAATTCACTGATGCGACGGGCAGAGGTGATTGAAATTAGGAAGATGACCTTCCAGGTCAAAAACTTAAGGGCTGCAGTGGCTAAAGGCTCAAAGGGTGGCTTCATGAGCTGCCCGAGAACTAGATTTAGGTCCCATGCCACCGGTGGTGGCTTGATGGGAGGTTTGGTTAGTAGAAGGCCTCTCATAAATCTTGATATGAGTGGATGAGAGGAAATTGGTTGTCCATTCAGAGGCTTATAAGAAGCTGCAATTGCACTAAGATTGACTCTTACCGAATTGGTTTTTAACCCAGAATTCGATAAGTGAAGGAGATACTCTAGTATCGATTTTAAGGGTACGAGCAGGGGGTTTAATCCCCTCCTGGAGCACCATATAGTAAAACGTTTCCACTTGAAGGCACAATATCTTCTTGTGGAAAGTTTTCTAGAAGCTCAAAGGATATCTTTTACCTGCTGAGACAGGTTGAGATCCTGGAGGTCTAAGCCTTCAGCAGCCAGACCGTGAGGTGCAGGGACTAGGGATTCGGGTGCCATAGTGTCCCGTTCTCCTGAGAAAGGAGATATGGAGCGTGCCCTAACTCCAGAGGTGCCGCTTGAGAGAGATGCAGAAGCAGGGAATACCACGCCTGGCGTGGCCATCGTGGTGCGATGAGAATCATGCGACCCCTGTCTCTCTGAAGCTTGAAGAGTGTTTTGGGAATGAGGGGAATGGGTGGGAAAGCATAAAGGAAGTCCTGACCCTAGTGAAGGAGGAAGGCATCCCTTGCCTGACAGTGGTGTGCCGGTATCCTGGAACAGAACCGGGGAAGTTTGGCATTCAGTGGACTTGCAAAGAGGTCTATGTCTGGAGTGCCCCAGAGCTGAAATATCTTTGCCACCTGGTCTAGGTGGAGTGACCATTCGTGAGGTAGCAGTACTCGACTGAGTTTGTCTGCCCAAAGGTTTTGAGTGCCTGGAAGATATACCACTAGAAGGTGAATTTGGTGCTCTCTGGCAAGGGCCCATAGTAGTAAAGCTTCGTTGCGTAACAACAGAGAGCCGGTTCCGTCCTGCTTGTTCACATAGAACATGGCTACCTGATTGTCTGTCTGGACCAGGACTGTCTTGTAGCTGAGCTGGGCTAAATAAATTGCTCTTAATTCCAGGAGGTTTATGTGTAAACCTACCTCCTGTGGAGTCCAGGTGCCCTGGGTAGAGAGATGATCCAGGTGTGCTCCCCAACCCACCTGTGATGCATCTGTTGTTAGGGTGGCCTGAAAGAGGGGTTGATGGAAAGGGGACCCCACTGTCAGATTTTCTAGTGATTGCCACCATTGGAGGGACAAAATTAGTCTTTGAGAGACTGTTATTTTGTCCGACAAATTGCCCGTGGCCTGTGTCCACTGTGTGGAGAGGGTCCACTGAGCTGCTCGCATGTGGAGGCCAGCATATGGGACTACATGAACTGTGGATGCCATGTGTCCCAGTAACTGCAGTAGTTCCCGAGCCGTGAGGGAGGATTTTCCTGCTGCTTGGGAAGCTAGCTGCATAATGGGAAGACACCGGGCTTGTGGAAGGAAAGCCCTTACCTGCCTGGTATCCATACAGGCTCCTATGAATTCTAGGCATTGGGAAGGAACTAGTTGAGACTTCGGGAAGTTGATTTCCAATCCAAGTATTGGAGGATTCGCATTGTACGAGACAGTGCAGAGCTGGCCTCTGCAACTGTGGAGGCTCGAATGAGCCAGTCGTCTAAGTAGGGGAAGAAAAAAATCCCCAGGGTTCGTAGAAATGCTGACACTACTGCCATGCATTTTGTGAACACCCTTGGTGCTGAAGCCAGACCAAAAGGAAGAGCCCTGTACTGGAAATGTCTTCCCCTGAAAAGGAAACGTAAGAATTTCCTGTGATCTGGATGGATGAGAATATGAATGTATGCATCCTTTAAGTCTAGAGAGCAAAGCCAGTCCTGGCCTTGAAGGTATGGCAGAAGAGTTCCTAGAGAAATCATTTTGAATTTCTCTCGAAACAGATATTTGTTCAATTCTCTGAGGTCTAGAATGGGTCTGTGTCCCCCTGTTTTCTTTGGGATAAGAAAATAGGGGGAGTAGAACCCTGTTCCCTGTTGAAAAATGGGTACTTCTTCTGTTGCCCCTTGCAGATTGTCTGCAGAGGTTTGTGAATTGAACTGCTTTAGAATTGTAGGAGGGGGTATGCTGTGAAAATGAAGTTTGTACCTCTCTCCTACAATGGACAAGGTCCAATCTTCTGCTGTTATTTGATGCCATCTGTTGATAAAGTGGCATAACCTGCCCGGAATATTGGGGGGTTGGGGACCCCTCAGAGGCAGGAAGGCGAAGCTCTCTGGGAAGGAGTCAAAGCCCTTGAGGGGGCTGAACCTGGAGAGCTGGTTGGGCTCTCGGTCCTTTTGGTTTCTTTTGTTGTCTAGGTTGTCTCTTTTGGGCAACCTGACCTGAAGACTGCTGGGTATAGGAAGGATAAAACTTCCTCTTTTTGCCAAAAGAGTGTTTTTTATAAGGCTTCCTTTTGGCTGGAGTGGCTGGAGACTTTGACAATCTATCTAAGGTAGAATTGTCAGCATCTAACTCATTAGCCTTTTCCTGCCAGTTCTTGCCGAAGAGATTCTCCCCCGTGCAAGGAATGTTGCCTAATTTGTCCTGTACCCAAGTCTCCAAGTCTGATGCCTGCAGCCAGGCAATCCGTCGTGCACCAATGGCAATAGCAGAAGTTCTGCTGATGCATTCAAAGCAGTCAAAAGCTGCACAATTGACAAACTTGGAGACATTTTGAGCATGCTTAACTAGAGCAAAAAAATCTTGTCTCTTATCATCTGGGAGAAAAGGGCTGATAAGTTCCAAGTCTCCTGTGACTTCCTTAAGGAACATTCCCATATATAGGATGAATGAACTGATTCTAGCTGAAAGCATGGAAGCTTGAAAAGTTCTGCGTCCAAAAGCATCCAGAGTCCTGCATTCATGACCTGGAGGATTGGATGCATGTCTCTTTGCACTTTTCATCCTACGCATGGCTGATTCCACTACCATTGAATGGTATGGTAGCTGGGTTTTCTGAAAACCAGGACATGGTGGAACTCGATACATAGTATCAAGCCTTCTAGAGTGAGGAGAAGTGGTCAGAGGTGTTTCCCACATTCTGAGCATCAAGCTATGCAGAATTTCATGGATAGGCAGAGTAGCTGCCTCCTTGGGAGCTTTAGGATATTGGAGGATTTCCAATTCCTTTGTTCTGGGTTCTTCTTCAGGAGCTACTGTGATTGAAAGACCCTTGGCCATATCACGGATGAAATCCTGAAAAGACATGTCCTCTGGAGGTGACATTCTGCGTTGGGTAGAAGAGGGATCTTCTAGGAGAAACCCTCTAGTGCCAGCAGAATTGTCAGAGTCTTCGGAATCGGAGGAATCAGAGTATTCCTGACTCCGATGCTCCTGCAAAGCACGATCCCAGTACCGATCGAAGTCGGTACCGAGATGAGCCGGTACCGCTTTGTCCCCTCCAGCCAGAGATGGTATAGTAAGAGTTCCCACCGGGGCCGGCACCGTCAGTACCGGCATCACCGGTGTTGGTGCCGGTGTCTGTACCGGTGTCGGTACCAGCATCAGTGTCGATGTCGGCACCAGTACTATTGGGACCACCAGTACCGCAGCCGAAAGAAGAGCTGTGATACTGCGCTCGATAGAGAGGAACCTCTAGTCCAGGGGTCTCAAACTCAAATTGCTTTGAGGGCCAAATGAGGACTTGTAAAATAACCCGGGGGCCGCATGAGACGTGGGACCTCATTTGCATAAGGGACCTCATTTGCATAAATATTTGCATAATGTTACCATACCCTAACTTTTAGTAAACATGCCTCTTAATGAGTGCATGAATAAAGAAAGACTAAAAGATTTCTACATTATTATAATCCAGTGGCAACCGCCAGGCACATTAGGAACTACTACAAACAAACACTGCCCATTTAGAACCCATAGCAAACCCGCCATATCCTAACAGCACTACCAGGACTCACAAAGCACCATACCCTACCTATCAAAAGGCAACACTGCAAATATTAAATCAATACATTTCAGAGAATAACAATACATGACCTACTGGGGACAGAGAACAAGTAGCAATGTCAAATAGGAATTACATAAACAGAATACTTCAGCTCAGTTACACATGCAGAATACACCATCACCAAACAAGGAACCAAATTTAGAAACAAGACAATTTAAACTGGGACCCCCCAAAAGCCAAACTTGGAATGTACAACAACACTGTAGAAATAAAACTATAAATTAATTTCCTCTTGTACTAAACAAAGCGCAGACGTTATTGATGCACATTTCCCAGAACTGACATATTCCAGTTAATAAATTCTTAATAATGATATTTTCTACCTTTTGTGCATTTTTTTCAGTTCCAGCCACTTTCTTCTGGTTTCTTCGTGCCTTCTGCTAACTCTCCATCGTCTGCTGTCCATTTGTCCTTCTCTCTTCTAGCTTTTTCCATTCTCCCTCTACATCTGCTTTAACATATTAATCTTTCTCCTTTTGCTCTTTCCTCATTCCTATTTTCATCCAATCAAATTTTTACCCCTCCATCCTCAATCCCCACTTACCTGGCCAATTGTAGATTTGTCTTCCCTCCCACACAAAATATTTTCCCCTCTCCATTTCACTCTCCCAGCTCCATCCCATTCTAATCCTCCCCCAACATCAGCTCCCTTCTAGTTCCAGTCCCACACAGCACCCCCTCCCTTCTAGTCACTGCATCAGCCCAGTTTCAGTCCTAGCCCCCCAGCAGCCCAGTTCCCCTCGTAGCGCCCCCCCCTCAGCCCATTTCCATTGCTAGCTCCCTCCCCTCACAGCCCATTTCCATTCCAAGCCCCCCTCCCCATCAGCCATTTGCAGTTCAAGCCCCCCTTCCACTCAGCCCATTTCCAGTCCTAGCAGACCCCCCAGCCTATTATCAGTCCTAGCCCCCCATAGCCGATTACCAGTCCTAACCCCCCATAGCCCACTTCCAGTCTTACCCCTCATAGCCCATTACCAGTCCTAACCCCCCCCCCCATCACCTCATTTTCAGTGTTACCCCCATCACCCCATTTCAGTTACCCCTCATAGGCCATTACCAGTACTTCCCCCCCATCACCCAATTTTCAGTGTTACCCCCATCACCCCATTTTTAGTTACCCCCTCATAGGCCATTACCAGTACTAACCCCCCCATCACCTCATTTTCAGTGTTACCCCCATCACCCCATTTTCAGTTACCCCCTCATAGGCCATTACCAGTACTACCCCCCCATCACCCCATTTTCAGTGTTACCCCCATCACCCCATTTTCAGTTACCCCCTCATAGGCCATTACCAGTATTAACCCCCCCCCATCACCTCATTTTCAGTGTTACCCCATCACCCCATTTTCAGTTACCCCCTCATAGGCCATTACCAGTACTACCCCCCCATCACCTCATTTTCAGTGTTACCCCCATCACCCCATTTTCAGTTACCCCCTCATAGGTCATTACCAGTACTAACCCCCCATCACCCCATTTTCAGTGTTACCCCCATCACCCATTTTCAGTTACCCCCTCATAGGCCATTACCAGTACTACCCCCCCATCACCCCATTTTCAGTGTTACCCTCATCACCCCATTTTCAGTTACCCCCTCATAGGGCATTACCAGTACTAACCCCCCCATCACCTCATTTTAAGTGTTACCCCCATCACCCCATTTTATGTTACCCCATCATAGGCCATTACCAGTACTAACCCCCCCCCCCCATCACCTCATTTTCAGTGTTACCCCCATCACCCCATTTTCAGTTACCCCCTCATAGGCCATTACCAGTACTACCCCCCCATCACCTCATTTTCAGTGTTACCCCCATCACCCCATTTTCAGTTACCCCCTCATAGGGCATTACCAGTACTAACCCCCCATCACCCCATTTTCAGTGTTACCCTCATCACCCCATTTTCAGTTACCCCCCTCATAGGCCATTACCAGTCCTAGCCTCCCCCCCCCATAGCCCATTACCAGTCCTAACCCCCCTCCCACCATCAGCCAAATTAGATGAAAAAAAAATGTATATTTGCTGCTGCTGCAGTATTAAGCGTCCCGCGGGCCCCTCTGCCTGGTCCTCTCCTCCCTGCAGCATTCAGCTCCAAAAGCGGCGGCTTTCAGAGCCGCGAAGAGAGAGAGAGTTTCTCTCGCGCGGTTCTGAAGACTCTCGCGCTGCTCTTCAGAACCGCGCGAGAGAAACTCTCTCTCTTCGCGGCTCTGAAAGCCGCCGCTTTTGGAGCTGATACTGCAGGGAGGAGAGGACCAGGCAGAGGGGCCCGCGGGACGCTTAATACTGCGGCGGCAAGTTTGGAATTTTTTTTTTTTACTCGCCGGTACTTCGCGGGCCGCACAAGATGCTCTCGCGGGCCGCATGCGGCCCGCGGGCCGCGTGTTTGAGACCCCTGCTCTAGTCTATCGACGCGCTGATGCCTGGGTGTCGGTACCGGTAAGGATGGCCAGAATCCCTGAGCATGGCACAGGTAGTTCTTGTGAGGTTGAGGCCTCGAACATCCTGAAGCCCCATCGATGCTTTGGAAGCCGAAGCCTCCCGCCGGGGCTGTTTTGCCAGTGTGGTTCCCTCAAGGGCAATGCCAACGGCCTCTCGATGCTTAGCAGGAGAGCTACCCTTTGAGGACCGTCTCTTATGTTTAGTCACCTGAGATCCATGGGAAGAAGAAGAGGCCCTTGACGATGTTGATGCAATGGATCTGGCATCTGAAGAAAAAAGGGTACCGAGCTTTGCGGCCCGGTTCTGTCTTCCTCTTTTGGTCATTCCCATGCAGGAGAGATATTCAGTTGGAGAATGATAAGGTCCTAAACATTTTAGACACCAATCATGGGTGTCAGTGACGGAAATGGTACCGCCACACTTAGTACATTTCTTAAAACCACTAGTTGGTTTTTCCATGATTCAGGAAAATGGGGCCTAGTGCCCAAAATGGCACCTAGCACCAAAAGGGGAAAGTTTCTGAAAGAAAAAGTAAAAGTTTTTTTTTTTTTTAAAGAAGGAAAAGAAAAGAACCAGCGGTACCGGTAGGCGTCGTGCGGTAGGCAAACGCAACCACAGAAAGAAGTTTAAAAATATAATTTTCTGCGGTGATAGGGATTAGGTCCTGTCAGCTCCACGGAAAAAGAAGAACTGAAGAGGGACAGTTGGAAAGGCGGGAAGGCAGCGCGCATGTGCTGAGGGATGCTCCCAAAAGCGTTCTTATTGGATGCTGGGGAGCGTTCCCGCGCAGGCTTCGTCGGTACCGACGATACCCCATATGTGAGGACTACATTCCTGCTTGTTCCTGCAGATTATTCTTTGTTTTATTCTCCATTCCTTTCCTTATGATTCCTAGCATTCTATTTGCTTTCTTAGCTGCTGCTGCACACTGGGTGGAGGGTTTCAACATGTTATCCACAATGACACCTAAATCATTTTCCTGGATAGTGGGTCATAATGTGGAACCTTGCATCGCGTGACCATAGTTTGGGTCGCTCTTTCCTAGGTGCATAACTTTGCACTTGTCCACATTAAATTTCATCTGCCATTTGGATGCCCAGTCTTCTAATTTATCAAGGTCCTCTTACAATTTTTCACAATCCTTTTGGGTTTTAACAACTTTGAATACTTTTGTGTCATCTGCAAATCTGACTATCTCACTCATTATTCCCATTTCCAGGTCATTAAAAAATATGTTAAAAAGCAGCAGACCCAGCACAGATCCCCGGTGTACTCCACTATTCAACTTTCTCCATTGTGAAAAGTGGCCATTTAGCTCTACCCTCTGCTTTCTATCTTTTAACCAGTTCCTGAGCCATAATAGTACACTGCTTCCTATCCCATGACTTTTTAATTTTGCCAAGAGTCTCTCATGAGAAACCTTGTCAAAGGCTTTCTGAAGATACAGATACTCTATATCGATTAGCTGACCTTTGTCTACCTGTTTATTCGCACCTTCAAAAAAATATAACAGATTAGTAAGACAAGACCTTCCTTGGCTAAAGTCATGTTGACTTTTTCCTATTAAACCATGACTATCTATATATTCAGTAATTTTGTTCTTTATAATGGTTTCTACCGTTTTGCCCCGTACTGATGTCAGGCTCACCGTTAAGTAGTTTCCCGGATCATACCTGGAACCCTTTTTAAATTTGGCCATTCTCCAGTCTTCACGTACTGCAGATGATTTTAATGATAGTTCACAGATTACTAATAGTAGGTCTACAGTCTCATATTTCAGTACTTTTCAAAACCATTGGATGTACTGTATAGCATCCATTCTGGGTGATTTGCTACTCTTCAGTTTATCAAATAGTTTTAATACATCTTCCCGATGATTCAATATTTTTTTCAGTTCTGATGCACCACCTTTAAATACAGTTCAGTCATGGGTAGCTTCCCTACATCTTCTTCAGTAAAGACCAAAGCAAAGAATTCATTCAGTCTCTACACTATAGCCTTGCCCTTCTTAGTGTCCCTTTTACCCCTCTATCATCTAATGGTCCAACTGACTCTCTCACAGGTATTTTGCTATGAATGTACTTGAAAAAGTTTTTATTATGTGTTTTTGCTTTCACCCATGCCAGAAATAGTATTTAAAGATGATGAATCAGAGGAAGTTCAACAAATCTTGATGAAATAGAGCAATTTGAGTATCAAATCACCTGGAGCAGATGGTATACATCACAACACGATGAAAGAACTTAAAAATGAAATTGAAGACCTATTAATAATGTGCACGTGATCTTTAAAATTATCCATGAAGATTGGAGAGTGGCCATCATAATGTGAATTTTAAAAAGGGTTTCAGGGATGATCTGGGAAACTATAGATCTGTGAGCCTGATGTCAGTGCCGGGCAAAATTGTAGAATCATTATAAATTAGAAAAATTGTAGAATCATTATAATGAACGTCGGGGAGAGGAGCGGGAAGGTAAGCTCCTCCCCACTTCACGTTGCAAGGCCAATCGGGCCACTTTCCAGAATAGTTTAAATCTTCAGCGCCGGCAGGCATATGACAGCAGACCCCACCACCACCACACCCGATCGGCGTCGGGGAGAGGAGCAAGAAAGTAAGCTCCTCTCCACTCCCCAGCACAAGACCAATCAGGCCACTTTCCAAGACAGTTGAAATTTTCTGCACTGGCAGGCGGTCGCATGCCTGAGGGCCTCGCTAGAGGGCCCTTTGGCAAGGCCCGTAGACGAGGACCACAACCAACCTCACAAAACCCAGCCATGCAGTGACCAATGAAGGCCCATCACAAGCCCCACAATAGCCATCGAATAAGCCAGCTCCAAGAACCTGCCAAGCACCAACAACAAACCTCACTACATCTCCACATGGACCTCTACTGATGTCAGCTGCATTGAGCTGAAGGTAAGCCTCTCCTTCTCACCACTGCCAAACCAGTCGGAATCAGCACCGGTAGTCTACCCTTCCAAGCTATCCCATCCAAAGCACCAACAATAGAATTTACCATTCGCAAACAAGCAAACCTGACCTGACTGCTGACAACCCCAGTCTCCAGACCCCTAGCCCATCCATCTAATCTACTGCCTCAACACCCCCTTACAATTAAAGAATACTGCGCACCAAAACTTGAGCATCGGACGCCCCCCCCCCCCCCCAACAATTTCATCTAACTCATCTATCAATCACAAGAAACAAGGCACCAAGTCATCATCCCTTCCCACACAGCGACATGACTCACTCACTCTACTGGTTAATCATTCTAAGCCTCCTTATCTCCATCCCAGACCTTTGCGCTCACAATCAATCACCCTCCTATCCATCTAATTCACACTCCACTCAACAAGCTACCAAACCCTTTCATCTCTCATCACGACAGAAAATATGGGCGCCTCATCAAGATAAACATGGTAGCTCCAAACAATCCACCTTCTAAGCAAAAGAACACCACGCTCCCACACAACACCATAAAATGTGCCCTCATTAACGCACGATCCACTCGGAACAAAATTCAAACACTATCTGACTGCATAACAGACAACAAACTCGATGTGTCATGCATCACTGAAATCTGGTTCTCCGAAAATGATAATGTCCTGCTCAACCAGCTCAACACCTCCACTAACATGCACAATTGCCCTCGTATGTCTGGCAGAGGAGGCAGAGTCTGCATACTCACAAGAAAGAACCTTGATTTCAACACCACAAATTACGCTTCCACCCTCAACCTTGACATCATCACAGTCTCAAACTGCCACCTCTCCATCTGTCTAGCATACAGATCCCCACACACCAACACTGAAGAACTCGACACATTATATGAAGAAAACTGCTCTCACATATCCACCAACAAAGACTTCATCCTACTTGGAGACCTAAACCTCCCATCCACCGCCACTACCCACTCTTCAGCCTTCCTCGAAGCGATGACAGACCTACAATTTACACAGCTCATATCCTCCCCCAACAAACAAAAGGCAGCATACTTGACATGGTCTTCTGCCTGGATAAACTCCTAAACACAAACGAATATACTCCACCCTCAATACTTTCAGTCCCTAGTCCAATCACAACCTCATCACATTTAACATACCCAGCTCATGCCTGCAAACCATGCATCAGAGCTCTCCTCCAATAAATCAGAGGTTCCTTTCATTTGATGAACAAGCCTTCCTTCAAAAAACTATTCCAACCCTTTCCATTTTATCAACACAAACTGACCATGAAACTAAAGTCCGCACATGGAACTCAAACATGTCTGCTGTTGCTCTTGCTCCACACCAAAGGCCCCCCACAAAAAACAATGACCACACACTGCCTGGTACTCCACAGCCTTAAAAACACAAAAATGCAACCTACAGCGTCTCAAATGACAATGGAGAAATTTCAAGACTATCATGGGGGGAGAAGTGGCCCAGTGGTTGGGACAAGTTACCTTCGGCCAGAAGGCCAAGGGTTCAAATCCCACTAGAGGACAGCAACCTTGGGCTAGAAGGACTGAGGTTTCTAGTCCCACAGGTGCTCTTTGTGACCTTGGGCAAGTCACTTAACCTTCCATTGCCTCAGGTACAAAAACAAATTGTGAGCCTGTCAGGGACAAGTGAAAAATATATATATAGAGTAGCCTAGTGGTTAGAGCACTGGCTTGGTAACCAAGCAACCAGGGTTCAATTCCCACTAGCACTCCATGTGGCCTTGGGCAAGTCACTTAACCCTCCGTTGCCTCGGAAGAAAGGCCTGGCAATCTACTTCCAGTGACACTGCCAAGAAAACCCAGGAGCTTCTGGGTCGCCAGGAGTCAGGACTGACTCGAAGGCACACATTGTGTTGTGTATACAGTACCTGAATGTCCACCACTTTTGACTGGTAGAAAAGCAGTATATAAACCTAGTTAAATAAATATAAACTCAGATCTCAATACCTACATAAACTAAAACTATACCAGGACTCCACCATCCATGCCAGAAAAGAATACCACAACAATCTTATCTCACAATCCATCAACAAACTCAGAGAACTCTTCAACATTGTCAAAATACTTACCAAAGACCCATCACAAACAAATTATGACCACACTCTTAATCCACAAGTCATGCCCTCATACATACAAGCTAAGCACAAACTTACATCCTACAGCAGTCCTACCATCCCATTCTCAAACAAAGAGACCACCCAAGACCACCACTGGACTACCTTCAAGACCCTATCATCTGACAAACTGTATAACATAATCAACAACATCAATACAACAACTTCCCCACTTGACTCTTGTCCAGTTTCCTGGATTAAAATCACCAAAGAACAATTCCTACCATCATTTCTAATACTGTCCAATTATCACCTTTGCAAGACTTTCTTTCTCCCTCCCTCAAACAAGCATCAATCAGACCATTCCTGAAGAAACCAAACCTGGATCCACACTCACCCTCCTCTTAAAGACCCATAACTAGAATACCATTTATTTCCAAAATTATTGAGAAAGCCATACAAACTCAACTCCAAGATCATATATATCACTTTGGACCTCTTAAAATGCAGCAACACGGATTCCGACCCAACCATGGCACTGAAACTCTTATGACCTCCCTTCTGAATTCTCTCATTATAGGCATTGAAACAATCACTCAAGGCTTCATCCTGCTCTTCTTAGACATTACCACTGCCTTTGACACCGTATCCCACCAGCTCTTCCTCAACCAACTCCATCACATTGGAGTCCATGACACCCCCCTCAAATGGTTCCATTCCTATCTCACCAGCCAAAGCCAAAGAATTAAGATACAAACACATACCTCAGTTCCCTTCAGTCTTAATCAGAGAGTGCCACAAGGATCAACCCTCTCCTCTCCACTTTCAATATATACATTCAACCATTGTGTGCCATCATCCAACAATTCCAAGTAGTTACTGATATACGTCAATGACATCATGATCTTTGCACCATTCTCCACCTCTGCTCCTAATTACTCCACACTCTCAAGTTGCCTCTCAGAAGTAATAAACTAGCTCCATCTTCATAATCTCTCCATCAACCTCAATAAAACAGAGCTCCTCCATGTCACAAAAGACCCCAAATTCATCTCCTCTGCTTCAATCAGACTTGCCAACAACGATATCCAAGTCAACACCCAGATAAAATATCTAGGCATCACACTGGACCAACAACTGACCTTCAAGGCCCATATGCAAAATATCACCAAAGCTACATACTACAAACTCAGAACTCTCTGAAACCTATGCCCTCTCCTACCCTCGACACATTCAGTTCAGTCTGCCAGGCCTCTATCACAACCTTGTTTGACTACTGTAATTCCATTTATCATTGTCTACCAAAGTACGCTCTCCTCCCACTACAACTCGCCCAAAATACCATTGCCTGAACTATCTTCCAAGTTTCAAGACACCCACATCATACTAATCCTCATACACCTCCACTGGCTTCCCATCAGCTCCAGAATACAATACAAAGTTCTAATCATCATTCACAAAACCATGGATCAACAATCCCTGGAGAAACTCCAAGCACTAATTCACACCCTGAACTCTGGCAGACCAAGAAGAAAGAGCACCCAGAATCTCCTCAGTCTCCTACCGCAGACTCACAAATCCAAGCAAACCAAAAGAATGAGAGATTCTCCTTGCATGCCCCCACCCTCTGGAATTCACTACCCCCCTCAATTCGAAATATCAAATCAACTGTAGACTTTCGTAAAAAGCTTAAAACCTATATCTTCACAGAACATTTTGGCATCAGACACGCAACAACCACAGATGAGGACTATTAGTCCTCATACAAATAATCACTTCATCCACCAACCTAACCCATAAAGCCCTCTAACCCCTTCACCCCTCACACACCCCCATGTACATAGTTTGTTAAAGAAATACTGATTCAAATATATTGATATATACAAAAAGAGTAATTAGTTCTTACCTGCTAATTAGCGTTCCTGAAGGATCTCCAGTCCTGTTCCTTTCCACTGGGTTGTGCCCCCATTCCAGCAGCTCGGAGACTGAGCCAATCATATTTCGATGACTCTGGGGTATAACTAGCACTGGCACCACCCACCAGCTCCAGTATCCTATTGACAAAGCCAACTTAACAGAGAGACAATTAAGCAAAAACCACAAACAACTGTGTATAACTATAATATAAAACATAGAATATAACCAACCTCCACCTCCTGAAGAAGGGACCTACCACCCCTTCGAAGAGGAGAAGGCTTACCTGAAACCGCCGACGCCCGAAACCAGGGAATTGACTTCTTCTCCCTGGCCCCACACTGGGCGACCCCGCGTCTGCAGAACCTCTTGCCCCTTTACACCGCAAGCTTCGGGCCGGTTACTCCTCTGCACATGAAAACCGAAATATGCTCTGCGGGATCAGGGACTGGACTGGAGATCCTTCAGGAACACTAATTAGCAGGTAAGAACTAATTACTCTTTCCTAAGCGTCTCTCCAGTCCAGTTCCTTTGCACTGGGATGTATCAGAGCAGTTCAATCATAGGAGGGGCCTGCAAGAACAGACCGAAGCGCCGCTCTCCCAAAACCAGCATCTTCCGCCGTCTGCACATCCAGACGGTAATGCTTAGCAAAGATATGTAGGGAAGACCAAGTTGCCGCCCTACAAATATCCAGTGGCGGAACTAAGGTAGATTCCGCCCATGAGGTCACTTGAGTTCGCGTAGAGTGTGCCCGGCGCCCTTTCGGAACTGACCTAACCTTCTGAATGTATGCCGCGGCAATTACCTCCCTGATCCATCGCGAGATGGAGGCCTTAGCCGCCGCCTCTCCTCTACGTGGACCCCCAAACAAAACAAATAACCGATCTGATTTGCGGAAAGCCGCAGTGCGGTCTAAATAACACCTCAGAATCCAACGCACGTCGAACCAACGCAGGCAGGCATCGTCCTCTCCCTGCTCCCCCTTGGTAAACGCCGGGAGAGAAACCGACTGATTCACATGGAAAGGCGATACTACCTTGGGCAAAAAGGAAGGAACGGTCTGCAAAACCACCTTTTCTTTAAAGAAAGAAAGGAACAGAGGGCGACACGACAGCGCCTGAAGCTCCGAAATATGCCAGGCCGAGCAAATAGTCACTAGAAAATCAGTCTTGAAAGTCAAATCCTTCAACGAGGCTTGGCCTATAGGTTCATATGGCTCACTTGCTAGCATATCCAAAACTAGGTTAAGGTTCCAGGGAGGGACTGCCAACCTCCACTGAAGCCGGAGGTGCTTCACCACCTTCAAAAACCGACTGACTGGATGTTCACCTAAGGACTTACCCTGAACCTTGCCCCTGTAACAGGAAATAGACGCCAACTGCACCAGCAAGGAACTGGCAGCAAGACCCTTCTCAAAACTGGCCTGTAAAAAATCCAGCACCTCCGGAATAGACACCGCCATAGACCTCTTTCCGCGGGTCAAACACCAATCCTCAAAAATGTGCCAAACCCATACGTAAGATAGGGAAGTTGAACGCTTCTGGGCATTTAGCAAAGTCATGATCACTGCCCTGGAATATCTGCGCTTCCACAGCCTCGCCCTTTCAATAGCCAGGCTGTAAGCGAGAACCTATCCAACTGCGGCATCCGCACGGGACCCTGAATCAAGAGGTCCTCCCTTACTGGCAGGCACCATGGCTGATCGGCCACCAACCTCAATAGGTCGGCGTACCACGGACAACATGGCCAGTCCAGGGCTACCATCACCACCCACCCCTGGTGGGCTTCTATTCTCTGGAGGACCCTGCCTATAAGGGCCCACGGTGGGAACACATACAGAAGCCCTTCTGTGGGCCATCTCCGAACTAATGCATCCAGGCCCTCCGACATCCTTTCCCTTCTTCTGCTGAAGAAGCGGCTCACCTTGGCAGATTCGAAGCGAGCCATGAGGTCCATGATGGGAAGCCCCCATCGGCGTACCACCTGCTCGTACACCTCCTGGCAAAGCTCCCATTCGCTGTGATCCACCTTGACCCTGCTGAGGTAGTCTGCCGTGACGTTTTCTACCCCGGCCACATGCTGCGCTGACAGCGCCAGTAGATGGGTCTCGGCCCATTTCAGTAGCCCATTTGACTCCGCCTCCAAGAGAGGGCTGCTCGTTCTGCCCTGGCAGTTGATATATGCTACTGTGGTTACGTTGTCCGATAGCACTCAGACCGCCTTTTGTTGGAGCAAGCGCTCGAAGGCTCTGAAGGCCAGAGCCACCGCCCACATCTTCAACCTGTTGATGGATCACTGGGCCTCCTGAGTGCTCCAGCACCCCTGAGCAAAGTGACCCTCGCAGTGCGCCCCCCAACCGCTCATACTGGCATCCATTGTCAACTGAACCCATTGAGGTGCCTCTAGGGGCATGCCCCTTTTCAGGTTCCCCTGGCAGAGCCACCACTGTAAGGCCCTCGTGGTTACTGGAGGACAGGTTAGCACTGCGGTCAGGGGCTGATATTGATGGGACCAACGGCGAAGCAGGGACCTCTGCAATGGTCGCATATGAAACCTGGCCCAGGGTACCACCTCTATCGTTGAAGCCATGGTCCCCAGCACTTGAAGGTAGTGCCAGGCAGTAGGAGCCTTCATGGCCATAAACCTGCGGACTAGGCAGCTCTTTCGCCCTCTGATCCGGCAGGCAGACCTGCCTGTGCAGGTGTTGAATCTTGCTCCCAAATACTCTAACTCCTGAGTAGGCACCAATCTGTTCTTCGCTAGATTGATCACCCACCCTAGGCTTCTTAGGAGCTCAACCACCCTGGCTGTAGCCTGTCGGCACTCTTCTTCAGACTTGGCCCGAATCAACCAGTCGTCTAGGTACAGATGGACATGGATCCCTTCCTTGCGAAGTGCCACTGCCACCACAACCATTACCTTGATAAATGTGCGGGGGGGCTGTCGCCAGACTGAACGGCAAGGCTTGAAATTGAAAATGACCTCTTTGTTCCACAAAGCGCAGGTACTGCTGATGTGCCTCGTGGATGGGGATATGCAAATACGCACCTCCGTGAGGTAGAGAGATGTCAGAAACTCCCCCTGATGAACTGCTACGATGACGGATCTGAGAGTTTCCATGCGAAAATGAGGAATTCGGAGGCAACGATTGACTCGCTTGAGGTCGAGGATGGGACGAAAGGAGCCCTCCTTCTTTGTAACCACAAAATAAATGGAGTACCGACCGCAGCTGCACTGGTCTTTTGGTACCGGCACAACTGCTCCCAACAATAGGAGTTGAGATAACGTCTCCTCCACTGCTGCAGCCTTGGCTGGCGAACCGCAAGGAGATTGCACAAACAAAGGAAGAACTGGTCTTGCAAATTCGAGGGCATAGCCGTCTCGAACCACCTCCAACACCCACTGATCTGACATGACTCGGACCCAAGCGGGAAGGAACTGGCGCAAACGACCTCCCACTGACGGCACCTTCGCCCAGGCCCCCCTCGCTTCATTGTGGCTTTTTCTGACATGAGGAGGAGGACGATCCACCAAAGCCCCTCCCTGCTCCTCGAAATCCCCGGAAACCCTGGCCCCTAGAGGAGAAGCGTCCTCTCTGAAAGGGCATCGATCGGGCTGAACGAAACCTCCGGGGTTCCCTACCTTGAGGACACCCTGGAGTGGCGTTGTGACTCAGCTTCGGCCTGTCCTCCGGAAGTCTACCTCCCTTAGACTCTCCAAGCTCCTTACCTAACTTGTCCAGGTCCTCCCCGAACAGCAACTTTCCCTTAAAGGGGAGCTTGCTAAGGCGGGATTTAGAGGAACCATCTGCCACCCAATTGCGCAGCCAAAGGTACCAGCGGGCCGCAACCACGGAAGCCATATTCATAGCCAAACTCCTAATGAGATCATATTGACTGTCAGCTAAGTAGGCTGCTCCTGGCTCAATCCTGGCTGCCTCTGACACTCCACCCTGTTGGACATTGGGCAGCTGAAGCTGCTGCGACCACCTCAGACAGGTCCAGGCAACCCATGCCCCACATACCGAGGCCTGTAGCGCCAGGGCACTAATGTCAAAGGCTTGCTTCAGTAGGGTATCCACCTTCCTGTCCTGAGTATCTTTGAGGGCTGCACTGCCCTCAACTGGGATGGTCGTCTTCTTGGTAACTGCCGATACGGCAGCATCCACTCTAGGAGACCTATGCAGCTCCTTTTCCCCTTTCCCTAAGGGATACAAGCGTGTCATGGACCAAACTCCCCTTAAACCCGAGTCCGGCTGGTCCCACTCCGCTTGGATCATATTTCTGACTACTTGATGCACCGGGAAGACCTTTTGAGATTGCCTAACCGCCTGAATGAGCGGATCCTCCAAGGCCTCCTCCTCCGGGGGGGGAGCCTACCGACATATTGAGTACCTGCAGGGACTCCCCAATTAATGCCAGCAACTCTTCCCGGCGGAAGACCCGGACAATCTTGGCCTGCTCCTCCTCCGGAAGTTCACCTTCCTCGAGCTCCTCGCCTTCCTCCAATTCCTGGTCGGAGGTCTCCCCTTTCCAAGGCTCCGACGGTGGCGAGTGGAGGGGTTCTTCCATTGTTATCCTAGCTTGCTTAGGGGGAACCCCTGCCTCTTCCGGTCCTTTGGACTCTGTAGGTCTTACCGCTGCATGCCTGCACCCAGAAGGAAGGCCACTCGCTCCCTGCTGACGCATGCAGAACACCTTGTGTAGCAATAAGACAAATTCTGGGGAAAAATCCCCAAAGCTCCCCTCCTCCTGTCCCCCTGAGGAAGTGGAGGGTCTAGGCTGGGCCTGAGGCTGGGCTGGCTGCTCCAAGGATGAAAGGAGAGGAGAACCTGGGGGAGACACTGCTTCTGACGGCTCCCCTGAGTCCTGCGAGACAGAAGCTAAAGGGTCCAGGGCCTCAGAGGTCTGCCGACCTTGCTCCCCAGATGCGGCCTCCAATGTACAGCCCCTGCAAATGCCAGCCCCAGACACAGTCCCCTTCTTGGTCCCACAGACACTGGGGCCTGGATGGCATATTAGCTTAACTCTGCTGATCCTGGCCAATCTTCAGGAAAAATACAGCAATAGAAAAGCAGTTCCTTTCCCCTTTGTTCTCTCTTTTTTTTTAAGAAAATAAAAAGAAATCAATGAAATAAAGGAAATAAACTAGTATTAAGAACATACAGGACACCCTGAGCAGGCCGGCAGAAGAAAACCGGGAACGCGAAAAAGCGCAGGAAAATGGCCTGCTCCTGTCTCTGCTACAACGAAGCAACCCAGAGGCGGCAGAAGCCGAAAGAAATTTACCGCCAACAAACCGCAGCTTCTCCCAACGCCAGTAACCGGCGCCTAGCTCACCTCTGCCTGCAGTATCTCTGCTTTCGTCTCTCCTCTTCTCCGGCACCGAAAACACTGACTCCTCCCGGCCTCGTGCTCAACCGCCCTCGGGGCTTCGGCACAGAGGCGGGTCTTCACAAAGGCAGGTTCTGCAGGCTCCGGGGAAGCCGCCAACTCCGACACCCTCGGAAGCCGCAAACTTCCTTTCTACTTCTTTTTTTTTTTTTTTAACTGTTTGCGAGCGCCGCGGTCAGCCTGGCCTCCTCCTATGCCCCGGCCCAACGACGGGGGAAGGGTAGGAAGGGAAATTCTCCCCCAAAAGGTAAGGAGCCCCACAAGGTGTCCTAAATCAAGGAAAGAAAATAAACTAAATAGAATAAATTGACTAAATAAAAATGCTTAAACTAGAAACCTAAGTGTCTCTCCAGTAAGCCCTTTCCCTAGGCTTACTGATACCCTCCAGCTGCTAGGAGACTGAGCTAAACTGGAGCTGGTGGGTGGTGCCAGTGCTAGTTATACCCCAGAGTCATCGAAATATGACTGGCTCAGTCTCCGAGCTGCTGGAAGTGGGGCACAACCCAGTGGAAAGGGACTGGACAGGAGAGACGCTTAGGAATTTTCATTGTTTTCTGTTCATGTTTAAATAGTTTTCATGTTAATTGCAAATGGCTTTTGACATTCCTTGTAACTCGTTCTCTGTAAACCGTTTTGACTTGTAGAAAAATGTTATAAAAATTTGTTAAATAAAAATAAATAAAAATTACTGAACATATAGGTAGTCATGGTTTAATAGAACAAAGCCAACATGGATTTAACCAAGAAAAGTTTTGAGTCACCTATCTGCTACATTTTTTTGAAGGTGTAAATAAACGGGTAGATAAAGGTCAGCCAGTTCATATGAAATGGTATTTTTGAAGAGACGTCAAGGAAGAATCTTAAATGTCCAGAAAAGAATGTCAAAAAACTGGGAGAGTGGCAGCAGTGCCTTCTGAAATTGCTGCATCTTCACCCAAAAGATGGACATCACAGTAACCGGTTCTGGAAATGGGCCCTATGCATATAGCAAAGCCAGGTATGTGCATGGGTATAGGCATTTTTTCAAATGTGTACATCCCCAAACTGCACACCCACAGAACTAGGTACTAGGATGCCCTGATCTGGTAAAGTAAGAAGGGGGGTATCTGTAATTTGAGACTAGCATGTTCTGCCTTGCAATTTCTGATACTCAGATGTTCAATGGCAGACAAGCAATATGTTTGCCCAGAACATTGAGAGTCTAGTTAGTTAGCCCAGAACACTGTCACATAACCCCAGTACTCAGGCAATTACACTGGATTCCCAAAACAAGTCGTACAAAATACAAGGCCTTGATTACCATTTTCAAAATATCCCACAACCTTTCCTCGGTCTATCTACAATCGATATTACATTAGACGCCATTCAACAGATAGAGAAGAAAGAATGCACAAAATACCTTCTCATGCCCACATCAAAGGTGACAGCAACCAGACTGCTTCAAATTGAGCCTTCTCGCTCCATGCACCAAGCATATGGAATGCGCTCCCCGAGAGTCTACAATCCATTCACGGCTTAACCGAGTTACATATGAAGCTGAGAATGCAACTGTTCGTCAAACAATTTGGTAGAAAAGACTAACATCCTCACACCATTAAGGGCACAACACTCTATTCTTCTATTACCAGTTCTGTGCATTATGGAGAAATAGTAAATTAATATACGCTAGCTTTCTCCACTCTTAGCCTCCCTTTTATTCCACATTAAGTTCCTGCACTATGTAGAATAAAAACCACTACGTAAAACAACAACTGTACGTTATTACTTATGTTCATATGTGCCTATGTAAGTTCAAGTTTCAGTTAACCTGCAAACTGCCTTGACAGTCTGATAAGGCAGTATATAAAAGTCGCTAAATAAATAAGAATTTACAGACAGATTTCTTTGGCCAGGAAACAGTAACTGTGGCGGTAAGCACATTTAGCTCTTTCACCTGGAAGCCCTGCAGCCATGAAACAAGCACTTTTTGCACCTTATTGGTGATCATGAACAGGTATAGGCATCGATGCCTCAATAACCAGGGCCTGACATGCTTATGCCATTCTGAAACTATACCACAACATGCAACTCCCTTGCTCTATCCAGGGCACAGCTTCATCAGGTCCCTGAGCTACATGGATGTTCTCACACCAGGCTTTCTAAAAATGGCTGCAGGGACATCTCCATAATTTGCACATCTAAGTGCCCTTTTCAGATGTCCAAAACATGAACAGAACTTCTGGACTTTCAGAAAGCCTTTGAAAGTCCCACATGAGAGACTCTTGAGGAAATTAAAAAGTCATGGTATAGGAGGCAGTATCCTGTTATGGATCACAAACTGGTTAAAAGATAGAAAAAAAGAAAGTAGGGCTACAATATTCATTTTCTCAATGGAGAAAGTGGAATTGTGGAGTATCCCAGGGATCTATATTGGACATAAAAACACAGAAACATGACAACAGAAAAAGACCATATGGCCTATCCAGTCTGCCTTCCATATCAACTACTATAGTTCCTTTTTTTCCTTTAGAGATCTTCTGTGCTTGTCCCATGCTATCTTGAATTCTGATACTGCCCTCATCTCTACCACCTTCACTGGGAAACTATTCCATGCATCCACCACTCTTTCCATAAAGAAATATTTTCACATATTACTCTTGAGTCTATCCCCTTTCACCCTCATCCTATGTCCTCTCGTTACAGAGCTTTCTTTCAATTGAAAGAAGCTCTCCCCCTAATCATTTATGCCAAAGAGGTATTTAAACATCTCTATCATATCTCCTCTATCCCACCTTTCCTCTAAAGTATACATATTGAGATCTTTAAGTCTATCCCCATCCCCATAAGGTTTATAACGAAGACCACTGATCATTTTGGTAGCCACCCTCTGCACCAACGCCATCCTATTTATATCCTTTTGAAGGTGTGATCTCCAGAATTGCACACAATAATCTAAATGAGGTCTCACCAAAGACTTATACAGAGGCCTATCACCTACTTCTTCCTGCTGGCCATTCCTCTCCCTATGCACCTAAGCATCCTTCTGGCTTTCACAGTCTCCTTTTCTACCTGTTTAGTCACTTTACAATTATCAGAAACAATCACACACAGGTCCTGCTCTTCTTTCATGGACAGAAGTACTTCACCCCCTATACTGTATCACTCCCTTGTCTTTTTGCAGCCAAAATGCATGACCCTGCATTTTTTAGCATTAAATCTCAGCTGCCAAATTCTTGACCATTCTTCAAGCTAGATCCCTCATGTTATCTACTCCTTCCTGTGTGTCTACTCTATTGCAGATTTTGGTATCATCTGCAAAGAGGCAAAGCTTAACTGACAGCCATTCTGCAATATCATTAACAAAAACGTTAAAAAGAATCAGACCAAGGACAGATCCCTGCAACACCTACTGGTAACATCCTTCTCAAAATGAGCTCCATTTACCTGTATCCTTTGTCGCCTCCCACTCAACCAATCTCTAACCCAGTCAGTCACTTTAGGGTCCATCCCTAGGGTGCTCAATTTATTTTTTAAGTCGACTTTGCGGAATGGTGCCAAAGGCTTTAGTGAAATCTAAGTACACCACATCTAGGTCTCTCTCTCGGTCCAACTCTCTGGTCACCCAGTCAAAGAAATCAATCAGATTTGTCTGACAAGACCTGCTTCTAGTAAACCCATGCTGCCTCAGATACTGAAATCCACTGAACTCCAGAAACCTCATTATTCTCTCTTTTAGCAGTGTTTCCATTAATTTACTCATCACAGAGGTTAGGCTAACAGGCCTGTAGATCTCAACCTCATCCTTACTTACGCTTTTGTGTAAAGGGACCACATGTGCCTTTTTTCCAGTCTTCTGGGACCACTCCTGACTCTAAAGAAGCATTGAAAGGTCAGACAGTGGAGCCACTAGAACTTCCCCAAGATCCTTCAATACTCTTGGAGGTATCCCATCTGGCCCCATCACTTTGTCTACTTTTCATTTAGCTAATTCCTCATGAACACAGTCTTCTGAAAATCATTCAAGATCCCCTTTACTTCTGTTCCTATTTATGGGTGTTTTCTGAGGTCCTGCTCCTAGCCCTTCAACTGTGAACACAGAACAAAATTATTTGTTAAGCAATTCTGCTTTATCCTCATCAGCTTCTACATATTCCTCCCCTTCACCTTGAGTCTGACAATAACATATCTGAAAAATGTCTTGTCCCCCCATTTTATTGCATTGGTTATTTCTTCTTTATTTCTTTGCTTTCCTATTTTCCTAGCTTCGCTAAGTTTTTCCAAATATTGATGCTTGCTTTCTTCTTTCTGTGATCTCCTGTATTTTATGAAGGGCACCCTCTTTTTCTTCATCTTTTCAGCTACTTCTTCTGAGAACCACAGTGGCCTCCTTTTCCTTTTAAATTTATTTACCTTTCTAACAAAAAATTGTGTTGCCCTTAAAATATCCCCTCTCAGTTTTGACCATTGTTCTTCTACATCCCTCAGCTGTTCCCATCCTGCTAATGACTCCCTTGAGGTATTGTCCCATCTTGGCAAAGTTAGTTTTCCTAAAGTCTAAGACCCTCGCTTTTGAATGAATTTTATCAGTCTCTCCTAGTGGCCTAGTGGATGGGGAAAGTTATCTCAGGCTGGAAGGACAGAGGCTCAAATACTGCTAGAGGACAGCAACCTTGGGCCAGAAGGACTGGGGCTCTAGTCCTAAAGGTGCACCTTAAGGCCTTGGGCAAACTACTTAATCCTCTGTTGCCTCAGGTACAAAAACAGATTGTGAGCCTTTCAGGGACAAGGGAAATATATATATACAGTACCTGAATGTACACTGCTTTGACTCATAAAAATGCAGTATATAAGCCTAGCTAAATAAACCACACCATCTGTTGGTCACTGAATGTGAGATGTTCTCCCACTATAACAGCGATGGCGAACCTATGGCACGCGTGCCAGCTGTGGCACGCGAAGGCCTTGCAGCTGGCACGCGTGAAGGTCCGCAAAAAAAGAAAAAGCGGGCTCTGGCTGCTGCCGCGGACGCGGCAGCATGCAGTGTCCCGCGGGGCCCCCTCCGCCCGCTAAGCCCCTCTGCAAGGGCTTTCAGATTCGCGAGGGAGACAGCGTCTCCCTCGCGTCTCTGTTAAGCCCGTAGGGGTTAATGGGAAATTTCCCATCAGCCCCTTTAGACGCGAGGGACTGATGGGAAATTTCCCATTAGCCCCTGCGGGCTTAACAAGAGACGCGAGGGAGACGCTGTCTCCCTCGCGAATCTGAAAGCCCGTGCAGAGGGGCTTAGCGGGCGGAGGGGGCCCCGCGGGACACTGCATGCTGCCGCGTCCGCGGCAGCAGCCAGAGCCCTCTTTTTCTTTTTTTAAATTTGCCGGGGGGGGGGGGGTGTTAGGACTGCTAATGGGGTGGGGGGGGGGTTTGGAATGCTAATGGGCGGGGGGGGTTAGGACTGCTAGGGGGCTAGGAGGGGGGGGGTTTGGACTGCTAATGGGCTAGGAGGGGGGGGTTAGGACTGCTAATGGGCTAGGGGGGGTTAGGACAGCTAATGGGCTAGAGAGGGGGGGTTATGACTGCTAATGGGCTAGGAGGGGGGGGGGGTTAGGACTGCTAATGGGCTAGGGGGGGTTAGGACTGCTAATGGGCTGGGGGGGGTTTGGACTGCTAATGGGCTAGGAGGGGGGGGGGGGGGTTAGGACTGCTAATGGGCTAGGAGGGGGGGGGGTTAGGACTGCTAATGGGCTGTGGGCTGATGGGGGCTGTCTGGAAATGGGGTGATGGGGGGTTAGGACTGCTAATGGGCAGGGGGGGGGTTAAGACTGCAAATGGGCTGGGGGGGTTTTGACTGCTAATGGGCTGGGGGGGTTAGGACTGCTAATGGGCTGTGGGCTGATGGGGGCTGTCTGGAAATGGGGTGATGGGGGGTTAGGACTGCTAATGGGCTAGAGAGGGGGGGTTAGGACTGCTAATGGGCTAGGGGGGGTTAGGAATGCTAATGGGCTGGGGGGGTTAGGACTGCTAATGGGCTAGGAGGGGGGGGGTTAGGACTGCTAATGGGCTAGGGGGGGTTAGGACTGCTAATGGGCTGTGGGCTGATGGGGGCTGTCTGGAAATGGGGTGATGGGGGTTAGGACTGGTAATGGGCTATGGGGGGGGGGTTAGGACTGCTAATGGGCTAGAGAGGGGGGGTTAGGACTGCTAATGGGCTAGGGGGGGGGGTTAGGACTGCTAATGGGCTGATGGGGAGGGGTTAGGACTTGAGGTGGGCTGTTGGGTGGGGTTAGGACTGGAAATGGGCTGATGGGGGGTTAACACTGGAGGTGGTCTGATGGGGTTAGGACTGGTAATGGGCTATGGGGGGGTTTAGGACTGATAATGGGCTATGGGGGGGCTGGGACAAGAAATGGGCTGATGGGGAGGGGTTAGGACTTGAGGTGGGCTGATGGGGTTAGGACTGGTAATGGACTGTGGGCTGATGGGGGGTTAGGACTGGCAATGGGCTATGGGGGGCTGACTGGAAGTGGGGGGTTAGGACTGGTAATGGGTTATAGGGGGGGGCTTAAACTGAAAATGGGGTGATGGGGGGTTAGGACTGGAAGTGGGTTGATGAGGGGGGGATAGGACTGGTATTGGGTTGGGGGGCTGCTAGGACTGGAAATGGGCTGATGCAGGGACTAGAAGGGAATGGATGCTGGGTGAGGCTGGAACTAGAAGGGAGCTGGTGTTGGGGGAGGATTAGAATGGGATGGGGCTGGGAGAGTAAAATGGAGAGGGGAAAAATATTTTGTGTGGGAGGGATAAAAAATCTACAATTGGCCGGGTATTGGGAGAGTAAGTGGGGATTGAGGATGGAGGGGTAAATTTTGAGTAGATGAAATAGGAATGAGGAAAGAGCCAAAGGAGAAAGATTAGTATGTTAAAGCAGATGTAGAGAGAGAATGGAAAAAAAAAACAAGAAGACAGAAGAAAGGACAAATGGACAGCAGATGGAGAGTTAGCAGAAGACACGAAGAAACCAGAAGAAAGTGGCTGGAACAATTGCAACTGAAAAAAAATGCACAAAAGGTAGAAAAATATCTCTTTATTTTGAATTTATTAACTGGAATATGTCAGCTCTGGGAAATGTGCATCATTAATTTTTGCGCTTTGTTTAGTACAAGAGGAAATTAATATATAGTTTTATTTCTACAGTGTTGTTGTATATTCCAAGTTTGGCTTTTGGGGTTCCCAGTTTAATTATTGTCTTCCTGTTTCTAAATTGTGATTCCTTGTTTGGTGATGGTCTGTTCTGCATGTGTAACTGAGCTGAGGTATTCTGTTTATATAATTCCTATTTGACATTGCCACTTGTTCTTTCCCCAGTAGGTCATGTATTGTTGTTCTCTGAGATGTATTGGTTTAATATTTGCAGTGTTGCCTTTTGATAGGTAGAGTATGGTGCTTTGTGAGTCCTGGTAGTGCTGTTAGGATACGGCGGGTTTGCTATGGGTTCTAAATGGGCAGCGTTTGTAGTAGTTCCTAATGTGCCTGGCGGTTGGTACTGGATTATAGTAATGTAGAAACCTTTTAGTCTTTCTTTATCCATATACTCATTAAGAGGCATGTTTACTAAAAGTTAGTGTATGGTAACATTATGCAAATATTTATGCAAATGAAGCACCTTATGCAAATGGGGCTTTAATTGACGTGCTGGCACTTTGAGGAAATTCTTTGGTTTTGTGCGGCAGTTTGGGCACTCGGGCTCAAAAAGGTTAGCCATCACTGCACTATAACATCAGAAACACTCCCCCCATTGGTAAGCACCAGGTCCAGTATGACACTTTCATATGTGGGTTCTGTTACCAGTTGCCAGAATAGTTCTCCCTGTAGAGAATCTAAGATCTCCTTACTTCTAGATGACACCACAGCAGGGATTCACTGGTTTTTTTTTTAGATTCAATTTTTTATTTGATTTTCCAAATATTATCAGATACAAATAATAGAGCAAAAACTATTAGTATAGCACAAAAGGGATCCAATATAAGGAAAAAGAAACAGAAAAAATTATAGTCCACAAAAAAGGGAGGAAGACTTTTCCAAATTAATGACATAATAAATCTAGGAAATCAAAAGGAGAATAAACTCCATATCATAGCCAGTATCCTTCAATCAATCCGTCACCTGAACCACAGAATCTATGGTCTCCCTACTAGACAAAAATACCCCCAGCTGAAGTGGGTCAAAAAATACATATCTCACCCCCTGAAGAACTATCAAACATTTACATGGATAACTCAGAAAGAAAGAGGCGCCCAAGGCAGCCAAAAAGGCTTTCCTACGTGCCTGTGTAGGTCTGGACACATCTGGAAACAGTTGAATGGGGGATCCACAAAAAGAAACATTTTGATTCCTAAAGTATTCTTTAAATAACATCCCGTCTCGTGCTACATTGCTTGTTACTTTTGTTTTAGAAAGTGATAAAATCTCTGTATTTAAACATTTTTGTTAGTGACTTAGAAATGAGAATGAGTAAGGTGATCAAATTTACAGCCAACACAAAATTATTCAAAGTGTTAGATCACAAGAGGACTGTTAAAAAATGCAAGAGATCCTTGAGAAAATGGGAGAATGGGCATCCAAATTACAGATGGAATTTAATGTGGACAAGTGCAAAATTATGCACTTAGAGAAAAACAGCTCAAAAGGAATTGGCAACATCGCAGATAATGTGTTGGAATCCTCTGCTCAGTGTATAGCAGCAGCCAAGCCAAGCTAGGGACTATAAGAAAAGGAATAAAGAATAAAACAAAGGATATCATAATGCCTCTGTATCATTCCATGGTGCGACTGCACCTTGAGAATTGTGTGCAGTTCTGGTCGCTGCTTCTTAAAGAAGATATAGTAGAATTAGAAAAAGTACGGATAAGGGTGACCAAAATGATAAAGAGGTTGGAAGGATACTCCTATAATGAAAAGCCTGCTAGGTTAAGGCTTTTCAGCTTGGAGAAGAGATGGTCAATGGGAGATATGAGAAAGGTCTATAAAATAATGAGTGGAGTGGAACGAGTAACCCCAAATAGATTGTTTATTCCTTCAAAAGTACAAAGGCTAGGGGGACACACAATCAGCTACTAAGTAGTAGACCAGACTAATTGAAGAAAGTATTTTTTTACTTAATACATAATTAAGCTAGCAGAAAAAAGGCGGTGATAATGCCTCTGTATAAGTCTTTGGTGCGACCTCATTTGGAGTATAGTGTGCAATTCTGGAGACCGCACCTTCAAAAGGATGTGAACAGGGTGGAGTCGGTGCAGAGGGTGGCTACTAAAATGATTAGTGGGCTTCATTATAAAGCATATGAGGACAGACTTAAGGATCTTAATATGTACACCTTAGAGGAAAGGCGGGATAGAGGTGATATGATTGAGATGTTTAAATACCTCTGTGGCATAAATGTTCAGGGAGAGAGCCTCTTTCAATTGAAAGCAAGTTCTGCTATGAGGGGACATGGGATGAGGATGAAGGGAGATAGATTTAGGAGTGATATGCGGAAATATTTCTTTACGGAAAGAGTAGTGGATCCATGGAATAGTCTCCCAGTGGAGGTGGTAGAGATGAGGACAGTAACTGAATTCAAAAAGCATGGGACCAACACAGAGGATCTCTAAAGGTAAAAAGTGGACTGTTGTAGTTGTTGATATGGAAGGACAGACTAGATAGGCCATGTGGTCTTTTTCTGTCATCATGTTTCTATGTTTCAATGTTTCTAAGCTCCAGAATTTGTTGCCAGAGGATGTAGTAAAGACTGTCGGTAGCTGGGTTTTATAAAAGATTTGCACAAGTTCCTGAAGGAAAAGTCCCTGGGATAAGAAATATGGAATTTGTCTACCTTTTGGAATCCTGACAGTTACTTGTGACCTAGATTGGCCACTATTTCAAAGAGGATTCTGGGCTTGATGGATCTTTGGTTTGACCCAGTATGGCAAATATTATGTTCTTATGTAGAAAAGAACAGAGCTGTTGCAATGTGTGTCTATAGATATGCGGTCACATTCGCATGCCTAAAGGAGAATGTCACTTGGGATCCTCTTGGTATAAGAACATAAGATATGCCATAATGAGTCAGACCAAGGTCCATCAAGCCCAGTATCCTGTTTCCAACAGTGGCCAATCTAGGTCATATGTACCTAGCAGTTTCCCCAAAAGAAACAGGTTCCTCAATGCTTGTATCGAGTCAAGCAGTGATATCCCGGGTCCCTTTTAATAATGGTTTATGGACCTTTCCTCCAGGAACTTGTCCAAACCTTTTTTAAACCCAGCTACACTAACAGCTTTTACTACATCCTCCAGTAATGAATTCCAGACTTTGATTACACTTTGAGTGAAAAAATGTTTTCTCTTATTAGTCTTAAATAGGTTACCCTGTAGTTTCATGGCATGTCCCCTAGTCTTTTTATATTCTGATGACGTAAACAATCGATCTACGTTTACCTATTCCATTCCATTCATTAATTTATAGACCTCTATCATATCTCCCCTCAGCCGTCTCTTTTCCAGGTTGAAGAGTCCTAATCTTTTTAGCCTCTCTTTATAGGAGTATCCTTCCATCCTCTTTACCATTTTGGTGACTCTTCTCTGTACCTTTTCTAATAACGCTATATCCTTTTTAAGATATGGCAACCAGTATTGCACACAATATTCAAGGTGCAGTCGCACCATGGAACGATACAGAGGCATTATAATATCCTTTGTTTTATTTTCCATTCCTTTCCTTATGATAGCTAACATTCTATTTGCTCTCTTGGCCACCGCTACATACTGGGCAGGGGGTTTTAACATGTTATGATTTTCTTTAAGATTATGCTGAAACAGAGGTCAGATCTGCTGAAATTTCACTTCTTGAGCCCTCCAGGTAGGACTCCACCACCACAATCCATGGTTTCCCTGGGAGCTGTGGGGATGGCTTATCAGTAAGGAGTCCTAAAAGTACCTTAGTGGAAGTACAGCATGTTCAGATACCCTCTGTTTTTTGATTTACAAATATTTATGATTTTCTTTAAGATTATGCTGAAACAGAGGTCAGATCTGCTGAAATTTCACTTCTTGATATTTAGAATATTGGGTCAAGAACAGCAGGTCTGTTGAGAGGAACTGTTTCATAACTGTTCTTTCACTAAAGCTGCAGTTGAGAAGCTAGGTGAACTTGATACAACAATTATAAGGAGTGAGAATTCATAGGTTGTATTGGAACTCCAGGTAGAGATATTAAATACCACAGGATCAGAAGGCATCAAGGACAGTTTGTTTTTTCATTGAAATTTGAAACTGATAGAAAATTTGGCTAAATCCAAGAATCTGAGGTTGCTGAATTTTCCTATTATGAGGTTATCTCTTCAGATTCATGCGAGGGGATCCAGCAAATTAATAATCTCCCTTAGGGGATGTTTGTGGCTAGAGAGCCGTGGTGCCTCAGAAGTGTGAGAGAAAGGTGGATATGTTTTAGAAGGACATGACTAATTCTAGCAGCAGCAGTGGAAAAGAAATGCCGGGAGCAGCAATAGTTCGGGTTTAGAGTTGAGACTGAATTGTCAGTGCTGAGAAGCAATGCAGAAAACTGCTGATTGTTTGAGGTCCTCTGGGTTGTTTCATGTGCATTGTTTAGCAGCGGCTTCAGCTCCAGATGGGGCCACATGGACAATACTAGCCAATCACACTTCTTCCTCTTGAGGCTGTCTCAAGTGCATTGTTTTGGCAGGGGCAACTGCTCTAGGAGGAGCAGCCATAGGAATCGCCGGCTGGGTGCACTGTTATTCCTCAGAGATCCTCTGGGCTGTTTCAGGCACATCATTGGTTCTTTCTTTTGCTGGATGGTGGAGCCTCACCTTGAGAGCAATGCATAGCACTCCATATCAGCATATAAACATGTAGCTTTGAGGAACCTGAAATCTCAGGCGGTACGGTGCAATTTCTAAGCGCAACGGTGATCTAGTGCCCAGGATTTGTCAAGCCCTGCACTAGCATGTTCTGATGTGACCTTGACCTAGGCGATACCGAGTAATTAAAATCACCCATTATTACTGTCTTGTAGCTTTTGTTAGCTTCCCTGATTTCTTTTAATATTTCATCACCCATCTGTTCATTCTGACCAGGCAGACTGTAGTACACCCCCACTGCCATTGCCTTTCCCTTTTTACATGGAATTTCTATATATAAAGATTCTACAGTTTATTTTATTTCTTGCAAAACCTTTATCTTGCTTGACTCAATGTCCTCTCTAGCATATAGCTCAACTCATCCACCAGTTTGATCTACCCTATCATTGCGATATAATTCTGTCTGGTCATCACAGCTCCAAGAGACTACACACAGCTAAGCTTTCAGACTTTATAACTGCCTGTTTTATTAATATAAATTTTAACTGTTGGATATAAGTTTTTAGGAATATTCAGACTGCCTACATTCATTGCATAGCCTTTAAATCAGATATCTGAGTGTGCCCTCAGTTCATATAAAGTCTACTGGCCATGGACACTTGTGATATGTAGCTACATGGAATATACAGCTAATTTTAGATTTGCAGAGACCTGGTCTTCTACTTAAGTTTCCTACTTAATTTTGCAGCAAAAGACAGCTTAATCAGCATGTCGTGTATTCAATGCAATAACTGTGGTGCTTTCATTCTGAGAAGAATCATTTGGAACCTAAGAGCTTGCCCTATATGCCTCAAGCTAGCTGCTATGCATAAAGAACTGACTCTACTAAGGGAAGAATTAGCTGCAATTAAACACACCTCTTCTAGGGTACAAACTAAATAAAATCCACCACCACTCCTACAAAGAATCAAACAGCCCAGGAACAAATGGATTACAGTGAGCTCTGGTAGGTTGTGACCTGTAATGCAGAGACACCCTATACCCTGCATAATGCCTTCTCTGCCTTGGATAAGGAGAGTGCCCAATCCGTGGAAACTGAAATGCCCTTAAAAGAGAGAGTCAATGCCCGATCTACTGATAATGCACCAAATATGAAGAAAAAAATCACAAAACAGAAAACTACTACTACTTGGAGATTCCATCATCAGAGGCACCAACTTGGGAACACAGTTCAAAGGAGAGAAGATGGTCAGATGTCTCCCAAGCTCTTCAGCCAGCAGAAATACAAACCAAATTGTTGGTATAGTTAGTGCAGAAAGTGAGCACTCCAAAATTGATGTTGTCATCCCATTGGGTACAATGACCTGGATAAAAACAGTGCCTCTGCAGTTCAAAAGGACTTCCAGACTCTGGGAGAAACTCTCAAGCCCATTGTTAACACTATAGCATTCTCAGAAGTTCTACCTGTTTTTGGTAAGGGGGCAGAAAGGCTGCATCGCATAAATAACTTTAATACATAGCTCCAAACCTGGTGCAAACAAGAAGGATTTAGATATATAAGTGACTGGGGAAACAGATGGATCAACAAGAGACTATATTATGCTAATGGACTACATCTCTTTATCCCAGGGAAAAGGATCCTAAGTGAAAAGTTCAGGCAGTATGTGGACAGGCATTTAAACTAGGGAAAGGGGGTGAGGAGTGGTCTAGTGGTTAGGACAAGGTACTTCAGGCCAGAGGGCCAGGGGTTCAAGTCCCAACTGGGGACAACAATCTCAGGCCAGAGGGACTGGGATTTCTAGTCCTATAGGCACTCTTTGTGGTCTTGGGCAACCCACTTAACCCTCCATTGCCCATGTTCCCTGTAAGTATTAGCGTATGTGTGTCATATCCCCTCATGTTAAATGTATCCCCCAATTGACCACTTTGACCCGGTGAAAAGCAGGAAATAAATACAGCTAAATAAATAAATATATGGAGAAGGACAAATTCAGGACTTCACTCCCAGTAAAAGCATAATAACATTGGAAACAGCCACACTTTTAAACCACACATCAATGGCAAGTGGGAAGAGGAATGTAGAACAAAATCCATGCAAAATACAAGCAAGCCAGTCAACAAATGCTGGAAAGCAATGAGCACAAATGCTCGAAGCCTAGCCAACAAAGTTCCTGACCTGGAAGCCCTAATGGTGGAAATGGACTTAGGCATTGTGGCCATTACAGAAACATGGTTTAACGAGTCGCATGAATGGGATATAGCCATAAATGATTATAATCTATTTAGAGGGTAGAAAAAGAGGAGGCGTAGCCCTATATGTCAAAAGCAATATTAAAGCTGCTGAAATGCAGGGGACATGGGGAAAAGAAGAAGTGCTGTGGATTGTGTTGGAAAGAGGAGATGGCACTGCATCCATACTGGTGAAGTCTACAGGCCTCCAACTCAAACCAAAGAAATGGATAGCAAATTGATTATTGATTTTGCAAAGACAGCCATAAAGAGGGCAGTGATCATATTGGGTGACTTTAATCTACCCTATGTGAATTGGAGTATTCCTTCTGCAAATCTGGAAAGAAGTAAAAAAATTGTGGATGCCTTTCAAGATGCATTACCTAGACAAATGGTGATGGAACTGACCAGGGTAAGCTCAATGTTGGATTTAGTGCTCACCAACAGAGATAATGTGTCAAATATCCAGGTGGGTGTCCATGTGAGCAGCAACAATCATCACATTGTGTGGTTTGAGATAAAAGCCAAGGTGGAGTCCAATCACAGCAAGCTCAAAGTCCTAGACTTCAAAAACACTGACTTCAGTAAAATGGTCAAGAACCTGAAGGAGGAGTTGGCAGGGTAGGAGGGGATAAGGAAAGTGGAATTGCAATGGGCTAAACTAAATGAGGCAATAAGAGGGACAACAGATACATATGTAAGGAAAGTAAATAAAAACAAGAGGAAAAGGAAACCTATTTGTCTCTCCAAAGAAGTGGCTGCACAAATAAAGGCAAGAAATACAGCTTTCACAAAATTCAGAAGGTCACAAACAGAGGAACACAGAAAAGAATACAGGATCAAATTAAAAGCGACAAAAAAGAGAAATAAGGACAGCAAACTCCAAGGCAGATGAAAAGATGGCTAAAGATGTGAAGTGTGGTGACTAAACGTTTTTTTCCAGGTATATTCTGGAGAGGAGGAAAATCAGAGGTGGAATTGCAGGACTTAAAAGTGCTGGGAACAGATTTGTGGAAAGTGACAATGAAAAAGCAAAAATGCTAAACAAATACTTCTGCTCTGTTTTTACTAAAGAAAATCCTGGAGAAGGACCACCTGTGATTGACAAATATACAAATGGGAATAGAGTAGACATCACACCATGCACAGAAGATGTGTTAGAACAGCTTGTAAAACTGAAAATGGACAAGGCCATGGGACCAGATGGGATACATCCCAGGATACTGAAAGAGCTCAGAGAGGTTCTTGCAGGGTCATTAAAGGATGTTTTTTATAGATCCTTGGAGATAGGAGAAGTTCAACAGGACAGGAGAAGGGCTGATGTGGTACCTCTTCACAAAAGTGGTAATAGGGAAGAAGTGACAAACTACAGGCCAGTAAGCCCTTACCTCAGTTGCAGGAAAAGTAATGGAGGCGCTCCTGAAACCAACAGGAGCATGATTCGAGGCAACATGATTTTACCAAAGGACGATCTTGCCAAACAAATCTGATTGAGTTCTTTGACTGGGTGACCAGAGAACTAGATCAAGATTGCTCTACCTAGATTTCAGCAAAGTCTTTGATACTGTTCCTCATAGGAGGCTTATCAATAAACTCAGCAACTTTAGGATGGGTCCCAAGGTGGTGAATGGGATTAGAAACTAATTTCACCTTCCTTAGTATTTCTCCAGTCCAGTCCCATTACCTATGGGATGTATCATAGCTGCACAAATTCGGGAGCGATCTACGAGCTCGTCCTGAAGCACCACCGACTCAAACCACGCATGCCCTGCTGCCGAATATCTTGGCAATAATGCTTTACAAAGGTATGCAGCGATAACCACGTTACCACCTTGCAAATTTCTGCTGGTAGTAGCAAACTGGATTTCACCCATGATGCCGCTTGGGCACATGTGGAATGCGCTCTCAGTCCTTTGGGTAGCTCTTTCCTCTTTAGCAGATATGCCCGAGAAAATTGCCTCCTTCACCCACCACAAGATAGAAGCCTTCAACACTGCTTCCCATTTACACGGTCCTCCAAACAATACGAAGAGCCGATCTGACCTGCGAAACAACTCCGTCCAATTCAGGTTCGCAACACCTGCCGCACATCCAGGCTCCTCAACCGCAGATTTTCTGTCTCCAAAAACATGGGCAGAACCACAATTTGGTTCAGGTGAAAAACCGACAGAACCTTAGGAAGAAAGGACAGCACCATCCACAGCACAACCTTCTCCCTAGAAATACACAGGAAAGAGACCTGAAAAGATAATGCCTGAAGTTCCAATATTCTCCTGGCAGAGCATATAGCCACCAGGAAAACTGTCTTCAATGTTAGATTTGTCAAGAAACATGTACTCATTGGTTCGAAAGGCTCCTCCTTCAACATTGTAAGCACCAGGTTGATGTCCCAGGGTGGAACCACTGCCCTTACTGGGGGACGAACCTGTTTCACCATCCAAAGGAAATGGATAACATCTGGGTGCACTGCCAGGGAATCCCCCTGCACCCGACCACCATCACAGGCAAGGGCTGCTTCCTGAACGCGAATAGAGCTGCACGCCAGACCTTTGTCCAACTCCGTCTGCAAGAAGGTGAGAATAAAGGGCACTGAGGCTGAGAGTGGGTGGTAGCCCTGCTCCACACACCAGCCCTCAAAGATCCTCCAGACTCTAATGTACAGCAGCATCATAGAGCACGTCTGGGCTTTGAGGAAGGTGGAGATGACCACTGATGAATAGCCCTGTTTCCTCAACTGAATCCTCTCAAGAGCCAAGTCATAAGCGAGAATCGAGCCACCTGCAGCAGTAGAATCGGCCCCTGTTGTAGCAGGTCATCCTGCACCAACAGCCACCATGGAAGATCAGCTGCCAGCTGGATCAGGTCAGCATACCATGGCAATCTCAGCCAATCAAGAGCAATGAGGAATACAATCCGTCAAAGTGCTTTGATTCTTTGGATGGTTCGGCCTATGATCGCACACAGGAGAAAGATATAGAGCAGACCTTCTGTTGGCCATCGTTGTGCCAATGCTTCCAGTTCCTCCGACATGCGCTCCCATCTCCTGCTGTAAAAACGCTCCATCTTGGCTGCTACATTCTCCTTGCCAGCCACGTGCGCCGCCGACAGCACTTGGAGATTGGACTCTGTCTAATCTAGCAATGGCCTTGCTTCCTCTTCCAGATGAATGCTGCCTGTGTCCCCTTGGCAACTGATGTACACCACCGCTGTGGCATTGTCTAAAAACTCTCTCACCACTTTCCCCTGCAGGAAGTGTCTGAACTGTTGCAATGCCAGGAATACTGCCCTGAGCTCCAAGCGGTTGATCGGCCATAACTTTTCCGTCATTGACCAGTATCCCTGGGCTATCTGGGCTTCACAATGTCCCCCCCAACCTGACAGACTCACATCCATCATTAGGGGAATCCACTCCGGCATCTCTAAGGGCATCCCTGCCAACCTCAGCCACCAGCAAAGCGCCGTCCGCAGGCATGGCAGTGGATGAGTGAGCTCTTGGTGCTGCGCTTACCATCTCCTCAACAGCGCCCTTTATGAGGGTCTCTTGTGTGCCCGAACCCACGGTACCATCTCGATCGAGTCAGCCAAGGATTCCAGCACCTGCAGATAATGCCACACTGTATGCACGTCCATCTTCAAAAACTGCCATATCTGCCTCCGTAACGAGACCATCCTGTCCCATGGCAGGAACACTCTCCCCTCGTTGATCCAAAACAAACTTCCAGGTAGACCAGGTCCTGAGTTGGCTGGAGACGGCTCTTGGCAGAACTGACTACCCAGCCCAGGCTCTGAAGGTAGGCTATGACTCGCTCCGTGGCCCTGGTGCTCTCCTCTTTGGATTTTGCTTGGATGAGCCAATCATCCAGGTAGAGATGTACTAGGATTTCCTCCTGTCGAAGGCCCGCCGCCACCACCACCACCATCACCTTGGTGAACATATTGGAGGGGGGGGGGGCAGCTGCCAACCCAAAGGGCAAAGCTTGAAAATGAAAATACCATATGGGTACCGCAAACCTTAGGTACTGCTGATGTTTGGGCTGAATAGGGATGTGTAAGTATGTCTCCATGAGACTGAGCAAGGTCAAGAACTCCCCTGCTCGGACTGCAACTATCACTAAGCAGAGAGTTTCCATGTGAAAATGGGGCACCCTTAGGCAGTGATTTACATGCTTGAGGTCAAAAATGGGGCGGAATGAGCCCTCTTTCTTGGGAACCACAAAATAAATGGAGTATCGACCACAACCGCATTGGTCTCTGGGTACCTCCACTACTGCTTGCAGGTCTACTAAGTGCTTAGCGTGCTCTGCACTGCCTCTAGCTTCCAAGGCGCCCTGCATGGGGAATTGACAAAGGCATCCATGAGAGGATGGGCAAACTCCAATGCATATCCCTCTCTGATGACCTCCAGGATCCACTGGTGGGTCGTGATCCTGTTCCAGGCGTCATAAAAATCCTGTAGCCAACTCCACATGGGAACCAACCTCTCCTGGACTTCCTTGGCATTACTGTGTCTTCTTGGTTGCCGAGGGTGCAGAGTAAAAACCTCTGCTCCCCCCTCGGAAACCACGGAATGCTTGGCATCTAGCAGGAAATCATTTTCTCTGATAGGACGCAAAGCCTCTTTGCCTCTGCATACAACCTCCCAGCCACACCCAATTGACCTGGTTTATTCATGTTTACTTGTGTCTTCCTTTTTGTCTTTGTCTCCCCTATGCACCCTTTTTAACCCATCTCTTTCTATTTTCTCTTTCCTGTCCCAATTATGTATTTCCTTTCTTGCTATAGGGCTTGTGCCCATCCCGGTTAGTTTGTACTATGTGGACAGCCCTGGTGTAATGAAGGGCGGTATATCAAGTTGAATAAACATAAACAAAGCGCCCTGCCCGAAAATGCCTAAAGTCCCACTGCTGGTCCCTCACCGGCCCCACTGACTGACCGGGATTCTCCTTATCCTCCAGGTGCCTGCTGCCTTTGGACTCCCCCAAGTCCTTCACCAACTTCTCAAGATCCTCACCAAATAGCAACTTCCCCTGAAAAGGAAACTTACTAAGTCGGGCCTTGGAGGAAACATCTGCCGCCCAATTCTGCAACCACAGGTTGGACAATCCTCCAATCAAGTCATAAAAGCCACCCTGGACTCTAGCTTTGCCGCCTTGGGCAGAAGCGACTGCAAGTCCTCTGCCCCCTCCAATACCATTTGAGCCCAATGTAGACAGGCCCTGGCCACAAAGGCCCCATACATTGAGGCCCGCAATGTTAGTGCATTGATCTCAAATACTTGCTTAAGGAGGGTCTCTAGCTTTCTATCCTTTGCGTCCTTAATTGCCAACCCCCCTCCACTGGGATGATGGTTTTCTTAGTGATCGCTGCCACCATGGCATCCACTCTGGGGGAGAGGAACAGCCCTTTCTCCTTATCCGACAGTGGGTAGAGCCTGACCATTGCTCTCGTATCCTTGACAGCCGCCTCAGGCAGAACCCATTCATCCTAAATCATCTGCTTAATGATCTGATGCAGCGGAAACACCGTCTTCGATCTCCTGACCGCCTAAAACAATGGGTCCTCTAGAAACTCTTCCTCTCCTGGATTCTTAGGCACCATATTAAGGGTTTCGGCAGACTGTGTGATTGAGGCTGCCAATTCCTCTCTGGGGAAGGCATGCAGTATGCAAGACTCTTCCCTCTGCGCAATCTCACCTTCCTCCAGCTCCCCTGCCTCATCCATTTCCGCATCCATGCTCTGGTCCTCGGCCTCATCTGACAGCACTGAGCCCAGGTCCTCCCAGGAGCTTTACCCCATACACGGTCTAGTAGGGCCGGGCTCCCCTTCCATTCTCGTTCTCACATGGACCTCAGGCAGAGTTTGCTTTCTCGGTTGTCCATGGGAGCCACGGAATCCTCTTCATCTTGCTGCCTCATGCAGAAAACTTTGTGCATGAACAGCACAAACTCCAGTGAAAAGCCCCCTTGGGGTGCATCTAGAGGGACCTCTTTAGAAGTGGATGGTCTGGGGGGCCTCGCCCCTCTACTCCTAGGCTCCTGTTTGCCTGGGTTAGGGGAACTGGTTCATCTGATGGGGATGAATCCTATGCTCTGCAAATAGATCGGTCCATTTCTCCTCTCACCAAGCCCTCCTCAACCGATCTGGCCTCTTCCTGATAGCTGTGGCAGCAGCTCACTGCTGAAATTAATTCCCGACAAGAGCCACCCACTATACAAGTGAGCCTCGCGGGCATCTCCTGCCACACTAGTTTTGCATGTCCTGGGCTCCCCACCCCCCCCCCCCCCCCCCCAATATAGGCCAGAATTACCCTTGGCTTGGGATCAGCTCCTGATGCTGAGCCAAAATCAATTACCTTACCCAAACATACCAGATCAGGCTGCAGGAAATCTCCAAGGACCTTAGAGGCAGTCGGTGAAAATAAAAGAACGTGAATTCAAGCACCCACAGCATCCGCCCCCCCTCCCTCTTTGTGCCCCTGCACATGGTGAAGGCCGCTGCAGTAATGGCAGCATTTCCCCCTCAAAAAACCCTGCATCCCTGCAGTCCTGAAGACAGCGCGATTGAAAAACTCGCTCCCCAGCAGACCGTGAGTTCCAGCAGGCTCTCGGCAATCAGGAAGGACCCTCTGCAACTGCCATCGCCTCCTGCAATTACCCTCACGGCCGCCACTCAGCTGATTTTCTAATCTTCAGCAGTGCCATTTCTTCCCGGAGCACCCCTGACAGCTATTCACTGCTGGCTTACCGTGTTTGCGTTTACAACGGCTCCTGTTCCTGACTGCCGCGGGAGTTGCTGCCTGCATCTCTGACTGCTGCCTCTCCCCCAAAGGGTTTTTTTTCTGTCTGTTTAACTGCGCTCTATTTTTAAACAGCTTAAACCTGTTCTCTTTTTTTTCCCCACTCTTAATATCTTTATTGCTCCTGCCCTCCTAATTACCCACAGGGCCAGGAATGTCCTATACCACTATCCTTAGATGTCCTTTCAGTGAATCCTTAACTATGGGACTAAGGGGTCACTTCTCTCCAGTTCCTTGGAGACTGAGATACTGAGAGCTGGTGGGAGGTGCCAGTTGTCCTTCTAGGGGAGGTCAGAATTTCTGACATGCTCAGTCTCCAAGCTGCTGGTGAAAGGCGACAACCCATAGGTAATGGGACTGGACTGGAGGAACGCTAAGGAACTCCTCTTTAAAAGTTAATGCCAGCAGGCTGATGTCACCCTAATTAAGGTAGCACCCATCCTTTCGGAAACATCCTCCCTTCTTCAGAATGTTGCCCAGTTCCTAACAAATCCAAAACCCAATTAAAGGCTCAGGTGATTGATTAATCTTAATTCATGGGGGCTATACACTTCTGAATTTGTGTATGTGATTTTCTTTGTCTTAAGGTGTATTGCTCATCTGATTTATTGGATTGTAAAATTAGAAATTCTAATATAACAATTTAAAAAAATGATATGGGTACATTTGTTTAACAACCCAAAAACAAGTTCACAAAAAGCATTTGAATAAAAAAATTATAATATAAAAATGGCAACAAAACTGAATAATTATTATCCGAACAAGGAGCTTTCACAGATAAGATTACAATGCTTTATAGATTCTGGAGACAGCACATTAAGAGCCTCCCTCAAGGCTCACTTCTATAACCACTTCTGTTTAATGTGTATATATCAGCGATGTTCCAAATGTATTCATTTATGATGGCAGCACTGTTCCCTCTAAGCTGTGCGCGTGTGCGCGCGCACACACCTCGCCGAGCGAGCACACATACTTTACAACAGAGCGCACAAAAATTACGGTTCTGATTCTGATAGAAAACAACACAGACGTCTTAAAATTTAAAAGTTGTTATGTATTTACAGTTTTCACAAGTTCTACAATGTTTTCTAGTGCAATCAATGTGGTGTACATACTGTATTCTGATGTGTAGTCAAATTTTAAAGTATATAACTCTGAGTGTCGTTATGTGGCGCACAAAAATTTAACCTTCCTTCAAAAGCTGCATAGCTGATATTTTATGCGCACACAGCCTACAGAAAATTAGAGGGAACATTGGATGGCAGTACCTGTTTAGTTATCTAGGCACATTCCTTCGCAGAAATAGAAAGATATCTTATAATTGATATGGAGACTATGGCAGATTATTTTAGCTGATATTGTTGTAGCCAAGTATATCTGAAATGATTTCAAATGTATTTCACTTCTACAATGCAAGAGTGAAACTAGTACTTGACATTATTCTCAAGTCAATTCTTGAACCATGAATCAACCCTAATGTAGTTTGGCATGATCTTAGACAGATCTTTAACTTTTACAGCAGCTGAAGTTAGTCCACAAAAATAACAATCAACAAATGGAAACTACTTCCTTAAGGTTTACAAGGAAACAGACATCTGTACTTGAGCTCTCTTTCCCACCGACCATGCTCCAGTCAAGGGCTATTCGTCAAATATGAAAGAGGTCACTGTTGAGCTTAATACAATCACATGTATCATAACCAGGATATGGTGTCCCTCTCAATTACTTTAGCTACTTGTACTTAGTAATGTAGCACCCCCTTATCTATACGATAAAGAAGCCAATCTTTTAAGTTTTAGAGAGGTCTGCCAAAACAATAGTTTGCCTCAATATGTTGACGACACACCAGTTTGCTTATCTTCAAGATATTCAATTTTGTTATGCGTTCCAACAGAAGATATGATGGCAGTTTTGGTGTATGCCCCTTAATTTGGCATATTCCTTTTTTACTATACTATAATCATGTATGGAAAACTACTTTCAACTAGTAAAGTGAGAAGTGATAAGCCTTGAATTCATAGGACAGTAGAGACTTCCCTATTGTATACTGACTTATCATTTAAGGGATCTTTTGCAAGTCCCTTGTTAGTATATATCCCTCTTTGCTTCTAAAGGAAAATCTAAAGGTGGGCCTAGGACAGTGCTTTTCAAATGTTTATCCTGTATGATCCCATTTTAACAACTGAAAGTTGACATGACCCCAGATGATAATGAAATCAAAAGATGGTCTCCACCCTCTTTTCCCTTCCTCTACTCATCTAAAGCAGGAAGGCAGCAGCAACAGTAGTGGCAAAAGCAACAGCAATCAGCTTGTGACAGTGTGCAGTATGTGCTTACAAACCCCAGTACTCAGCATGGGTTTCCAGTTTAACAGGAAGCTTACCCAGGAGGGGCAAGGGCCTATTACACTGACTCACGGACTACATTCTGACTGGTGATTGCCACTATTGGGCACAGGTCACAGTGAAAGTCAGAGAGAAGGGGAAATGGCCATGGTTTCTCTGACCCCATCTACTGTTGACGTGACCTCATTTGGGGTCCATACCCCAAGTCTGGGAGCCACTGCCTTAGCAACAAAGATTTTTCTAGAAGCTCTTAGTGACTCATTTTCCCTTCTTCTATTTTTAATACAAATATGGGAACCAATAAGAAGGCATTGCTCAAAAGCAATACAGAGAAACTATCAACACCACAAAAAAGAACACTATCCTAGTCAAATCCTTGAACCAACCAAGACAGCTATTTGAAATTGTAAAATCCTTAACTAATAATCCAATAAAAAATGACCCAAATGACCAAGTCATAGATCCCCAAATCTTAGCAAATTTCTACAAAGAAAAACTAAAATCTGATGCCCCACCAAACTCCAATCAAAATATAAATCATGTAACCACAAACTCAGGCTGGTCTACGTTCTCACCCACCTCAAAAGACATGCTTAAAAACCTTATATTTAAAATAAACACCACCACATCCTACCTAGACCCCTGTCCAGTAAGCTGTATAAAGGCAACAAAAAACGAATTATCCTCCGTCATTCTCCCAATGGTCAATCTCTCACTCAAACAGGGATACATCCCCCCCCCTCCATTAAAGCATGCCCTAGTGCAACCCATCTTAAAAAACAACACACATGACAAGAATTCCCCTACCTCATATAGGCCAATATCCAGCCTCCCCTTCATGACAAAACTAATCAAAAAAGTAGTTCAAATACAGCTCCAAGATCATATTGACACATTTGCACCCCTGGACGAAAACCAATATGGTTTTCGTCCACACCATGGTGTAGAGACCCTCCTTACTGTCCTAAATGATCACCTCACATGTGGTATTGACAACAGGCATTTCTCCTTTTATTTTTAGACATTTCAGCTGCCTTTGACAGTATAAGGTGAAATTAGACCTTACCTGCTAATTAGCTTTCCTTGAGGAACTCCAGTCCAGTCCCGCACCTCAGGGTTGAGCACCTCTTCCAGCAGCATGGAGAATGAGCATGTCACAACTTTGATAACATCAGGATACTTAGGCAGCTAGCACCACCCCCAGCCTTCCAGTAATCTATTGACAAAGCAGACTCATAGGAGCAACAAATAAGAAGTTAATAACATAATAAAAATAACAATCCTACAATAAATTTCCGAGGCACTGCACTTCCTCCAGACAGTCCTCTGTTTGGCCCATCCCCAGATGGAAAACCAACCACTCCAGAGAGACCACCCAGTATAATAATCCCAACTTTTTCCTTCCACTCTTTTTTCTTTTAAAATGGTGAAAAAGAACTTACCTAGAAAACCAACAACAAACTCCAAAAAAACTACACGTCGTCGAAGAAAACCCCAACAATCTTTGTCCCCCAGCCAACACGCCTTAGTTAAAACTTCTTTCGGCCCGGGATCGCCTATGCACACAGAACTACAGAAGGGAGGGTTCCGGGACTTGAATGGAGTTCCTCAAGGAAAGCTAATTAGCAGGTAAGGTCTAATTTCACTTTCCTTATCATCCCTCCAGTCCAGTCCCGCACCTCAGGGATGTAACAAAGCCCCCTAATTACGGGAGGGACCTGCGAGACTAGCCTGAATAACCGCTGAACCGAACTGCGCATCTTCCTTCATTTGCACATCCAACTGATAGTACTTTACAAATGTATGTAACAATGACCATGTGGCCGCCCGACAAATCTCTTCCAGTGAAACCGAACTCCATTCCGCCCAAGAGGCAAGAGGCAGCTTGCGCTCTGGTGGAGTGCGCCCGCAAACCCTGCAGGACCTGCTTGCCCTTCAATAGATATGCCGACACAATTGCTTCCTTAACCCATCTGGATATGGAGGACTTAGCTGCTGCCTCCCCTTTACGCAGATCCCCGAACAGAATGAACAATCGATCTGATATCCGAACGGAAACCGTCCTGTGCAAATAACGTCTAAGAGTTCTTCGGAGATCGAGAAGACGCAGCTTCGGATTCTGTAAATCCTCCGACAAACCAGATAAGACCGGCAAAACCACTGGCTGATTCAAATGAAATGGAGACACAACCTTCGGCAAGAAAGAGGGCACCGTCCGCAATATCACATTTTCCTTAGAAAAAACAAGAAAAGGCTCCTTACATGACAATGCCTGAAGTTCCGAAATTCTTCTGGCCGACGAAATTGCCCCCAAAAATACCATCTTCAAGATCAAATCCTTTAGAGTACAAGACGCTAACGGCTCAAAAGGCTCCCACGACAATGCAGAAAGTACTAGGTTCAGGTTCCAAGACAGAACCAAGGCTCTTCTTGGTGGACGGATTTGCTTAACTGCTCTCAGCAATCGAATGACCTCCGGCTGCATTCCCAAGGAAACCCCTTGGATCCTTCCTCAATAACACGCTAACGCTGCAAATTGCACTCTCAGCGAGCCCCAAGCCAAACCTTTATCGAGACCCGCTTGCAAAAAAATCCAACTCTTGTCGACATTAATGATTCAGCCTAATTCGCTCAGGAAATGGACCACCCGCCCAGTTACCTGAGCACTTTCCTCCTCAAACTTTGCCCAAATGAGCCAATCGTCCAGGTAGGGATGCACCAATATGCCCTCGCGCCGCAAGGCGGTTGCCACCATGACCATCACCTTGGTGAATGTCCATGGGGCCATTGCAAGACCAAACGGCAACTATTGAAACTGAAAATGACCCATGGGCACTACAAATCGAAGAAACTGATGATGATCTGGATGGATTGGAATATGTAGGTATGCTTCCGTGAGGTCTAACGAGGTTAAAAACTCTCCTGCTCACACGGCCATCATCACTGACCGAAGAGTCTCCCATATGAAAGCGTGGAACCCGAAGACAGCGATTTACCTGCTTGAAATCGAGAATAGGTCGAAATGATCCTTCCTTTTTTTGGCACTATGAAATAAATGGAATATTGACCAGTACCACACTGCCCTGCTGGGACCGGAACCACCGCCCGCAGCTCTAGCAGGCGCTGCAGTGTCTGCTGCACTCCGCACACCTTCATCCGTGCACGGCAGGGGGGAAGAATAAAGGCTGGCGCCAGAAGCTTGGGAAAATCTAGCGCGTAGACTTCCCAAATCACGTGCAGAACCCACTGATCTGACATAACTCGGACCCAGGTGTGGTAAAAATCCCTTAACCGACCTCCCACAGGATGCACTCACTTCATTGTTGTTTCCTCTGGGTCGACATAGAGGCTGGCATTGCATAATAATCTCTGCCGCCCCCCCCCCCCAAAGCCCCCGAAAGGTCGGTGCCCTGGCTGCAAAACTACCTCTCTGGAAAGGGGAAAATCTTACTGATCAAAAATGCCTAAACTCCCTAGCCTGACCCTGGTTAGGCCCTGGAGTCCGAGCCTGCTTCGGTTTATCCTCGGGAAGACGTCCACCTTTGGACTCCCCTAAATCTTTCACCAACTTCTCCAGCTCCTCTCCTAACAACTGTCTCCCCTTGAAAGGTACCTTACTCAGGTGAGCCTTTGAGGACACATCTGCCGACCAGTTGCGGAGCCAGAGATAACGGCAAGCTGCTACCATAGAACTCATATTGTTCAAAAGCGCCCTTACCAAATCATAAAATGCATCTGCAAGATAGGCCGCTCCCAACTCCAGCCTTGTGGCATCCCCCTGATTCTGAGTCTCCCTGGACGACCCTGTGAGGCCTTGCGCCCAACACAAGCATGCACGCAGCTACTAGCACCCCGCAAGCAGAGGCCTGTAGTGATAGGGCGCTCACATTAAATGCTTGTTTCAACAGTACATCGAGCTTCCTATCCTGAACGTCCTTGAGGGCCGCACTGTCCTCAACTGGAATCATGGTCTTTTTAGTTACTGCCGAGACCGCAGCATCGATTATTGGAGACCTAAACATCTCCCTTTCCAACTCCATTAAGGGATACAGGCGGGACATGACTCATGATCCTCTGAGCCCAATCTCAGGGAGCTCCCACTCCTCCAGTATCATCTGATTAATGACCCTTTGCAGAGGAAAAACCTTCTGAGGCCTACGCACTGCCTGAAGAATTGGATTTTCTAGCGTCTCCCTCCTCAACAGATCCCACTTGAGGCATGTTGAGTGTCTTAAGTGATACAGCAATGAGCCCCGCCAGCTCTTCTTTCCGGAATAATCTAACAATACGGGACTCATCTTCTTGCGGGATCTCTCCCTCTTCGAGATCCTCCTGGTCTATCGCTAGGTCTTGTTCCCCCTTGGAGGAAACAGAACTAGCCTCCTCAGCTAAGTTACTCTCCTGACGCTTCTTGGCACCAGGCAATGACAGGTCCGGCTCCGCATCCAGAACATCCACCAGAGCCCCCCTCTTTTTAGCCTTAAGGCCTTTAGCTTAACTTTGTTGCTTTAAGTAAAATGCTTATGAAGCAACAAGACAAATTCTGGAGAAAAATCGCCAGGCACCGATGTTCTGAACCCCTGCCCGGACGAAAGGCCAGGGGAACTTTCTTGCTGATCCTGCTGTAGCTCCAAGGGAGCCACACTACCACTTCCCTCTCTCCGAGGCGAGGGACCGGGCAGCTGAGATGCAGGTTCACTGACCGTAGTAGCTTCCTCCAGCATACTCTGTTCCGCTGAGTGGGTCCCTGCAGCGCAGAACCCCTCCACGGAAAGCGTGCTTTGGCACGCACCACATGCCCCACATTGAGGCCTAGACGGCATGTCCCGGTCAGAGGACACTGCACAAGACAGAAACAAAATCCTGCCTTTTCTCTTTTTTTTTTTCCAATTGAAATGAACACAAAAAATGTTGTTAACACCAGCAGAAACAAAAACCCACGGTACCTAAATATTACCACAAACAACTCTTCACAGCCCAAAGACTAGAAAAAAAATGCTGCTTTTTCCACCTCGGCTGCGATCTGTGCTTCCCGTGCAAAGAAAATGGCACCGAGAACCGCCGGACGCTTCCTAACAGATTGCCTGCCACGCAGCTGAAAACCCCCCATGGTCCCGGCTTCCCCGTGGCCTGAAAAACCGGAGCTCCCAGCCTGCATGACTTACCCAATCGCCAGAAGAAAAAAACCTGCTGTGCTCTGCAAGAAGACAGCTGCCGATCTGCCTGAACCGGTGGCTGCCTCAGAGACCGGATCACTATTCCTCACCCAGCCCCGGGGGTTTCTGGAGCGGTAGAGAGCCCAAGACTCACCGGCCGGCAGCTCCTCAGCACTTAGAGTCAGGCTCTAACAAAGATCTGTTACTACTTTCATTTCCCTTTTTTTTTTTTTTTTTTTTTTATTGAATGAAGGAAAAAACGATCCTGATTTTTTTTGTTTTTAAACTTTACGCAACCAACAGAGAACAACCCAGGGTAAATCAAAGTAAGTCAAAAGTAATTTAAAAGTAATTTAAGGACTAATCCTTCTCAGTTGTCCCTTCAGTAAGTCCGAACCTAAGGATTCACCTGCTCCAGCTGCTTGGAGACTGAGCTTACTGGAAGGCTGGGGGTGGTGCCAGCTGCCTAAGTATCCTGATGTCATCAAAGTTGTGACATGCTCAGTCTCCATGCTGCTAGAAGAGGTGCTCAACCCTGAGGTGTGGGACTGGACTGGAGGGACGATAAGGAAACCACCAAATAATGCTCACCAGGCTACATCAGATAGGCATAAAACATACAGTCCTCCAGTGGTTTACCTCATATCTATCACACAGAACCCAGCAAGTATGCATTGGCCCACATACCTCCCAGATATATAAACAAGAACAAGGTCTCCCACAAGGTTCTGCTCTTTCCACACTTTTATTTAACATTTATCTACAACCCCTCTGCACAATCCTCAAAATGTTCCAAGTACATTATCATATTTACGCCAACGACATTATGATATACCTCCCATTTAGCATCTCCAACCCCTCAACTCAGCAAATCATAAATTGTTTTTCAGAGGCATCAACATGGTTAAAATCTCAAAACCTCAATATCAACCTCAACAAAACCGAAGCTTTATATATAACAAAGAATCAAACCTTCACACCCCCAACATTCATCACAATTCAAGATGCAAACATAGCAGTAAAAAGCGAAGTTAAATACCTAGGAGTAACCCTGGACAGCACACTTAACATGCTAGCCTACATCAAACAAACCACAAAAAAATGTTCTTCAAACTCAGAATGCTTAAACAGATCCGCCCACTCCTCTACCCCCATGATTTCAAAATCATTATCAATGTCATTGTCACTCCCCACTTTGATTTCTGCAATATTACCCTCCAAGGTCTCCCTAAACAATCTATAAGACAACTTCAGATAGCCCGGAACACTGCAGCAAGGATAACCTCAAACGTCAACTTATCTGAACACATTACACCTATTCTCTACAGCCTTCACTGGCTCCCAATTCAAAGTCACATACAGTACAAAATACTAGTTACCACCTATAAGCTAATCAAAGATATCGCTCCATCATACCTCAAGACATTACTCACCAAGGAAAACAACCCCCGAAACCAAAGAGAACACAACAAAAACAAGCTAACCATCCCATCTGGCTTCAAGAAATACAGTAAATCAACTAATAACAGAGCTTTTTCCCAACCCTGTCCTTTGGAACAATCTCCCAAACAACATACGATCCACAGACGACCTCACTACATTCCGTAAGCATCTCAAAACTCACCTGCTCACCCTACACCTTGGAAATGCACATGAGCACTCCAAAACAGAACAGAACCAAGACACCCCTACAATCAACCTAACACAACCAAAAACAAAACATAACCAAAAACCCAACATAACCAAAAATCATCCAGAAAAGCTCTAATTTATCAAAACATAACACAACATCTACAGACCCAATATGTACATAGTTAATTATAAAATTGTTTTCATTCAATTGTATATAGTTACCTGTTTTAATTCAATTGTATATAGTTACCTGTTTAATGTAAATGAATATGTACCGTCTCTGTACAATTCAAAGTTGTGTTCCCTGTAAACCGCAGTTGATCTATTGGAAAATGCGGTATAAAAATTTCCAATAAATAAAATAAATAAATGTGCACTCAGCACATACTGTACAGTATTTCAAAAGTATTTCTGGCAAGTAGCATTATGCATTCTCTGTAAATATGCTGATATTTTCTAAAATTCATTGGCTAGGAGAAGCCATGTTTGGACCACAGCCACAAATTACATCACAGTCATACAGCTAATTTCTGTAGTGTGTGTGAATATGTATTTACATGTGAAATCTAACTGAAGAATGAACCAATCAGATTTAGAGTGAGAAAATATGGAAATGCTATGCAAACAGGCCTATTATCAGGAAGGCAGATGAAGTATAGAGGAAAACTTAAAGAAGTTTTAAAAAATGGCATGACCATACACTTTTCACGTATTAAAAGGTAAATTTTACAAATGTCATGCATATTTTTAAAATATCGCACTAGATCCAAGAATAGTTTTCTTTTAGAGTAAGCAATCAATTAAGAATTGCATTTAGCTCACAAACAATGAAACAATTATCAATTAAGTCAATAGATCAAGAGTAGTTCTTTGAAAGTAAAAGAGAAATATTAAGCCAATTTAAAAAGTGCTGATATTTTTAGGCAGAGCACATGCTATGAAATTAAAATAGAATAGATATAATAGCAAAAATTATCACACAGTTCCTATTTATAAGGTTTCCAACACAGAGATGTTCTCATGCATAGAAAATGTAATAAAAGTATAGGCTTGCAGGGTAAATGTAATTAACTTGAAAGAAATATTCTTAAGAACTTTCATAACACACAATACTATAGATATGAAAAGGGTTCTAACCACTTTGTCCTCCTGGAGTGAATCCATGAAAGCAAGCAAGAGAGCAGAAGGACAGGAAAAGAGAAAAAAAGAAGGTAAAGACAGTTATTTCAGCTTAAAAAGCATGAGTTCATTAGCATGACCAAAATCATCACATTTTAAGAAAAATGATGAAATAATACATACTACTTATTTATTTATGTATTTATGTATTTATTTATTTATTTAGCTATGCTTATAAAGCACTTTGTCTTCATGTAGATATCAGGAACTCTTTTCCCAATGTGTTTTTCTACCTTGGGCTATGAAAATTCTTTTACAAATGAGCCCGCTGAATAATTACCTGCTGTATAGACTGAATTTCAGTTTTGTTTTTCCCTCTTTAAAAGTTAAAATAACACCATTCCATAAACACAGCCAATTCCTTAGAAGAACCAAGTTTTCCATGTTGATAATTTTCACACAACATGTTTCCAATAAACTGCCAGTCCAGCCATATACATTAATGTTTCTTTTTAAGTAGCTACATGAATAAGGGGCTGTTTTTCTATTAAAGGTGTGCACTTATCATGTGATTAGCAGCAGTACCATCACATGGTAAATGCATACCTCATCTGGAGCGTGCCCAGCATGTTATCAGCAGTTAGTGCATGATCATGAACACTAACGCACCATGCACTCAATGTGGGTGCACCTAATGGCACCAATAGAGGTGTCATTAGCTGCACACGTGCTAATTGCCACACTGCCACTGAGTGTGCAGCAAGTAGCAATTGCCCTCATAATAACAGCAATGTGCTCTCCATGCCCACACTTTGTCCATTCCCAGTCCCACTGTGTAATGGCTGATTACCATGCATTTTAATGAGTGGCCACTGGTATGTCCCCACGTTAGTATTCCCAGCTGCCAGTTGACACCTGCTAAACACATGGGGCTAGATTTTCATTTAGGCAGACTATGCGCCTTGTCAGTGCATAGCCTGCCCGCAGACCCCCTTAACCCAGATTTTCACTTCCGCAGCGATGGAAGTGAAAATCCGTGTTTGGCTGGTCATGCCGGCAGCCGCAGAGGACTAAGCAGGCCGCTTAGCCCTTTCCTCCACCCCGGAATGCCCCCAACACGCCCCGATGCTAACCGCATAGCATCTGGGCACATTAGGGACTTATCCAGGATTTTCCAAAGGCACTACTTGTGTAAGTGCCTTTGGAAAATCCCAGATAAGGCTTTTAGACGGGTAACTAGGGCAGTCACCCATGTAAATGCCGCCCACGGTAACCAGTTGCCAGCCTTTAGTAAAAGGGCCCTTAAGATCGTAGCTTTTCCCTTTTTTTAATCATGCCAATGAAATTGCTGCTTATAGATCCTATCAATTGATTACATTTTCCATTTATCCAGTGAACTTGTACAGTCCATATTTACTAAGACCATCCAGACAAAGCATCATAATCATATACAGTAAGCTAACAAGCATCTCTCAAACTTGTTCCTGCAAGTGCAAAAACGGAAGATAACAATTAGTAAACACTGTCATAGTGTTTATTTTTATTTATTTATTTAGAGAACATTTGTATACCGCTGCTTCTAGCGATCAGCAGCGGTTGACTATACATATCAGGAGGGGTAATCAACAGTTAATACAGAATGATTGCATGCCAAGATTCACACTGGGTTCACACTGCACAAAAATCTGATACAATATTTACAGGTGCAATTACATATATACATATTGTTACAATATTTACAACTTGCAGTTATATATATACATTCTGTTACACTAATTACAGCTAAACTGGGGGGAGATGCACTACCCTAGATGCATTACTAGATGCATTTTTAGTTTTTTTTGACAATTGCCTTCAAGATGAATATGCCCATTTGTTTCTCATTGTATATGGTGAAATTTTCTGTATCTGTTAATTTCCTTTCCTTGATTCCTCCTAAGCCAGTCCAGATGAGTGGGTTATGCTCTCCAGCCAGCAGATGGAAGCAGACCAGAGCAACTTTCAGTGATGTCATCACCTGCATATGTGCTGGTACAGTACTGAAACTTGCCAATATGATATTTCCTAAGCAGAACAGCAAGACTGAAAAACTCAGGAAAATTTAATAAACCAAAACAACTTTTTACAAGAAATACGGCTTTCATACCATATGTCTGCATTAAGCACAGATATTGAAAACACTGATAAAACACTGATGGCCTAGTGGTTAGGACAAGGTACTTCAGGCCGGAGGGCCGGGGGTTCAAGTCCCACCTGGGGACAGCAATCTCAGGCCGGAGGGACTCGGATTTCTAGTCCTATAGGCACTCCTTGTGGTCTTGGGCAAGCCACTTAACCCTCCATTGCCCATGTTCCCTGTAAGTATTAGCGTATGTGTGTCATATCCCTCGTGTTAAATGTATCTCCCAATTGACCGCTTTGACCCGGTGAAAAGCGGGATATAAATACAGCTAAATAAATAAAAATAAAAAATGCAGCAGGACTCCCCATACTGCAGGTGAAATCTTCCTAGAGAGGGCTCTGGATTGGTCTAGCACAAATCAAAGAAAAGAAATGAATAGGTATGGAACATTTTTCTTTCTTATCCTCCTGCTAGATCAGTCCAAATAAGTGGGACATACCCAAATAGTCAGGATCCAGGGAGGGAGGAATAAAACCCTCTGGACAAAACTGCTCTGCCATAGATGTCATTTGCATCAGCTCCCTCATGCAACCTATCGTGCGTCACAAAGGTATTCAAGGATGACCAGACAGCCGCTTTACAAATGTCTTGTGGAGACATCAAAGTGGATTCAGCCCGAGAAGAAGCTTGAGTCCTGGTGGAAAGAGCTTGAACTCCCTCTGATACTTGTTTTCCACACAGAAGGTAGGCTGAACTAATAGCCTCTTTAATACAGTGGCAATCGAGGATTTGGCCACTGCCTGCCCCATCCACTGGCTATCGAATAGGACAAAAAGATGATTTGGCCAATGGAAGAGATAAGTAATCTCCAGATAGCTCACCAATGCCCTTCTCACGTCCAAAAATATATGATTAAAATGAGAGGGAAACAGTACTTTTTGGAGAAAGGATGGTACAGTCCTCAAGGAGCAGACGCTGTTGAGACAACCATGAAAGGTTCCATATAGAACAAAACCTGTAGCTCTGACACCTGCCTAGCAAGACACAATAGCTACTAAGACGACCACCTTCAGGATCAAATCCTTGAGCAAAGCCTTCCGGAGGGGCTCAAACTAGGTGGAGCTTTCAGCATCCTCAACACCAGAGAAAAACTCCACTGTAGCACAACCAGACACAAGACCAGATGGATCTGCCTTACCGCTTTAAGGAAGCAGGAGACATCAAGGTTTCCCATCAGGGGCATGCCCTTAACTCTACCCTGATAGCAAGCAATGGCCACCCACCTGAACCCTGAAAGAGTTCAGAGCCAAACCCTGCTCAAAGCTGGTCTGCAAGAGGATCAAAATGACAACTACATCCACTTTCTGGCTTCTAGGAGCTGAGAGAGACACCATTTCGCAGGAACCTCCAGATCCTGACATAGACCATGGAGGCCCTCCTGGATTTAAAAGGGGTGTCAACTACTGCCCCAGAATCTCTTTTCTTCAAGAGCTTTTATCTCTCAAAGGCAAGATTTCTAAGCAAGAAGGGAATATCTTCTCTTGAGGCAAAAATAGTGGGGACCCTGCTAGAATGCTCAAGAGATTAGCATACCATAGCCTGAATGGCCATAATGGAACCACAGGAATGATCAAGCCTGAGTGAGACCAATCTGCATAGAAACAAGCTCATGAAGGGCCACAGGGGAAAGACATACAGAAGCCTCTGCACAAGGGCATCTAATCCTGCCATTCAGAGATCCTTCCTGTGGCTGAAAAAGTTTACACCTTGGCATTTTCCTGAGTGGCTTCAAGACTGCATAGAAAAGCTCCTCTTGCTGGGAAGGATTCAGAAATTGTAAGCATTTACCTGCTAGTAATTTCTCAGAATCTTGGGTTAAACAGAACTCTTTGAGTTTAAAGTGATAAAATCTTTGTCTATTTTAAAGTTCTGTGTTTTTTAAAGTCACATAGGGCACTCTTTTAGCAAGACATCTTCTTACTAAAAACAAACTCTCAGTCAGGGCACTGTATTAGCATGTCAGCCTTTTACTGAAAACAAACTCTCAGTCAGGGCTCTGTGTTAGCAAGTCACCTTCTACTAAGTGTTTCTTTCCCTTCCCCCCCCTCGACTCCCACCCACACCGGCATAATCTTAGATTTATAGGCTCTTACAAGCCCTTACAGGGACAGAGGTAGTCAAATTCACTTTCAGGTGTAGCTGGTTTTCCTCATCAGATACAGCTTTAAGAAAACAATTTAAATAGCTAAACAAATCCTTAAAACTAAGATGCAGACAGCAGTCCAGCAGCGAGATGGTGGCTTTCCAGTCTTTTGCATTGAGTGTCACATGTATGATTTTCTCCCAGCTGGGGAGAGGTCTTTTGTGTGCACTAGGTGCAAGGAGCTCTTTGCTCTCAGGGAACGAGTCCGATCTCTGGAGGCTAGAATAGCAGACTTGTAAGACCTAAGGAAGACAGAGAGGTATATAGACGAGACCTACAGGGAGGTAGTACTGAAGTCCCACCTCCAGTCTGGCAGTCACTGTTTCGGAGAGCATCACCCTGGTGTGGCAGGAAACGATCCTGTAGTTAGGACCTGTCCTCCAGGTGAATTAAAACCCTCTCACACTGAGGAGGTTTCTCCAGTGACAAGTGTCCATGAAGGAAGGGTTAGGACAGCCATTGTATTTGGAGATTAAATCATTTGGCATGTAGACATCTGGGTAGCCGGTGGAAATGAGGATTGCCTGGTAACATGCCAGCCTGGTGCAAAGGTAGCGGACCTCACGCGCCACCTAGACAAGATCTTAGATAGTTCTGGGGAGGAGTCTGCTGTCTTGGGACATGTTGGTACCAATGAAATAGAAAAGTGTGGGAGAGAGGTGCTGGAGGCCAAATTTAGGCTTTTTGGTAAGACGTTGAAATCCAGAGCTTCCATTCTCTTAAATGCTTCCCGTTCCAAGTGTAGGACCAAAAGGCAGGCAGAGCTCCGGAGTCACAATACGTGGATGAGACATGGTGCAAGGAAGTGGGGTTTGGATTTGTTAGGAACAGGGCAACATTCTGGGGAAAGGAGGGGCTTTTCCAAAAGGATGGTCTCCACCTTAACTGGGATGGAACCAGGTGGCTGGCATTAACCTTTAATAAGGAGATAGAGTAGCTTTTAAACTAGATAGTAGGTGAAAGCCAACAGACGCTCAAGAGCACATGGTTCCGAAGGATGTATCCTTGAAGGATACTAGTAAAAGAGGAAAGTTAGGGCATCCCAACAGAGGTTCCAATAAAGATAAAAATAACCCAGATGTCCTTAAGTACAGAGCAGACAGAGCTGAAATATTCCAAAGACTTACATCAAGCTTGGGTGTTGTTTAAAAATACTGTCTTGGAAGCCCAGACCAGCTGTATTCCACACTTTAAGAAAAGTGGAAGGAAGTCCTAAAAACTGCCAGAGAGATCAGTGAGGCTGTTGTTGACAAAAAAGTATCTTTCAGAAAATGGAAAAAGGAGCCAAATGACAAAAACTAGAAACAGCACAAGCACTGGCAAGTTAAATGCAAGGCACTAATACGGCAAGCAAAAGGAGAATTTGAGAAGAGTGCCATGGAAGCCAAAACGCATAATAAATACTTTTTCCAAGTACATTCTTAGCAAAAAGCCTGTGAGAGACTCAGTTGGACCATTAGATGACTGAGGGGTAAAAGGGGCACTAATAGGGGACAAGGCTATAGCGGAGAGACTGAATGAATTATTTGCTTCAGTCTTTACTGAGGAAGATGTAGGGATGTTACCAATGACTGAAGTGCTATTTAAAGGTGATACTGCAGAAGAATTGAAAGAAATATCGATACACTGGGACGATGTATTACAACTATTTGATAAACAGAAGAGTAACAAATTCACCTGGACCAGATGGTATACATCCAAGGATGTTGAAAGAACTGAAATATGAGATTGCAGACCTGCTATTAGTAATCTGTGAACTATCACTAAAATCATCTGTAATACTTGAAGACTGGAGGATGGCCAATATAACGCCGATTTTAAAAAAGGCTCCAGGGGTGATCCATATAGCAGAGCTTGATTTGAATCAAAAGAGATTCTCCTCCTGTGCATTTATGTCACAGAGGTATTTCAACATCTCTATCATATCTCCTCTATCCTGCCTTTCATCTAAAGTATACATATGAAAATCTTTAAGTCTGTCCTCATATGCTTTATAACCAAGATCACTAACCATATTAGTAGCCACCCTCTGCACTGACTCCAACCTGTTTATATCCTTTTGAAGTGCGGTCTCCAGAACTGCACATAATACTCCAAAAGCAGTCGCACCGAAGACTTATGCAGAGAAAATATCATCTCCTTTCTTCTGCTGGCAATTCCTCTCCCTATGCACCCAAGCATCCTTTTAGCTTTTCCCATCACCTTTTCTACATGTTTAGCTACTTTAAGATCGTCAGACACAATCACGCCCAGATCCCGCTCTTCTTCTATGGACAGAAGTACTTCATCCCCTACACTGTACAGCTCCCTTGTTTTTTTACAGCCCAAATGCACGACCCTGCATTTTTTAGCATTAATTCTCAGCTGCCAAATTCTAGACCATTCTTCAAGCTTATCTACATCCCTCCTCATGTTATCTACTCCTTCCTGGGTGTCTACTCTATTGCAGATTTTGTTATCATCTGCAAACAGCAAACCTTACCCGACGGCCCTTCCACAATATCACTAACAAAGATGTTAAAAAGAATTGGACCAAGGACAGATCCCTGTGGCATACCACTGCTAACCTCCTTCTCCTCAGAGTGAGCTCCATTTACCTGTACTATTTGTCGCCTCATACTCAACCAATTTCTAACCCAATCGGTAACTTTATGGTCCATTCCTAAGGTGCTCAGTTTGTTTATAAGTGACCTGTGCGGAACGGTGTTAAAGGCTTTAGTGGAATCAAAGTACACACACCTAGGGCTCTCTCTCGGTCCAGCTCCCTGGTCACCCAGTCAAAGAAATCAATCAGATTTGTCTGACAAGAACTGCCTCTGCTAAATCCATGCTGCCTCCGATCCTGTAATCCACTGGACTCCAGAAACCTCACTATTTTCTCTTTCAGCAGCATTTCCACTTACTCACCACAGAGGTTAGACTAACTGCCCTGTAGTTTTCAACCATATCCTTACTTCCACTTTTGTGTAAAGAGACCATATGTGCCTTCCTACAGTCCTCTGGCACCACTCCCAACTCCAAAGAGGCATTAGAACATAAGAACATAAGATATGCCATACTGGGTCAGACCAAGGTCCATCAAGCCCAGTATCCTGTTTCCAACAGTGGTCAATCTAGGTCATACGTACCTAGCAGTTTCCCCAAAAGACACAGGTTCCACAATGCTTGTACTCGGTCAAGCATTGATATCCTGGGTCCCTTCTTAATAATGATATATGGACCTTTCCTCCAGGAACTTATCCAAACCTTTTTTAAACCTAGCTACACTAACAGCCTTTACTACATCCTCTGGTAACAAATTCCAGAGTTCCAAGGTCAGTAAGTGGAGCTGCTACAATGTCCCCAAGTTCCTTCAACATTCTCAGATTTATCCTATCCGGTCACATTGCTTTGTCTATTTTTAGTTTAGCTAATTCCTCACGAACACAGTCTTCTGAAAATCATTCGAGATCACTGTTGCTTCTGTTCCTATTTGTGAGTGTAGTCATGCTTTAATGGGAGAAAGCCAACATGGCTATACTCAAGTTAAATGCTGTCTTACTCATCTGTTATATTTTTTTGAAAGTGCGAATAAACAGGTAGGCAAAGGTTGGTTGGTCAGTATAGTGTATCTGGATTTTCAGAAAGTCTTTGACAACTCCCTCATGAGAGGCTCTTGGTGGAATTAAAAAGTCATGGGATAGGAGGCAGTATACTGTTGTGGATCAGGAACTGGTTAAAAGATATAAAGTAGAAAGTAGGGCTAAATGGCCAATGTTCTCAGTGGAGAAAGCTGAATAGTGGAGTGCCCCAGGGATCTGTGCTGGACCCACTGCTTTTTTAACATATTTATAAATGACCTGTAAATGGGAATAAGGAGTGAGTTGATTAAATTTACAAATGACACAAAATTATTCAAAGTTGTTAAAAACACAAGGGGATTGTGAAAAATTGCAAGAGGACTTTGATAAATTGGAACACTGGATGTCTAAATGACAGATGAAATTTAATGTGGACAAGTGCAAAGTTATGTACCTAGGAAAGAACAATCAAACTTTGGTTACACGATACAAGGTTTCATATTAGGAACCAACCACCCAAGAAAAGGAATTAGGTGTAATCCTGGATAATACATTGAAACCCTCTGCCCAGTGTAGGGCCAGCCCAAGGATTTCTGCCACTCTAGACAGAAGCCCCAGTCATGCTGCCCCCCGCCACATGCCGAGCCGCACCCCTACCCCCCGTGCTGAGTCATGCTACTGCCTCTTCATTGCATGCCCCCTAGTCTTTCTTCTTTTTGATGTACTAAACAACTTATCTATGTTTACCCATTCTACTCCATTTATTAATTTATAGAACTCTATCATATCTCCCCCTCAGCCATCTTTTTTTCCAAATTGAAGAGCCCTATCCTTTTAAACCTTTCCTCATAGGAGTATCCTTTCATCCCCTTTATCATTTTGGTGGCTCTTCTCTGTACCTTTTATAATTCTGCTATATCCTTTTTAAAATATGGCGACCAGAATTGCACACAATATTCAAAGTGTGGTCGCAGCATGGAAAGATACAAAGGCATTATAATATCCTTGGTTTTACACAATGCGTAATCAAACTCTGGAATTCGTTACCGAAAGATGTAGTTAAAGCTGTTAGTGTAGCTGGGTTCAAGAAAGGGTTGGACAAGTTCCTGGAGGAAAGGTCAATAGACAATTATTAAAGAGGACCTGGGAAATCCACTGCTTATCCCAGGACAAGCATTGTGGAACCTATGTACCTTTTTGGGAACCTGCCAGGTACTTGTGAGCTAGATCTGCCACTGTTGGAAACAGGATGCTGAGTTTTATGGACCCTAGTCTGACCCACTATGTCATTTCTTATGTTTCTTACACTATGTTCTTATGTTATGTTGAATACTGGACAGCCATACCTCTTAGCAATAAGGTCAAATGTACAAAGATTTATCTCTTACTTGCTGGGATCCATGGTGTTCTATCTCAAGAAGTCAGCTTATTCATTGCTGACTCCCACAATGTGGGTTGCTAAAAGGGTTGGCAAATAAATCTCTGCCCAATGGCAAAGCTCCGTCACCTCTGTGGCCACCACAGTCCTGCAAGTGCCATCTTCCCTGTTGACATACACTATGGCCATAGCATTGTCTGAGAACACTTTACCTCCTTGTCCTCCAGGAGGGTCTGAAACCTCTCCAGCACCAGATAAATCAACCTGGTCTCCATTCTGTTGCTTGACCAGGAGGCCTCCTGAGTTTGTCAGCAGCCCTGTATACATTGCCACTGACAGTGGGCTCTCAAGCCCCGCAGGCTGGCATCTGTGGTGACTATCACCTAGTCCTGTGCCTCTAAAGGCATCCTGGCCATCAGAAGGTGAGTCTGTATCTGCCATGCCAATTCCCCCTTGATCTTCCCAGGAAGAGATAGGCACTGCTTGAACTATAGGCGGCATTGTAACTTTAAGCAAAGTTTTACAATATAAGCTCCACAACTTGATTTGCACTTCCATAACATACACACAGCACTTAGCTGATGTAACTGTCTCTGATACGGAACCTTGTCTACGCTCTAAGTCTTCCAGCTGACTCCGAGTAAACACTGGACCAAGGTCTCAACACACAGAAGCCACAAACCATGATCTGGGCCAGGGGAGACAGGCTATCTGTACTCCTGCATTTGTCCACACACCTCGTCATCTGCTGGAGGCAGACATTACTGGCAGGTCTCAGTAATGTACTAGCACATATACAGGTGATGATGCTACTGAAAGTTGGTACGGTCTTCCTCCAACTGCTGATTCTGGAGCATAATCACTCATCTGGATTATTCAAGCAGGATGATAAGGAAAGCAGATTTTAATTTTCTGTCTGAATTCAAAATAATCATCTAGCCAGGCTGGCGTTGACAGTCCCCAAAGGCACTTCATAGCTCTAGATTTTCATCCAATAGAATTTATGAATAAGTCAGCACTTAGTATAAAACAAGAACTTAGGAGCACAGCATGAAATGTACAGTCTAAAATTCCACACAAATCAAGTTCTATTATTATTGATGTATTCCCAGAAAGCTTTGGGAGCCATTTTTGAAGAGAAAGAATTAAATAGCATTAAACATACTGAGAACAATAATCAGCAGGAGGGTGACTGCATAGAGATACTGTATACAAATGAACTACCTATATATCTATAGAAATATCTTGGCTAAATAGTCAGATGGCTGACTATTTATTTATTTATTTAAAGTTGTTTATTTACCACCTTTCTACTTTTCAAGGCTATGTACATAAAACTAACAATGAAACAGGGCGTAAGCAATGGTTTTACAGAGAACAAGACCATTCCATATTATACAACTATTGTAACAGTTAAAATGATTATTTATTTAGACAGATTTGTATACCACCTTATCCTACAATCAAAGTGGTCACATCACATCACAATTGGAGGGTTACATCACAATTGGAGGTTTACATTTAACATGAGGGTACTTAACAACATTATACAATGAACTCGTATATCTAGTTGGGATGAGTGGGTATCGAGTTGGAGGGAGGTAGTTGCATTACCGCTCAGCTGGAGACTGTTGTCTGTTTGCTAATAGGCTTCTCTAAAGAGCAGGGTTTTAAGAGCCTTGCAGAAGTCTATGATGTCATTTAATGCCCTCAGGCTCGTTGGAAGGGAGTTCCAAAGTGTGGACGCCAGTAGTGAAGGAGCTCTTTTTGAAGTTGTTTGTTTAGTTTTGTGATATCCTGCAGGTGTGTCGATCATGTTATCATTATTGGTCCTTCTTGGTCTATTGCTGATATCCCTTGTTATATCTTGGAGTGCATCTGCCGAGAGGTGGTGAATGATTTTAAAAATAAGGACTGTTTTAAATTTTGCTCTGGCCATCATTGGGAGCCAGTGCAGTTGCTGTAAGACGGGGGTGATGTGCTCAGTTCTTGGAATGTCTGTAATGATGCGTGCTGCAGTGTTTTGCACCATTTGGAGTGGGTGTAAGGTCTGCTGAGGGAGGCCTTGATATAACGAGTTTCCGTAATCAAGCAGAGGTGTGATGAGTGCTTGGCACACTGTGCAGAAGTGGTCCTTGCGAAGCATTGGCTTGATCTTTCTGATGGCCGTCAAACTGTGGCAGGTGCAGGCCTGTGATCCACGGTGTCTGACATAAGCAGGCAGGCCTAACTAGCTTGACCTGTAAATGAAGCCTGTGGAGAGGCACATAGGAATTGCACATCCCCCAATATGCTGCTATTGTAGGATAGAACTCTGTAAGAGAACTAAACTAACTTAGGTAAGCAAAACTGAGAGATGGAAAAATACTGAAAAATGTGTTTAAAAGTTACTGATAAGAAAAAGTACATCTGCAAGGAATATAATTGGGAGTGCTGACAGATGAGTTGCAGAGCCCTGCTCCCCTGCATGCACAAATTGGCTCTATGGCCTTGAGAGTGTGAAAGTAACAAGTTGATGAACTAACCATTGTAATTGGGACTAGAAGGGGGGTATGCAGGTGCCATGCCCACTGAAGGAACATAATTGGATAATCTTATCAGTACCGGGACCAATGGAAGGGGTACGGGAGGTACGGGAGAGTACCGGGACCAATGAAATGTTTTTCTATACCTAGAATGGAACAGGAGTCTATAAAAGTTGTTGTAATGCTAGAAAACTTTGCTCAGCCATTTTAAAATTGACTTGCTTGAGACTTGTGCACAAATAAATGATTTGGACCTTATGAACAGACTCCTGGTATCATTGGTTTGTCTGCGCTTTGCTGCTACATATTCTTGGTGCGTTGGCCGGGAAGTTGTGGAATCAAAGTGTATATAGGGCAATATACCACGACTTTCCGCCTCTATAGGCTTGGTCCTGCCGGGATCGCGCCCTTCCAACGAGGGCTGCTCCCTGGCGCCGCCGGTCCCTTGTATCGGAGGGAGCTGGTCGGACCTCGGCGGGTGCCGGGCCCGGCTGGAGCCAACACCTCGAACCCGAGTGAGGGGAGTCCGAGGTCCAACTCATGCGCCTGCTTGGGAAGTTTGAGGACCGGATCCGGTGAGTATAGTTTTGATTTGGTGTCTAGACAGATATAGAAAGAGCAGTACTGCCATTGGAATTTGGAATTTGTAATCTCGAGATATTGGGAATTGGTAAGAGAGCATGATCACCTCTCAAGGAGGGGCCGAGTAACCCCGCATGGGAATTCGCCGGGTGAAACCCCCATCCTTTTTGTAATTGGGAAATTGGTAAGACTAGTCAGAATAGATAGAAACGAATGCATTCTGGGATACGTTGCTAGCATGATTGTGTGAATGAAGTGTGGATGAGAGGTCCGGCAGCATGGACCAAGTGAAGGCGGACCCCTGAGTAGCGCATTTCCTGACCGGGCGACCGCGTTCAGGTCGCGAAAAGGGGGAAGCGATTGTCGTCTTGTCTTGTTATTTGTACTCCTTATACGTTTCCAGGGCCGTGAGGACCCCTTACCCACGGTCCGCCCTCCTTTTCCCTTCTGTCTGTTGTTGCGCGCACACATCGAAATGGGAGGGGCGGGGTCTACTAGAAACACTCCATTAGAATGTATGATCGCACATTTTAAAGAGGGATATTCTGGAGATTATGGTATTAAAATGACAGCAGCCCGTTTGCAGATTTTGTGTACTAGGGAGTGGCCCGATCTAGACCCCATCTGGCCCCGAGAGGGAACGTTTAATGTAGAGATTATTCAGTCAGTACACCGTAGAGTGCGGATAGCGCACCCCGATCAGTACCCCTATATAGATTCCTGGTTAAGTATTTGTGAAGATCCGCCCCCCTGGGCGCAGCGCTGTTATGAGGAACAGTGCAGGATAATGTTAGCGAAAACAGATTCTAGACAGAAAATGGAACAGCCTAAAATGAAAGAGCAGGATAAGAAGTCCAGGAAGAAGCCCATCCTGGTAGATCCTGATTCCCCGGAGATAATTCTCAGACAGCCCCGAACCCCAGGTCCGATAAGAGTAGCCCGGCGTCCTGCCCCAGAACCCCAGAGACGGCGGGAGCGGGACCCAACCCCTGAACCCCCTCCAGGAGGGCAGAGAGAGGAATTAGCTGAAGAAGAGGATGCTATAAAAAGCGAGTCAGAAGTAGAGGTAGAAGAGGAAGACAAAGAGAATGCCCAAAGCGAGGAAGATAGCGTACAAGAGACCCAAGTGGTTGCTAGTGCCAGCGAGCCAGCAAAAGATACACCCAAAGTGAAACCTGTTGAGAAAGCGAAAGTAATCACTGGAAAGATAGTTAAGAAAACAGCCCTCAGATCCCAAAAGGCAGCTCCCGCCAAGATGCTGCCTTTACGGCAGGTCCCGGGAGTGCCCATAAAGAATGATAATGAGGAGGTGGTAGTGGGACCCTTAACTTATGTGTATATCCCTTTCTCTACAACTGATTTGTTAAATTGGAGGTCGCATTATGCCTCCTATACTAGTAAGCCCCAGGAACTGACAGAATTAGTAACTACCATTATGGAAACCCACCAACCCACCTGGCCAGATTGCCGTCAGCTCCTGACCACCCTATTCACGACAGAAGAGCGAGCACGAATTAGAAAAGCAGCTATTGAGTGGATGGCAGATAACCCTGTAGCTCCGGGACCAGGGCGGGACAGAATAGACTATCGGGAAGCAGCCCAGAGAGAATTCCCGAATGAAGACCCCCATTGGGATCCTAATACAGAGGAAGGATCCACCGCCCTAGCCCGTTTTCGTCAAGGCTTTTTACAAGGCCTGAAGAGGGGAGGCCAAAAAGCTATGAACCTTTCCAAAGTTGCAGGAGTTATCCAAGGTATAGATGAGAGCCCAGCAGACTTTCATGAAAGATTAACTGAAGCATACAGGATGTATACTCCCTATGATCCCGAGGCACCAGGAAGTTTATGTATGGTGAATTCTGCTTTTGTAAACCAGTCTCAACCAGACATTAGACGTAAATTACAGAAGTTAGAAGGGTTTGCGGGCATGAATGCAACACAGTTACTGGAAGTCGCTCATAAAGTGTATGTGAATCGTGATAATGAAAGACAGAGAGAATGTGATAGAAAGATGAAGAAGAAAGCTGATTTTTTGGCTGCGGCCATAGTTGAACAGAAAAGGGGAGGTGTCCCTAGTCGACGGAGCAGAGGAAGAGGGCGGGGTCAAGGCGGAGGCCGGACCCAGAAGCTAGGCGTGAACCAATGCGCCTACTGTAGAGAGGAAGGACATTGGAGAGATACGTGCCCGCAACTCGAAGACGCCCAGCAAGATGACGACAGCAATCATCAGTGGCGAGAAGAAAGACGAGGCTATCCCCGAAACCGCGGAGGAGCCAATCGAGAACAATTCCAGCGAGAAAGAGGAGGAGGAGCCATTCAAGCATTGGCCACAACGATCCATGATGAAAATGACGTGGATTAGGACAGACCGGGCTCCAAGTTTGCTTTAGGTCTCCAGGAGCCTATGGTCGGAATACAAATAGGAGACCAAGTTATGGACTTTATGGTTGATACTGGAGCACAACATTCAGTAATAGACAAGAAGATAGCCCCATTTTCTACAAAAGCAGTCACCATTATAGGAGCAACTGGTGCCAAAGCTACAAAATCTTTTCTTCAGAATCGTATATGCAGTCTAGGAGGACAGCAAATAACTCATCAATTCCTTTACATGCCCGAATGTCCAGTGCCATTACTGGGACGAGATATGTTAGCCAAACTCCAAGCGCAAATATCTTTCTCTGAAGAAGGAGAAATGCAAATGACAGTAAATCCCCAAGCCAAACCAGCAGGAATAATGCTGCTGACAGTTCCCCGAGAAGAAGAATGGAGGTATTACATTGATGACTCTATCCAAGACACCTATTTCGAACAAACTTTAAAGAACATTCATGCACCACCTGGAGTATGGGCAGAAGGCAGTCCCCCAGGCCTAGCCAAGCATATAGCTCCAGTGATTGTAACCCTCAAGCCTAGTGCTACACCAGTGCACGTCAAACAGTACCCTCTCCCAAGAGCTGCAATTGAAGGCATTCATCGCCACCTACAAAGACTGCTCAAGTATGGCCTACTAAAAGTATGTCAATCCCCATGGAACACTCCACTTTTGCCAGTAAAGAAACCTGGAACGGATGATTACCGCCCAGTACAAGATTTAAGGAGAGTAAATGATGCAGTTGAAACTATACATCCAGTTGTACCCAATCCTTACACTCTTCTAGGACTGATACCTGCTGAAGCTACCCATTTCACTGTACTGGATTTGAAAGATGCATTCTTTTGCATAAGATTAGCCCCTGTAAGTCAAATATTGTTTGCATTTGAATGGCAGGACCCCATCTCTGGAAGAGGGGCCAACTCACCTGGACAAGATTACCCCAAGGATTCAAAAATTCGCCTACCATCTTTAGTGCTGCACTGAATCAAGACCTTTCAAGCTATCCAGTAGCCCCGGGGAAGAGAGTGCTTCTCCAATACGTGGACGATCTGCTGATAGCTGCCATATCAGAAAGTGAATGTATACTAGCCACCAAAGATCTCTTGCAGTTACTAGATGAAGCTGGATACAAAGTTTCCAGAGCCAAAGCATAGCTATGCCAAAAAGAAGTGAAGTACTTGGGTTTTCGTATTACCCAAGGAAGCCGAAGATTAGGCAGAGAAAGAAAAGAAGCAGTATGCAGAATTCCAACTCCAACAACCAGAAAGCAAGTCAGAGCCTTTCTGGGAGCGGCAGGATATTGCCGAATTTGGATACCCAACTTTGCCCAAATTGCCAAACCACTGTATGAAGCCACAAAAGGAGAAGAGAAGTCACCACTGGAGTGGGGACTTGAGCAGGATACAGCCTTCCAGAAGTTAAAAGAAGAATTGATGTCATCACCAGCACTTGGACTACCAGATGTCCACAAGCCTTTCCACTTATTTGTACATGAAGCACAGGGAAATGCCTTAGGCATGCTGACTCAGAAATTGGGAAATTGGGAGCGACCTGTAGCATACCTATCGAAACAGTTGGACACTGTGGCCAAAGGATGGCCACCTTGCCTGAGAGCAGTCGCAGCTACAGCACTATTAGTGAGTGAAGCAGACAAGCTCACACTAGGACAGAACATACGAGTCACTGTGCCACATGCAGTCCTTGCCCTTATGGAACAGAAAGCGAATTATTGGCTCACCAATTCCCGAATGTTGAAATACCAGAGCATGTTATGTGAAAACCCACAGATACAACTAGAAGTGAGTCATGCCTTGAATCCAGTCACCTTGATACCCATCAGTGAAGAACTCCCAGAACATGACTGTATCGAAGTCATGGAAACTGTGTTCTCTAGTCGACCCGACTTGACAGATGTGCCCATAGACAATCCTGACCAAATCTATTATGTTGATGGGAGCAGTCTCATCCTCGATGGACGACGCTGTGCCGGATATGCAGTCGTCACTCAACACGAAGTAGTTGAATCATCAGCTCTAGCCTCAGGCACATCAGCCCAAAAAGCCGAATTGATAGCACTCACCAGAGCATTATTGTTAGGAGAAAAACTTGTGCTAAATGTATATACAGATTCCAAATACGCCTTCACTACTCTACATGCCCATGGAGCTCTCTATAAAGAACGAGGGCTCATCACATCCAGAAGAAAGTCAGTCAAATATGGTCCCGAGATATTGATGTTACTTGATGCAGTTTGGGCCCCAACACGTGTAGCTGTCATGCATTGCAGAGGACATCAAGCAGGAAAAGGAGAAGTTGCCCGAGGAAATAGATTTGCAGATGCCTCAGCACGACAAGCAGCTATGACAGGACAGATCACACCACAAGCAATGCCGATGCAAGCAGCATTGTTTCCAGTACCTCTGAATTTATGGACACCACGATATACCACCAAAGAATTAGATTACTACTGTAACAAGGAAGATGGAGTACTGAAAGATGGATGGATTGAGCTGCCACCAGAAGAGGGCAGTCAACCCCCTGGATGAATAGTAATTCCTGAACTGTTAGGACCAGCTTTTGTCAAAGCTTTCCACGAAGCTACCCACTATGGAAAAAGTGCTATGGAAAAAGCACTCAGACCACATTTTTACATCCCTCTATTGACAACCATATCAACTTCAGTAGCACGTCAATGTCTAACCTGTGCCAAAAATAATGCCAAGCAAGGCCTTATAACGGCACCCCGAGTTCAGTCAGGAGGTGTAACTCCCATGCACAACCTCCAAATTGATTTTACCGAAATGCCAAGAGCCAATGGGTACCATTACCTATTAGTATTAGTTTGTACTTTCTCTGGGTGGGTAGAAGCCTTCCCAACCAGAACTGAGAAAGCCCGAGAAGTTACCAAAGTCTTAATGAGAGAGATTGTCCCTAGGTTTGGAATTCCAGCAGTAATAGGGTCAGACAATGGACCCTCATTTGTCTCCCAAGTTACTCAACAGTTAGCAAAAGCTTTGCAGATACAATGGAAACTCCACACTGCTTACAGACCCCAGAGTTCAGGGAAAGTTGAGCGAATGAATCGTACCCTAAAAGCCCAAATGTCAAAGCTTTGCCAGGAGACACACTTGAAGTGGCCCCAAGTGCTCCCGATAGCTTTACTCAGAATACGCTCAGCTCCTGTAAAGTCAACAGGTTTTTCCCCTTTTGAAGTCCTGTATGGTAAACCCCCACCAATAGTGCAGGGAATCAAAGGAAGTTTAGCCCAAATTGGTTCAGAAGTAACCAGACAAGAACTCCTAGCTCTTAGTTTTGTTCTGCAGACTCTCCATGCGTGGATCCAAGACCAGTTGCCTATCAACTTGACGGAACCTTTGCATCCCTATCAGCCTGGTACCTCGGTGTGGATCAAAGATTGGAAGAAGACACCGTTGGAACCCCATTGGAAGGGACCGTACACCGTCATCCTGTCTACCCCAACTGCAGTAAAGGTAGCCGAGATCGACGCCTGGATCCACCACAGCAGAGTCAAGCCCGCCGCTGATCCTGAACCTGAGCAGTGGACAGCAGAGCAGCATCTTGATGCACCCTTGCGAGTTACTCTGAGACGGCAACCAGCAACTTAGACACTTTGTCACAGTGCCTTGCAGTAGCCAAGTCTTTCGAAGAGGATTGCTGTTTTCCATGCAGCAACAGTTTTGTTTCAACGAACTTCATCTGTGCGTGATTCTGCACATTACTTTGATACTACATTGATGAGCCAGACTTCACAAGCCAACTGAAATTGCTAATAAGTTGGTTAATGTGTACTGGACAACCTGAGGATCTTCAATCAACACTCAGCACCCGTTAAATTGCTTCATTAGCAAACGGGACGAAGAAAAGAGAACTTCGTGATCAAGATCAGCAAGCTGAGGATTCAGAAGAACTCCAATCAACATCAACATGCATCTTTACTTTTGCTTTGCCTTGGTTGCCTTCTGTGGAGGTTTTGAACTGACTTATGCTTTACCTCCATGCACTGCTTGCATTACTTCTACTCGAACTGGACTGAAAGTAACTCAGACTTTGATTTACCACTCGTACTATACCTGCAAGGGAAAAGTGACTCTGTGTATTTATAACACCACTGAACTAAATATTTGCACTTATGGCAAAATTAGAGCATGCTATAATCCGCATCAGAATCCATCCTATTACACGTTGGAAATATGATGGAAGGATGCAGATGGACCTATACTAGCTGCTACACCACCACTTAAAGACATTACTAAACCTGCTGTTTTGAATTTTGATGCATGTAATGCCATTAACAGAGATAGTTATTCCACCTGTGGTACTTGGGAGAAAGCGTATCGAAATGACCATAAGTACATGTGTCCAGAAGGTGCCACGGGATGGTGGAAGTGTACAGGTAAAACGGGATCAGGCTATAGTACTGCACCAGCAGCAGATTACTATTGCCCGTATTGGGGATGTGTTTTTTTATGCTACCTAGAATAATGGTATAGTTGATGAGAAGATAGATAAACGAATGGCTACCTTAACCAAGCCAACCACAAATGATAAATGTCAGAAGGATGCTTGTAACCCCTTACACTTATGTATACACAATCCCTATGCTTGGAAACAAGGATACAAATTTGGTTTACGGATTGCTGGAGGGGCAGTAGATCCAGGAACCATTGTGTATATTAGACTGAATACCCAAGCTCACAAGTCATCCAAATATCATATCCATAACACCTTCTATGAAGCCATGCATGTAAATAAGTTTGAGATCCCTCATCCCTCACAGAATTTATTTCTAGAATTAGCCGGAGCAGTAGTATCTAGTCTTAAGATCTCAGATTGCTATTTCTGTGGCGGAACCCAAATGGGAGACCAGTGGCCATGGGAAGCCCAAGAATTGAATTATTCTTTGATTTACAATCAGACTGAATTACACAAGACTACCAGTGAATGGGTGTTAGCGCACTCAATCGTTGGACGTCTTTGCTATGCCAGAACTGGACCCCAGTTCACCCAAAAGGTAGGACAGCTGGTCTGTCTTAGCCAGAAGTACTATAATGCCACGACCAAAAAGACAGCATGGTGGTCAGGAATCAGACATCCTGAACCTCCTAACCCATTAGCCAGATTTCCTGAACTTGCAGATTTATGGACTAACCTTGCCAAAGTCCATGCCTGGCAAGCCCCACCTGGCCTGTATTGGATCTGTGGAAACCGAGCATATGCCCAACTCCCGCCACAATGGGGAGGAGCATGTGTCTTAGGAACCATCAGACCTTCTTTCTTTCTTTTAAACACTGAACATGGAGAACAATTAGGATACCCTGTATACACCACCCACCGACACAAAAGAGCATTAAGACAGAGAAGAGAAGCCTTACAAATAGGCAAGTGGGAGAAGTGGCAGGGTGATGATTGGCCACCAGAAAGAATCATTGATTATTATGGGCCTGCCACTTGGAATGATGATGGTATGTATGGTTATCGTACTCCAATCTATATGATTAATCGTATTATTCGCTTACAAGCAGTAGTTGAAATAATAACCAATGAAACTAGTCATGCTCTTACACTTTTAGCTAGACAAAGTACTCAGATGCGCACTGCCATATATCAGAACCGCTTAGCACTTGATTATTTGTTAGCAGCTGAAGGAGGAGTATGTGGTAAACTGAATTTAACTAATTGCTGTTTGAAAATAGATGATAAGGGTCAAGTAGTTGAAGAAATTGCTAAAGATATGCAAAGACATGCTTATGTGCCAGTACAAACTTGGCACTCATTGAAATTCCCTAACTGGTTTGCTAACCTTTTCTCATGGCTGGGAGGATTTAAGACTTTCATTGTCTTAGTACTAATTCTTGTTGTTGTTATTTTCTTATTACCATGTTTAATCCCATGTTGTATGCGTTCTATTCATAATGCTATTGACAGCACAGTAGAGCGGAAGACCGCAACTAAAATAATGGCCCTATATAGAGCCAGCCCTAGTCGAAATCCTTCGATCATGATGTGATTCTTCTAAAGGTGATTTAATTCTCACACCTTATTAAGTAATAGGGTGAGATTAATCAAAGGGGGGAATGTGGCAGGTGCAGGCCTGTGATCCACGGTGTCTGACATAAGCAGGCAGGCCTAACTAGCTTGACCTGTAAATGAAGCCTGTGGAGAGGCACATAGGAATTGCACATCCCCCAATATGCTGCTATTGTAGGATAGAACTCTGTAAGAGAACTAAACTAACTTAGGTAAGCAAAACTGAGAGATGGAAAAATACTGAAAAATGTGTTTAAAAGTTACTGATAAGAAAAAGTACATCTGCAAGGAATATATTGGGAGTGCTGACAGATGAGTTGCAGAGCCCTGCTCCCCTGCATGCACAAATTGGCTCTATGGCCTTGAGAGTGTGAAAGTAACAAGTTGATGAACTAACCATTGTAATTGGGACTAGAAGGGGGGTATGCAGGTGCCATGCCCACTGAAGGAACATAATTGGATAATCTTATCAGTACCGGGACCAATGGAAGGGGTACGGGAGGTACGGGAGAGTACCGGGACCAATGAAATGTTTTTCTATACCTAGAATGGAACAGGAGTCTATAAAAGTTGTTGTAATGCTAGAAAACTTTGCTCAGCCATTTTGAAATTGACTTGCTTGAGACTTGTGCACAAATAAATGATTTGGACCTTCTGAACAGACTCCTGGTATCATTGGTTTGTCTGCGCTTTGCTGCTACAAAACGTTGATAGGCCTTGTTTGCGGTTTTGGTGATGTGGGATTTCATGTTCAGAGCTCTGTCCATTGTGATGCCCAGGTACTTAACTTCATCTTTGACTGCTATGAGTTTGTCTAGAATGCTGATAGTTTGTGGTGGAATGAAGGTGGGGTTCCTGGTGACGAACATTGCCTCCGTTTTATCGTAGTTGACTGTCAGGTTATTGGCTGTGAGCCAGGCATTCATGTCTTCAAGGCATCTGGTTATTGTTGTGGTGTTAAGTGCTAGTAGGTTGATTGGAGCATACACCATGATGTCGTCAGCATAGAGGTGATAGCAGAGTTTGTGGCGTTGATGATGTTGCATATGGGCTGGATGTCAATATTAAAGAGCATTGATGACAGGGCTGAACCTTGTGGTATTCCCTGCGTGACGGGGAACTGCAGTGATTTCTTTTGGGCGCATTTTACTTGTTGCATTCGATCTTCCAAGTAGGAAGTAAACCACTTCAGAGTATTTTTAATGTCTTTCTCGCTCCGCTCGCTCTTTTAATTCAACAATCTGGTATTTCATTTTACATCTACGCCGACGATATTTTGCTGGTTCACCACACCTCCTCTTCCACCCCCGATCTTGTCCCACTTAATCACTGCCTCTCCACCGTTTCATCATGGTTCGCCTCTAATTTTCTTCACGCCAACCCTGCTAAATCCTATGCAATCTGGTTCTCCTTCGGACTCCCTTCTCCTAGCCTGTCACCGGTTATGTCTTCCTGCCCCATCCCTCTGGTGTCAACCCTGCGGTACTTAGGGGTCACCTTGGACTCGTCCCTCTCCTTTCACCATCATATCTCAGCTGTTGTCCGTACCTCATTCTTTCACCTTCGTAGGATCCGGGCTGTTCAATCCTCACTCCCCTCTTCTTCTGTTGTCACCCTTGTTCTGTCCCTAGTAATAACCCGGTTAGATTATTGTAACATCATATATGCAGGTCTCCCCGCCTCCCAACTCCGCCGCCTTCAGGTCGTTCAGAATGCCGCTGCTCGCCTAATCACCGGTTCCCCAGCACGCTCACATGTGTCCCCCTGTCTTCTTGCCCTGCACTGGCTTCCAATTAAATTTCGTTTTATCTTTAAAGTCCTCATTCTAACACACAAGGCCCTCCACTCTAGCATTCCTCGATACTTATCAGATGCTATCCATCTCCAGCCCTCTCCCCGTCTTCTTCGCTCTGCTTTCGGTAACCGCCTTTTCCTCCCCTCCCCTTCCCAGGCTCACCTAGAATTAACCCGTCACTCTGCTTTCTTTTTCCTGAGCCCCGCCCTTTGGAATTCACTCCCGTTGTCCCTGCGCTTAGAACTCTCCTACCCCCGCTTCAAGACCCTTCTTAAGACACACCTTTTCTGTCAAGCCTTCGACCTTCCTCCTCCAGCTAACGGTGTTCTGTCCCCTGGTCGTGCTCTCCCTCCATGATTACTCCCCTGACAGGCCCTTCCCCGTTTCCTTCCTTTCTGCCCCCCCCCCCTCTCTATGCCGCTGCCCTACTGGGCTCTTTGCTTATTCTGCCTTTATTCTATCCCCTTCTATCCTATCTACTTTGGCGTTCCTTTCTGACTTTGTTTTCGGTAGCCTATGATTATACTGTACACCGCCCTGACGCTTCGGCCTGGGCGGTTAATCAAATGTTACGAATAAAGATAAAGATAAAGAATAAAGATATTCTTGTATAGTCCTATCTGCTGCAGGCATTGCTGTAACCTGGTGTGAGACACAGTGTCAAAGGCTGACGAGATGTCCATGAACACTAGCAAGAATCCGTTCTTTATGTTATCCATGCCTTTTAGGAGATTGTCAAAGAGGGAAGTAAGTAGTGTTTCCAAACTGTGCTGGGGTTTAAAGCCATGCTGATGGATGTCCAGTGAGGCATTCATGTCAATACGGTCCTGAAGTTGCCTTTGCACTGTCTTTTTAACGATTTTCGCAAGGAATGGTAGGCTGGAGATGGGACGGTATGATTTTGGCTCAGAGGGGCTTAGGTTGTTGCTTTTAAGATTATGATCAATACACAATAACTACAACTATATACAGGGGGGAGGAATACTGAGGAATAAGGGATCTGTGGATCACTATCTATGCGTGATGTAGGAATCAGAAATGAGTCTCTGGAGTTTGTAGTAGGTAAGATATGATTCTAGGTCACACTTGACTGTGGATACAGAGTTTGGCGGTGTTAAAGTGTTCCAGGACTAGGAAGATTTTGAGTTTCTTCCTGAAGTCTGAATGGTCAGAACATCCTCTCAGATCCGGAGGGACGGCATTCCAAGCAATGGGGGCAAAAAGGGAGAATGCACAGCTGCATGTGGATTGCTTACTGTTGGTTTTATGAGCTAGGATGGTTAGAAGGTTGAGAAAATTGTGTTTTCGGAGTGTATCACCCTTGGGTTTTGAGAAAAGAGAGTGGAGGCAGGTTGCCGATTCATTATGTATGGCTTTGTGTGTCATGATGAGTGTCTTGTACCTTATTCTTGTATGGATGGGGAACCAGTGCAGGTGTTGTAGGACAGGGGTGATATGTGCTTGTCTGGAGATTCTGTGAATTATCCTTCTGCTGTGTTTTGTGCCATTTGGAGAGGTTGTAGGGATTGTTTGGGGAGCCTGTGGTAAATTATGTTGCAATAATCAAGTGTAAGGGTGACTATGGCTTGACACGGTGCAAAATAAGTCAGGACTCAGTAGTGGGTGGAGGTTCTTCAATGTTCTCAGTTTATAGTAGATGGATTGGGATATTCTTTTTATTTGTGCTTGAAAGTTGAGTTTCTGGTTGAGGATTATGCCCAGATATTTGATTTCACTGTACGTTGATGGTGAAATCTTCAAGTACTAAGGATTGAGGGGGGGGGGGGTAAGATGCATCTGTGAATATGTGTAGTGCGCCTCTGTCTTTTCTTGATTAATGAAAAGGCTGTGCATTTGGAGTCACTGTCTCACTTTAGTGAAGCATTTGAAGATATTGTTGAAGTCTGGTACGGAAGTGTTGAATGGTGTGGAAAATAATGTCGCCGTGTAGATCTGGTACTGAATCTTATAGTCTGTGAAGATTTGGCATATGGGCTAAAGGAAGAGGTTAAATAAGAGGGCTGATAGGCTTGAACCTTGAGGTACTCTTTGTTGGATGGGAAAGGTACTGCAGCCAATTCATACTTATTTATTTATTTACATTCTCTTATATACCGTGCTATTCTGCATCAGTGCGGTTTACATTGAACAAACTGAAATTATATTGAACAGGGCATTATAACTTGGAGATAACTATTTTACAGGGAACATGGGCTATGGAGGGCTAAGTGGCTTGCCCAAGACCACAAGGAGCACCTGTGGGACTAGAAACCCCAGTCCTTCCGGCCCAAGGTTGCTGTCCTCTAGTGGGATTTGAACCCCCGACCTTCTGGCCTGAAGTACCTTGCCCCAACCACTAGGCCACTCCTCCACTTGTTGGATTCTGTTGTCAAGATAGGAGCGGAACCGGCTTAGAGTGGTATCTCGGTGGCCAATGTTGTATAATCTTTGTAGGAGTTGGTGGTGAGGTAAGGAGTCAAAGGCTGAAGAAATGTCAAGAAATATTAGTAGGCAGCCATGGGTGGCATTTTGCTTGTAGGCTAATACTGAGTCTAGCAGGGATGTGAGCAGGGTTTCAACTCCATGGTTTAGTTTAAACCCATGTTGTTAAGGATCAAGAGGGGCATGGTCATCAATGAAGTCCTGGAGTTGGTTTTGTACAAGTTTCTCTATTATTTTTACTATGAGTAAGATACTTGATATCAGCCCATAGGCCTTCAGTGATGTGCAGTCCAGCTTGCTTCCTTTCAAAATAAGCTAAATTGAGCTTCTCTTTAAAGAAGTGGGCATTATTCCCTGAGATAGGGATGCATGTATTATTGTCAGTAGGAAGGGACTGAGGTTTGCTCTTGTGCTCTTGATCCAAGCTACAGGTCAAGCTACAGGGCTGAAGTAGTTGTACTGAGGTTCCTTATCATAGTCTCAATAATTTCTAGGGATGGGAGAATGAATTCAGACCATGTGGCTCTGGAGGTGATATTATTGTTTAGGATAAGTGCTTGAGGAATAATGGGGGAGGTTGCCTGGTATTTAGTACAGAGGTGGTCTGCTATGACCTGTGGAGAGATCCTGTCTTGAGGAAGTTGATTCACTGGTTTGTTCAAGAGAGATTCTGCAATGGTGAAGAAATCCCTGGGTTTATTTAATGAATGTGAGATAACATTATCATGGTATTCTCTCTTCCTTCTTAGAGTTTCTTCACAGCATAAACGGTGCTTTTCCATGTAGGCAACATGAGTGATAGAGTCTCTCGAGCATCTCCAGCTGCGTTTGAGCCGACGTAGTTCTTGCTTCCGTGATAGGAGGGATGTAGAGAATCATGGGGCTCTGTTGGAGCGGTTGTTTGCACTTTTCTTAGATGGTGCTTAAGCTGCTATCACCATGATTTTGTTCCATTCTTCTATCTGTAAGTCAAGGCTAGCATTTTCTTGTTTAAGAAGCTCTAGTCGGGGGGTGACTGAATCGAAGAAAGACTATCAAAAAAAGATTATCAAAAAGTCTAAATCTTTGATTTGTTGATGTTATTGGTGAGTTTCTTCTGTGATTTGTGGCAGGGTGGAGAAGAGGATGGCCGCATGGTCTGATCAGGGTACTGGGACTATTGAGTGGGATATTTGGTTCACATCTGCTATGAGGGCTTGAGGCAAGAAAATTATATCCAGGGTGTTTCCTTTGTTATGGGTTGGAGAGGTAAGTAATTGAGTGAAATGAAGGGCTTCCATTGCTTCTAGGATGCAAGCAAGCATCTTTCTAGCTTTCACCGTCTCCTTTGCTACCTGTTTAGCTACTTTAAGATAGTCAGACACAATCATGCCCAGGTCCCGCCCTTCTTTTGTGGACAGAAGTACTTCACTCCCTACACTGTACCATTCCCTTGGATTTTTGCAGCCCAAATGCATGACCATTCATTTTTTTTTTGCATTAAATCTCAGCTGCTAAATTCTAGACAATTCTTCAAGCTTAGCTGGATCCCTCTTCATGTTATCTACTCCTTCCTGGGTATCTACTCTATTGCAGATTTTGGCATCATCCGCAAAGAGGCAAACCTTACCCGACAGCCCTTCCCTAATATCACTAACAAAGTTCTTAAAAAGAATTGGACCAAAGACAGACAACTGCAGCACACCATTGATAACCTCCTTCTCCTCATAATGAGCATCATTTACCTGTACTCTTTGGAGTCTCCCACTCAAGCTATTTCAACTTTAGGGTCCATCCCTAGGGCACTCAAGTTTATTTATAAGTCGCCTGTGCGGAATGGTATCAAAGGCTTTACTGAAATCTAAGTACGCCACATCTAGGGTCACCCTCGGTCCAACTCCCTGGTCACCCAGTCAATGAAATCAATCAGATTTGTCTGACAAGACCTGCCTCTGGTGAATCCATGCTACCTCAGATTCTTTAATCCATTAAACTCCAGAAACTTCACCATTTTCTCTTTCAGCAGTGTTTCCAATAGTTTACTCACTACAGAGATTAAACTAACCAGCCCCACATCCTTACTTCCACTTTTGTGAAAAGGGACCACATGTATCTCTCTCCAGTCCTCCGGCACCACTCCCGACTCCAAAGAGGCATAAAAATGGTCAGTTAGTGGAGCTGCTAGAATGTCCCCCAGTTCCTTCAGTATTCTTGGAAGTATCCCATCCAGTCACATTGCTTTGTCTGCTTTTAGTTTAGCTAGTTCCTCACGAACACAGTATTCTGAAAATCGTTGGATATCCCTGTCGCTTCTGTTCCTATTTCTGGGTGTTTTCAGAGGTACTGCTCCTGACCCTCCATCTATGAACACAGAACAGAAATATTTGTTAAAAAATTCCACAATCCTCATGAGCTTCTACATATTCCTCTCCTTCACCCTTCAGTCTGGCAATACAATGTTTGCCCTTCCTCCTCTCACTAACATATCTGAAAAATGTCTTATCCCCCCTCCCCCATTTTATTAAGAACATAAGAAATGCCATACTGGGTCAGACCATGGTCTATAAAGCCCCGTATCCTGTTTCCAACAGTGGCCAATCTAGGTCAAAGGTACCTAGCAGGTTCCCCAAAAGACATAGGTTCCACAATGCTTGTAATGGGTCAATCAGTGATATCCCGGATCACTTTTAATAATGGTTTATGGACCTTTCCTCCAGGAACATGTCTAAACCTTTTTTAAACCCAACTACACTAACAGCTTTTACTACATCCTCTGGTAACAAATTCCAGCATTTGATTACACGTTGACTGAAAAAAAAATATATTGTTAATCTTAAATGGGTTACATTGTTGCTTCATTACATGTCCTCTAGTCTTTCTACTTTTTGATGGCGTAAACAATCGATTGATGTTAACCTGTTCCACTCCATTCATTAATTTATAGACTTCTATTGTATCTCCCCTCAGCTTTCTCTTTTCTAATATGAAGAGCCCTAGCCTTTTAAGCCTTTCCTCATAAGGGTATCCTTCCATCTCCTTTACCATTTTGGTGGCTCTTCTCTGTACCTTTTCTAATTCCGCTATATCTTTTTTAAGATACAGCGACCAGAACTGCACACAATGTTCAAGATGCGGTCGAACCATGGAACAACACAGAGGCATTATAATATCCTTGGTTTTATTTTCCATTCCTTTCCTTATGATTCCTAGCATTCTATTCTTCGCCCCCGCTGCACACTAGGTGGAGGGTTTCAACGTATTATCCACGATAACGCCAATATCTTTTTCCTGAATGGTGGTTTCTAAGGTGGTACCTTGCATCATGTAACCAAATTTTGGGTTCTTCTTTCCTAGCTGCATAACTTTGCACTTGTCTACATTAAATTTCATTTGCCATTTGGACGCTCAGTCTTCCAATTTATTATGGTCCTCTTACAATTTTTCACAATCCTCTCGGCTTTTAACAACTTTGAATAATTTTGTGTCATCTGCAGATTTGATTACCTCACTCATTATTCCCATTTCCAGGTCATTTATGAATATGTTAAAAAGCAGCAGGCCCAGCACAGATCCCTGGATTGCTCCACTATTTACTTTTCTCCATTGAGAAAATTGGCTATTTAGCTCTACTCTCTGCCTTCTATCTTTTAACCAGTTTCTGATCCACAATACTACAATGTCTCCAATCCCATGACTTTTTAATTTCACCAAGAGTCTCTCATGAGGGACCTTGTCAAAGGCTTTCTGAAAATCCAGATACACTATATCAACTGACTCACCTTTGTCTACCTGTTTATTCACACCTTCAAAAAATATATAACAGATTAGTAAGACAAGACTTTCCTTGGCTAAATCCATGTTGGCTTTCTCTCATTAAAACATGACTATATACAAGATCAGTTATTTTCATTCTTTATAATGGTTTCTACCATTTTGCCAGTACTGATGTCAGACTCACAGGTTTGTAGTTTCCTGGATCACCCCTGGAACTCTTTTTAAATATTGGCATTACATTGACCATTCTCCACTCTTCAGTTACTACAGTTGATTTTAATGATAGTTCACAGATTTTTAATAGTAGGTCTGCAATCTCATATTTCAGTTCTTTCAATACCCTGGATGTATACAATCTGGTCCAGGCGATTTGGTATTCTTCAGTTTATCAAATAGCTGTGATACATCTTCCCAGTTTATCGATATTTCTTTCAATTCTTCTGATTCGTCACCTTTATATACCATTTCAGGCACCGATAAATCCCCTGCATCTTCTTCAGTAAAGACCGAAGCAAAGAATTCATTCAGTCTCTCCGCTATGGCCTTGTTTTCACTTAGCGCCCCTTTTATGCCTCTATCATCCAATGGTCCAACTGAGTGTCTCACAGGTTTTTTGCTACGAATGTACTTGAAAAGGTTTTTATTATGCATTTTTGCTTCTATAGCAAGCTTTTTTTCTAATTCTCTCTTTGCCTGCCTTATCAATGCCTTGCATTTAACTTGGCAATGCTTGTGTTTTTTCCCATTTTCATTATTTGGCTCCTTTTTTCCATTTCCTGAAAGATGCTTTTTTGGCAACAACAGCCTCTCTGACCTCGCCTTTAAACCATGCTGGCAGTTTTTTGCCTTCCTTCCACTTTACTTAAAGTGTGGAATACATCTGTTCTGGGCTTCCAAGATAGTATTTTTAAATAATGCCCACACTTTATGCAAATCTTTAGCCTTTGCAGCTGCTCCTTTTAGTCTTTTGTTAACTATTTTCCTCATTTTATCATAGTGTTCCTTTTGAAAGTTAAATGGGAGTACTGTGGATTTCCTTGCCGTACTTCTTTCATGTATTAAATCAAATGTGATCATGCTATGAACACTATTGCCAAGTGGCCACAACACCCTTAACTCTTGCACCAGATCCTGCATGCCATTAAGGACTAGTAATAAAACAGCTTCCTCTCTTGTCAGTTCATGGACCAGCTGCTCCAATAAGCAGTCATTTATTTCATCCAGATCTTTATCTCCCTAGCTTGTCCTGCTGACCAAGTCAATTCCCTATATTGACCCAGTCGATACCCGGGTAATTAAAATCACCCATTATTACTGTAGTGTAACTTTCGTTAGCTTCCCTGATTTCTTTCAGCATTTCATTATCCATCTGTTCATTCTGGCCAGGCGATTGGTAGTACACCCTCACTGCCATTGCCTTCCCCTTTTTACATGGAATTTCTATCCATAGAGATCCTACAGCATATTTTGTTTCCTGCAAAACTTTAATCCTATGTGACTCAATGCTCTCTCTAACAGAGTGCAACCCCTTCCCTAATTTGATCTACTCTATCATTACGATATAGTTTGTACCCAGGTATCACAGTGTCCCACTGGTTGTCCTCCTTCCACCAGGTCTCTGAGATAACAATCATATCTAACCTCTCATTTACAGCTATATATTCTAACTCTCCCATATTATTTTTTATACTTCTAGCATTTGCATTGGCTATTTCTTCTTCTTTTTGTTTCTTTGCTTTCCTGCCTACTTTGTTAGCTTCTCTAAGTTTTTCTAAATATAGATGCCTGACTTCCCCTCTCGGTGATTTCTTGTATTTCATGAAGGTCTCCCTCTTTTTCTTCACCTTTTCAGCTACTTCTTTTGATAACTATAGCGGTCTCCTTTTCCTTTTACCTTTAATTACCATTCCATCAAAAAGGTTGGTTGCCCTTAAAATATCCCCTTTCAGTTTTGCTAAGTTTTTCAATATCCCCCAGCAGTTCCCATCCCACTAACAACTCCTTGAGGTATTGGCCCATCTTGGCAAAAAGACAGAGTTATATAAACAAGACCTACAGGGATGTAGTGCTTAAGCCTAGCTCCAGTCTGGCAGCCTCTCAATTGCCATGGAAGAGAGAAGTTACCTGAAATGAGAGCATTACTTTGGTGAGGCAGGAAGTGAACTATAGCTAGGACCTGTCCTGCAGGTGAGGTAAAACCATCTCGCACTGAGGAGGTTTCTCCAGGGCCATGTGCCTATGAGGGAAGGGTTAAGATGGCCATTATAGTTGGCAATTCTATCATTAGGCATGTAGATACGAGTGTAGCTGGATGGCTGGGAAAGCATAGTTACTCATCTGTAACAGGTGTTCTCTAGGGACAGCAGTAATCAGTCCTCACATATGGGTAACGTTGGTGCCAAAGGAGCCCTTGCAGAAGCATCTCCCCAGATTTCAAAGAAAGCCTTTAGGAGATGCCACCATGCATGCATGGTGCCCTTCCCACCCAGATGAGATAGCTAAAAGATGGCAAAAAGAAAAGGTAAAGAAACAACTCCAAGGGGAGGAGGGAGAGTTGTGAGGACTGATTCCTGCTATCCCTGGAGAACACCTGTTACAAGTAACTACGCTTTCTCTGGGAATAAGCAGGAAGTCAGTCCTCACATATGGGACTCTCTAGCTACAGGCTACCAAAAGCCCATAAGGGAAAAACGCTGTCACCCTCAAGGGGAGCCATGAGCAGCAGCAATTGAGTCCGCAGAAACATGCTGCAGTAGGACCTGTGTGTCTGATTGAACCAATGCTCTGGTAGCCTGAACACAGAAGGGTTGGAAGGTAGGAGTTGCCTAAACCTGAAAAGATTACGGAGCATGGCCTGGCCAAAGGCGCTGTCCCATTGGGACTCCCTCTCCAGGCAGTAGTAAGCTGTGAAGGTATGGACGGAAGACCAGGTGGTAGCCCAGCAGATGTCCAACATTGGGACGGAGCTCAGGTTTGTCACAGAGGCCGCCATGGCCCTGACACTGTGTGCTATAACCCGGCCATCCAGCATGAGCCCAGCCTGCTCATAGGCGAGGGCGATGCAGTCTGCCACCCAGGTGGACAGTGTTCGCTTGGTCACCGCTTCCCCCCAGCCGACTGGGATTGTAGGAAACAAAAAGCTGAGAAGCTTTGCGGTGGCCCTGTGTACGTTGAAAGTAGAAGGCAGGGCCCTCTTACAGTCCAAGGTGTGAAGGACGGTCTCCATCCTGCTGGAGTGAGGCCTTGGGAAGAAGGTAGGTAGCACCACCTTCTGGTTGAGATGAAAGGAAGATACCACCTTCGGAAAGAATTTGTGGTGCATGTGTAGCATGACCCTGTTCTTGTAGAATCTGGTATATGGGGCCTCTGCCACTAGGGCTTGGAGCTCGCTGACACTGCGAGCTGAGGTTAGTACCACCAGGAACACGACCTTCCACGAGAGGTACCTACGGTAGCAAGTAGCAAGGAGCTCAAATGGCAGGTGGGTGAGCTTCATCAATACTATGTTGAAGTCCCACTCTGTCACCGGAGGGTGGATGGGGAGTTTGGACAGCAGGAGTCCTCTCAGGAAGCGGGTCACGAGAGGCTGGACTGAGAGGAACTTGCCCTCAACCAGTTGGTGGTGTGCCACTAGGGCACTGAGGTGTACCCTGACGGAGTTCGATTTGAGTTCAGATTGTGAGAGATGAAGAAGATACTGAAGCACCATCTGCACCGGGCAGGAGAATGGGTTTATCCGTTGCTCCATGCATCACACCGAGAATCTGCGCCATTTGAAGGCATAAGCCTTCCTGGTGGAGGTCTTGTGGGAGGCCAGCAGGATCTCTTCCATTTCTTCTGAGAGGCTGAAAGGGCTAAGATTACCCTTTTAGCAGCCTCACTGCACTGATAGGGACCCCAGGTTGGAGTGCAGGAGAGAGTCCTCCTCCTGAGACAAGAGCCGTGGGGAACTCCACAGGGGGATGAGAGCCTCCACTGACAATCGGAGGAGCAGCGGGAACCATGGCTGCCTGGATAGCCATGGAGCCACCAGGATCAGTGATGCTTTGTCGCGAAGAGCCTTGAAGGACTAGAAAAAGGGACTGTCACTTCTGGAGAGAAATCTGCAACTGTGAGTATATACTTCTGGTAATTTTCTAAAAGGAATTCTTTGTATTAAAGGAATTATTTGTATTAAAGCTAATTAATCTGTGAACCCACTATTTTTTGTTAAATTAGTCAGGGCCTAGTAGCAGCAGTTTAAGTTTAAATTTAAAACACAGAGGAGAACTTTCTGGTTACATTTCATACCCAGCAGAGAGCTTGTAGTTTAAATTTAATAGTCACTCAGGGCCTAGTAACAGCAAAGTACTTTTAGTTTAAATTTAAAACACAGAAGAGAGCTTTCTGCTTACATTTGGAACCCAGCAGAGAGCTTGTAGTCTAAATTGAATAGTCACTCAGGGCCCTAGCAGCTGCAAAGAAATTTTAGCTTAAATTTAAAACACAGAAGAGAGCTTTCTGGTTAAATTTAGAACCCAGCAGAGAGCTTGTAGTTTAAATTTCATAAGAAGTTAGAGCCCAGCAGCAGCTAAGAGCTATAATTTAAATCAAATCAGAATATAGCTTACCTCAGCAGCACAAGACAGGGTACTGTGTAGCAGCCCTCTTTTAGGTACAGTTTTATAAGTATAAATATCCATAGCAACCCTTAGTAAGTAAAGAACTTAGATCTAAACACAAACTTAAAACTAAGATGCAGACAGCAGTCCAGCAGCAGGATGGGGGCTTTCCAGTCTTTTGCATTGAGTGTCACATGTATGATTTTCTCCCAGTTGGTGAGAGGTCTTACGTGTGCACTAGGTGCAAGGAGCTCTTTGCTCTCAGGGAACGAGTCCGTTCTCTAGAGGCTAAAGTAGCAGACTTGGAAAGCATAAGACAGACAGAGAGGTACATAGACGAGACCTACAGGGATATAGTCCTGAAGTCCCACCTCCAGTCTGGCAGCATCCCTGTTGCCATGGAGGAGAGAGGTCACGTGACAGGAGAGCATCACCCTGGTGTGGCAGGAAGTGATCCTGTAACTAGGACCTGTCCTCCAGGTGATGTAAAACCCTCTCGCACCGAGGACGTTTCTCCAGGGCCATGTGCCCATGAGGGAAGGGTTAGGACAGCCGTTATAGTTGGTGATTCGATCATTAGGCATGTAGATAGCTGGGTGGCTGGTGGACGTGAGGATCGCCTGGTAACATGCCTGCCTGGTGCGAAGGTAGCGGACCTCACGCGCCACCTAGATAAGGTCTTAGATAGTGCTGGGGAGGAGTCTGCTGTCTTGGTACATGTCGGTACCAATGACATAGGAAAATGTGGTAGGGAGGTTCTGGAGGCTAAATTTAGGCTTTTAGGTAGGAAGTTGAAATCCAGAACTTCCAGGGTAGCATTCTCCGAAATGCTTCCTGTTCCACGTGCAGGACCCAAAAGGCAGGCAGAGCTCCGGAGTCTCAATACGTGGATGAGACAATGGTGCAGAGATGAGGGTTTGGGATTTGTTAGGAACTGGGGAACATTCTGGGGAAAGGAGGGGCTCTTCCGAAGGGATGGGCTTCACCTTAACCGGGATGGAACCAGGCTGCTGGCATTAACCTTTAAAAAGGAGATAGAGCAGCTTTTAAACTAGATATTAGGGGAAAGTCGACAGTCGCCCAAGAGCGGATGGTTCGGAAGAATGTATCTTTGAAGGATACTACCAAAAGCAGAGAGGTTCCACAAAAGAGTAAAGTACCCAAATGCCCTCAAGTATGGAGCAGACAGAGCTTAAAGATCCCAAATTACCCATGTCTAACAATAGCCAAATTAATATGAATAAAATACATTCTCTAAAATGCTTGTATGCAAATGCTAGAACTCTAAAAAATAAGATGGGAGAGTTAGAATATATAGCACTAAATGAAAGGTTAGATATGATTGGAATATCAGAGACATGGTGGAAGGAGGGCATCCAGTGGGACACTGTGATACCTGGGTACAAACTGTATCGAAATGATAGAGCTGATCAAATTGGTGGAGGGGTTGCTCTCTATGTTAGAGAGGGCATTCAGTCAGAAAGGATTAAAGTTTTGCAGGAAGCAAAATCTGCTGTAGAATCTATATGGATTGAAATTCCATGTAAAAGGGGGAAGGCAATGGCAGTGGGGGTGTACTATCGAGCGCCTGGCCAGAATGACCAAATGGATGATGAAATGCTCAAAGAAATCAAAGAAGCTAATAAAAGTCAGAGCACAGTAATAATAATGGGTGATTTCAACTACCCCGGTATCGACTGGGTCAGTGTCACGTCAGGACATGCTAGGGAGATAAAGTTCCTAGATGAAATAAATGACTGCTTCTTGGAGCAGCTGGTTCATGAACCGACCAGAGGGGAAGCCATATTAGACCTAGTCCTTACTGGAACACCAGATCTAGTGCAAGAGATAAGGTTGTTGGGGCCACTTGGCAATAGTGATCATAGCATGATCGCCTTTGATTGAATTAGTGGAGGAGGGATAGTAAGGAAATCCACAGTACTACCTTTTAACTTTTGAAAGGGAGACTATGATAAAATGAGGAAAACAGTTAAGAAAAAACTAAAAGGAGCAGTTGCAAAGGTTAAAGACGTACATCAGGCTTTCCTGTTGTTGAAAAAGACTATCTTGGAAGCCCAGACCAGCTGTATTCCACGCTTTAAGAAAAGTGGAAGGAAGTCCAAAAAACTGCCAGCATGGTTTAAAGGTGAGGTCAGAGAGGCGGTTGTTGCCAAAAATGCATCTTTCAGGAAATGGAAAAAAGAGCCAAATGACGAAACCTGGAAACAACACAAGCACTGGCAAGTCAAATGCAAGGCATTGATAAGGCAGGCAAAGGGAGAATTCGAGAAGAAGCTTGCTGCGGAAGCAAAAACGCGAAGTAAAGACCTTTTCAAGTACATTCGTAGCAAAAAACCTGTGAGAGAGTCAGTTGGTCCATTAGATGATAAAGGGGTTAAAGGAGCACTAAGAGGCGACAAGGCGATAGCGGAGAGACTGAATGAATTCTTTGCTTCAGTCTTTACTGAGGAAGATGTAGGGATGTTACCCATGACTGAAGTGGTATTTAAAGGTGCGGAAGAATTGAAGGAAATATCGATACATCGGGAAGATGTATTACAACTATTAGATAAACTGAAGTGTAGCAAATCACCTGGGCCGGATGGTATACATCCAAGGGTGTTGAAAGAACTGAAATATGAGATTGCAGACCTGCTATTAGTAATTTGTGAACTATCATTAAAATCATCTCTAATACCTGAAGATTGGAGGATCGCCAATGTAACACCAATTTTTAAAAAGGGTTCCAGGGGTGATCCAGGAAACTACAGACCGGTGAGCCTGACATCAGTACCGGGAAAAATGGTAGAAACCATCATAAAGAATAAAATTACTCAGCATGTAGATAGTCATGACCTAATGGGAGACAGCCAACATGGCTTTAGACAAGGAAGATCTTGTCTTACTAATCTGTTATGTTTTTTTGAAGGAGTGAATAAACAGGTGGACAAAGGTGAGTCGGTTGATATTGTGTATCTGGACTTTCAGAAAGCTTTGACAAGGTCCCTCATCAGAGACTTTTGGCAAAACTAAAGAGTCATGGGATAGGAGGCAGTGTACTATTGTGGATCAGGAACTGGTTAAAAGATAGAAAGCAGAGGGTAGGGCTAAATGGCCAATTTTCCCAATGGAGAAAGGTGAATAGTGGTGTACCCCAGGGATCTGTGCTGGGTCCGCTGCTTTTTGACATATTCATAAATGACCTGGAAAGTGGAATAACGAGTGAGGTTATCAAATTTGCAGATGAGACAAAACTATTTAAAGTTGTTAAAACCCTAGAGGATTGTGGAAAACTGCAAGAGGATCTTGATAAATTGGAAGACTGGGCATCAAAATGGCAGATGAAATTTAATGTGGACAAGTGCAAGGTTATGCACCTAGGGAAGAACAACCCAAACTATGGTTACACGATGCAAGGTTCCACATTAGGAACCACCACCCAGGAAAAAGATTTAGGCGTCATTGTGGATACCATGTTAAAACCCTCAGCCCAGTGTGCAGCGGCGGCCAAGAGAGCAAATAGAATGCTAGGTATGATAAGGAAAGGAATAGAAAATTAAACAAAAGATATTATAATGCCTCTATATCGTTCCATGGTGAGACCGCACCTTGAATATTGTGTGCAATTCTGGTCGCTGTATCTTAAAAAGGATATAGCAATTTTAGAAAAGGTTCAGAGAAGAGCCACCAAAATGGTAAAGGGGATGGAAGGATACTCCTATGAAGAAAGGCTTAAAAGGTTAGGGCTCTTTAACCTGGAAAAGAGACGGCTGAGGAGAGATATGATAGAAGTCTATAAATTAATGAACGGAGTGGAACGGGTAAACGTAGATCGATTGTTTACCTTATCAGAATATAGAAAGACTAGGGGACATGCAATGAAGCTACAGGGTAAACTATTTAAGACTAATAAAAGAAAATATTTTTTCACTCAACGTGTAATCAAACTCTGGAATTTGTTACCGGAGGATGTAGTAAAGGCTGTTAGTGTAGCTGGGTTTAAAAAAGGTTTGGACAAGTTCCTGGAGGAAAGGTCCATAAACCATTATTAAGAAGGGACCCAGGATATCAATGCTTGAACCAATACAAGCATTGTGGAACCTGTGTCCCTTGGGGAAACTGCTAGGTACATATGACCTAGATTGGCCACTGTTGGAAACAGAATACTGGGCTTGATGGACCTTGGTCTGACCCAGTATGGCATATCTTATGTTCTTAAGAGGGCCTTGGCAATCAATGGCATGGATGGGAAGGCGTACATGAGGCCTTCCGACCATGGAATGAGAAACGCATATGCTGCCACTCGGAACGGGTGGAGCTGATGGGAGCAGAAGCGGGGCAACTAGTGGTTGTCCGGGCTGGTGAAAAGGTCCACCCATGAGGTCTCCCAGAGTCATAAGAGCCGGGTGGCTACTCTGCGGTCCAGCTGCCACTCTTGCGGTTGGAGGACCCTGCTCAGTTTGTCTGCCAGGTTGTTGTACTGGCCCTGGTAGGAGTATTCCCTGATGAATTGTGTAGGAACAGAGTGTCATCACTTCGCGGCAAAGGGTGCGAGACCCTGTGCCCCCTTGCTTGTTCACGTAGAACACTGCCACTTGATTGTCCATTTGGATCAGCACCAACTGGTGCCTCGGTCAGTGCCAAAATGCTCGGAGGGCTAGATTTATTGCACAAAACTCCAGGAGGCTGACCAGCTGCCCTGGGTGCGAGGTTCCTCATAATGGGTTCCCCATCCCAGCACGGAGGCATCTGTTGTGAGGACCCTTCGGGGACTTGAAGGTGTTGCGGATTTTACCACCAAGTCACAGATTCCACCAACCGGCGGGTCACTGAGACTGTCTTGGAGTCAGCTCGTGGCCTGTGTTCACTGGTCTCAAAGGCAACACTGACAGACCCTCATGTGCAGACAGGTGTCTGGGGTGACATGGACCGTGGAGGCCATGTGCCCAAGTAGGCGCAGCAGGAGCCGACCCAACACTGAGGGACGGTGTTGTACGTTTGCGGCTAGTGTCCTGAGACAGTGGGCCTGGTCCAGGGAAAGGAAGGCCTTTGCCTGAATGGTGTCCAGCTTTGCCCCTATGAACTCCAGACATTGTGTTTGGAGGAGATGGGACTTGGAGTGGTTTATCACGAACCCCAGGTGTTGTAGGATGTGTATGGTGCATTCCATAGCTTGCTGCACCTCTGTGGGCTCTATGAGCCAGTTGTCCAGGTAGGGAAAGATGAATACCCCCTGGAGGCAGAGGTAGGCGACCACTACTGCCAGACATTTGGTGAAGACCCTGGGGGCGGATGCCATGCCGAAGGGTAGTACCCTGTGTACTGATAGTGGCTTCCCCCCACCATGAAGAGGAGATAATGCCTGTGGCTTGGGTGAATGAGGATGTGGGTATAAGCATCCTTCAACTCCAAGGAGCAGAGCCAATCTCCCTGCTGGAGGTAAGGCAGCAATGTTCCAAGGGAGAGCATCTTGAACTTCTCCCTCACCAGGAACGTGTTCAGGTTCCGCAGGTCCAGGATGGGTCTTAGGCCCCCTGTCCTTTTTGGCACGAGGAAATACCTGGAGTAGAACCCTTTGCTCCTGAGATGTTGGGATATTGGTTAAACCATGTTGTCCTCGAGAAGGCCTGCGGGTTCCTGCAGTAGAAGGTCCCGGTGAAGGGGAGACCTGGAGGGCTCTCCCGGAAAGAAAGGGGGATATATCTGTGCCAGGTGGAGGAGGTAGCCCTCCTTGACCACTGGAAGTGCCCAGGAATCATTGGCAATGGCCAGCCACCTGTGGGTGTAGTGGATCAATCATTCCCCTGTGGTCTGCTGTCCTCAAGGAGTCAAAAGGTTCCCCTCAGGCTGGACCAGAGCCGGCGCCTGGGGCTTGGGAGCCTTCTCGTTACGAGGGCCTGCTGATCCTGCTGGGCAGCTGGGGAGGCCTGAAAATATGGATAGTTTTTGCTCAGTTAAAAGGGCTTTTTACCTGAGCCCTTCCGTCGGGGAGGGCCAGCGGTCTTTTTGGAGAGCCTGGTCCTCGTCACAAACCCGGTCTCCAACTCAGTGGCCTTTTCCACCATCATGGGTTTGCCAAAGAGGTTCTCCTCTTGGCATGGGACATTGACCGATTTGTCCTGGACCCACTGCTCGAGGTTGGAAGACTGTAGCCAAGCCTGGCATCAGGCACTGATGCCCGCCATCATACGCTGCTCGAGTCATGGATTTGGAGCATTCACGGACAGCTTTGACCATATTCTTGAACCACTGCAGGGGTTCCTCAGAAAGACCAGCTGAGAACTTGGCGAGCTCCTTCTCCAGGTCTCTCAGGTATATGCCCATGTACAGCTGATAGGCCTGGATCCGGCCAATGAGCATCAAGCACTGGTAGCACTTTCTGCCGAAGGCATCCAGGGTACAGGCCTCCCTACTCGGGGGCAATGAGGAGTGTGCCTTCTGGCTCTTCAGCTGACACATGGCCGACTTCAACACCATGGAGTTATGCGGCAGTTGTGCCTTCTAGAAGCCACATAACTCCAACTTCGAGTCGAGCCGCTTGCTCACGACGGGCACTGAAGCTGGCGTTTTCCATATGCGGAGCATTAGCCATTCCAGGATGGGAGGGATGGGTACTGTGAGCGATTCCCTCGGTAGGGCCTCATATTGGAGGATTTCTAGTTCCTCCGTCTGAGGGTCCTCCTCCAATTCTGTTGAGAATGCTACGTCCTTCGACATGTCCCACATGAAGTCAAGGAATGCCATGTCCTCGGGCAGGGACTGATGCTGAGGCTAGGAAAGTGGCAAGTCCAAGGGGACATCACGGTGGCGACGAGTGTCCGGGGACTCCTCGTCCTTGGTCTCCCATTCTGAGTAGTCGGTCGGAGACTCAAGGGGGCCCCGTGGGCTCCAGGCCTGAGTCCATGTCCCTTGGAGGCCCCACGGCTGGTGCCATGTGTGCTAACTGGAGAAGATCTTGGCCCCGTGAAACGAGACTCAGATCTAGACCTTGGCCAAGGATCAACTCGAGGCCGCATGGTCTCAAGGATCAGCTTCGCCTTCGGGAATGTCCTCGACATTGAGGGCCTGGTGGTCTGGGTCGAGGAACCGGCTGTGCAGGACAGCAACGCCCATTGCAGGTCCATGAAGACAGACAGGTTGCGCCCCAGGGCCGCCATTCTGATTTCCAGTCCAGAAGGCTCCACAGCTATCGGCGCGGGCACCAAGGAACTCAGGCCTGATGCTGGTTCCCCTGAAGGGGAGTCCTCAACAAGGATGGCCTCGGGGGTCCGAGGCTGATCTCCAGGCAATTTCTTCTGGGTGAACTTGGTGGGCCGCTCACGCTCCAAGCCCTCGGATGAATGTCATGGACTGCGAGACCTGGCTCGGCACTTACACGACCTGCCAGAACTATCTAGGGATGCTGCCTTTGAGGGTTTCTTCTTCTTTTTGTGTTCCCTCGAGGGAGACCCCCTTTCTGAGGACCCGAAGCGTCAATCAGGGTTCGCAAGGGCGCCATGGGAATCCGTGGCTTCAGAAGGAGGGAAGAACTTATCGAGCTGCTGCTGGCGGTTCTTGAGGGTCTTGGCAGACATCTTCTTACACAGGATGCAGGGTCATGGCTGAGCCCTAGGCAGCGTAGCCAGCAGTTGGTATATCAGTAAGGGATATGACTTTTGCACACTAATCACACTTCTTAGAACCACTGGTAGCCATAGGGGAAAAATGTACCCCAGCAATGTCAAAGACCCACGGTGCTGCCAGTTGTAAAAAAGGTGCAAAGGCGCCAAGAGGAAAAAATATCTACGGACCTGAGACTCAATGCCGGGGCAGCATGCTCGGGCGGCGGGAAGAATACCGGTGCACAATCGGAGGAGCGTATGAAACTCTGGCACATAGAAATCAACTTTTTCTGGGGGAAAGCAGACAGACATCTGAAGGGCTCCACAGAAAAAGAAGACTGAGCAAGATGGCACCCTTGGGCGGGAAGGGTACCACGCATGCCTGGTGGCATCTCCCAAAAACTTTCTTTGAAAGTCGACATCACCCATATGTGAGGACTAATTTCCTGCTTGTTCCGAAGAACATGGGGATCGCCTGGTATCATGCCTGCCTGGTGGAAAGGTAGCGGACCTCGCATGCTACCTAGACAAGATTTTAGATAGTGTTGGGGAAGAGTCTGCTGTCTTGGTACATGTTGGTACCAGTGATATACGAAAGTGTAGGAGGGAGGTTTTGGAGGCCCAAAGTAGCATTCTCCAAAATCCTTCCTGTTCTATGCACAGAACCCAAAAGGCAGGCAGAGCTCCAGAATCGTAATGTGTGGATGAGACGGTGGTGCAAGGAAGAGGATTTTGGATTCTTTAGGAACTGGGCAACATTCTGGGCAAGGGAGAGGCTTTTCTGTAGGGATGGACTCTACCTTAACTGGGTGGCTCCAGGCTGCTGGCATTGACCTTTAAAAAGGAGAGAGGTACTTTTAAACTAGATAATAGGGGAAAGCCAAAAGCGCATGGTTCGGAAGGATGTATCCTTGAAGGATACTAGTAGAAGATGAAAGTTAGGACATCCTGACAGAGAGGTTCCAATAAAGATAAAAGTAATCCAAATGCCCTTAAGAACAGAGCTGAATGATTCTAAATTACCCCTATTAACTGATAATCACATTAATATGAATAAAATACAACCTCTAAATGCCTGTATGCAAATGCTAGAAATCTAAAAAATAAGATGGGAGAGCTAGAACATACAGCACTAAATGAAAGGTTTGATATGATTGGCATCTCAGAGACTTGTTGGAAGGAGGATAACCAATGGGACACTGTGATACCTGGGTACAAACTATATCGCAAGGATAGGATAGATCAAATTGGTGGAGAGTTTGCTCTCTATGTTAGAGAGGGAATTGACACGCACAGGATTAAAGTTTTGCATGAAACAAAATACACTGTAGAATCTCTATGGACAGAAATCCCATGTAAAAAGGGTAAGGCGCTGGCAGTGGAGGTGTACTGCAAAAGGGAGCAATATGTAGAAGCTGATGAGGATAAAGCAGAATTGCTTAGCCAATATTTTTATTCTATGTTCACAGATTAAAGGCCAGGAGCACGACCTCAGAAACCCCCCTCCCCCCACAAATAGAAATAGAAATGATGGGGATCTTGAATGATTTTCAGAAGACTATGTTCGTGAGGAACTAGTTAAACTAAAAGTAGACAAAGTGATGGGGCCAGATGGGATATATCCAAGAGTACTGAAGGAATTTAAGGATGTTCTGGCGGCTCCACTGACTGACCTTTTCTATGGTTCTTTTGAGACAGGAGTGATCCCCGAGGACTGGAGAAAGGCACATGTGGTCCCTTTACACAAAAGCAGAAGTAAGGATGAGGTTGAGAACTACAGGCCGGTTAATCTGACCTCTGCAGTGAGTAAATTAATGGAAACGCTGCTAAAAAAGAGCATAGTGAGGTTTCTGGGTCCAATGGATTGCAGGATCCGAAGCAGCAAGGGTTTACTAGAGGCAGGTCTTGTCAGACAAATCTGATTGATTTCTTTGACTGTGTGAAGAGAGAGTTGGACCAAGTGAGAGCCCTAGATGTGGTATACCTAGATTTCAATAAAGCCTTTGACACTGTTCTGCACAACCGACTTATAAATAAATTGAGCACCCTAGGAATGGACCCTAAAGTGACTGGGTTAGAAATTGGTTGAGTGGGAGGTGACAAAGGGTACAGGTAAATGGACTTCACGCTGAGGAGAAGGAGGGTACCACTGGTGTGCCGCACGGATCTGTCCTTGGTCCGATTCTTTTTAACATTTTTGTCAGTGATATTGTGGAAGGGCTGACAGGTAAAGTTTGCTTCTTTGTGTATGATACCAAAACCTGCAATAGAGTAGAAATCCAGGGAAGAAGAAGATAAAATGAGGGAGGATCTAGCCAAGCTTAAAGAATGGTTGAAAATTTGGCAGTTGAAAGTTAATGCTAAAAAATGCAGGGTCATACATTTGGGTTGCAAAAATCCAAGGTGGCGGTACAGAATAAGAAGTGACGTACTTCTGTCCACGAAAGAAGAGCGGGACGGACTGGAAAGGGGGGCTGTTACTTCTGGAGAGAAATCTGAAATTGTGAGTATATACTTCTGGGAATTTTTCTGAAAGGAATTGTTTTTCTTTTAAAGCTAATTAATCTGTGAACCCACTATTTTTTTTGTTAAATCAGTCAGGGCCTAGTAGCAACAGTTTAAGATTCAATTTAAAAACACAGAAGAGAACTTTCTGGTTACCTTTCATACCCAGTAGACAGCTGTAGTTTAAATTTCATAGTCACTCAGGGCCTAGCATCAGCAAAGTACTTTTAGTTTCAAATTAAAACACAGAAGAGAGCTTTCTGGTTAAATTTAGAATCCAGCAGAGAGCTTGTAGTTTAAATTTCATAATAGGTTAGAGCCTAGTAGCAGCAAAGAGCTATAATTTAAATCAAATCAGAATATAGTTTTCCTCAGCAGCACAGGACAAGGTACTGTGTAGCAGCCCTTTTTTAATAAGTGTTATATCCCTCCCTCCCTCCCCACACCCACCCTCCCCTGGGAATTTCACAGCTTTATAGGTACTTGCACAACTTAAAAGACAGGAGGTGCTCTCAGGTGAAGCTCATTACCCAAATCAGTCATACACCAAGGACCTGAGATTAATTAAGCTTCAGGTGAACAAGGTATATTAAACTTCTTAGGTACAGTTTTAGTGGTATAAATATCCATTGCACCCTTTAGTACATATAGAACTTAAAGATCTAAACACAAACTTAAAACTAAGATGCAGACAGCAGTCCAGCAGCGGGATGTGGGCTTTCCAGTCTTTTGCATTGAGTGTCACATGTATGATTTTCTCCCAGCTGGTGAGAGGTCTTACGTGTGCACTAGGTGCAAGGAGCTCTCTGCTCTCAGGGAACAAGTCCGTTCTCTAGAGGCTAGAGTAGCAGACTTGGAAAACATAAGACAGACAGAGAGGTACATAGACGAGACCTACAGGGATATAGTCCTGAAGTCCCACCTCCAGTCTGGCAGCATCCCTGTTGCCATGGAGGAGAGAGGTCACGTGACAGGAGAGCATCACCCTGGTGTGGCAGGAAGTGATCCTGTAAATAGGACCTGTCCTCCAGGTGATGTAAACCCCTCTCGCACCGAGGAGGTTTCTCCAGGGCCAAGTGCCCATGCGGGAAGGGTTAGGACAGCAGTTATAGTTGGTGATTCGATCATTAGGCATGTAGATAGCTGGGTGGCTGGTGGACGTGAGGATCGCCTGGTAACATGCCTGCCTGGTGCGAAGGTAGCGGACCTCACACGCCACCTAGATAAGGTCTTAGATAGTGCTGGGGAGGAGTCTGCTGTCTTGGTACATGTTGGTACCAATGACATAGGAAAATGTGGTAGGGAGGTTCTGGAAGCTAAATTTAGGCTTTTAGGTAGGAAGTTGAAATCCAGAACTTCCAGGGTAGCGTTCTCCGAAATGCTTCCCGTTCCACGCGCAGGACCCAATAGGCAGGCAGAGCTCCGGAGTCTCAATGCGTGGATGAGACAATGGTGCAGAGATGAGGGGTTCGGATTTGTTAGGAACTGGGGAACATTCTGGGGAAAGGAGGGGCTCTTCCGAAGGGATGGGCTTCACCTTAACCGGGATGGAACCAGGCTGCTGGCATTAACCTTTAAAAAGGAGATAGAGCAGCTTTTAAACTAGATAATAGGGGAAAGCCGACAGTCGCCCAAGAGCGCATGGTTCGGAAGAATGTATCCTTGAAGGATACTACAAAAAGCAGAGAGGTTCCAAAAAAGAGTAAAGTAGCCCAAATGCCCTCGAGTATGGAGCAGACAGAACTTAAAGATCCCAAATTACCCATGTCTACCAATAGCCAAATTAATATGAATAAAATACAGTCTCTAAAATGCTTGTATGCAAATGCTAGAAGTCTACAAAACAAGATGGGAGAGTTAGAATATATAGCACTAAACGAGAGGTTAGATATGATTGGAATATCAGAGACATGGTGGAAGGAGGACAACCAGTGGGACACTGTGATACCTGGGTACAAACTATATCGAAATGATAGAGCTGATCAAATTGGTGGAGGGGTTGCGCTCTATGTTAGAGAGGGCATTGAGTCAGAAAGGATTAAAGTTTTGCAAGAAACAAAATTTGCTGTAGAATCTCTATGGATTGAAATTCCATGTAAAAAGGGGAAGGCGATGGCAGTGGGGGTGTACTATCGTCCGCCTGGCCAGAATGAACAAATGGATGATGAAATGCTCAAAGAAATCAAGGAAGCTAGCAAAAGTTACAGTGCAGTAATAATAATGGGTGATTTCAATTACCCCGGCATCGACTGGGTCAGTGTCACAACAGGACATGCTAGGGAGATAAAGTTCCTAGATGAAATAAATGACTGCTTCTTGGAGCAGCTGGTTCATGAACCGACCAGAGGGGAAGCAATATTAGACCTAGTCCTTAGTGGAACACCAGATGTAGTGCAAGAGATAAGGGTGTTGGGGCCACTTGGCAATAGTGATCATAGCATGATCGCCTTTGATTTAATTAGTGGAGGAGGGATAGTAAGGAAATCCACAGTACTACCCTTTAACTTTCGAAAGGGAGACTATGATAGAATGAGGAAAACAGTTAAGAAAAAACTAAAAGGAGCAGTTGCAAAGGTTAAAGACGTACATCAAGCTTGGGTGTTGTTGAAAAATACTATCTTGGAAGCCCAGACCAGCTGTATTCCACGCTTTAAGAAAAGTGGAAGGAAGTCCAAAAAATTGCCAGCATGGTTTAAAGCTGAGGTCAGAGAGGCTGTTGTTGCCAAAAAAGCATCTTTCAAGAAATGGAAAAAAGAGCCAAATGATGAAACCTGGAAACAGCACAAGCACTGGCAAGTCAAATGCAAGGCATTGATAAGGCAGGCAAAGAGAGAATTTGAGAAGAAGCTTGCTGCGGAAGCAAAAACGCGAAATAAAGACCTTTTCAAGTACATTCGTAGCAAAAAACCCGTGAGAGAGTCAGTTGGTCCATTAGATGATAAAGGGGTTAAAGGAGCACTAAGAGGCGACAAGGCGATAGCGGAGAGACTGAATGAATTCTTTGCTTCGGTCTTTACTGAGGAAGATGTAGGGATGTTACCCACGACTGAAGTGGTATTTAAAGGTGTGGAAGAATTGAAGGAAATATCGATACATCGGGAAGATGTCCTACAACTATTAGATAAACTGAAGAGTAGCAAATCACCTGGGCCGGATGGTATACATCCAAGGGTGTTGAAAGAACTGAAATTTGAGATTGCAGACCTGCTATCAGTAATCTGTGAACTATCATTAAAATCATCTCTAATACCTGAGGATTGGAGGATCGCCAATGTAACACCAATTTTTAAAAAGGGTTCGAGGGGTGATCCGGGAAACTACAGACCGGTGAGCCTGACATCAGTACCGGGAAAAAAATGGTAGAAACCATCATAAAGAATAAAATTACTCAGCATGTAGATAGTCATGACCTAATGGGAGACAGCCAACATGGCTTTAGACAAGGAAGATCTTGTCTTACTAATCTGTTATGTTTTTTTGAAGGAGTGAATAAACAGGTGGACAAAGGTGAGTCGGTTGATATTGTGTATCTGGACTTTCAGAAAGCCTTTGACAAGGTCCCTCATGAGAGACTTTTGGCAAAACTAAAGAGTCATGGGATAGGAGGCAGTGTACTACTGTGGATCAGGAACTGGTTAAAAGATAGAAAGCAGAGGGTAGGGCTAAATGGCCAATTTTCCCAATGGAGAAAGGTGAATAGTGGTGTACCCCAGGGATCTGTGCTGGGTCCGCTGCTTTTTGACATATTCATAAATGACCTGGAAAGTGGAATAACGAGTGAGGTTATCAAATTTGCTGATGACACAAAACTATTTAAAGTTGTTAAAACCCAGGAGGATTGTGGAAAATTGCAAGAGGATCTTGATAAATTGGAAGACTGGGCATCAAAATGGCAGATGAAATTTAATGTGGAGAAGTGCAAGGTTATGCACCTAGGGAAGAACAACCCAAACTATGGTTACACGATGCAAGGTTCCACATTAGGAACCACCACCCAAGAAAAAGATTTAGGCGTCCTTGTGGATACCATGTTAAAACCCTCGGCCCAGTGTGCAGCGGCGGCCAGAGAGCAAATAGAATGCTAGGTATGATAAGGAAAGGAATGGAAAATAAAACAAAAGATATTATAATGCCTCTATAATCGTTCCATGGTGAGACCGCACCTTGAATATTGTGTGCAATTCTGGTCGCCATATCTTAAAAAGGATATAGCAATTTTAGAAAAGGTTCAGAGAAGAGCCACCAAAATGGTAAAGGGGATGGAAGGCTACTCCTATGAAGAAAGGCTAAAAAGGTTGGGGCTCTTTAACCTGGAAAAGAGACGGCTGAGGGGAGATATGATAGAAGTCTATAAATTAATGAACGGAGTGGAACGGGTAAACGTAGATCGATTGTTTACCTTATCAGAATATAGAAAGACTAGGGGACATGCAATGAAGCTACAGGGTAAACTATTTAAGACTAATAAAACAAAATATTTTTTCACTCAACGTGTAATCAAACTCTGGAATTTGTTACCGGAGGATGTAGTAAAGGCTGTTAGTGTAGCTGGGTTTAAAAAAGGTTTGGACAAGTTCCTGGAGGAAAGGTCCATAAACCATTATTAAGAAGGGACCAGGATATCAATGCTTGAACCAATACAAGCATTGTGGAACCTGTGTCCCTTGGGGAAACTGCTAGGTACGTATGACCTAGATTGGCCACTGTTGGAAACAGAATACTGGGCTTGATGGACCTTGGTCTGACCCAGTATGGCATATCTTATGTTCTTATGTTCTTATGACCTGGGTGTGATTGTTTCCAATGATCTTAAAGTGGCTAAACAGGTAGAAAAGGTGATGGCGAAAGCCAGAAGGGTGCCTGGGCGCATAGGGAGAGGAATGGCCAGCAGAAAAAATGAGGTGATAGTGCCTCTGTATAAGTCTTTGGTGAGACCTCATTTGGAGTAGTGTTTGCAGTTCTGGAGACCACACCTTCAAAAGGATATAAAAAGGATGGAGTCAGTGCAAAAGGTGCCTACTAAAATGGTCAGTGGTCTTTGTAATAATCCATATGGGGACAGATAAAAGATCTCAATATGTATACATTAGAGGGAAGGCAGGATAGAAGAGACATGATAGAGACATTTAAATACCTTCGTAGATGAGAGCCTCTTTGAATTGAAAGTAAGCTCTGTAACGAGGGGACAGAGGATGGGGGTGAATGTGGATAGACTCAAGAGTAACATGCAGGAATATTTCTTTATGGAAAGAATTTGTAAATGCGTGGAATAGTCTCCCAGTGGAGGAAGTTGAGATGTGGACAGTATGAGGCCAGTACCATAGGTGCACATCTGGGCCACCCAGACGTCCAGAAATCTGGACAGCCCAGAGATAAACCCAATTCTGGCATCCCAGACATCCAGGCACTTCCCCGGCTAGCTTAGCCAGGCTCCTGCATTTTGTTATGGCACCGCGGCTCCATGCAGGAGCTGCGACCCCCAGCAGACCCCAAAAATTTGCTTGCCCTGCAGCCTCACTCCAATCGGGCCTGCTGTAGTCAGGGTCAGGCTGCAGGGAACCCCTGGTGCCCCCTTTCCGCGCTTTGTAGCCCCGGCTGCTGCATGTCCTGCCATCCAGGGGGACTTATTCCACCCCCAAGGAAGAATAAGTCCCCCGTGCAAAGGCTGACCCCGGACGTACAGCGCCAACCTCTGAATCGGCCCTGTACATCCGGGGTCATGTTCCCGCTCACTACTCGCCCTCACTCCACCTCCGGCTCACCCCCTCCTGCCCACAAACAGAGCTTCCCGCACATCTTGTCTGTATGAGCAGGGAGCTCTGTTGGCTGCAGCAGCACCCCAGCTTTTAGCGCGGATGAACTTCTGAAACAGACAGCATCACTGCTAAATGCAAACCGGTATCTACCCTTATCTGAATTCAAGAAAGCAAGGAACAAACACAGATGATCTCTAAAGGAAAAAAATGCACTATAGTAGTTGATATGGAAAGGCAGGCTAGATGGGCCAAATGGTCTTTTTCTGCCGTTATGTTTCTATGCTTCTAATGTGGACAGATAGCATTCCATTCTGAAACACTTTCTTGCCTAAGTGTTCTAAGAATCAGGGTTTTTTTACCAGGTAAGTATTTACCAGGTTGCATTTTCTTACATTCTTCAATTCAGATTCAGTTACCACTGAAGATCTTGAACTTTGTTGAAATCAGGTGCTGGTTGGACTTTTTATTTAAGTCATTTTTATGATACAGGCTGGGCTGAGTGGTTAGTATGGAACACCTCTTAGAAGCCATGGATTGATACAGCTACAGTGGCTTTTGAGGCCTCCTTGAATTTTAAGAGCCCAAAGACATTAGCATGTAGTTCTAATTCCTACTGTAATAGAAAGGGAACCTCACTTGATATGCACTAAACAAATGTCGGGTAAGAGATGTCTTCTTACAGATATTCATTTTGCACAGGAGGAGGAGATGTATCAGAAGGAATGTTTGTAGTGCACTACTCTGCTTGTAAGGAGGATTCTGGAGGGAAGAAAATCTTAATCTGGATTTGAGAGTGTTCTGAGCATGTGGAGGAAGGGTGTAGAGCAGGGGTTTTCAACCCAGTCCTCGGGGAACCCTAGGCCAATCAGGTTTGCAGGATTCCCAGAATGAATATGCATGAGAAAGATTTGCATGTTCTGCCTTCATTGTATGCAAATCTATCTTATGCATATTCATTGTGGGAATCCTGAAAACCTGACTGGCATAGGGTTCCCCAAAGACTGGGTTGAAAACTTATGGTGTAGAGAATGGCCTCCTTGTGGTTGAGATTCTAAAGTAGAAAACAAAGAAACTATCAAATCTTGAGATGGACAACTGTGTCTCTATGCAAAAATAACACCAGTGGAGTCAGATAGCACTTACACTGAGCTGTTTATATTGAACAGAAGGAAGATCTTTATAGTAGCCCTTAACAAATTGCAGAAACAAGTGAGGCTGCTCCAGAAGAGACAATGAAACAGATGAAGACTCACTGGCTACAATAACTAGGACTGACGTTGATGTCATGTGAACTGGAATGGTTGACCATTATGCAAGGAATGACCATGTCTCAACTGGGGAGCAAGAGGATGTCTGTGTTGGATCTGCCCTGTTGGTGCAAAATAAATCTTGCACTGGGGAAGTCTATTCACGATCTGCACTGGCCCACTGTGCTGGTTTGTCTGTGCTAAGAGAACATGGTAATGACTGACATGACAGAGAAAGCTACTGGGAATGACAGGCTTCAGAGCTACTGGCTGGCTGAAATAGAGTAGTTACTCACCTGTAACAGGTGTTCTCCAGGAGCAGCAGGAATCAGTCCTCACATATGGGTGACATCAACGTCGATGGGGTCCTTGGGAGCATTTCCCCAGCTTTCTATGAAAGCCTTTGGGAATGCAGGCACGCATGCGCGGTCCCCTTCCCGCCTAAAGGTGCCATCTTGCTCAGTCAAATGACATAGCTAAAAACAGCACACAAAAATGTAAAAATAAACTATGTACAACTGCAACTCCCAGGGGAGGAGGGAGGGTTGTGAGGACTGATTCCTGCTGCTCCTGGAGAACACCTGTTACAGGTGAGTAACTACTCTTTCTCCAGGACCAAGCAGGAAGTCAGTCCTCACATATGGGTGACTCCCTAGCTTTGGGCTACCAGGAACCCAGGCTGAACAAGAGAACTCCCTTTAGTCCCAGCCATGGGCTCAAAAGGTGGGCGACTCAGTTGCTGCAAGACCACATTCAACTCCCACTCAGGAGCTGGAAGACGGATTGGAGGCTTTAGCAAGAGCAAGCCTCTGAGAAACCTGCAACACCAAGGGGTGAACCGACAGAGAATGTCCTTTCACCAGTGAGTGGTGAGCTGCTAGAGCTGAGAGGTGGACCCAAACAGAATTGGACTTAAGTCCCTGACTGGATAAGTGCAGTAGGTACTGAAGCACTACTGGTACAGCACAGAAGAAAGGATCTTCTGTAAGTAGCTGACACCACACAGAAAACCTTTTCCATTTCAGGGCTACCAGCAGGACCGAGGCCTTGTCCTGTAGAATTTTGAATAGGGTTTGGGCCACCAGGGGCGTGGGAGGAAACGCATACAGGAGGCCCTGGAACCAGGAAATCAGAAAAGCATCTGCTGCTAGCCGCAGAGGATGCGGTTGCCTGGAGCAGAACCTTGGCAGCTGTTTGTTCAATGGACTGGCAAACAGATCTATGGAAGGAAGTCCCCATTTCAGGAAAATCTTCTGAACCACTAAGGGATGGAAATTTTGAGTTTATTAAACAAGCAACAAAAAAAAACATATAAAAAGCAAAAACAATCACCCCAACCAAGTCCCACATCCCCCAAAACCCCCACCCCCCCCGACATAGCACAAAACAAGTATCACAACCCCCCCCGTGACCCACCTCCCCAAACCCACCACCAACCCCAGCAACCAACACACGTGCCCCTTCTCCCAACAACAACCCACAAAAAATCCCTGACAATGTCCATGTCCCCTTCCCCCCCTCAGTCCAATGTCCATGCCCGACCCAACCTCCCCCTGCAAGAACACCCCAGAGCAGTCCACACATTGTCCGTCTTGCAATCCCTGAACCCCTCCCCCGCACAACACTCCCCACCAGTCCAAATGTTCATTTTGTCCGCTGGTGTTTGGGGGCTGCCAGACTCCCTCCCCCAACCATCCAGAGACAGAGCCCCTGTCCCCATCCCTCCCCCTTCAGCGTGAGCAGCAGCTCCCCCCTCCCTCCACCCCGATCCCTGCCCCCTCCCCATCCATCCCACAGAAACAAACACCGCAAAAGCAAACCTCCCCACCCCCCCCCCAAACAAAAACATAAGGGCACCTTGAGCCCATCCCCAACAGAATCCCACCAAAACAAAACATAACTAATCATACAAAGCAAAAGCTAAATACAAAAGAGAAACATAACCCCTGTGCTGCCCTGCAATCCAGACAGCGGAGCGGGATGCCCAGGACACAAAAAAGAACAGACACAAACACCAACAACAACAATTGGGACGGCCACCCCTCTAAGGAGAAAGGGATAGCGGACAAGTGGTCTAACCCCTCAAGCAGCACCAGCTCACCCCCCCCCCCCCGGGAGAAAAACAACCCCAAAATCATACCTAGAAGTAAACCCCAGGGAAGGGAACCCAACCCCTCCTGTCACACCCCTCCCCCCAGGGAAACAAAACAAACCTCAAAGTCCTACAGGGACGAGAACCCCAGGGAACCCCTCCCCCTCACGGGGGGCGGAGGGTGAGGTGACGCCACAGACGCTCCCAACGATGAGCCTCCACCACCCGCCTTTCGCGGTGCGCCATGCTGGACACTTCCTCCAAAATGTCCCGCACCACCTCGTCGAGGGGCAGGACCAAACCCCGGGTCGAAACATGACAGCGCGCTTGCCACAGGTGGTAGCGCACTACGGCCGTGACGAGGTAGAGGGTCCCGGAGTCCTGCCTTAGAGGAAAGGACCAGGCCCCGTACACCCACTCCGCATACGTGAGGAGGGAAAGGTCGCGCAGGTGAAGAGCAGCGGACACCAACCGGCAGGCCTCCACGTTGAAGGGGCACTGCCGGAGGAAATGGTCCATGGTCTCCGTCTGCCCTTCACACCCGGCCCTCGGACAGACCCGCTCGGCCTGTGACCTGTACTTGAGGTTGTCCCTCACGTACAAACGCCCGTGAAAAGACAACCAGGCTACATCCCGAACCTTCTTCGGTAGCCGAGGGGAGTTCAACAGCCGAAGGCCCCGCTGCATCACATCCGCCGGACAGTCCCGCAGGGCCCACCGTGGTTGAAAGTGGGAGGCGAGTACCATCCGATATAATCCTTTCCGCCCCAAGGACTGGGCGAGCGGGTCGGTCACCCCCCACCGCCGAATGAGCCCCACCATCGCAAATACGTACGATGGGGCCTGTTCCCTGCTCCGACGCACACGTGGGACCGAGGACGCCCCCTCCCACTGCTCCCAGAAGCGGGAGAACCATTCCCGATAGGAGGCCACCCACCAAACCCCACCCCCTTCCCGCATCCTACCCAAGTGGAACGCCATAGACAAGACTGACAGGAAGACAAGGGGGTGCAACATACCCAAACCGCCCTCTGCCCGATCCAGGCAAACGATGTTGCGCTGGACGGGGTTCAGGCGATTACCCCACAGAAAACAGAAAAAGACGGCACAGACAGACGCCTGACGGGACGACGGAAGGACGAAGACCGTGGCCACGTGCAGAAAGAGAGGAAGCAGAAACGTCCCGAGGAGTTTGATCTTCTCCTCGTACGTACACCTCCACCCCCTCCGCCGCAGCACCCGACACCGTGCAGTCTCAAGACAACGGTCCCAATTGGACTCCGCACAGTCCTCCGACCCGAAGACGAGGCCCAAAACGCGGACCTCCCCCACGGGAGGAGGAAAGGGGGCGCAGGAAGGCGGGCAGGCCTCCGAGGGGCCCAACCACAGCGTCTGGCACTTGCTGTGGTTAACAACAGAATGGGCTACCTCCGAGTACTCCTCCACGGCCTCCCACAGGGCCTCTACCCCTTCAGTGCCGTCCACGTAAACTGAGATGTCATCAGCGTAGGCAACAACGGACACCGGGGGCGCACCCGGCGCCTCCAGGCCCCGCAACCCACCTGAGGACAATCTCAGGAGGAAGGGGTCGAGGGAGAAGACATACAGCAAGGGGCTCAAAGGGCACCCCTGCCGCACCCCCGAGGCGACACCAAACGGCCGTCCGAGCCACCCGTTAATAAACGGGAAGCTCACCCCACCTCGGTACAGCGCCTGCACGACGAAGAGGAAACCTGCAGGGAGGCCGAAGTGCTGGAGCACCACCCACAGGTACCGGTGACTGACTCGATCGAAGGCTTTGGACTGATCCAAGGAGACCAACCAATGGTCCCGTTGGAGCGACCGGCCTCTCTCCACCACCTCCCGGACTGTGGCGACAGCGTCCAGAACCCCTCTCCCCCGAACGGAACAATACTGGGAAGGGGACAGCAAAACGCCCGACACCTCCACCAGTCGGTTGGCCAAACACTTGGCCAGGATCTTCCGGTCCGCGTTCAGAAGAGAGAGCGGCCGCCAAAAGTCCAAGGAGTTATCGTCCTTCCCCTTGGAGAGCAGCAGCAGGACAGACTCGCGAAATGACCGCGGGAGAGAAACCCCGTATCCATGATCTCCTGAAACAGGGAGGTCAGGAAGGGGGCCAGCTGGGCGATGAAAGTGCGATAGAACTCCACAGGGAGCCCATCGCGCCCAGGCACCTTCCCCAACGGCATGGCACGAATCGCCCTCTCCACCTCCACCTGCTGAATCGGAGCAGCGAGTGCATCAACCTGTGCCTGAACCACAGCCGAATACACCGGGGGAAGGCCCAGGTACTCTCGGATATGGGTGAGGTCCACGGGGCGATCCCCAAACAGGTCCGAGAAGTAGTCCCCCACCATCCGTAAAAGGTCCTCCTGGGAGGTATGAATGGTACCGTCCTCGCCCTGCAGGGCCATGACCTCCCGACGCCGTACCCTCTCCCTGCAAGTCAGGAAAGGGTCTGGAGTGGCGACCCCACCGGCCGCCCCCTCGAAGCATAGGGAGGCATGGCGATCGTAAAGCAGGCCACGGAGCTGGACTCGCACCTCTTCAACCTCCTCCCGCGCTGCCCCTCGGGATACCAAACGATCCAGCGACCTCCGGAGGACAGTGTAGGTGAGGTAGCGGGATCGAGCCATGGAGGTACCTCAGGAATGGAAGAGTTGGCGGGCACGCGTCTTCACCTCGTCCCACCAGGCGCCACGGGAAGGAAAAACACCCAACAGGGTCTCCTGGTCTGCGAGAAAGGCCAAGAACTCCTGGACCACCTCTGATGTTGCCAACAACTGCACATTCAGTCGCCACAGGCCAGGACCCCTGCTGAGCTCCTCGTGGTTAGCCAGGAAGGACACGGAGAGGACGCGGTGGTCCGAGAAGTCAACCGCCTGCAACTGCGGAGGGGAACACTCCACCCGGGCACTCACATATATCCGATCGATACGACTCCTGCAGGTCCCATGGTAGTAGGTGAACCCCGGCGACCGTGGAAAGGCCCAGTGGAAAACATCCACCAGGTCAGCCGTCCGGGTCATCTCGGCCAAAAAGAGGCCCTCGTAACTGGGTGGGCAACGATCCCCCCCTCGGTCCTGCAAAAACGTGGTGGTGTTAAAATCCCCGGCAAGGACCATCAAACGGGAGGTGTGTAAGTAGGGGCGGATGACCCCAAACAGGGTCTTCCTCGCCAACTTAGACTGGGGGCCATAGACCACCACGAAACGAAACCGATGAGGCCCGCAGTAGCCGTCTAATAGCAAACACCGGCCCTGCTCCAGTTCCCACACGTACTGCACCTGAAATCGGTTAGACGTGAACAAAACCGCCACTCCTGCGTAGGGCTGTGCCGCAAGCGACCAGTACGAAGGGCCCCACCTCCACTCCCGCTTCGCCCGATGAAGGCTAGCGAGCGAGGTGAGCCTGGTCTCCTGCAAGAAGATGACATCCAGCCCACTCGTGGAAAGAAAATCATAGGCCGTAGCCCGCGCCTGGTCCGAGAAAATGCTGGCCACGTTGATGGTGGCGCACGAGAACGCAGGAGTGCACGCCATGCCTAGTTCATGTGCAGTGACCCTTTCCTCCTCTTCTCACCATACCCGGGATCCCCGGAATCCCTCTTGCAGGACAAGCCCGCGAGCTGGAGCAACTCCTCACGGTCCACGTCGACCACCTCGAGGATCTCCACCTCCTCCTGCTCGACCCTGTCACCCCACGAGGCGCTGGTGTCCCTGAGACCACCAGGCAAAGCTGTCGCAGCGGCTAACCCAGTGCCCATGGGCCGAGGGGGCACGGACAGGTCAGGGGTCGGAGGAATGATCTCCTCCGTGGGGTCCACCACCGGTGCCTCCCCCCCCTCCCTGGACAAAGACTGAGACAGTGGACCAGTGCCCACCCCCGCGGGGGAGGCCGGGACGGCCGGGTCAGCAGGGGGCTCCTGCGAAGGCCCATCACCCAACTGCGGGGGCAAAGACCCGTCCTCCCTCACCCGTCGGGTGCCAGTATCCACCTTGATCGGAGGACCCTGACCGCGGCGCGCCTTCGACACTTTCGAAGGTCGCCGCTGAGGAAGAGGGGTCGCCCCCGCCGCTAACCGCTCCGAGCGCCGCACAGGAAGCCCTGCCTCCACAGGCAAGCCCTCATCCGCCTCAGCCGCATCAGCAGCCAAAAAGACGAAACGGTTGATGTCCAACACGGGCTCTGCATCCGGCAACGGGGATGTCTCCTGTTTCTTCCTTTTGGACTTGCCACCCTTGGAAGGGACCATGGTCCATTCCTCAGGTGGCACCACCCGCAACCCGCTATCCTGTCGTGATACATTAACCTCCACCACATCAACCCTCTCCTCCTTCCTACCCGAATCCCCTCCCCCTGGTGGCTCCCTCGGCTTGATGGACTCCTCCACCCTAGGGCCCTCGGACTCCTCCTGAGGGAGAGGGGCCTCCACAACCTCCTCCCGCACAGGAGCCCGAGGTGGAGTGACGGCATCCCCCCCCGGTCCATTGTGTGACGCGGAGGGGCAGCGGGCGAAGGGGTGGCCCAACTCCCCGCAAAGGTTACACCGAATAAGCAAACACCCGGCCGAGGCGTGACCCCGTCCACCACAACGGGTGCAGACCTGCTCGGGACAGTTCATGCTCAAATGGCGGAATGAGCCACAGCGGTGACACTCGCGGGGTTGCCCGGGGTAATAGCACAAGATGCGATCCCGACCGAGGAAAACCGGCCGAGGGCACGTGCTGCACCACGTTTCCCACCTCACGCAAACGGATCCTGCCCTTCCACGACCCGTCCCACACCCCTAGGGGCCCAGCGCCCTTAACCAGGGGTGCGAGGAGCACCGCATGGCGCGACAACCAAAACTGGATGTCCTGCCCTGGGAGCGACTCATTCCGGGATAGGATGGTCACAGGTACTGTCCCTTGGCGAGAGATAGGCACAACACGAAAGTCAGCCCACCCTCCCTGCCCCCTCTGCTGCTGGTATCGGTCCCAAAAAATCTCCAGCCCCCGTCTCAGCATGAAACTGACATCATACTCAATGGTGTTGTTCATGTGGATGAAGGCGTAGAGATCTCCCGGGAGAAACCCCAGCCCAAGGACCATTCTCAAGACCTGTTCCCTGGCTGGAGGGGACCCCTCCCCAGCCCATCGGATCTGCGCCACGTTGCGCCGTCGGACCTCACCCCCTACCCCTCGGAACCCTCCCCTACCTCCTCCCCCTCCTGCGGGACCATTCCCTTGGGAACCCCCCCTCCCCCCACCTGACGTCCCCGGAGTGGTGCCCGACCCCTTCAGAGCCTCCGCAAAGGTACGGGGGGGGAGCCGACCCCCCAGCACCCATCCCCTGCCCTCCTTGGTCTTCCCCTGCTGCCACCTGCGGGGGATCCTGCTGCTGGTCTGCAGGATCCACAACCTCCGCACGGGGCGACCTGAGGACTGGGCAAGGTCAGCTCTGCAAACACCAAATCAGGGATGCTATCCCTTCCGGATCCCTGGGTGCCACCGAGAACCCCCGGATCACCCCCTGCTTCCACCTCCAGCTGCCGAAAGGCAGCAAAGGCCCCGGGAGGGCCTGTCGGGGTCTCCAAAGCTAATTGAAGGGCATCACGGACCTGGTTCTCGGTAACACCCAGGCGACCAGAAAGCCCCCCCACACCTCCGTCCCGTGTTTCCGACCCAGCGCAAGGCTCCTGGGTCTCGGCCACCACTACCGGGGACGGACCCCGCTCCCCTCCAATCCCGAGATCCAGGGGAATCACCTCCACCCCTGACCCCACTGAGGACAAACCCTTCCCCCGAGCAAGGCCAGCCACTACCCCCTTCCCCACTATATGACCAGTCGGCCGCTCCCCCCTTCCCTCCGCCAGACCCTCCACCGACCCACCATCCGCTACCCCCTGTAGGGCTACCGGCAACAAGGCAGGACCTACCCGAGACAGCAGGGCAGATCCCCCAACCAGAACATCCCCCACAATTCCACCCTCCTGCCCCCCGTCTCTCCCAGGTCCTACCTTATTGTCGATGCCAAATGTGGCACAGGTGTCCGGAACCACACGGCCGGCAGCCAAGGCTCCAGCAGGAAGGGCGGACGCCCCCCTGCGAGCCAGGCCCCCCTCGGCCACACTGGCTGATACTGCAGGCGCCTGCTCATCCCGCTCCACTGACACAGATGACAGAACAAAAGGACAATCAGTCTTTCCCTTCTCTTGACTCCCCTCAGGGGCTGCAGAAAAAGAACAGCAGCCCCTACCCTGCTCCTTCCCCTTTCCTGGATCCTTCCGGCGCCAGACAGCCACCCCCGGGTACCGGGGGCGTCCAGTCTGCAGCCCCCAGGTATCCAGGGAAGAGGAAGAAAACCCCCCCCACCTCTTTATGTGCAGCTGGAGGCTGCACATCATCAGGAAGGGCTGCAGCAAGCAGCCGACTTGTCCCCACAGCATCCGCAGACTTCCGACGCGAAGATTGAGCAGGCAGCAGGTCAAAGGCACCCTCAGAGTCCCCTCCAGCGGCAGAACTACCGGAACGCTCCCAAATCGCCTCCGCTGATTTTCACCAGTGCTCCTTCGGCAGGTCAGGAGAAGAAGAACGGCTGTCGGCACACTTCCGGGAGAACCCGGAAGTGACGGTATCGGGTTCACGGCGGCCATCTTGCCTTTGCAATCGAGTGGAGGGAAGCCCTGCTGCTGCGTCTGACATCGGGGCAGCCCGTTCGGAATGCCGAACAACATCTTCGCCTTGGCGGTCAGCTGGGGGAATCCCCTCTGCACGCAGAGACTTCGGGGGGGCAGAGGGGAAGGCCGAAATCACTCGTTGAGGGGGGAGAACAACGTCTCCAAACCCCCCTTCCAATGCAGTGCCTGAGGCTGTCAGCTGTGTTTGGGAGACACACGGAGCCTTCAAATCAGAACCCCGAAGACACTGGCGAGCCGCGACTCCTCCACGGGTCATCCTGCCACCATCGAGGAACTGGGGATCCACTGTACCAGCCGGATGTTCTATGCAGATAGCATCCACGGAGGCCCTCTCCAAAAACCCAGAACCAGCAGTCACGGGCAGGTAAGCAAAGTGAGGGTCAGAAACAGGTGGAAAAGGGAACTGTCTGCTCCCCAAGTCCCCCTTAAAGGTGAAGGGCAGGGAAAGGGACTTTGAAAGATCTGCTAAGCGTCCCACCCCCGGGGGCCCCCCCTGGACTACACCCTGGGCTGCCCAGCGATCGTAGATCTGGTACAGTTCCGTGAGGGACCCACAACCCTGAGTTTTGAAAGCATGAATCTGAGCATACCGGTCCCGTAGGGCCCGCTTAAGCCCCTTTCTGTAGGTCTTATAGGCCACCCATTCCTCACCGGGAACGGTGGCCTGCAGGCTCTCCAAGTGGGACAGCTGGGCTTGCAGCTGGGCCGCCTCCTCCTGGAGACCCTGGAGCCGTCGCACCGCCGCCACGATTTCATCTGGGGCCCTAGCTGGCTGCTGGAAGGACGGCAGGCCCGACCCCCCGTCCTCATCCTCACTGGAGGAGGTAGAGGCCTCCTCCAGGACCCGAGGCGGAGGGGGGAACCCGCCTCCTCCAGTACTATACTGCACGGTCCTCCAGGGTCTCCCCAGGGCCTCTCCCTGCTTCCACCCAGCCTCCACACCTTGCCTGGGGAGGAGACAGGAGCCTCCTCCCTGGGGTAGCGGGGCCAAACCTCCATACCTGTGGGTCCCTCCTCCCTGGCCATGTGTAGTCCTACCTGGGGAGCCCCCCTCCTGGGGCACCGGCTGAAGACAGGTCCCAGCATCCACAGTAGTCTGCACCGAAGGAGGCCTACCAGGCCTGGTAGGCCTCTGGGCCTGGGCCTGGGCCTCTCCCTCTGGAGGTGGCCCAGGACCCGACATCCGGACACAGTTAGTGAGCAGAAAACTCCTCCCTAGCAGGAGCTCTCCAGAGCAGGTCTTCTCACCACAACAGCTGAACAGGAAGTGGGCGGAGCTGCCATTCGTGTGGCTGCAGAATCCTGCTCAACCTGTCGGCCAGGTAGTTTTCCTGGCCAAGGAGATACACAGCCTTGAGGAACATGTTGTGCCTGAGAGCAAACAAGCAAAGGTCCTGTGCCTCCTGACAAAGAAGCCTGGACCCAGTACCGCCCTGGTTGTTCCCATAAAACATGGCTACTTGATTGTCTGTTTGAACTAAGACAGACTGATGAGCCAGGGTTTGAGAGAAAGTCTTGAGGGCTAAATGAATAGCCCTGAGTTCCAGTAGATTGATCTGCTGCGTGGCCTCCCAGGGAGACCACAGGCCCTGGGTGCACTTGCCCAGACAATGAGCCCCCCAGCCCTGCAGGGAGGCATCTGTGGTCAACACCACTGTGAACCCAGGAATCTGAAAAGGCACCCCTTGCAGTAGATTGGGTGGGTGCAGCCACCAGCGGAGGGAGTTCAGGAATGGTCTGGACACCCTTTCTCTGTCTCTGAGGCTCCCTGCGGCCTGTGTCCACTGAGTTCTGAGGCACCACTGTGCAGGCCTCATATGGAGCCGGGCATTCGGGGTCACATGTACTGTCGAAGCCATGTGGCCAAGAAGCCTCAGGCAGAGTCTGGCGGAGACCAGTGACCTGCTGAGAAACTGGTTTACAAGTTTATCAGTCTTTGGGCTCTGTCTTCTGGCAAGAAAGCCTTTGCCAGCAGAGAGTCCAGCCTTGCTCCTATGAACTCCAAGTTCTGGGAGGGGAGCAAAGTGGACTTTGCAAAGTTTATGACAAACCCCAGGTTTTGAAGAAGAGCAATAGTTCGGAGGGTGGCTTGTCTGGCCTCCTGGCACGTCTGACCCCTGATGAGCCAGTAGTCCAGATAGGGGAAGACAAAGATTTTATTTTATTTATTTAGACAGTTTTGTATACCGCCTTATCCTTCAATCAAAGCGGTCACAACACAATTGGGGGATACATTTAACACGCGGGGATATGAGACACATACACTAATACTTACAGGGAACATGGGCAATGGAGGGTTAAGTGGCTTGCCCAAGACCACAAGGAGCATCTGTGGGACTAGAAACCCCAGTCCTTCCGGCCCAAGGTTGCTGTCCTCTAGTGGGATTTGAACCCCCGACCTTCCGGCCTGAAGTACCGTGCCCCAACCACTAGGCTACTCCTCCCTGATTTCTCAGGTAGGCCGCCACCACTGCCAGGCATTTGGTAAAGACCCTGGGGGCAGAGGTGAGGCCGAAAGGCAGTACTCTGTACTGATAATGGTTTCCTCCCACAATGAACCTGAGGTGCTTTCTGTGGTCTGGATGAATGAGGATGTGAGTGTACGCATCCTTTAAATCTAAGGAGCATAGCTGGAGCATAGCTGGAGGTAGGGCAGAAGTGTTCCAAGAGTAAGCATCTTGACTTTTTCTTTCTCTAGGAACTTGTTGAGATTTCTGAGGTCGAGAATAGGCCGAAGGCCACCGGTTCTTTTTGGTACGAGAAAGTACCTGGAGTAGAACCCTTGACCTCGGAGGAGGGGAGGCACAGGCTCAACTGCCTTGTCTCGCAACAGACCTTGGAGCTCCTGAAGGAGAAGATCTGTGTGTAGGGGAGGCCTTGGAGGCTCCCCTGGGAAGTATGGAGGAGGCAGCTGCTGGAAGTGTAGCATATAGCCCTTGTGGACGATGCTTAACACCCAACTGTCCCCAGTGATGAGTGGCCACCTGTGGATAAACAGGGTAAGTCGACCTCCTGTGCAGGGTTGGGAGAGCAGGGACGGAGAGGCTATGCCTAAGGAGTCAAAAAACCCCACCCTGCTGAGTGGGAGCAGGCGCCAGAGGCTTGACGGCCCTCTGCCTATGGGGCCCATTCCCCTGCCCCTTGGCCTGCTGACCCTGTGGGGGAGCGTGGGAGGCCTAGTATTGTGGGAACTGTTTATAGGCAGTGCCCTTCCTCGGGTAAAAGGGCTTTTTACCTGAGCCCTTCTTTTTCTGAGAAGGGGCAGAAGTCTTTCTAGACAGCCTTGTCCTCGTGAGGTGCTCGGTTTCGAGCTCAGCAGCCTTCTCGGTCATCGGCTTGCCAAAAAGGTTCTCACCTCGGCAAGGGACATCGACCAACTTGTCCTGAACCAAAGGCTCGAGGTCCGATGACTGCAACCACGCCTGGCATCGGGCCGCGATGCCGGCTGCCGCAACACGGTCCGAAGCCTCGAAGCCATCGTAGGCAGCGCGGGACATAAACTTAGAGCATTCCCGTATCCCCGAGGACAAGGACTTGAACCTCTGCAAGGGTTCCCAGGAGAGATCAGCAGAAAACCCGGCCAGTTCCTTGGCCAGGTCTCGCAAGTACATGCCCATGTACAGCTGGTAAGACTGGACCCGGCAAGCAAGCATTGAGCCCAGGAAGTATTTTCTACCAAAACCATCCAGGTTCCGGGCCTCCCTGCCAGGGAGCACTGCGGAGTGCATCTTCTGACTTTTGAGATGATGCATGGTCGATTCCACCACCATGGAATGGTGTGGTAGCTGCGCTTTTTGAAAACTAGGGCTCTTCCGGAGTCGATAAATGGAATCGACACGCTTGCTTAGAACCGGCGCCGAGGCCGGTGCCTCCCACATCCGGAAGAGGAGCTGTTCCAGCATCGGAGGAACCAGAACAGTAAAGGCCTCCTTCGGAGGAGAGTCATACTGGAGGGGCTCAAGCTCTTCGCTCGAGGCTCCTCCTCGGGATCCACAGGGATAGCCAACGCAGTGGCCATATCCCGGACGAACTCCGAGAACCAGGTATCCTCCGGAGGGGTTTCTACTCCGGGGCTCAGACTGCGGTGAGTCCGACGGGACGCACCGAGTCCGGAAGTTGTCGGGGGACTCCTCGTCCTCCGTCTCCCAGGCGGACTCGTCCGATGACGAATCAGGCTCCGACCACACGTGGCCTGTGAGCACCCGCCCCGACGCCGAAGGCACCGAAGCGGGAGGTCGAGGGAGACTGCGACCGAGGTCGACCTCGAGCTTTCATGGTCTCGAGTATCGGCTCGGTCTCCGGGGTCAACTTCGACGTCGATGTCCCGGTGGTCGGGGCAGATGCGCCAGACAGGCTGGCCATCAGCGCCCGCTGCTGTTCCATGAAGACAGACAATCTGCACTCCAAGGCTGTCAGCCTGAGACCCAGCTCAGGAGACTCAGCAGCCACCGACTCGGGCCCCGGCAGCGCCGGGCCCGACGTCGGCTCTCTGGGAGGAGAGTCCACGAGGACTACAGGACTTACGTGTCCAGCAGACTCCGGCTCCACACGAGGTACTTTTGGCGGCTTCTCCTGTTCCACGGGCCCGGGACGGCGGTCGGGCGTCCGAGACTTAGCTCTCCAGGATCCAGGGACCTCCTCCGACGACGCCCTTGCGAGCCGCTTCTTCCTCTTTCGTTCCTGGTCGGGGGACCCCCTGTCCGAGGAGCCCCCCTGTCCGAGAAGCCCCGACGTTGCTCAGGATCAGACTCCCAAGATGTCGAGGCTTCAGATGAGGTTCGGGCCCGGCCGGAGGCCGAGTCGGAGAAAAGCCTTTCCTTTTGGTGCTGACGACTTCGAAGCGCCTTGGTGGACATCTTTTCACATAGTCCACAGATCTTAGGATCGTGGTCAGGACCCAGGCACCGAAGGCAGCAGTCGTGTGTGTCGGTGAGAGATATTAGTTTCTTACACCGATCACACTTCTTGAAACCACTGGAAGCCATCGGGGAAAAAAGAGTCCCCGCGAGGTCAAAGGACCGGCCTTCCAGGGAAAAAGAAAAAAAGGGCGCGAACGCCAGCCACGAAGGGCAAAAACTGAAAAAATAAGATCGGGCTCGATACCGGTGTACCGAACCCGGCGGGAGGGGAACCGGCGTCGAAGCGGAGAAAAAACAGCGAAGGAATCGCAAAAAAATCCAACTATTTTCCGGGAGGACTAGGACACACGTCCGACGGGCTTCACGGAAAAAGAGAGACTGAGCAAGATGGCACCTTTAGGCGGGAAGGGGACCGCGCATGCGTGCCTGCATTCATAAAGGCTTTCATAGAAAGCTGGGGAAATGCTCCGCAAGGGCTCCATCGACGTCGATGTCACCCATATGTGAGGACTGACTTCCTGCTTGGTCCTGGAGAAATCTATGATAGAAGAAGGCTGAACAGATCTGTGCTTAGAAGCACTGTGGGCAACAACTCTACTGAGGTGTCTGTGCTTCTCCAGCACTTTAGAAGGAACTTTCAAGGATGTCTTTACCTCAGGCCTGTGTATGCTTTCAGAAGACAGCCACACTGTGGGCCTGGAAACACCCAAGGAGATTTACATCAATTTGGAGAATCATTGGCACTACTCCTTTGCAAATGGACTTTCAGAGGCAACTTCTCCTGAGGAAGATCTACTGAAGTGCACAGAGTCCAGTGATTTTTGCACAGATGTCCTCCATTCTTCCTTCTGGGTAGGCAAGAGTCTCTTCTCTGCTTTACAGTGATTGCAAAGTCAGTTCAAGCTGTCCTGAGCTTACCGAGATTTCCTGCCACAGTGCTTGCAGTCAGCCTGATTATGATCTGAGTCCAGATAAAGTAGGCATCTAGAATGTGTGTAAAAATTCTGGCTCCTTCTTTTGCAATGAAGGCAAGGCTGAAATCCTAACTTCGAGACAAATATTCAAAAGAAGTTGTACGTTCCTCCAGCGGCCAGTGAACATATGACCTCACTATCCATGTATTTTTAAAAAATGTTTCAACTTTATTTTTATTAACTTTTAGGAACCATATAACAGACTGAAAACTGATTGAATGACCCAATACTATTTGTATAACACGGGGCTGAGTTTGGAACAGAGAAAGGACAGGGTTTAAATATTATCCAGATAGTGGTGATATTCAGCTGCTATCTGGGATAACTTATAAGTTTAGTTTACGCTTGCTGAATAGCAGACATAAATTAAAAAGATAGTGCCAGTGTGGTGAACACACTATCTATATATTTGGCGCCACTACCTATGCAGATAGCAGAGCTGAATACACATTAATTTAACTACCAAGACTTAAATTAAGCCATCACGATACCAGCTCAGTATTGACACCTCAGAAAATAAACTAAATAGCTCCTTTTTTATTCTTTCCAATCCAATGGAAGTTACAAAGAATTATAGAAAAGGAGTTAAGAAATGTCTCTCCATCCATCCATCTGTCTGGCTGGCAGCAAAATAACTCTTTCAAAAATTTAATAGAATGGGATGTTGGTATATGGGAAAAAAACAGTAAAAAGACACAACAAATTTGAAAATGGAATAAATTGGACTGGGAGTCCCAGAGAAATAAGCTGCCGCCTCCCAAATGTTCAATGCATTTGTATGGGAAAAGGAGTTTCAGCTTCTCAAGCAGGTGAACTCACAAAGGGGGGGGGGGGGAACGCAACATAAAATACACCAATAGAAGTTGGGCAGCAGCAGAATGGGACAGTGTTGGCAGCGGAAGATCACATTTCTGTGACAACTGCAACAGTAGAATTACCTGCGCAGAAGAAAGTCCTGGCAAACCTACTTCTCTATCTTGCCACAAAAACCCAATGGATAGTCACAAACAAATTGCACTATAGTGCTGGAAGATGAGATCCCCAGGTTGGGAGGCACTCAATTGGCTACTGGGGATGAACTGAAGACTTCTCAAAGCCAGCATTTATGATGTGGTTGGATCTGCTGATGTAGCTGCGCATGAAATGAGAGTCAGAAGTTGCAAAGATGGTTTACATATTGGGACATGGAATGTACAAAGCATGAACCAAGGGAAGTTGGAAGTGGTCAAGAATGAAATAGAATGTACAACTCAATCTGTTGGGTGTCAGAGAATTGAAATGGACCATGCTGGAAATGAAAGACAAAGAAGAAATGGTGCTGCATTTATAATTAAGAAGAAACTTGCAAGAAATGTAATGAAATACAGTGCAGTCAATGAACACTTAATTTCTATTCATCTATGGAGGAGTGCCCATCAACACAACTATAATTCAGGTATATGCTTCAACAACTGCTGCAGAAGAGGAAGAGATTGATGACTTCTATGAATAAGTAAAAGCTGAAATTGACAGAACATGCAAACAGGATATCCTGATAGTCATGTGTGACTGGAACGCAAAAGTTAGCAACAAAGAGGAAGGCAAAGTGGTTGGAAATTATGGACTTGGGAACAAAAGTGAAGCTGGAGAAAGACATAGAATTCTGTAAGACAAATTATCTATTCATCTCTAACACCTTCTTCCAGCAACACAAGCGCCGACTGTACACATGGACCTCACCCAATGGACTGTACAGGAATCAAATTGACTACATCTGTGGAAGACAATGATGGAAAAGCTCAAAAACATCAACAAAGTCCAGACCTAGAGCTGACTGTGGCACAGATCACCAACTACTACTATGTAAACTGAAGCTGAAGTTGAAAAAGAGCAAGCCAAACACGAATACAGCAAAATATGATCTTCAGAAGATACCACTGGAATTTAAAGACTACCTGCAAAATTGATTTGCTGCTTTAGATACAAATGACAGAGTTCCAGAAAAGTTATGGCATGACATCAAAAATGTTGTGTTGGAAGAAAGCGAGAAATCTCTGCAAACAGTGAAAAAGCAAAAACAACCAAAATGGATGAATGAAGAAACTCTGAAAATTGCCCAGAAATGCAGAGAAGCTATAGTCAGAGGAGAAAAAGAGGCAATCACAGAACTCAGAGATTTCCAACGTGCAGCAAGACATAACAAGGAGAAGTACTACAATGACGCATGCAAGGAAATAGAATCAGAAACTATTAGAGGAAGAACAAGATCGGCTTCTCATCATCAGGTTGAAACGGCTGGTGGTCCAGTTGAACTTTATCATATAATGACTCTGTATATTCTTTCCACCTTTTCTTGATCTTCTCAGCATCATTCAACATGGATCCTTCCAATTCGAGGCTGGAATTTTTCTTTAACTATCGTAGCTTTAGGAAAGACGATTTTCTTCTTCCTCTAAACGTTTCTGCTTCTATTTCCTTGTATTTATTTATTTATTTATTTATTTTACATTTCTTATATACCGCACTATTTGCGATCAGCGCGGTTTACATAAAACAAACATTGTATGCATTATTGTAGTACTTCTCCTTGTTTTGCTACCTGTTGGAAATCTCTGAGATCTGCGTTTGCCTCTCTTTCTCCTCAGAGTTTCTTCAGTCATCCATTTTGGCCGTTTTTGCTTTTTCACCTTTTGTAGAGACTTCTCACTTTCATCTAACACAACTATCTTGATGTTATCCCATAACTCCTCTGGAGCTCTGTCATTTGTATCTAAAGCAGTAAATCGATTTTGCAGGCAGCAATCTTTAAATTCTGGTGGTATAAATACCAAAAGGATATCTATATGTGTTTTATTGACTAAAGCAAGGCTTTTGACTGTGTAAACCATGAAAAACTCTGGGCCACATTAAGAAGCATGGGTATACCAGAACACCTGATCGTTCTCTTGCAAAACCTTTACACTGATCAAGAAGCAACAGTTCAAATGAAACAAGGAGAAACAGAATGGTTTAAAATCAGCAAAGGTATACAACAAGGCTGCATGCTTTTCCCCTACCTGTTTATTTTATATGCAGAACAAATCATCAGAGAAGCAGGACTGTATGAAGAAAACTGAGGTATGAAGATTAGTGGAAGACTCATCAATGACCTTCGCTAAGCTGATACCACCACATTACTGGCTGATAGTGAAGACAGCCTGAAACATTTGCTTCTTAAGATCAAGGATCATAATCTTAAAATGGGCCTTAACAAAAGAAGATAAAGATCCTGACAATCGGCAAAATCAATAAGCTCATTGATGATGGAGAAGAAATCAAAATAGTGGACAACTTTAACCTACTTGGATCAACTATCAATAAAGAAACAACAAGCACTCAAGAACTCCGACAACGCATTGCTCTTGGCAGAATGGCTATGAAGGATAGGGACCTAGACAAGGTTCTCAAGAGCAGAGATGTCCCTCCCCATACAAAGATTTGACTCATTCAAGCCATGGTATTTTCAATAACGTCATATAGATGCGAGAGTTGGACAGTGAAAAAGATAGACATGAAGAAAATTGATGCCTTTGAATTATGATGCTGGCAACGGACTGCCTGAAGAACAAACCAGTCAGTACTAGAAGCGGTCAAACCCAACCTTTCATTAGAAGCTCAGATGACAAGACTTCAACTTTCAAACTCTGGACACATCATGCGAAGAGAGAGTTCATTAGAGAAAGACATCATGACACCAACTCAACGGCGTTTAACAACAACAACAAGAAGTTTGGCTTTCCTAAAGCTATGAGAGTTAAAGAAACATTTCCAGCCTAGAATTGGAATGCTACAAGATGCCCAAGGATCCATGTTGAATGATGCTGAGAAGATCAAGGAAAGGTGGAAAGAATATACAGAGTCATTATACCATAAAGATCAAGTGAACCAACAGACGTTTTAACCTTTACCTTATGATCAGGAACCACTGATGATAAAAGAAGAAGTCAAAGCAGCATTAAAAGCTTTATCAAAGAACAAAGCACCGGGCATTGATGGCATCCCTATTCAAGTATTACAGCAATCTTATGCAGCTGTTACTATATTTACAAGGCTTTGCCAAGAAATTTGGAAGACAAATTCATAGCCAACTGACTGGAAAAGATTTGTGTTTATACTAATACTGAAGAAAGGTGACCTGACTGACTGTGGAAATTAACGCACAATCGTTTTGATCCCACATGCCAGCAAGATTCTACTCAAGATCATTCAGCAGAGACTACAACCATACCTGGAATGATAACTGTCTGAAATTCAGGCAGGGTTCAGGAAAGAGCGAGAAACGAAAGACATCATTGCAGATGTGATATGGATCCTTGAAAAGACAAAAAATACCAAAAAGATATCCATATGTGTTTTATTGACTACAGCAAGGCTTTTGACTGTGTAAACCATGAGAAACTCTGGACCACATTAAGAAGCTTGGGTATGCCAGTACAATCTTTACACTGATCGAGAAGCAACTGTTCAAACAGAACAAGGAGAAACAGAATGGTTTAAAATCAGCAAAGCTGTACAACAAGACTGCATACTTTCCCACTACCTATTTAATTTATATGCAGAACAAATCTTCAGAGAAGCAGGACTGTATGAAGACAACCAAGGTGTGAAGATTGTGAAAGATTCATCAACAATTTTTGCTATGCTGATGATACCACATTATTAGCTGAAAGGCAATGTCAGGAAATACTTTTTCACTGAAAGGGTGGTGGACGCTTAGAATGCCCTCCCAATGGAAGTGGTGGGGCAAAAACAGTGACAGAATTCAAAATGGCATGGGACAGACACAGTGGATCCCTTTATAGCAACAGGATAAAATAAAAATAAACATAACTATCTCTTATATCTAAACAAATAGGGGTGACCTACACGGAGCAGTGGGTACACGCCTAAACAAAGGCATGGGGAGGGGTGACCTGCACGGTGTGGCAGATGCACCTACTCTTACTGTCTTGCTTTGCCGACTAGATGGACCATACTGGTCTTTATCTGGCGTAGAGTAGTTACTCACCTGTAACAGGTGTTCTCCAGGAGCAGCAGGAATCAGTCCTCACATATGGGTGACATCGACGTCAATGGAGCCCCTGCGGAGCATTTCCCCAGCTTTCTATGAAAGCCTTTGGGAATACTGCACGCATGCGCGGTCCCCTTCCTGCCTAAAGGTGCCATCTTGCTCAGTCAAATGACATAGCTAAAAAACAGCACACAAAATGTAAAATAAACTATGTACAACTGCAACTCCCAGGGGAGGAGGGAGGGTTGTGAGGACTGATTCCTGCTGCTCCTGGAGAACACCTGTTACAGGTGAGTAACTACTCTTTCTCCAGGACCAAGCAGGAAGTCAGTCCTCACATATGGATGATTCCCAAGCTCTGGGCTACCAAGGAACCCAGGCTGAACAAGAGAACTCCCTCTAGTCCCAGCATCAAAGAAAGGCTTTTCACTGAAAGAACCTCCACCGGTAGCCCAACGGAGGGCTGGAGGGCAGGAGTTGCCTAAACCTCAAAAAGATTCCGGAGGACTGGCTGGCCAAAAACACTGTCCCTACGGGACTCCCTCTCCAGGCAGTAATGAGCTGCAAAAGTCTGGCTTGAGGACCAAGTTGCAGCCCTGCAGATGTCTGCAAACGGTACAGAGCGGAGATGAGCTACTGAGGCAGCCATTGCCCTGACACGATGGGCCGTGACCCGACCCTGCAAAGGAAGGTCAGCAGCCCTGTAAGTCCAGGTGATACACTCAGCCACCCAGATGGACAAAGTATGCTTGGACACAGCTAACCCCAAATTATTAGGGTCAAAAGAGATGAAGAGCTGAGTAGCCCTTCTATGTCCTTGCGTACGGTCAAGGTAGAAAGATAAAGCCCTCCTACAGTCCAGGGTATGCAGGACCGCTTCATCCTGGCTTGCATGAGGCCTAGGGAAGAATGTTGGAAGAACCACCTCCTGGTTGATGTGGAAAGAGGAGACAACTTTAGGGAGGAACTTTGGATGAGTCCTGAGGACTACCCTGTTCCTATAGAAGCGGGTGTAAGGCCTGTCACAGACTAGGGCCTGAAGCTCACTCACCCGTCTGGCCGAGGTTAAGGCTACTAGGAAGAGTGTCTTCCAGGAAAGGAAGCGGAGAGGACAAGTAGCCATCGGTTCAAAAAGTGGGCGAGTCAGTTTCTGCAAGACCACATTCAACTCCCACTCAGGGGCTGGAGGACGTACAGGAGGTTTGAGCAAGAGCAAACCCCTGAGAAACCGGGACACCAAGGGGTGGACCGATAGAGAGTGTCCCTCCACCAGTGAGTGGTGAGCTGCTAGAGCTGAGAGGTGGACCCAAACAGAATTGGACTTAAGGCCCTGATTGGATAAGTGTAGCAGGTACTGAAGCACCCCTGGTACAGTACAGGAGAAAGGATCTTCTGTAAGCAGCTGACACCACACAGAAAACCTCTTCCACTTCAGGGCATAGGTTTTTCTAATGGACTGCTTCCTAGAGGCCATGACGACCTCTTCAACTTCAGGAGGTAGGCCCCAAGAAGCCAAAACTACCCTTGCAGCTTCCAGGCCATCAAATTGAGAGATTTGCGATTGGGGTGCAGAAGAGACACCTGGTCTTGAGAAGGAAGGTCAGGCTGCAACCCTAGAGGTAGTGGAGTGTCCACTGCTAGCTGAAGAAGTGGGAACCAAGGTTCTCTCGGCCACCTGGGGGCTACCAGAAGGACCAAGGCCTGGTCCTTTAGAACTTTGAACAGGGTTCGGGCCACCAGAGGCGTGGGAGGAAACGCATATAGGAGGCCTTGGGACCAGGAAATCAGAAAAGCATCTGCTGCTATTCTCAGAGGATGGGGTTGCCTGGAGCAGAACTGGGGCAGCTGTCTGTTCAAGGGACTGGCAAAGAGATCTATGGATGGAAGTCCCCATCTCAGGAAGATCTTCTGAACTACCAAGGGATGGAAATTTTGTTTATTGACACATGCAACAGAAAAACAAACAAAAAGCAAAAACAATCACCCCAACCAAGTCCCACACCCCCCCAAAACCCCCACCCCCCCCGACATAGCACAAAACAAGTATCACAAAACCCCCCCCGTGACCCACCTCCCCAAACCCACCACCAACCCCAGCAATCAACACACGTGCCCCTCCTCCCAACAACAACCCCCAAAAAGTCCTTGACAATGTCCATGTCCTCTCCCCCCCCTCAGTCCAATGTCCATACCCGACCCAACCTCCCCCTGCAAGAACACCCCAGCGCAGTCCACACATTGTCCGTCTTGCAATCCCTGAACCCCTGCCCCGCACAACACTCCCCACCAGTCCAAATGTTCATTCTGTCTGACTCTCAGACTCCCTCCCCCCAACCATCCAGAAACATAGCCCCCTATCCCCATCCCTCCCCCTTCAGCAGGAGCAGCAGCTTCCCCCTCCCTCCAACCCGATCCTTGCCTCCTCCCCATCCATCCCATAGAAACAAACACCTCAAAAACAAACCTCCCCACCCCCCCCCAAACAAAAATAAAACATAAGGGCCCCTTGAGCCCATCCCCAACACAGTCCCACCAAAACAAATCATAACTAAAAAAAAAAATAAAAAAATAAATACAAAAGAGAAACATAACCCTGTGCTGCCCTGCAATCCAGACAACGGAGCGGGATGCCCAGGACACAAAAAGAACAAACATAAACACCAACAACAAAAATTGGGACGGCCACCCCTCTAAGGAGAAAGGGAAAGCGGACAACTGGTCAAACCCCTCAAGCAGCAATAGCTCACCACCCCCCTCCCCTCCCGGGAGAAAAACACCCCAAAATCATACCGAGAAGTAAACCCCAGGGAAGGGAAACCAACCCCTCCTATCACACCCCTCCCCCCAGGGATACAAAACAAACCTCAAAGTCCTACAGGGACGAGAACCCCAGGGAAACCCCTCCCCCTCACGGGGGGCGAAGGGTGAGGTGACGCCACAGACGCTCCCAACGATGAGCCTCCACCACCCGCCTTTCACGTTGCACCTTGCTGGACACTTCCTCCAGAATGTCCCGCACCACCTCGTCGAGGGGCAGGACCAACCCCCGGGTCGAGACATGACAGCGCGCTTGCCACAGGTGGTAGCGTACTACGGCCGTGACGAGGTAGAAGGTCCCGGAGTCCTGCCTTAGAGGAAAGGACCAGGCCCCGTACACCCACTCCGCATACGTGAGGAGGGAAAGGTCGCGCAGGTGAAGAGTAGCGGACACCAACCGGCAGGCCTCCACATTGAAGGGGCACTGCCGGAGGAAATGGCCCATGGTCTCCGTCTGCCCTTCACAACAGGCCCTCGGACAGACCCGCTCGGCCTGTGACCTGTACTTGAGGTTGTCCCTCACGTACAAACGCCCGTGGAAAGACAACCAGGCCACATCCCGAACCTTCTTCGGTAGCTGAGGGGAGTTCAACAGCCGAAGGCCCCGCTGCATCACATCCGCCGGACAGTCCCACAGGGCCCACCGTGGTTGAAAATGGGAGGCGAGTACCATCCGATATAAGCCTTTCCGCCCCAAGGACTGGGCGAGCGGGTCGGTCACCCCCCACCGCCGAATGAGCCCCACCATCGCAAATACGTACGATGGGGCCTGTTCCCCGCTCCGGCGCACACATGGGACCGAGGACGCCCCCTCCCACTGCTCCCAGAAGCGGGAGAACCATTCCCGATAGGAGGCCACCCACCAGACCCCACCCCCTTCCCTCATCCTACCCAAGTGGAACGCCATAGACAAGACTGACAGGAAGACAAGGGGGTGCAACATACCCAAACCGCCCTCTGCCCGATCCAGGCAAACGATGTTGCGCTGGACGGGGTTCAGGCGGTTACCCCACAGGAAACAGAAAAAGACGGCACAGACAGACGCCTGACGGGACGACGGAAGGACGAAGACCGTGGCCACGTGCAGAAGAGAGGAAGCAGAAAGGTCCCGAGGAGTTTGATCTTCTCCTCGTACGTACACCTCCACCCCCTCCACCGCAGCAACCCGACACCGTGCAGTCTCAAGACAACGGTCCCAATTGGACTCCGCACAGTCCTCCGACCCGAAGACGAGGCCCAAAACACGGACCTCCCCCACGGGAGGAGGAAAGGGGGCGCAGGAAGGCGGGGAGGCCTCCGAGGGGCCCAACCACAGCGTCTGGCACTTGCTGTGGTTAACAACAGAATGGGCTACCTCCGAGTACTCCTCCACGGCCTCCCGCAGGGCCTCTACCCCCTCAGCGCCGTCCACGTAAACTGAGATGTCATCAGCGTAGGCAACAACGGACACCGGGGGCGCACCCGGCGCCTCCAGGCCCCGCAACCCACCTGAGGACAATCTCCGGAGGAAGGGGTCGAGGGAGAAGACATACAGCAAGGGGCTCAAAGGGCACCCCTGCCGCACCCCCGAGGCGACACCAAACGGCCGTCCGAGCCACCCGTTAATAAACGGGAAGCTCACCCCCCCTCGGTACAGCGCCTGCATGACGAAGAGGAAACCTGCAGGGAGGCCGAAGTGCTGGAGCACCACCCACAGGTACCGGTGACTGACTCGATCGAAGGCTTTGGACTGATCCAAGGAGACCAACCAGTGGTCCTGTTGGAGCGACCAGCCTCTCTCCACCACCTCCCGGACTGTGGCGACAGCGTCCAGAACCCCTCTCCCCCGAACGGAACAATACTGGGAAGGGGACAGCAAAAACGCCCGACACCTCCACCAGTCGGTTGGCCAAACACTTGGCCAGGATCTTCCGGTCCGCGTTCAAAAGAGAGAGCGGCCGCCAAAAGTCCAAGGAGCTATCGTCCTTCCCCTTGGAGAGCAGCAGCAGGACAGACTCGCGAAATGACCGTGGGAGAAACCCCGTATCCATGATCTCCTGAAACAGGGAGGTCAGGAAGGGGGCCAGCTGGGCGATGAAAGTGCGATAGAACTCCACAGGGAGCCCATCGCGCCCAGGCACCTTCCCCAACGGCATGGCACGAATCGCCCTCTCCACCTCCTCCTGCTGAATCGGAGCAGCGAGTGCATCAACCTGTGCCTGAACCACAGCCATACAACCGTGGGAAGGCCCAAGTACTCTCGGATATGGGTGAGGTCCACGGGGCGATCCCCCAAACAGGTCCGAGAAGTATTCCCCCACCATACGCAAAAGGTCCTCCTGGGAGGTATGAATGGTACCGTCCTCGCCCCGCAGGGCCATGACCTCCCGACGCCGAACCCTCTCCTTGCAAGTCAAGAAAGGGTCTGGAGTGCCGACCCCACCAGCCGCCCCCTCAAAGCAGAGGGAGGCATGGCGATCATAAAGCAGGCCACGGAGCTGGACGCGTACCTCTTCCCCTCCTCCCGCGCTGCCCCTCGGGATACCAAACGATCCAGCGACCTCCGGAGGACAGTGTAGGTGAGGTAGCGGGATCGAGCCATGGAGGTACCCCCGGGAACGGAAGAGTTGGCGGGCACGCGTTTTTCACCTCATCCCACCAGGCGCCACGGGAAGGAAAAACGCCCAACAGGGTCTCCTGGTCTGCGAGAAAGGCCAAGAACTCCTGGACCACCTCTGATGTTGCCAACAAATGCACATTCAGTCGCCACAGACCAGGACCCCTGCTGAGCTCCTCGTGGTTTAGCCAGGAAGGACACTGACAGGACGCGGTGGTCCGAGAAGTCAACCGCCTGCAACTGCGGAGGGGAACACTCCACCCGGGCACTCACATATATCCGATCGATACGACTCCTGCAGGTCCCATGGTAATAGGTGAAACCCGGCGACCGTGGAAAGGCCCGGTGGAAGACATCCACTAGGTCCGCCGTCCGGGTCATCTCGTCCAAAAAGAGGCCCCTCGTAACTGGGTGGGCAACGATCCCCCCCTCGGTCCTGCAAAAAGGTGGTGGTGTTGAAATCCCCGGCAAGGACCACCAAACGGGAGGTGTGTAGGTAGGGGCGGATGACCCCAAACAGGGTCTTCCGCGCCAACTTAGACTGGGGGCCGTAGACCACCACGAAACGAAACCGATGGGGCCCACAGTAGCCGTCTAAGAGCAGACACCGGCCCTGCTCCAGTTCCCACACGTACTGCACCTGAAATCGGTTAGACGTGAACAAAACCGCCACTCCTGCGTAGGGCTGTGCCGCAAGGGACCAGTACGAAGGGCCCCACCTCCACTCCCCCGCTTCGCACCGATGAAGGCTAGCGAGCGAGGTGAGTCTGGTCTCCTGCAAGAAGATGACATCCAGCCCACTCGTGGAAAGAAAATCATAGGCCGTAGCCCGCGCCTGGTCTGAGAAAATGCTGGCCACGTTGATGGTGGCGCACGAGAACGCAGGAGTGCACGCCATGCCTATTTCGAGTGCAGTGACCCTTTCCTCCGCTTCTCACCAACCCCAGATCCCTAGAATCCCGCTTGCAGGACAAGCCCGCAAGCTGGAGCAATTCCTCCTGGTCCACGTCGACCACCTCGAGGATCTCCTCCTCCTCCCCGCTCAACCCTATCGCCCCAGGAGGTGCTGGCGCCCCCGGGACCACCAGGCAAAGCTGTCGCGAGGGCAGACCCAGTCCCCACGGGATGAGGAGGCACAAACGGTTCAGGGGTCGGAGGAATGACCTCCTCCGTGGAGTCCACCCCCTGTGCTGCCCCCCCCTCCCTGGACAAAGACTGCGACAATACGACAGTGCCCACCCCCGCGGGGAGGCCAGGGTGGCCGGGTCAGGCAGGGGGCTCCTGCGAAGGCCCCGAACCCACCCTGCGGGGGTACAAACCCATCCTCCCTCACCCGTCGGGCGGCCAGTATCCCCCCTTGATTGGAGGACCCTGACTGCGGCGCGCCTTCGCTATTTTGGAAGGCCGCCGCTGAGGAAGAGGGGCCGCCCCCGCCGCTAACCGCTCCGAGCGCCGCACAGGAAGCCCTGCCTCCACAGGCAAGCCCTCATCCGCCTCAGCCGCATCAGCAGCCAAAAAGACGAAACGGTTGATGTCCAACACGGGCTCTGCATCCGGCAACGGATGTCTCCCGTTTCTTCCTTTTGGACTTGCCACCCTTGGAATGGACCGTGGTCCATTCCTCAGGTGGCACCACCACGCAACCCGCTATCCTGTCGTGATACATTAACCTCCACCACATCAACCCTCTCCTCCTTCCCTACCCGAATCCCCTCCCCCTGGTGGCTTGGCTTCCCTCGCTCGATGGACTCCTCCACCCTAGGGCCCTCGGACTCCTCCTGAGGAGAGAGGGGCCTCCACAACCTCCTCCCGCACAGGAGCCCGAGGTGGAGTGACGGCAATCCCCCCCCGGTCCATTGTGTGATGCGGAGGGGCAGCGGGCGAAGGGATGGCCCAGCTCCCCGCAAAGGTTACACCGAATAAGCAAACACCCGGCCGAGGCGTGACCCCGTCCACCACAACGGGTGCAGACCTGCTCGGGACAGTTCATGCTCAAATGGCGGAATGAGCCACAGCGGTGACACTCGCGGGGTTGCCCGGGGTAATAGCACAAGATGCGATCCCGACCGAGGAAACCGGCCGAGGGCACGTGCTGCACCACGTTTCCCACCTCACGCAAATGGATCCTGCCCTTCCACGACCCGTCCCACACCCCTAGGGGCCCAGCGCCCTTAACCAGGGTGCGAGGAGCACCGCATGGCGCGACAACCAAAACTGGATGTCCTGCCCTGGGAGCGACTCATTCCGGGATAGGAATGGTCACAGGTACCGTCCCTTGGCGAGAGATAGGCACAACACGAAAGTCGGCCCACCCTCCCTGCCCCCCTCTGCTGCTGGTATCGGTCCCAAAAAATCTCCAGCCCCCGTCTCAGCATGAAACTGACATCATATTCAATGGTGTTGTTCATGTGGATGAAGGCATAGAGATCTCCCGGGAGAAACCCCAGCCCAAGGACCATCCTCAAGACCTGTTCCCTGGCTGGAGGGGGCCCCTCCCCAGCCCACCGGATCTGCGCCACGTTGCGCCGGCTGACCTCACCCCCTACACCTCGGAAACCTCCCCCACCTCCTCCCCCTCCTACGGGACCATTCCCCTGGGAACCCCCCTCCCCCCAGCCCCACCCGATGTCCCTGGAGTGGTGCCCGACCCCCTTAGAGCCTCCGCAAAGGTACGAGGGGGGGGAGCGACCTCCCAGCTCCCAACCCCTGCCCTCCTTGATCTTCCCCTGCTGCCACCTGCGGGGGATCCTGCTGCTGGTCTGCAGGATCCACAACCTCCGCACATGGGGTGACCTGAGGACTGGGCAAAGTCAGCTCTGCAAACACTGAATCAGGGATGCTATCCCTTCCGGATCCCTGGGTGCCACCGAGAACCCCCGGATTAGCCCCTTCTTCCACCTCAAGCTGCCGAAAGGCAGTAAAGGCCCCGGGAGGGCCCGTCGGAGTCTCCAAAGCTAACTTAAGGGCATCACGGACCTGGTTCTCGGTAACGCCCAGGCGACCAGAAAGCCCCCCCAAACCTTCGTCCCGTGTTCCTGACCCAGCGCAAGGCTCCTGGGTCTCGGCCACCACTACCGGGGACAGACCCTGCTCCCCACCATGCCCGGGATCCAGGGCGGACCACACCATCCCCCAACCCCACTGAAAACAGACCCGTCCCCCTATCAGGACCAAACCACTAACTTCCTTCACTACCACCAGAACCTGTCGTCCGCTCCCCCCCCTTTTTTCCCTCTGCCAAACCCTCCACCGACCCACCGTCCGTACCCCCTGTACGGCTTACCGGCAACAAGGCAGGACCCATCCCGGGGGACAGTAGGGAAGGTTCCCCCATTAATAAATCCCCCAAACCTCCACCCCCCACTGCCCCCGGTCACTCCCCAGGCCCTACCTTATTGCGGTGCCAGATGGGGCACAGGTGGTCCGGAACTCTCCGTGGTACTGGCATCCAGGGCTCCATCGACGCGAGGGCGGACGCCCCCCTGCGAGCCAGGCCTTCCTCGGCCCCGTAGGTTAGTAGACAGGACGGACAGCTGCACATCCCGCTCCGTGGTCCCCAGGCCGCAAAGGCGCAGCTGACTGGCAATTCTTTCGGCCCCCCCCAGGGGCCGCCGAACAGAGAGAAAAAAGAATAAGACAGCCCCTGCTCTGCTCCCTTCCTCCCCCCGCCCCAGCACCCCTCCGGCGCCAGACAGCC